>CM052706.1:71693586-71712254 GCA_028551405.1 Uromys caudimaculatus
TGTTTTTCAAGACAGGGTTTCTCTGTATAGTCCTGGCTGTCCTGGAACTCACTCTGTAGACCAGGCTGCCCTTGAACTCACAGAGATCCACCTGCCTTTGCCTCCCAAGTGCTGGAATTAAAGGCATACACCACCACCACTTGGCTTTATTTTATTTTTTGAGACAGGGTCTTCCTCTGTAGAAAGGACAAACTTAGAACAGAATGGCCTCAGACTCATGGCAATCCTCCTGCCTCCACCCACAAGTGCTAGAATTACAGGCATGTACCACCATGCCTGGCTGACTTCTTACACTGACAGTGGTTCTCATTTCCTGCAGTTGGTTCCCCATGACTTTATATAGATGACAAGTATTATTCTCAAACTCAGGACCTTAGCAGATCGCTAAGTGACCAGGACAACTACAGCCCACCGTGCCCACATACATATCCTGAATCTTCTTGGGCTCTGTGGTTCTTAGGGCAGTCATGTTTGCTCCAGGCCTGCTTGATCTCAGTCCTTGCTAAATGAGATTCATCAGATCTCTTCAAAGATCAGATCTCTTCATAGATACCATGTCCAAACCTGAGAGAAGGGACAAGGAAGGGCACAAGGAGCCTGGAGTTAGCAGCCGGAAATGGAGTAAGGCCAACAGCTCCCTCCTGCCTCAGGCTGCCCTGGAACTGAGTCCTATTCAGTTCCCTCCTACTTTGAACAAACGCAGCTGATCCTAGGCCTACAGACTTCTCTAGCTATATCCCCTGCTTTCTTTGTTCTCCAGGCAGTAGCTGGTGCCTGGAAACAAGCATCATTCACCCCAGCTCAGGTCAGATTTTAAAGGGGCTGGGTCACCTCAAACCAAACTTATCCAGTGCACCCTTCTGTCTTTGGCCAGGGTATTCCATTCCTCCAGCCTCCAGGCCAGTTCTTTTGACGTCTATCAGTAAAAGGTGACAGAGTCAAAAAACAACACGTCCAATTGACAAGATGGTTTTAAACTTAACTCCTGGGACTGGGAATGGAACCAAGGCCTCATGCATGCTAATTATGGGACTCTACAAGACCCACATACCCGATCACTGTGCTGGTTCCTGGGGCTTTTTTTGTCCCTTTATTCTCTGTAGAACCCACCTGGAAAACCCTTCCCCAGAGCAGCTATTAGCTACATGCTTGTCACTGTCAGACAGTAGTGAATCCTTCTCTGGCATCAGCTCAATTTCCTGCTGGTCCTTGAGTCATGCTCACCCACTGGGGAAAGCCAGGGTTCACCTCACGGGCTCTGAAAAGGAAATAGTGCTGGGGTCACTGACTCTGAGGGGAGACCCCAGCAGAAAACACTCATGGGATTACAGTGAGCAGCAGAGAGGTTAACCACTGGATGACAGAAGACCTGTAGTCTTGAACAGCCTAGGAGCCTTTACTCCCTGGGTCAGAATGCTTTTGAGACTAATGATTGATTCAGCATCCTACCTCAGAACACCCACCTCACTCTCCTAAGAACCAGAGGACATTGTGGACCAACACCAGTGAATGCCTTCTACCCTCTGGGGTTCTCCTTCCAGGAGAACCTCTCTCTGGGACCAGGAAAACAGCCTGGCTTTTGCTCAGTCACCCCATCAAGATGGATTACAGCAGAGAGAGAGAGAGAGAGAGAGAGAGAGAGAGAGAGAGAGAGAGAGAGAGAGAGACTCTCATGGGGGCTTCCCTGGGAGATCTCTTCTTGGAGTTTCCATTAGAATTTTCTGCTTTGCATTTTACTAGAATTGTCTAGAAATGCTCAGTCAGAGGCCATGGTTCTCAACACTCTCATCTTCCAAATGAACCCATCTTTCTTTAGCTGGGAAGGCGGAGGAGTGTTTGAAACAATAGGAAGGGCTGGTGCCATCTGTAGCCCAGACCAGGAAGGCCTCCATTTCTTATGGTTTTCTTCCTTCCCTGTCTCTACCTAATATTCTTCCTCCACCATCATCATCCTCATTTCTTCCTATTCTCTCTCAAGGAACAAGATCATTTGCTGACTCTGTGAGGTGATTACCAAGTCTATCAGTTAAGTCCTGTCTCCCACCAGTTTCCAGATGCCTGTGGCTAGTTGTTGCCAGGTTCAATCCATAAGGATGGTTCACCCATAATGATGGTTCATTTCCAAGTCAATTAACATGCTCAAGATGATAAAATGGAAATTAACCCACCGTCAGTACTTTGGAACTAAAGATATGGACTTGAATTTCAGCTGTGTTCATCCTAGCTGAGTAACTTCACGAAACCCCCTTAATCTCTTTCAGCCCCAGTTTTCTTATCACCCAAATGAGCATGCTAATACCTAGGCCATATCATTAAACCAGAAAAGTAACTGTGGATGCCAGACACAGTGACCCACCTGTAATCAATCCCTGGAGGCTGAGGTAAGAGGATTACTGAACATTCCAGGTCATCCTGGCAGTATAGTGAGTTCTAGGATAGCTTAGGCTACAAGTTCTACGATAACCCTGTCTTAATTGATCCCCTGGCCATTAAAAAAAAAAAAAAGGAAAGAAAAATGAATGTGTAAAATTATATATATATATATATAGTTTTTAAAAGATTTCCCACTCCCATCCCCCCAAGACAGGGTTTTTCTGTGTAGCTATGGCTGTCCTGGAACTTACTCTGTAGACCAGGCTGCCTCGAACTCACAGATCCACCTACACTTCCCAAGGGATAAGATCAAAGGCATGTGCCATCATCGCCTGACTAAAAGCTTGCCCCTTTGCTGTCCACCTATACAAACAAGCTGAGAGGTTAGGGAGAAGAGGCCAACACCTTCCCTTGCTCTTTCTCTCACCCCTTAACTCACAGGGACAGAACAGGGCTGGTTGAACTGAGCTGTGACTGCCAGCATCCTGAGACCTTCTCTCCTTTCTCCCCTCACTGCCACCTCCCTTGTCAGGCCCTTGTCTAACAGATGCTTGTCTCACACACTACCCTATCCAAACCCTCCTCCACATTAAAGTTGTTTTCCTGAAACCAAAATTAGACACCACTACCCCTCTGTCATAGGCTCATGAGCTCTGCCAGCTGCTTCCAGAACGGGCCGCAGTACCCTTACAACTTCCAGCTTCTCACCACAGCTCAGGCACCTCCTCCCATAGAGTGGAGCAGTGGCCTATGCCCTATCGGAAGGAGCTACTCTGCTCTGTGCCATTTCCTAGACTCATCCTTCTTGGACACCGCTGACGTTTATACATCCATGTTTCACACTAAATTGTAAGTACCCCAAAGGCTGGGACTGTTTCTCTTGTGCACACAACAGTTGCTCAATTAATATTCATCATACCGAAGTGACTGTTACCAAATTTCCTTCCTAACAAATTACCCTTCAGTGTTAGGTCAGTGATGCTTATCCTTTCGATGTGAGATACAGCTTTTCATTTGAAGGGAAAATGAGACAGGAAACTGGGGAAATTAAGGGTCCATGCCTGTGATCTCAGCATCAAGGAGCCAGGAGTGTATACACAGTATATTCGGGGGTCAGGGGTGCTAGCAGGTACAGTACGATTAAACTATATTCCTAGCCCACCCTGACTGTTCTTTCTTTCTTAAGACAGGGTCTTGTCAAATTATCCAAACTCCCCTGAACTCACTTTGTAGCCCAGGTAAGTCTTGAACTTGTGATCCTGCTGTCTCAGCCTCTTGAGGAGCTGAGATTACAGACCTGAGTCACCAGGCCCAGTTAACAGCTCTCTTTAAACATCCTGTAGCTCACGGATTCATTCACTCAGCAGATGTCTGAGCTGGAAATTATCATACAGATCTGAATCTGAGCTTCTGGGCTAGTGAAGTAGCTCATAGGTGAAGGTGCTGGCAGCCAAGCCTGCCAAGCTGAGTTCAGTCCCTGGAACCCACATGGTAGAAGGAGAGAACTGTTGCTCTCTAAGTTGTCTTCTAGCCTCACATGCAGGCTGTGGTATACGCACACACATACACTAAATACATACATACATACATACATACATACATACATACATACATACATACATTCATACATAGGTAAATAGTATGAACTTAAAGTTTTGTGATGCTGGGGAATGAGCCCAGGGCCATGTGCTTGCTAGCCTCATGTGCTACCGCTGGGCTACAACCCTAGTCCCAAGAGCTTGAAGCTTGATGAAGGAAACAACAGTCATAGCACACTACACAACTGTAGGGGAGACATCACTGTGGAGAGATGCTCTCAACAGACTATTCAAGACAATAGCATTGTGGGAGAACAAAGGGCAAGGTAGGACCTCAGCTTATGGACACACCACCGGACTAAGGGCTTAACTTTCAGAGCCTGTTTCTTCTTTTGAAAGCTGTGGATAATGTAGAGCATATGCAGGGTGTGTATGTGTGAGTGAGTGTGTGTGTGTGTGTGTGTGTGTGTGTATACATACATATACATGATTGCAGAAAGGAAGAACAAATAAACAAAGAACAAAATAAGCTGAGCTTGGTGGCACACAGTCTTAATTCTAGCACTAGGGAAGCAGAGGCAGGTGGATCTTTCGGAGTTCGAGGCTAGCCTTGTCTACATGGTAAATTCAGGTCAGCCAGAACTTAATAGCAAGGGGTGGGGTTGGGGGCTGCAGCAAAACCAAACCAGAACAAACTAAAATATGCACCCTGAATTAAAATAAAACAACTATATGTGCCCTCCTGCCCTCTAACCTGTCCCACCAATAGTCCATTTCAACTGACGCCATGTCAGAATCACCAAGTTGCCTCTGATGCCTTTTTCTCCACCCTTCACACAATGTCACCAGCCTGCGCACCTATTTTGTGACATTCCTTGCATCCTGGCCTCCTTTCTCTCTCCATCTTACCGCAGCCTCACGCCTTCTCCACAGAATCTTGCACCTGAACTGGAGAGTAAGCTGCTCCTCCCGTAGCTCTATGTTCCAGTCTCCCTAAAATTCAGACATCTGTTTGCTTGTTTCATATCACCCTCCAGTACAGATGATCTCAATTTCCCCCTCAGCGTCAAAGTCCAAACCATACAGCCTGACATTTAAGGTCTTTTGACATTTGGGCTCCGTTTTATTTACCTAAATTGATCTGGTCTCAGCATATACCTGTAAGATCAACTGGCCTGGCTTTCTCTTGTCTCCTGAGCAAACATGCATAAGCTCAAACACACAACTCATTTCTCTTGTTTCTCATAGTCTATGGGCCAGAGTGGGGAGCAAGTGAGAAGCAATTACAGCGTGTTGGGAGAAGCCGGTGCTGGCAGGAATGGCCCTCATTCCTTCCCACCCTTCAGGACCACACTCAGTGCACACCTACTCCATCAAGTCCCTGGAGCCAACCCTACCCCCGGCATCATTCTTTGTACTCAAAGATCAGTGCCTCTCAACCTTAAAGCACGCAGACTCTTTGCCTTCCAGGCTCTAGGGTGGGGTCGTGAGAATTTACATGTTTAACAGGTTCTAGAGACAAGAATCTTTTACACAGCGTCACTATTGTGGAAGGAGTACTTCTATTTTACTTCCTTTTTAAAGCCTTTAGTGCAGAGGTGTGCCTTCCATCTCTTTGTAGCTTAGACCCCCCAAGTATGGGAAGTGCCCCTCCAAATTCCAGATTTTCATGTTCACAGAACTCTGGCGTTCTCACTCTCATTCCATGCTACTGATCGCCCTGTCAGATAAGAATGCTCATCCTTCTCACAGGCTGCTGAGGAGAGGAATAAAATAGCCACAGAGCCGAGGCTGGCTGGATCAGAGCCACATGCACCCACAGAGTGCCTCTACTCAGGGTTCCCAGGGCTGCTGTGTGACCTCCAGCTCCCCCCCCAACCCCCCGCTCTGGCTTCTAGCTGGGAGGGGAGGGCACTGACTAGCCCTCAACAGCTACTCTGCCAAGGGCTGGGCTGGAGCACCTACACTGCATCTCAGGGGACCAGGGAAGTATGGCAGCTGGTTCCCCAGTTCTAAATGTATTCAACAAGGTCCAGATTTTATGCTTCATTGCATAGTACAGAAGAAGCGGAAGTGACCAGTTAAGGAGAAGGAGGTAGTATTTTTTGGAGGTCAATTAATCCAGGGATTTCTTCTAGGCATCTACCCCTACATGGTCTCATTTAATCCTCACAATTATCTTGCAAAGGAGATCCCATTTCCCATGTTCTGAAGAGAAGGCAATAGTCAGTGAGAGTTATATAAGTTGCCTAAGGCCACACAGCTGGGAAAAGGGAAGGCCAGGGGTGCTAGGCAGACCCTAGATTCCTGGCCTGTATGACCCTAAAGTCCTTGCTGGCTGTATCACAGATCTGTGCAGTTGCACAGCACGTCACTAGAGTCCCAGGTCTCCACATGTCCCCTTCCCTGACATCTTGCCTTCTGTTGGCTAGGACTGAATTCTAGCTCTGGCCTGGTTCCCATACTCAGATTCCATACTACTTCTGGGAAGTTATGGTGTACGGCAAAGAGGAGGGGTGAGTGGGGGAGTCCAGGACTTTAGAGCTCCCAAAGCAAACTCGATGGCATAGACCCAGCAAGTAACAAGAAAGTAGGGGTTTGTGGTTCTCCCATATCCAACTGCCTGAGTAAAAGGAAGTGTGACCGACCTCTCTGACCCCAACACACTCCCACCTCTCCACAGCCTCCATGGAGCCACTGAAGCTAGCTCACAGCGATACCCAGGATCAGATTCAAGGTGACACGCAGAAGCAGATGCAGAATCACTTTGCCCCTAGTACCCAGACTCGCCCACAGAGGTGGCAGATGCACTCAGAGGTCAGCCAGCAACCCCACATGGACAGTAGCTGGCTCAAGCCCACACTCCCAGTCAGCACAGGTAGAGGACACAACCTCCACCAGCCACTTCAGGTACCTCGGCAATTGTTGGAAAAGATGGGAGAAGACAGGGAGAAGTGCCTTCCCCGTGGCTGTGTGCCCCTCCGCCTCAGAACCCTTGCAAGAAGGTTCTGGCTCCCCTAGGTTTATCATTTCTCAGACTCAGTTCAACTCCCTTCTGGCCCTGTTCTGAGGCATGGATGGGGGAGGGGCTGGAGTGGAGAGAGTTGGGGGTGGGGATAAATGAGGAGGAAGGGACTCTGGGAAACCAGAGTCTACTGGGACTTGGAGGCTACATGGATGTTAGTAAGACTCTCACTTTGTTGGCTTAGGGCAGCCCAGACTTGGGGTAAGGAGCTGATTTATCCAATTGGTGCCAGGATTCTTGGGTTCTCAAGAAGATGAAGGTGGGAATCTTAGATTATCCAGAACACTAGCGAAGGGGAGAACTGGGAGATGGTATATGAGAGACTCCGGCCTCTGACACCTGTTACAGTGTCCCTGTGCCTGGCCCTTCCCCAGGCTCAGGCACCACTACTTTAGTGCTTTCTTGGGGGTGGGGGAATGGGGCAGTGGGAGTGAGAGGTGGGTGGTCAGTCCTGGGACTTGGATGACAGTGAAAGGGGGCGGGAAAGGGAAAGGCTACTCTCAAAGGGATTCTGGAGGAATAGGAAGGGGCTATTCTGCTGCACCTACCAAACAAACCATCTTAGCAGGGCAACCTGCTTTATTCTTACCCTCTCACCCCTCTACCATGCATGAAGGAAGGCTGTTAGATCTGACCACCTTACCGTCTGTGGGGGGCTGCCCACGGTCATCTCCACATAGTAGCCCTGGCCGGACTTTCCCCTCAGGTTGTCCACCATCTCCACAAAGCTGCCTCTCCGGCCAGGCTCTTCAGGTTCCTCGTCGGTCTCCCGAGGCAGCCTCAGGCCCAGGGGTGGCCCTGCCAGGCCGCTGCGAAGGGGCAGCCGGATGCCGAGATGGGTTCCCTGGGCAGGCAGCATTCCCGAGCCCACCCATAGCAGGAGCCAGTGCAGCGCCGGGGCCATGGTGAGCCCTGGCCTTGTGGCTCCGGTTGGCGACTGTCCCTCTTGCCTGCCCCTAAGTCTGGGTGGTGGTGGCTTCTCTCAGGAGAGCGGCCTCGGGGGCATCAGGACTGCAGAGTCTGCAGGCCACTTGCTCAGTTCCCGGTCCAGGCGGCGGAGAGTGGGCAGGAGAAATCCGTACGTAGCTCACAAGAGGAGAGGACGATGGCGATCCGGGACCCAGCTACATCTGGACGGCGACTGCCAGCCTCAGCGGGGGGATCGGGCCCCTTGTGGGGCTGGGAGGGGCGGGCATGGCTATCCGAGCCCGCCGCTTTCGGGGTCTTCCAGGCGGGCTTTGCAGCGTGGGGACCGTCAGGGACTCCCGGCTCCTGCGGCTGCGTTGGCTGCTCAGGCCACCATAATCCAGCTCCAGGCTCCCAGCACCTAGACAGGCTGGTGAGGCAGAAAGGCTTGTGGCGGTGGCTGTCAAAGCCAAAGGGTTTTTGCTTTTCCCTGGGATCTCTGGGAAGTGTAGTCTTCCCATGGCAGGCAGCCCAACTTCCGGGGCTGAAAGGGGTCTGGGATGCCCTCTGCCGAGATGGAGTTCACTCTGCAGGACCCTGGCAGGAAAGCATTTCCATGGCTCTGGCAGAACAAGAAGGAACCAATATTATACACCTCTCATCTGCTAGTTCTCCTTTCATTGTTTGTTTATTTATTTATTTATTTATTTATTTATTTATTTATTTATTTATTTATTTATTTAGGATACAGGGTCCTGCAAACATACTGTGCAGCCTAGGCTAGCTTCAACACTGATGCAATCCTCCTGCCTCAACTTCCTGAATCAGCATTGATTAACACCCCACCCCCGCACGCACCCTGTCATGCCAGCCGCTTTGCCTTGCACAGGGGCAGAAAAAGATGCACAGATCCCAAAAGAGATTAACCAGGGAGAACTGTGATTCTTGCCACAGTGTGGTGTTAAGAATTTGGGAGTATACCCCAGATGTTGAGGCACATGCCTTTAATCCCAGCACACAGGAGGCAGTAGCGGCAGAATCTCTGTAAATCTGAGGGCAGTTTGGTCTACATAGGTAGTTCCAGGACAGCCAAGACTGCATAGAGAAACCCTGCCTCAAAAAGGAAACAAAAATGGGGAATCTAGAAGAGGTAACATTTACTCTAAACCTTAAAATTGGAAGTATTGCCGGGCAGTGGTGGCGCACGCCTTTAACCCCAGCACTTGGGAGGCAGACAGAGGCAGATTTCTGAGTTCGAGGTCAGCCTGATCTACAAAGTGAGTTCCAGGACAGCTAGGGCTATACAAAGAAACCCTCTCTCGAAAAACAAAACAAAAAACAAAAAAAACAAAAAAACAAAAAAAATTGGAAGTATTTTCAGGAGCAGAGAATGAAGGAGCAAGGTTAAAGGGATGAGAGTATGACAGCCAACAAACCACTCACCAGGATCCCACAGGGAGATCTGCCGCCTTTCCCGTCCAGAACATTCAACCTGCCACAGCTATGAGGTGGCCGCCTCTTCTATGTCTGAATCCATTTGTGCCTTTGATGGTTTCCTGTCATGAATCCTCATGGCTCACCTGATTACTTTCCATCAGTCAGACTGAAGATCAGTTGCTTTGGAAAGCTCTCAAGTGTTAGCACTCCGAGGCATGCCAACATACTCATTGAGAAGAGCTTGAGTGAAGGGTTGTGGGGCCCTGATAGCTTAAAGGAGGAAAATTGTGTGACTATGCCATCATATCGTTTATCAGAAGTGGAAAGCCTTCAATAAAATCCAGCAGTCATTCTGATTTAAAAAAAAGAAAAAAAAAAGCAAACTAGAAGGAAACTTTTTTTTGTTTGTTTTTGTTTTTCAGGACAGGGTTTCTCTGTGTAGCCCTGGCTGTCCTGGAACTCACTCTGTAGAGCAGGCTGGCCTCAAACTCAGAAATCCGCCTGCCTCTGCCTCCCAAGTGCTGGGATTAAAGGCATGCACCACCACTGCCGGGCTTATAAGGAAACATTTTAAGGTAGCTGAGAACTCAGGGTGTGGCTCGGCGGGCTGGGGGTGTGGCTCGGTGGTAAAGCTTGTAAGTACAGTAGGTGTAAAAGCTCTAAGTGCAACCCCAGCACCCAAAAAGGAGTAAACAGATAAGTGTTATCAGTGATGTTAATCAAGAAAGGGGAGGTCTCTCTGGAGAGATGGCTCAGCGGTTAAGAGCACCGACTGCTCTTCCAGAGGTCCTGAGTTCAAGTCCCAGCAACCACGTGGTGGCTCACAACCGTCTGTAATCTGTAATGGGATCCGATGCCCTCTTCTGGTGTGTCTGAAGATAGCTACAATATTTATATCTATATATTTTTAAAAAAGAGGGGGAAGGTCATTATTCTCACTTGCTCTTTCCAAGATCACATTCGGTAGCCCTGGCTGGCCTGCAACTCGTTCTGGAGCCCGTGCTGGCCTCACACCTTCAGCAACTCTCCTATTTCTGCCTCCTGAGTACCAGGTGTGATTACAGGCATGAGCCACCATGCCGGGCACCCTGCCAGGCATCCTCAGCCCTCTCCCTCACAGAGTCTACATAGCCTGGCCAACTCTGTAGGTGAGGAAATTTGATCTCATCATTTTGGAAGTGCAAACAGGAGGACCAGGAGTTTATGGCTAGTGTTAGCTACATATATATAGCAAGGCCTGGTAATGAAGCCTGTATCCAGGTATGTGGGAGGCTAAGGAAGGAGGATCGAGAGTTCAAGATCAGCCTGGGCTATAGAATGAACTCAAGGCTAGTCTGATTTAGCAAGACTCTATCTCAATAAAATAAAATAAAATAAATTCCTGGGCTGTAGTTCAATGGTAGAGCACCTACCTGACACACATAAAGGCCTGACTTTGAGCCCCAACACTGAAAACAATAACAGCAATGAACAGGTTAGCATATATGTGGGAGTGGGGTGTGTATAAAGATAGCATTCATATTGGAAAAAAATAGATGTGTTATCCAATAACTGCCATTGGGACACTTACAATTCACATGGAAAGACAGAAAGCCAAATCTACATTTCACCCAAAAAATAAGCTTTAGATATACTAAGGAGCTTAACACTAAAATTGAACTAGAGGGAAAATAGAATATTCTCACCATCATATATTAAAGAAAACCTCCTTAATAAAACCTATGGGGGGGATCCACAACTGGACAAGTTTCCTCTTAAATATGTAGCGTGTCTGTAGAACTGGAAGCACCCTAACCCTCAGTATCCTGGCTCTCTGGCTCATATGGGTCCTCAGAAACGCCGCTGGGGTGCTGGGCAGAGGAAACGCAGAGTACTAGCTGTGTTTACCCTGTACTGACACACTGTTCAGAGGGTGGGAAAATGCAGCCTAGAATGTGGGAGGCCGAAGCTGGGGTTCCCTGATTCCCAGGTATCCAGTCGCAGTTGGAAAACTGCATAGAGGAGTCGGGAACAGAGGGTTGGGGGTCCCTAGGTCTGCAATGAGGCCGGGATCCGGGGCTTCCAAACTCCTGGACATTCAGGAGTCTCTGGGCCGCAGGGAGTTGGGAACAGAGTTGGGGGCCTTTGGGTTGAGGATTAAGTCAAACCTGGGACTGGGACTGGGGACTCTGGTTTAACTCATTTGGGATTGTCCTTAGCTTAGTGGCTGTTGTCTGGGAGTGCAGAGGGTCCTTCTGTGGGAGACTTAGGCTTGGTTCTGTAGGTGAAGGCCTTCTCCACGCTCCCCATGGTGGTTCTCAATGAAAGAGACAGTCCTTGGTTCCAAACGGCTTATTGATTGTTCAACGTGGAAAATGGGAGCATACCAACTCCTTAGGGTGGACCAGAGATTAAATACCTTTTGCAGGGAGGAATGTCCATGAGGGAAGTTTATTGGCTAAATTCTCAGGGCCTCTAGATACCTCATTAGCATGGAGAACTCTGTTCTGGACTATGTGACCTATGTAGGGAGTGTGGTCATGTGTCTGGGCCAGGAATATAGTAGGGAACAGGGAGAAGCCTACCATCTCAGGTGGGTGCCTGGGTGTTGGGTGGACCCACTCAATCTTACCAAGTTTCTTGGTATGATCCACTCTCCGATATGTTCACTGTCTAGGAGACCACAGTCTTACTTCACCTTTTGGTTTCAAAGGCCCTCATCTGTGAATCTGGGTAACAGTGATGTGGTGGTTTGAATATGCTTGGCCCAGGAAGTGGCACTTTTAGGAGGTATGGCCTTGTTGGAGTAGGTGTGGCTTTGTTGGAGGAAGTGTGTCACTGTGGGAGAGACCCTCCTCCTAACCACGTGGGAGCCAATCTTCTAGCAGAATTCAGATGAAGATGTAGAACTCTCATCTCTTCCTGCACCATGCCTACCCGGATGCTGCCATGCTCCCACCTTGATGATAATGGACTGAACTTCTGAACCTGTTAGCCAGCTCCAATTAAATGTTGTCCTTATAAGAGTTGCCTTGGTCATGGTATCTGTTCACAGCAGTAAAACCCTAAGATAGTAGTGGCATGAGCCTTGTCATGTAAAGCCATTCGAAGGTGGACAGGGTGACACATGCCTGTAATCCCAGCGCTTGGTAGGCTCCCCACTGTTCTAGGTCAGTCTGGTCTCCCCTGGCCTATGTACAAAGCAAGTTACAGGCCAGCCAGGGCTACATAGTGAGATCTCGTGTCAGAAAACCTTAACCTTAATGAGGTAATCTATGCAGAGCACTTGGAATGGGGTTTGGCACACTGTGAACAGTCACTCAGTGAGGACTAGTTGTCAATAGTGTTGCCACATCTCCTGAGGGAGGGAAAAGTGACATTTACAAAGATAAAACTCAAACTGCATATTAGGAACCATTTGCTACACTCTGGGGAGACAAAGGGTTAATGGCTACAATACACAAGGAGCTTCCACAAATCAATGAAATGATCCAAATAAGGTGACAAAGAAATGAACAAAAAATATGGAGAAATAGTTCACAGAAGAAATTCAAATTTAATTATAATTTATTAAAATGTAAATTGAAACCATTATGAGCTACTGTAATAACACTTACTTGGGTACTTGGGAGGTAGAGGTAGGAAGATCAGGAGTTCAGGGCCAACCTGAGCTACATGACACTGTTTTAAAGAAGCACCAGGGTCTGGAGTGATGGCTCAGTGGTTAAGAGCACTCACTGCTCCTGCAGAGGACCAGAGCTTAATTCCCAGCTCCCACACCAGGCAGCTCACAACTTCTTATAGCTCCTGTTCCTGGCTTATCCACCACCTCTGGCTTCCATGGCTCCTTCATTAACTCATACAAGCCCACAATCAGACCACATATATGCATAATTAAAAATAAAACTCATCAAAAAAAGGCTAGAGAGATGGCACAGTGGTCAAGAGCATTGCTCTTCCAGAGGTTCTGAGTTCAATTCCCAGCAACCACATAGTGGCTCACAACCAGCTGTAATGGGATCCGATGCCCTCTTCTGGTGTGTCTGAAGACAGCTACAGTATATTCACATATAATAAATAAGTAATTATTTTAAAAAACTTATAAAAAAAAAAAAGCTGGGTAGTGGTGGTGCACACCTTTAATCCCAGCGCTCAGGAGGCAGAGGCAGGCAGATCTCTGAGTTTGAGGCCAGCCTGGTCTAGTTCCAGGATGGTCAGAGCTACACAGAGAAACCCTGTCTCAAAAAAAACAAAAAACCCCCCCAAATCAACAAACAAAAGAAACTTCACACCCAACCCAACCAATCAAGCAAATAAAAATCCAATAATATTTAAGACTCACCTTTCCCCTTCTCTTTTCTCCTACTCCCCTCCTTTCCTTTCTGACCGGGAGGGAATATGCTGGTAAATTTTTTTGTTTGTTTATTTTTTTCTTGGTGTAGTCCTGACTGTCCTGTGCTCTGTAGACCAGGTTGGCCTCAAACTCAGATATCCGTCCGCCTCTGCTTCTCGTGTGCTGGGATTAAAGGCTTGTGCCACCACCATTTGGCAAGACTGTAAATTGTAAAAAAAATATTTTTAGTAGTATTTGGTAATATCTGCTTTAAAAAATCAGCTGGTTATGAAATCTTAGTGTCAAAAAAAAAAAAAGGTGGAAAAGGTTGGAGAGATGGTTCTGCTGTTAAGGGGGCACATCCCCAGGTATAGTGGCCCATGCCTTTAGTGCCAGAGGGCAGACATCTCTAAATTTGAGGTCAGTCATTTCTACATAAGAGTTCCAGATCGGCCAGGGACATATGGTGAGATCTTGCCTCAAACAAACAAACAAACAAACAAACAAACAAAATAAGAGTCAATGTTGTTCTTGCAAAGCCCTAAGTTCCAAGTTCAGTACCCAGTATCCACATGAAGCAAACACCTGTAACTCCATTTCCAGAAAACATGATCCCTCTGACCTCAGAGTATACCTGAAATCATGTGTACATACTCACATACAGACATGCTTGCATGCAAAACAAAAAACAGGGTCTCAAGATGGCTTGCTAGTACAGGCCTGTAGTTCTCGCTACTCAACTCTGAATGAAGCTATGAGCATCCTACTGGTTTGTTAGTTGATGTATCAACTTTGTGATTCCCCCTTATCTTCTTAATTTGTTTGATAAAAATGGTTTGTATTTCTGAATACCAACCTTGGGAGAAATCGAATAAAACACATATTCTTCATCGGCATGATGATAATTCCATAGCCTTCCTTTGTTTGTTTTGTTTGTTTGTTTTTCAAGACAGGGTTTCTCTGTATAGCCTTGGCTGTTCTGGAACTCACTCTGTAGACCAGGATGGACTTGAACTCAGAAATCGGTCTGCCTCTGCCTCCCAAGGGCTGAGATTAAAGGCATGAGCCACCACTGCCAGCACCTCCTATTTTTTTCTTTTAAAAGATTTTTTTTTTTGTTTATTATATATATATGATGAGTACACTGTAGTTGTCTTCAGACACACCAGAAGAGGGCATCAGATCCCATTACAGATGGTTGTGAGCCACCATGTGGTTGCTGGGAATTGAACTCAGGATCTCTTGGAAGAGCAGTCAGTGCTCTTAGCCACTGAGCCGTCTCGCCAGTCCTGCCTCCCATATTTTTTGAAGACTATTTTCTAGCCCTTTCCATGAGCTAGAAAAGTACTTTAAGGGATAACAGTTAAGGGGACTTTTTATGTGCCTTAGGCTGGCCTGGAATGTAATTTTACTTTTATTTTATCTCATTTAATTAATTAATTAATTGAGACATGGTTTCTCTATATAGCTCTAGCTGTCCTGTAACTCACTCTGTAGACCAGGCTGGCCTTGAACTCAGAGATTTGCCTGCCTCTGCCTCCTGAGTGCTGGGATTAAAGTCATGGTTTACTTTGTTTTATTTTTAAATTATATGCATATGTGTGTGCAAGTGTGTGTGTGTAAGTGCCTACATATCTCAGAGACAGGGGACCCCCTTGGACTAGAGTTATGGGTGGTTGAGAGCCACCTTACTTGAGTGTTGGGAACTGAACTTGTGTCCACTGGAAGAGCAACACTGAACCATCTCTCCTACCCAACTTTTCTGTTCTTCTCTCTTTCTTTCTTGAGGCAGCATCTCACTATACAGTCCTGGAACTGGATATGTAGACCTGGCCAGCCTAGAACTCACAGAAATCTGATTGTCTCTATCATTCTTTTTTCTTTTTTCTAAAGGATATTAAACAAAAAGATTTATTTATTATTTATTTATTAAATAATAATAAAATAAACACCAGAAGAGAGCATCAGATTCCCATTACAGATGGTTGTGAGCCACCATGTAGTTGCTGGCAATTGAACTCAGGACCTCTGGAAGAGCAGTCAGTGCTCTTAACCCCTCCTCCTCCTCCCCCTCCTCCTCCCCCCCTCCTCTTCCTCCTTTTTTTTGACTTTTTCCTGACAGAGTTCTTCTGTGTAACAGCCCTGACAGTCCTGGAATGCATTTTGTAGACCTGGCTGGCTTTGAATCCACAGAGATCTGCCTGTCTCTGCCTTCTGGGTACTGGGAATAAAGGCATTGGGATTAAATGTGGTTCGGCCACTACCATCTGGCCTCTTATTCAAAAAATATTTCATTATTTTGTGTGTTTGAGTGTTTTGCCTGCAGGTATGTCTGTGTACCAAATGTGTGTTTGGTGCAGGTGGAAGCCAGAAGAGGTGTTGGATCCTCTGGAACTAGAGTTTCTGCTGGTTGTGGCTGCCATGTGGGTGCAGGGACTCAGACTCTGGTCCTCTGGAAAAGCAGAAGGCTGAGCTGTCTCTGCAGCTTCATATGGCAAGTTCTTGTGTATAGGGAGCCATGGTCAGTATTTAGTAATGTCTGTGGTCACGACATGGTGATCCTTGGCATCCCTTCCATGTCTGGTCCATTGGCCCCTTAGGGACCCTTTTAAAGATTGTGATGATGATGAGGGGCAGTGATCCCCCCCCCCCCCAATATGTGGTGAGAATAAAGGAATTGCAGAAAGATTTGAAGTTAAACTTGAGACACACGTCCTGATGTCTGGTTTGAGATCCATAGTAACAGCACTCTAAATTTCTTCTCGTTGGATTAGAGTCTAGCGGTGTGGGACTAGTTTTTAAAGTGACAGTACTAGGGTTGGAGAGACTGTTCGGCTATTGAGAGCATTTACAATTGTTCTTGCAGAGGACCTAGGTTTGGTTTCTGGCACCCACAAGGTGGCGCACAATTGCTTATAACTCTAGTTTCAGAGGATCCAGTGCCCTCTTCTGGCGTCCATGAGTATCAGGTGTAATGTAGACAAAACATCCATACACTCCTAAAAAAAATTTTGAGACAGGGTCTCACTGTGTAGTCCCAGCTGGCTTAGAACTCATTATATAGGCCAGGCTAGTCCCAAACGCACAGACATCTGTCTGCCTCTGTGCCCCAAGTGGTGGGATTAAAGGCTTGTGTCATCATGTCCGGTCCACGCATAAATACATTAAAAGGAAAAAGTTAATAGGCAGCTTTCTTGACAACTGAGCCATCTCTCCAGCCCTTTCATAGTTCTTTTATTAAGGGCCCAATCCATAGGTTGACTATTGATAATCACTGTTGTTCATGCGATTTTACTCGACCTTTACAAAACGATGGTCTATAAATGATGGGTAATTTTGCTTAATTAATAGTAATAGTAGATTAGTATTAATATTATGAATGCTTCCTTTCTTCCGCGGAAGAAATTCTCTTATCTACATTCACGTCTCTTTTAACCTCTTTGGGGTATGGGAGTGGGGTTGTGCTTATTCACTATTTTGAACTACAACTTTCAGGATGCAACGGGCAAAGCCTCGTGAGGACCTTCAACCAATCCAATGCCAACGCTCTCAGTCAGCGACCTATTGGCTCTTGGTAGAGGCGGGCCTCTCAGTTGCTAGGCCGGTGCCTTTCCGGAAGTGGTTGCTGGTCGCTACAGGGCAACACCCCGGCGTCCCTGGAAGCGGGGAGCCGGACACCCCGGCATCCCTGGAAGTGGGGGAGGGGGGGCCGGGGTGGTGCTGGGGAGGCGGCGCAGAGCCATCGTCCCGGAAACCCCGGATCGGGGACAGGTGAGATCTCCTCGGAGCCAGGCTTGATGGTGTGGTAGGAATTTGCAGGGAGCTGAAGCGCTGTGAGGTGTTGCTGCGCGGGAACTGAGAACGGAGAGGAGAGCCCTCCGGCGTGCGCGGCCTGGCTTTCTAGCCTCTCCTGAATCTATACCTCACCCCCACACCCCGACCCACTCCTGGGCTATCCCAAGCTCAGCCAAGCGCTTGGCATCTTTCGGCCAGCTGGGCAGGAGAGGAGGTTTGGGGTTTTCTTTGAACTGATTCAGGAATCTCCGCCCGGAACCGCTGCCCTCTTCTTGGCCTCGGTGACTTGGCCTCGGCGTCTGCCAGCTCAGCCCTCTGCAGGCCCCTGCATGCTTGTCTCCCACTCCATCTCTGGATTGCGACTAGAGCTTCCAGTTACCGGTTGCTCTGCGAAGTACTTGCTGCCTGGCCAGATACTTCTTTCTCGAGTTTAGATGTGCTCGTGAATCGCCTCCAAACCTCCCCTTGGACCTTCTACCAGTGTCTCCCGTGTTTCTTGTCTCAGTGGAGAACTTCCGCAGTCACTCAGCCCCAATCTACGCTGAGAATTCATTCTACTGTCTGCAGCCTTCATCTGGCATGTCTCAGATTCTAGGCAGTGGCTTCTTGGCTAACGCCTAAAATCACAACGAACTGGCTGAAATCCTCTCTGCCTTCTCTCTTCTCTTCCTTCACCTAGACGCGAGACCCTGATATTTTGCATTCTCCTACCTTCAGGATTAGCCCCTTTTCATTCAGGTAGCCACTGACTTGGTTCATAATTTCTAGGCTGTGCTTTCAGAATAACTACCTCTGTTTTTGCCCCTGTCTGATTAGTTCTTGTGCAGCTGTCAAAGTCACCTTTCTGAACGGTAACTCTCAAAACTCCAACCTCCTTTATGAAATTCCTGTGGCAGCCCCTTATGAAGTACTGCATAAGCTTCAGCCCTCGCAAGCTTGCATTAGTTGCTCCTTGCCTTCCATTCTAGCTGTCTGTTTATTTGAAAAGTGGGGATAGTAATCCTTATCTAGCTCAGAGGCTGGGGTGAGATGATGGAGGATAAAGTCCCTTAGTACATACAGTCCCTGCCACATACAAGTGCTCAGGGAAGTGTGCGGTCAGTCCAAGTTTTTGTTGTTCTAATTAATCCTGACTTCTCCAAGCACATTTGCTGAGCTTGCACTCTCTTTCCCGCTCTTCCTTCCCCCTTCAATCCCCCCCCCCCCCCCCCCCCAGGACTAGGGATTGAACTCAGGGCGCTAGGCAAGCCCTAGTAACCACTCCTTCCCACCAAGCTGCTTT
>CM052706.1:71712354-71793063 GCA_028551405.1 Uromys caudimaculatus
TGTAAAAAGTCAGGCATGGCGGTTCCTGCTTGTGCTCTCAGTGCTGGAGACATAGAGGTAAGGGAATCCCTGGGGCTGGAGTTACAGGTGAGCTACATGCCATAGAATCTAACCTGGGTGCTGGGAACTGAACTTGCGTCCTCTGGAAGGGTACCAAGGGCTCTTACCCTGAGCCATCTCTGCAGCCCTCCTTCCACTCTGGCCTCCGGTTCAGCCTGTGTGGGAAAAGTGCTTTTGAACTTTCAGTTCTCTGTGACAAGGGCCAAATCTTCAGCATGGCTTTGCTTTTTTCCTTCCTCTTCAGCAACATCTCTGGTACTTTCCTGATTGCTGGTGTCCCCTGCTGCAGGGCCTTTGCACGTGCTGCTGCTTCTGTAGTCAGAACTTGCTTCCTTCTCTGCCAGGAAATACCTACTCATCCTCCAGCTCTCAGCATAGGCACCAGCCATCAGGCTGAGGTCTTATTCCTTAGAAATGATACTCTTGTATGTTTTCTCCTCTCTCTCTCTCTCTCTCTCTCTCTCTCTCTCTCTCTCTCTCTCTCTCTCTCTTTGTGTGTATGTGGGTGTATCGGTCAGAAGACAACTTGAGGAAGTAGTCCTTTCCTTCCACCACGTGGGTCTTGGGGATTGGGGATGGAACACAAGGTTGTTAGGCTTGGTGGCAAGTACCCACTTAGCCATCTTGCTAGCTCCCCCGCCCCATCCTTTGGTCTTTTTCCCTTTTCTCTTCTTCTTCTTCTTCTTCTTCTTTTTTTTTTTTCTGTTTTGTTGTTGTGGTGGTGGTGGGGTTTTTTTTTTGTTTGTTTGTTTGTTTTGTTTTGGTTTTGTGAGACAGGTACTTATATAGCATTGGCTGGCCTGAACACCTGTAGTTGAGGATGACCTTGAACTTGGAATTCTGTTTGCACCTCCTAAGAGCTGAGCTGCTGGGCGTGCTTGCGTTTCCATACCTAGTTTAGCACTGATACTCTTACCTGGGACTGTCTGGCTAAGCGGTAGTGCACAGGGGAGTCATGACTGAGTCTGCTCAGTCACTGTCGCATGTCTAGTGTCCAGAGGGAGACTTGATCCCAAGTGACCTCTATGGTCAAGTATGAGTCCCCACTGCACAGTTCTGCCTTGCATCTCTTTACCCTCTTGGCCTCTCCTTGCTATGTCGTCCCTGAATCGAGGAAAGGTATGGTATAGCCCAACCATAATATATTTTGCTTTTCTGGCAGGAAGATTTGTCTGAAATTTGGAAAAATCCATGAATTCAGATTTTCTATCTTCTTCCTGGCCTGTAGGTTTTTGTTAACAGTCAGGTGTCCTGGTTTGTTTCCTATTGCTGTTAAAAACACCATGACGAAAGCAGCTTGGGGAGAAAAGGGTTTATTTCGTCTTATAGTCCATCATGAAGGGAAGGGATGTGGCTTGCTCAGCTACTATTATTTTTGTTCGTTCATTTTTGAGACAGGGTTTCTCTATGTAACAGAGCCCTGGCTGTCCTGGACTCCCTTTGTAGTTCAGGCTGGCCTTGAACTCACAGAGATCTGCCTGCTTCTGCTTCCGAGTGCTGGGATGAAAGGCATGCACCCCCAAGCCCGACCCTTTTTCTGTTTTTGTTTTTTGAGACAGGGGTCTCTCTATGGCTATCCCGTAACAGAAACACACTATACAGAACAGGCTCCGCCCACCTCCGCCTCCCTATTGCTGGTATTAGAGCATGGCCACCACATAGTCTGATGGGGGCATTTCCTCAATTGAGGTCCCTTCTTCCCAGGCGACCCTGGTTTGTGTCAAGTTGACAGAAACTAAACAGCATTTGAGGATTGTTTGTTGTTGTTTTCCTACGAGGACAGCGGTTGTTCCTGGCTGTTGGTTTCTGCAGATGGGGTGTGGACACAGGCCACACCTCTCAGATGCAGTTTCTCAGGTTGTGTGAAGAAGTCTACTCAGTTTGATAAGTGTTAGTTTGCATTTGGGTCAGTCCTCTTGTTTGTAGCTCTTTCCCTGTCTTCTCCCCTCTTCTCCCTAAGTAAGAGGATTAGGGACTCAAGTGACCACATCTGTGTCTTGGTTCATCCCTGCACTAATTTTCAGAGTGAGTGGCAGCCAGGCCTTCTCCGTCTCTGACTGAGAGTAGAGGCTTAGATATGGTGTCTGGTCTGGTCTGGCTTCTGAGAAGGGAACATTTTCTCTCAGCTTAGGTATCATAGGGAAGTCTTTTTTTCTCCTCTCTCTCTCTCTTTAAAATCTTTTTTTACTTGGAGGGGCATGGTGGGAATGAGAGGGGCAGAGTCTGGTTTTCTTAGAGGTCTGGTGGACTGAAGAGTGTCATGATCACAGAAGGCCACAGGAACAGGTCTTGATGGGTTCCCTATTGCCACTCAGAGGTCCTCTGTGAGTCACAGTCACCAGCCTCAGCCATTCCTGAACACTCCACCGCAGGCCCGGCCAGGTTTGATCTTTATGATGGGCAGTTGGGGGTTAGAGGAGTATCTTCTTGCTGGAGAGGGACGATGCCTGCTCTTTGTGCCACCTGCAATAGTCAAGAGTTGCTCAAGAAGTGGACAGGAGAGGCCAGGACTCGCTATGCTGGCCACTCCTCGGATGGCTCACTCAGGTAGGGAGTGTTGTGACAGCCTATTTGTTTTTGTATCATTAGGTTTCAGTGTGGGAGCTGCTGTGGGGAAGGCTAACAAACCCCGGGTCCAGAGCTGGAGGCAGGAAGAGAGAGACAGTCCCAGCATCGCATGAGGATCACCAGCACTGCAAACTAGCAAATAAAATAACACACAGTGTATGTAGCGACCAGCACCACCAGCCTGCGAGCTGAGAACTTGCCATCCATGAATCCCTGCACTGGAAACCTTGGCTTCAAAGTAGATTCCATGTCATAGTCAGCTCGGGCTGATAGACATGGTGGCTTAAACAGCAGCTATCCATTTTTTCATGGTTCTGGAGGCTGGAAGTCACAGATAAGGTGCTTCCTAGTTCCCACTTTACATGTGGCTACCATCCGTTGTCTTCATTTGATGGAATGAGGATGCTGATTTCTATTCCTTTGCTTAGGTCAGGTCAGGATCCCACCCATGTGACCTCACTTAATGTTGACGATGTCTTAAAGTTCTACTTCTTATGAAGTCAGATCATCAAGTGTTTTGGAGGGACACCGTCCAGTCCATCTGGACCCCCTCTCTTCCCTTCCTCTCCCATGCGCTCATTAAGCCTTATAGTTCTGTGTCTTTGTCCCCTTTCCACCTTGGCTTCTCCCACCCTGGCTTAGGCCCTCGTTAACTTTCACTGGAATGGACGCCTTCTATGTGCCTCCTGATGCCGTCTTATTTCTCCAATTCCGCCATGCCGGTCTTACCGGAGTTTCTGTCCTAAGTAAAATGCTACCCTGTGTAGTTTTTCTCTTTCCAAAGCCCTCAGCTCTCATCAGTGTTCAGTGGTCTTCTTGTCTGACTGCACACTGACTCCTGGCCCTGAATTGCATGCTGGGGAAGGGGGCCACCATTGACTGTAGCTGCCTCACTGTGCCGTGGGGTGTGCTGACACCCAAGGCTCTTCATTTTTGGTTGAAGCGTACTACAGTTTGGGATAGTCCCCTATTTGGGGAAGGATACAAAGTTAAAAATCTGTAAAGATTTACTTATTTTATGTGTTTGCCTGCATTTATGTATATGCACTATGTGTGTCCCTGATGCAGACAGAGGCCAGAAGATGGAGTCAGATTCCCCCCTGGAACCGGAATTACAGAAGGTTGTGAGCCACCTTGTGGGTGCTAGAGAATTGAACCCAGATCCTCTGGAACAGTAGCCAGTGCTTCTAACCACTGAACTATCTCTCCAGTCCTCAAGTTTAAACAACTTTAGAGAGCCAGGCTTGAAGATGTCTTGTGGTGCAATGTGTGTTCTGTAACTTTGGGCAGGGGCATGCCAGGGAATTGCCCAGGCACAGAGCCTGTGAAGCTCTGAGCTGCAGGCAGGATCCTCAGCCACTCTGGTTTGCAGGGTCTGGTTTGACCCAGATGCTCTATGACCCAACTCAACTCTCCCTTCCAGGCCAGCTCACTGATCTCTTTGGATAAGATCTCTGCGACCGAGCTAGTTACACCAGGCTGAACCATGGCTAGACGGCCTATCCTCTTAGGTGACCAGCTGGTTCTAGAGGAAGATTCTGATGATACCTACATTCCCAGTGAGCAAGGTAAGCTTGTGGGGGGATTATAATCGTTCTTTGAGCACAGACATTGTATTTGATTTACTTAAACACATTTTAAAAAATTATTTTATGTGCATGGGTGTTTTGCCTGCCTGCATATATCTGTAAACCACATGTGTGCAGTGTCTGAGGAGGTCTGGAGGGGACATCAAATCCCCTGGAACTGGAGTTATAGATGGTTGTGAGCCACCATGTGGGTGCTGGGAATTGAACCTGGGGCCTTTAAGAGCAGCTAGTGCTCTTAACCACTAAGCACCCCCCCCCTTTGCTTTTGTTCTTCCAGTATAGAGTTGGTCCATGCTCAGGGCTGCTCAATATATTCAGGTTAGATCGAGGTTGGCAAACTATAGCCTTTGGGCCCAAGTTGGCAGCTTGCCTGTTCTTGTCAATAAAATTTTGTTGGAAGACAGCCATGTTTATTTCTGTGTCATCTGTGGCAGTCTTCATGCTTTGATAGCCGTGTCAAATAACTGTAATAGATTTATAACCTTCAAAGCCTACAAGTAGTTACTGTCTGACCAACATTATAGAAAATGTTTGCTGACACTGGAGATCAGATTGGTTTTTAAATGAGATAGAAGTGTAGGGGGGATGGATATCATGAAATATGGCATGTAAGTCCAGTTTCTTCAGAACAAGCTAAGGCTGGCATGTTGACACTCCCTGTAATCCCAGCACTCAGGAGGCTGAGGCAGGAGGATTGCTTACAAGTTCAAGGCTGGGCTAGAGACTGTGTTTGAGGCTAGGCTGAGCTACACAATCTCAATAACAACAACAAAAATAAGAAGGTTGTGGCTCTGTTGGTGGTGTGCTTTCTTCCCATGCATGAAGTCTTGGGTTAGTGACAGTGTCTCAGGTATAGCGCTCAGTAGGGGGTGGGGGTGGGGCAACAAGGGAGGATTGGAAGTTCATGGTCAAGTCATTAGGCTCTGGGTTTAAGGTCCTTTCTTAAACTGGCAAAAAGAAAAAAAGTAACATCATTTATTTATGTTACCTTGTTGTTCTATTCTCTGTTTTAAAAACTTTGTATTTATTTCCCTTTTAAACCTCACAGCAAGCTGAGTATGGTGGTTCATGTCTTTACCTTTAACCCTAGCACATGGGAGGCAGAGTCAGATCTCTGAGTTCCCGGGCAGCCAGTGCTATACTGTTAGGCCCTTTCTCAAGCAGCAGCAGCAGCAGCAACAACAACAACAACAACAACAACAAACCAAAAAGCAACCCCAGGGTAACTCCTTGAGCCAGGTCCTGTCCTTGTCCCTGTCCCTGTCTGTCAGAGAGGTTAAGGGAGGTCCCTGTGGTTCCACATCCTGTGAAGGGCACAGGTGGGCCGCCTGGCTGTCTGTGCTTTGCAGTTTGTAGATTGAAATTTGCTTTGACATTCTGAAGGGTTGTGGACCAGGACACAAGATATGCCTCCAGCTCAGGTGGTTTGTGGACCTGGCAGAGAAGGGTAAGAACACATGCCCCTGGGGAGTCCAGGACCCCACTTTAGACCTCGCAATTTGCTAATAGCCTACTGTGTTTGCCCGTTGTCATGTAGAAGTTTTAGAATGGTACAGATTCTTTATTTTTATTTGTTAATTAGTTTCTGAATATTTGTGTACTGGAAGGCGGCATGGTGTGCACACCGCGGTGCACGTGTGGAGGTCATGTGAGAATGCTTGCTTCCCGTGCAGGAAGTCCTGGGTTCTCTCCTTCCACCGCGTGGATTGCAGGAACTAGATCAGGCCTTCAGGCGGCAAGCACCTGTGCCTCTGAACTATCTTGCTGCCCCCACCTCCACTTCCTTTTCTAAGATCTAATTCATAGCAATCCTCCTGCTTCAGACTCCCAAGTGCTGGGATCACAGATGTGAGTCCCCGCTCAGCTGTTTTTATTGTTCATTCTTTGGCATGAGACATTGACCCCAGACACTCAGGACATACTGAACCACAGAGCTGTATGCTCAGCCCCCACATATGTCTGCATACCTTGTGTGCCTCTGGTGCCCACAGAGACCAGAAGAGCGCCTGGATACCCTCAACCTGGAGTTACAGACAGTTGTGATCCTCCATGTGGGTGCTGGGAATTGATCCTGGGTTTTCTGGAAGAGCAGCCAGTGCTCTTAAGTGCTGAGCATTCCTGTAGTATATAGTCTGTACTTTTTCTGTTGTCTGTCAGTCTGTTGGTGACTGGCCTCTGAGTTATGTGTCACCGTTAAAAAAGCCTTCTCCACCGAAAGTAGAGCTGATTCCTCTCATATTCTAGTTTATTTTAGTTCCTACACCATCAGTGGGGTAGCTCATCTCCCTGTTGGCCTGGCTAGTGTTGCGAGCATCTGGGTCTGACTCTTCTCTCCCATTGGACTGTCTGGCTACGTGTCAGTGTCACACTCTGAATTACTGAGGCGCATCGGATTCTAATACAGAGTAGGCCTGAACCCCTTGTTACAGTCTTTCCAGTTTCCTCAGCCATCTTGTTTGTTTTATCAGCCCACAACTTTAGAATTATCTGTCAAGCTCTGGGTAGGGCAGTGTTTGGGAGGCTGTTGATACCTGAGGATATCTCGATGAGCATCGGATTGATTCAGAAGGGACTGTCATGTCTGTGGCGTCTTCCTTCCAAGAGTGTCGTACCCCTGTCCACGTGTCTTTTTGTGTTATCCTTGAATGACTTCAGATTTTCTTTGTTCTTTTTTTTTACATTTATTTATCCTGTGTGTGTATGTGCAGCATGTTCGTGAATGTCAGAGGACAATTTGCAGGAGTCAGTTCTCTCCTTCCACCATGTGGGCTCCAGGTTGGGACTCTGAGCATTAGGCTTGGCTGCAAATAAATGTTCTTACCTGCTGACGTCTTACCTGCTGACCCGTCTTACCTGCTGATTTCAAGCCTCCTTTTCTTTTTTCTTTGTTTTTTTTTGAGTCAGAATCTCAATTCGTACCTTAACCCCCCTCCATGTGTGCATTTTCCTTTTCTTTATTTTTCCTTCCTTCTTCCCTCCCTCCCTCCCTTCCTTCTTTATTTCCTTCCTTTCCTTTCTTTTCTTAAGCCCAGCTGGCCTCAGCCTCACTTTTGTAGCCCATGTTGGTCTTGAACTCCTGTTCCTTGTACCTCCATCTCCTAAGTGCTGGGATTACAGATGTGGACCACCATGCATTGCTTCATTGTTTCTGGAATTCAAGATGTGTATCTCTTACCTCTTCCAAGATGCAAAATGCCCCAACTCTGCCTTTTAGATGAGACATTTTGATGAAGGGATTCTTGACCCATAAAGTCTATGCAAATTCTCTAAAACCAGAAAGGAATTGAAATCTTTAACATGTCTGGTCCCTAGGGAAAGGATGCTTGATTTCTCTCATTCTGCACCCCTGGCTGTCCTGGAACTTGCTATGTAGATCAGCCTGGCCTAGAATTCACAGAGATCCTCCTACCTCCTCTGTGTCCTGAGTGCTGAGACTTATTTATTTATTTTTATTTTTTAGACAGGGTCTTGCTATGTAGGTCAGGCTGACCTGAGACTGGCAGGGATCCCGTGGCCTCAGCCTCTGGAGCATTGGGGGTACAGGCTACCTCACTTGGCTTGTGTGAAGGTTTTTCTAGGGATATTCAGTACTCTTGGTGAGGTTTCAGGGTTCTTTGTGACATGGCTCTCCTACCTTCCCAGTTGAGCTGTGCAGTCGTGTTGGTTTCTGGCAATCTCCAGACGCGTATCTTTTCACAGGTCCATTGCACTGGCTCGTTGCTTTAGTGTCCCCATTGCCTAGAGGGTTTCTATGGCCGTACTTCCTGAAGGAGCACCCTCCATCTTGATCTTCACTCCACTGCAGTTTTGAGAGCAAGAATTCTTTTGTGTGTATTTATGTTTTCTTAGAGATTTATTTTAAGTTATGAATAATTTTGTGTTTGTGCACATGTGTGCACATAGTGCAGGTGGCTGCAAAGGCCAGAGACATTCTGGAGCTGGAGTTACAGGTGGTGGTGAGCCATCCTACATGGGTGCTGGGAACTGAACTCTGGTTTTCTGCAAGGGGAGTCCAGGATCGGAGCCGGCAAGCCATCTCTCCAGCCTGTGTGTTTATGTTTTCTTCTTTGCTGTCTTGTTATGACTGAATATTCTCCCTTTCTTTTTTTTTTTTTATGGTTCCGAGTAACTGGTTCATAGGAGGTGATCATTGTGAAGCTGTACTTGGTGGCATATACCTGTAATAAGTACTTGGGAGACTGAGGCAGGACGTTTGTAAGGCTCCCCTGAGCTACATAGAGCATTCTTTTTTTTTTTTTTTTTTTCGAGACAGGGTTTCTCTGTGTGAACTCAGAAATCCACCTGCCTCTGCCTCCTAAGTGCTGGGATTAAAGGTGTGCGCCACTACTGCCCGGCTTACGTAGAGCATTCTAAGTAAGACCCCTGTCCCAAAGAATGAAAAAAGGTGAAACTATTCAATAAGTCATTCCCTGGTCAGTTAAGTGTAAGCTGGTTCTTTAGAAAAGTGTTATTTCCTAGTCCCTAGTGTGTCACCCTCCATTTCTCCATGGAGATGACATATTGGCCATACCTGGCTAGCCTGGGCTAGACTCAAGCCTGGGTATTTATTCCTGTGACCACCAGGGACATGTTCCAATGAACATATCACCTATCCTTTTTCCCTGTGCTAAGAGATTGCTCTTAGCATAGTGCGTAGGTCTCTTCTGTCCTCCAGCTCTCTGGCAAAGGGCTCTCCTAACTGTTTGATTCCGAGAGGAGAGCAGAAGTAGAGTCCAAAATATACTATAATTGAGTAAGAGCCAGTTGCCTTTAGGAAGAGGGGTTCACTAGATGGGGAAGAGGCCACCTGAGTGTCATCTGCTTTCTCAGCTGGCTGCCTTCCTGTCCCTTAGAGAACCAGGCACTGCCTTCTGTCTGCTGCAGTGTCACATGGTACATGCCACCATCACAGCACACACTGTCCTTTCATGTTCTGTGTGTTTGCAAGGTCCTTTGAGAGCTTAGTCATCTGTAGTTGATGGAACTCACTTGGAGCTTGAGGGCCAAATGCATTGGGGCCCAGCTCTTGTCAGTCTCTCTGGAGTTTATCTTCTAGTAAGGCTGCCCTCATCCTGGATGGTTCCGGCTGTGGCTTTGGGTCCTTCCTGAGGCCTGCCCACTGTGAGGTCTTGGTTTCATTCCTCACCCTCTCTGTTAACTGTGGCTTCAGATTATATTTGTGGGTGTTTGGAGGTAGCCTGGTTTGATTCAGATGGCTCTTAGAAATTGGGATGTAAAGAAACTGTTTCTGTATATTTGCTTATTGGTTTGTTTGTTTAAGCTTTCTGAGATGGTCTCAAGTGGCCCAGCTGGCCTCTAACTCAGTGGGGAGTTGAGGATGACCTTGAACTCCTGATCCTTCTGCCTCTGTGTCCTAAGTGCTGGGATTTTGGATGTGTACCAACACATCCAGCTTTAGTTCTATATATTTGTTATTTATATTTAGAGATACTATATTTTATCATTGAAGCAAACTTGGAGAGTAAAGGAGAATTCAGAATAGATCGGTCTGAATTCTGCTTCTTTGCGTCCCCCCCATTCGTCTCTCTCTTACCCCCTCCTTTCCCCTCCTTCTCTCTTGCAGAAATCCTTGACTTTGCCAGAGTGATTGGTATTGACCCTATCAAGGAACCAGAACTGATGTGGCTGGCGAGGGAGGGCATTAAGGCTCCATTGCCCAAGGGCTGGAAACCATGGTAAGTCATCGCAGTGGCACACTAACCTAGACTGTCAGAGGGGCCTGACTCTGGAATGTAGGTGTGTGTGTGTGTGTGTGTGTGTGTGTGTGTGTGTGTGTGTGTGTGTTTGTGTATACATGTGTGTGTGTATACATGTGTTTGTGTATACATGTGTTTGTGTGTGTAGATCAGATGTGCACTTCTGTGCCCACCTTATTTTGTTTTTAAGTGTATGAATGTTTCTCTGCATTTATATGTGTGCACCATGTCTGTGCTTGGTGCCCATAGAAGCCAGAAGAAGACATCCCATTCCTTAGAATTGTGGTTAGAGACTGTTGTGAGCCACCATGTAGATGTTGGGAGATAAACCCCGGTCTTCTGCAAGAGCAGCAAGTGCTTTTAACTGCTGAGTCATCTATCTAGCCTCCCCCCCCTTTTTTGTTTTTGTTTCTATTTTTTAGATTTATTTTTAATTGTGTTGGCTAGTTATGTCAACCTGACACAAGCTAAAGTTATCCAAGAGGAAGGAACCTCAATGGAGATGTTGCCTCCATAAGATAGGGCTGTAGGTAAACCTGAAGGGCATTTTCTTAATTAGTGATTGATAGGAGAGGGCCCAGCTCATTGTGGGTGATGCCACCCCATACTGGTGGTCACGGGTTTTATTTTCTTATAGCAGGCTAAGCAAGCCATAAGGTGCAAGCCAGTAAACAATACTTCTCCATAGCCTCTGAATCAGCTCCTGCCTCCAGGTTCCTGTCCTGTTTGAGTTCCTGCTTTAGCTTTCTTCAGTGGACTGTAACTTGGGATATGTCAGCCAAGTAAACCCTTTCCTTCCCATGCTGCATTTGGTCTTGGTGTTCCATCATAGCAGTAGTAACCTTAACTAAGACATTAAGTGTATGTGTGTGGGTATGTGCATGTGAGTGCAGTTGCCCATAGAGGCCAGCAGAGGGCACTGGATCCAGAGTTACAGTAGGTTGTGAACTGGCTGATATGGATGTTGGGAACTGAAATCAGGTCCTCTGCCAAAGCAGTACACAATCTTAACCACTGAGCCATCTTTCCAGCCCTCTGCCTCTTTTTTTTTTTTATGTTTGTATGACAGGCACTTTATTTGAGCCATTTCCCCATGCCCTGGGGATAAGTTTTAATACTCAGGGGCAAAACTGCTATTTCTCTACAGGTTACCTCTTGCTTCAGGACTGAACAGGCTGACTTGAAGGTCCCTGGGTTAGGACAGAGCTGCCTCCCAGACTCAGTCCTCTCACACTGAGGAGGAATCTTTGTTGGTCCTTGCACACTGATAGAAGGTCAAAAGCAACATCTGTGGGGTTTGAGGAGATGGCTCAGTCTGTAAAGTGCTTGCCTTGCATGCATGAGGTCCTGAGCTTGGTCTCTAGAACTCATGCACTTTTAAAAAGCCAACCAGGCATGGTGGCCCTTGCTTGTAATCTCAGCTTAGCGAAGTGGGCAGGCATATTCATGGGGCTTGCTAACCAGCTAGTCTAGCCTACGTGGTGAGCTCTGGGCCAGTGAGAGAGACTGTCTCAAAAACAACATAGATGGCTCTGCATCTGTAACAATGCCTGCATTTGTCCCCTGGCCACCACACGCATGTGCATGCATGTGTAGCAGTACACATATGAGGATACACACTAACAGAAAAGGCGACGGCTGTATCTCCTCAATACGTCTAAAGTAGATCCTGAGGCCAAAGGGGTTTTTAGTGAGGCCACACAGGTTTGAGCAGAGATTTCTCCCTTGGCAACCATCCTCAGTTCTGCCATCCTCGAGTTTGTGTAGTTAGTGCCGTGCCATGTCGTGTCGTGTAGTGTATGTAGTATAGTGATTTTGTACTGTGTAGTGTAGTGATTCTTTAAATCATTTGTGTAGTGATTTTGTGTAGTGATGCTTTAAATCATAATTGTATGTGCGTGTATGCATGGGTACCTGTGCCCATCAGAGGACAGCTTTGTAGAGTTAGTCCGTTCTTTCTACCTTTAACTGCGTTCCAGGCCCTGATCTCAGGCTGCCAGGCTTATGCGTTTTACCCACCGAGCCCCTCGCGTAACCTGTTCTTGCCTGGCTTCATGTTCATGGGCTCGTGGGTGTTTTAAAATTCCCTTAAAGCTATCTGGATTGTGAGAGAACTCATTCAGGTCATCTCAGAGAGGCAGAGGTTTACGGTGAGAAAACAGTGCCCGGGAGCAGGGGTGGGAGGGTTGGGGAAGGGGCTGAAATAAGCCATCGTCACTGCTGTCACCTCTCTGCTCCTGAGGACAGCGTCATCTCAGGGACACTGTTCAGTGTCTGCTCCATTCTCTCCTCACTTCCTTGCTCATCCTGGTTGCGGAGCCTTCTCCAGGTTGTCCTCCCCAAGCTGCGACCCTGAGTTTACATCTCGCCCCAGCATAGGGTTTGGGTGTCCTAGGGGCCCTATCTCAGCTGGGAACGTGCATTTGGTGGCCTAGGTAATTGCTCCTTTCTTACCCAAGCCATTTAATGGATTGACTGAACTTCAAAATGGCTGCGCCTACCCACCTTACTCTCCTCAGCTGAAGGCACAGACTCTTTTCAGCTTTCCGCACTCGACAGGCTCCTTGTTCTGTTGGTCTTTTGGCTGCCTCTCCTTGGACCAGCTCCAGTTTCACATCTTTTTCTAGGAAATCTGTTAGCGCTTCTGACAGTATTCCCGGTGCTCAGACTCAAGCTTGTGTTTGGAAGATAGGGCTTTGTGTTTTGTGCCAGTGCCCTTTGTGATGGGGTGGGGGGACTGGCTGGTTTGGGGCCAGCTGTGTGCCAGGCCCTGTGCCAGCTGCCTTCATGTACCTGCTAGTGTAGCTGACACTCTCTTGTCCTATAGGGAGGACATGAACTATTTTTCATTTTCTGAAATAACGTAAATCATTAACAGTTATTTGTAGGGCTGGAGAGATGGCTCAGTGGTTAAGAGCACTGACTGCTCTTCCAGAGGTCCTGAGTTCAATTCCCAGCAACTATATGGTGGCTCATGACCATCTGTAATGGGATCTGATGCTCTCTTCTGGTGTGTCTGAAGACAGCTACACTGTACTCATATATATAAAACAAATAATCTTTAAAAAAAGTCATTTGTATATATCATCTTTTACCCTATTCTCTTTCCCAAGTATACTTATTGTCAGTTTTGCTTTAATCATAACTGTTACATTATATCATTATGTGCACTGTTCTATGTCAGTATAATATGTATCTCTCTCTTTTTTTCTTTTGAGAGAGAGTCTTGCTATGTAACCCAGGCTGGCTTTAAACTTGTGATCCTTCTGCCTCAGTTTTCTGAGTTCTTGGATTACAGGTATAATCCCACCCTTTCTTCTGAGATGAGTTCTCACACGTCTTTGGTTGGCTTTAACCTCATATTGTAGCCAGGCTGACCCGGAACTCCTAATCCCATGACACATGCTGGGATTAGAGGTGTGAACCACCATACCTGGTTTGTTTGTTTGTTCTAAGACAAGGTTGTACTGTGTAGCCTAGCCTGGCTGCGAATGTGTGGTCCTCCTTCCTCCGCCTCCTGAATGTTGGCATTATAGGCCTGTGCCATGTCGTGCTTGATTTATCTGCCTGTAATAATTTCTTTTCTGTTACTGTGATAAAGTACCTTAACCAGAAGCAGCTTAGGGGAGGAAGGAGTTATTTTAGCTTACAATTCTAGGTAGGTTACAGTCTGTCTCCACTGCGTTGAGAAGTCCAGGGGCAAGAGCCTTGAGACTGCTGGTCACATCATAACCATAGTCAAGCCAGAGAGAAACGGGTGTGGCAGACTACACAGCCTTCCTTTCTGCCTTTTTTTTTTTGAGACAGGGTCTAGTTTAGAACTCCCTGTGCACACCAGACTGTCCTTGAACTCACAGCCTCTGTCTAGGGAGTGCTGGGATTAAAGGCATGCATTACTGTGATCTACTTTTACTTTTATACAGCTCTGGGCCCAAATCAGCAAATAATGCTACCCAGAATGGATTGCGTCAGTTAATAATACAATCTCCTCTAGACCTGCCCATCACCCAACCAGATCTAGAAAATCTCTCAATTGAGACTGTATCCCTGGGTAACTCTGGGTTGTGGCAAGTCGATGTTAAAAACTAACTAATAGTCACATTGCCTTACCATTTTATTTTATCGGTTGTATACTTTTCCATACTAGACATGCCACAATGTGTGTGTGTGTGTGTGTGTGTGTATGTGTGTGTGTGTGTGAATGATGCTGGAACACAGAGCCTTGTGCATGCTACCCAAGCACTCTGTAACTGAACTGTGTGTGTCCCCACTTCAAGTGTACCACATTCTAAAAAAAAAAAAAAAAAAAAACCCAAACCAAACAAATAAAAAACCTCTTATACTAAAGAGCATTTAGATGTTTTTGAGACTAACTATGCATAAGAGAGTCTGTTTTGGGGCTTAGAGGGTAGGCTAGGTGGTTAAGAGCGCTGACTGTTCTTCCAGAGGACCCAGGTTTGATTCCTAGCACCCATGTGGTGGCTCGCTATGGTCCGTAACTCTAGTTCCAGGGGATTCTATGTCTTCTCTGACCTCCAAGGGTACCAGGCACACATGTGGTGCACAGACATACATGCAGACAAAACACCCATAGATATTAAAAAACAAAATCCGTTTCTATATTCCCTGCTCCCTGCCATTGATGTAATCATATGTTTTATGCCTTTCTCTTCTCTCAGCTTTATAATAAGTTTTGAAATCTTTCAGGGTAGGTGTTCCAATCTTGTTTCAATTTCCTTTTTATTATTATTAATATTATTAGTTATTTAATGTTTATGGATACTTTGCATGCATCTGTGTCTGTACCACATGCATACTTGGTGCCTGAGGAGCCAGAAGAGGGACTTGGATCCCTTGGAACTAGAGTCACAGATGGATGTTAGCCACCGTGTGGATGCTGGGAATTGAACCTGGGTCCTCTGAAAAGGCTCATGAATGAAAAGTGCTCATGATGCTCAGCCACCTCTCCAGCCCCGCCTCTCCAGCCCCGCCTCTCCAGCCCCGCCTCTCCAGCCCCGCCTCTCCAGCCCCGCCTCTCCAGCCCCGCCTCTCCAGCCCCGCCTCTCCAGCCCCGCCTCTCCAGCCCCGCCTCTCCAGCCCCTTGTTCCCATCTTCAAAGTCTCATTCTAAGCTCCTTGCATTTCCTTGTGAATTTAAACACTGTCTTGTCACTTTACTGTTTGGATTGGGGCTACACATAAATCAGTTTTGGGGGAATAGGTACCTTAAGTGATATTGAATCTTCCAGCCTGCGAACAATGTCTGTTTCCCTATATTAAGGTTTCCTTTAATATCACTAAGAAATGTTTAATAGCCTTTGTGTACATGTCTTGACTCTCTTTATCAGATTTTCCCTAAGTAGTTCATATTTGAAGCTTCTGTAAGTGCTGTATGTCCAGTCTTCAATTGTTTGTTGCTTTTATAGAGAAGTAAAATTGGTTTCTGTATATTGATCTTGCACTGTACAACTTTGCTAAAATCAATTATGCCAGGCCTAGTAGCTTATTTATTTATTTACTTATTTTAAGATTCTATAGCACTTTCTACAGAAGTGATTCTGTCTCCTAGGAATACAGGTATTCTTGCCTCCTCCTTTCTAATCTGGCTGCTTGGTGACCGGAGCCTTCTGCACCGTTCAGTAGAGGTGGTGACAGCGGGTGTCTTTGCTTTATTAGGTAGCTGTTGGCTGTGGGTTATTCCTGTCAATGACCTTCATCAGGGAAATTCCTTCTGTGGCTGGCTGAGCCTTGGAGAAGGGTTGGACGGATTTGATCCAGTGCTTTCCTACATTTGTTGACAAGATTATCTGTTTTTCTTTTTCAATCTTTTCTGATAATCAAATTTATTGATTGATCTTCAAGTACTTTTATCAATGAATTTTTAATTGTATTTATTTATGTATTTATTTCTATTTATCTACTTATGCACTTGTAAGTATTGAGGTCAGAGGACAGCCCGTGGGAGTTGGTTTTCTCTGTCTACCATGTGGGCTTCTGGAAGGGAGCTCAGGCCCCTGGGCTTGGCTATGAGCACCTTTACCAGTTGAGCCGTCTCTCAGACCCCGATTTCCAAACGTTTAAAAAATTTCATATTCCTAGGATAACTCCACTTGGTCATGATGTATGATCCCTTTTATATTTTATGGGATTTGATTTCCTAAAATTGCATTAAGTGTTATTGCATCTGTGTCCATGGGGGAAACTGGTCTGTAGTATCATTTTCTCATAATGTCCTTATCTTGTTTCTGCCATGTTGTCATTGTCCTCACAGAATGAGATTTCGTCCTCTTCAGGTTTGTGGGCAAGTTTGCTGGACAAAGATTGCTGTTATTTCTGCTTTAAATATTTGATAGAATTTGCCATTGCTTTCTGTTAACGTTCTTTGTGGGATAAAGTTTTAACTTCAAATCCCATTCTAAAAATAGAAATAAAGCTGTGTGTGGACAAGTGCACAAAAACACAAGACAAAGGCGGGAGGCTGGCTGTGAGTTTGAGGTCAGCCAAGTCCGGCTTGCGCAGGGAGTCCCAGCCCAGCCAGGACTCCATAGTAAGACCTTTCTCATCCCTCCTCTTATGGGGCATACGAGTATTCAGGCCAATTTTTTGCTTTGCTTTGTCCTTTGAGACAGAGCCTCTCCATGTATCCCTGGACTGACTTTGTAAACTAGGTTGGCCTCAAATAGAAAGAGATGGTGACCTTGAACTTGGTCCTCCAACTCCCTCATGCTGAATGCTGAGATTAGAATGGTTGACGGCCTCCACAGTCTCAGACCAGGAAGTATCGTTTCAAACACTGTGCCTGGAATGCTGTGTAGAGAAGCTTAATCTTAAAAAATGATCTGCATGCATATGTGTGCGCCTGCTTGTCTGTCCGCACTGTGTGGGTGCAGATGCCTGAGAAGGCTGGCGGAGGGTGTCGAGGATCTGGGACTGGAGTTACATGCACTGCTGATGGGTGCTGGGACCTGAGCCCTGATCTTCTATAAGGGCGGCAAGTGCTCTTAACCACTGAGCTATCTCTCCAGCCCCAGGTCAAAGACTTAATCAACATTATGGTGATGGCTTATGCAGTGCCCGGGCAGTGTGGGACCTGAACCCGGGGCTTCCTGCGTTCACCTATATCCCCAGCCCTGGTCAGTTCTTAATGTTCTTTTTTTTTCTTTACTCTTTTGTGTATGGAGGTCAGAAGAGGGTGTCAGATCCTCTGGAACTAGAGTTACAGACTGTTGTGAGCCTTCATATACAGGTGCTGGGTAACAAACCCAGCTCCTCGGAAAGAACAGCCAGTGCTCTTAACTGCTGAGCCATCTGTCCAGCCCCATTATAAAAAAAAAAAAAATCAATTAGTTTATTTTCAGGTCTCTCTTTTCCTTGAGTAATCTTTCAGAAGTTTCTTGTTTACGTTAAAAAATAAATAAATAAAATGAAGAAAGAAAGGGAAAAAAGAAAGCCAGTTGCAAGTTGCAGCTTTGAATGTCCATGTCTTATCCGCCATGTCTTTATTTCTCATATTGAAAATAACATCTCATCTCCCATGTTGTATTCTGGGTAATTTTCTAGGTTTATTTTTCAATTCCTTATTTGTCTCTTCTTCAGTGTCAAATTTGATGTTTAGCACACTTTAAAAAACAACTATCCACTGCTATAAGTTAGCTTATGTATCCCAATATTCGTTCTTTCTTAATGAATTTTGTCTTTGCTGGGCCTTAGAAGGGACTGACTTCCAAACTCTGCTCACCCCTAGCCAGAACATCACAGGTGACCTTTACTATTTCAACTTTGACACTGGGCAATCCGTCTGGGACCATCCATGTGACGAGCACTATCGGAAGTTGGTCATCCAAGAGCGGGAGAGGTGGTCGGCCCCCGGGGCCACTAAGAAGAAAGACAAGAAAAAGAAAAAAGAAAAGAAAAACAAGAAGGACAAAGAGACCTCCAAAAGTCCTCTGGTGAGTCAGCCTGAGGTGGCCTCCTACCCAGGGCTGCAGCCCAAAGGGGTATGGGGACCCAGGGGGACTGGCCAGGGGGTAAAACAATGAATTCTTGACAGGACATTGTCTCATTTTACCTGGTAGATTTTTCTTTCAGCCTCTGGTAGTTGTTACTTCTGTAAATAATTTCTTCTCTCTCCCTGGGAAGCTTGAGTTATAGGACAGGATTAGAGAGAGTGTGAGCTCAGCAGGGCAAGGACCGTGTCTTACATGTGATTGGAGAAGTGGTGGCATTTGTCACTCTGGGAGAGTGGGGAACAGAGACAGGAACCGTTGAGTTGGCCTTGGACTCATTATTTGCCATTATCTTAAAACTGTCAGAACACCAGTGCCTTTGAGTGTGAAAAGAAAAGTTGGGATTTGTGGAGCGTGCTTGCAGTACTAGTACTTGGAAGGCTGAGGCTGGAGGATCACAAGTTTGAGGGCAGCCTGTAATTGATGCATATATGCCATGGCTCAGTTGACATCACTGGTGATCTCTGTGGCTGGTGACCTTGGAGGAGGAGGAGGAGGAGGAGGAGGAGGAGGAGGAGGAGGAGGAGGAGGAGGAGGAGGAAGAGGACAGCAGCAGTTAGAGATGTCATCCTCACTTGGTCTCCAGTAGCTTTTTTTTACTGAGTTCTGTCCCTCAGCATGTCTGAACGTGGTGGGTGGAAGTTGTCACCAGGAGGTGCTGAGCAAGAGCCTTTTACGTGAGGCTCTGTGGTTCAGGATATAGACTTTGTTCCCTCCATGCAGGCTTGGGGCTGGCAGCCTGAGGAAGCAGCTCAGTTCAGCCCTGAGGGGAACACTGGGAAGACTCTCTTAACTCTCACTGGTCCAGTTGTTTTGTCCATTTTGGTTCTTTCATTTTCATGTCCCACCTGGAGAGTGTGTGTGTGTGTGTGTGTGTGTGTGTGTGTGTGTGTGTGTGTGTTTGTGTGTGTGTGTGTGTGTCTCCACCCTCATGTTGAGGATCCCTAGAACCAAACACATGCCAGGCAGGTGTTCTACCAGTGAGCCCCATTCCCAGACCCACTTTCTTCTTTCCTAAGATGTCAGTTCTGGCCTTGAGCAGTTGTTAAGTTTTTCACTCCATCATGTACCTGTTCTGTTGCTGCTCTGCATCCCTTTGCTGCCCCCTGCTCTATGCATACTCTGTTCTGAGAAACGGGGTGAGACGCCCGATCCTACAGAAAGATGAAGACAGGTGCTTTCCAAATAGAATCTTGGAGTTTTCTAATACTCTCATGGATTTGAAAAGCAGAAGGCAGTAGTGGGCTTTTCTTTAAGCCCAGGATAATCCGAAATGATATTTTGGCATCTGGCAGGCTCCAATCTGACTCAAGGGTGAGCTTGGGTGACAGACATGGCTCCTGGAAGCTCCTTGCTGTAGTTCCTGGAAAGAAGGACAGCTGGACCAGGTCCTCAGTGGGATTTTTAGGGCTCAGGTCAGGCACCTCAAGCTTGCGTTTGTCACAGTGGTCAGGCCCGAGGTTCACAGACTACCTGGGCTCAGGTGGCCTGGGTCATCTGGAAATGTGTGCTCCCAGCTGGCTGGTTAGTGTATTTGCAGAGCATGTTGATTGCCTGAAGGTTTTCTTGTAGCCTCAAGGTTCTGTGACTGGATATCTTTAAGTAGTGCCAACTTGTGCTGGTGGTAGAAGGCACTCGACTGAGTTTCCCCGGTTTCCTCTCTTCCCTTCCTCAGAGGACATTTTTGGAGTCCTTGATATGATATTTATAAAACATGAATCTGAGGGCCAGAGGAAGCTTGGGGATCATTCACGTGCCTGTGATTTCTAGGCGTTGACTAGTGACATCTTCAGATGGCTGCTCTGTGGTGGCCAGCTCAGAAACAAACGGGACTACTCTAGGATCCCTGGGGCTGTGGTTGGTTCTCTTTCCTGTCATACTGCAGCCTTCACACTGTGGTAGCTCCCTAGGTACCCAGTTTCCAGGGCTCTATGGAGCAAGGGTTGTAGGCTGTTAATCCCTCTCTCTCTCTCTCTCTCTCTCTCTCTCTCTCTCTCTCTCTCTCTCTCTCTCTCTCTTTGAACTAGAACCTAGAAAAAGGCCCATATTTAGCCTAAGGGAGTTTTGGCCTTTCTTCTCTCTTCCCGGTTTCTGCTTTACCTTAAGGAGGGTGGTTTCCTGCTGCGGGTCTTGGGCTGAGGCAGCAAGAGCACAAGAATACATCAGAAGGTCAGTCTTGGTTTTCTCTGCATGTTTATGTACCCGTTTAGGAACCACAGCCTGAGCAGGGACTTCTGCCTTCTTCCTCCTTTCTCCGTGGCCTGTCCCCTCTCTCAGCACCTGGGCTTGCTGATCTGGACCTAGACCAAGAGGTGCAGGCTAGAAATGAGGCCTTTAAGAGAGGGAGGAGCCTGTGCATGCTGGGTGACACACCGTGGCCTCTTATGGGTGCCCTTCCTGGTAAGCTGCAGCCACTCTCCAAAGGCCAAGCTTCTCGAACCCACCAGATCTTTGCTGACGTGGAGAAAATCTTAGGCAGGCCTTCAATCCAGTGCAAGACAGAGTTAGGAGACTTACAGGGTCTGGAGTCAGCCCAGAAGGCCACAGAGAAAATCTACCTGGGGTTTTCAGACCCTGAAATAGAAAAGATGGAATTGAGGACCAGACAGCAGAGACTTGGCACCAGGGGTGCTCAGAACCCGGAACCATTCTACAATGGGCAGGATGCATCAGAATGCAGGAGCCAGACGCCTGCTCACTCTAAGCTTTCTGAGGCTCCCAAAGGCCTGCAGCTGAAAGGGGAGCAGCAAAACCACCACAGCATAGCCACACTGAACTGCACTGGCCCTGGAGGGGACAAAGGTCAGAGCCCTGTTCCTTTGCCACCCTCTGAGGAGGAGCCCTCCCTGTCCCTTTGTTCATCTGACCACACGCTGCCTGCCAGGAAGAACAAGCTGTTTTTACTAGAGAGCAGCCCAGCAGAAGACTTCAGCTGGCAGGGAGTTCCTGGGGAAGGTGGGGACCTGGGCAGGGAGAGGTGGAAGAGAGTGTCTCCAGGCCTATGGATGGGACAGGTCTCCAAGCTTATCAACAAGGACACCCCAGAGAGATGCAAGGAAACAGAGCCTGCTGCTCCCACAGTTGCAGAGGCCTCAGCTGAAGAGTCACCACAGGGACCATCACTGATGCCACCTGATACCCTGGCATCAGAACCAGTTCCAAAGCCCCCTTCAGAGGATCCTGCCAGTGAAGACAGGCATCATCCACCTGAGTCTCCAGAACCTCCCAATGAAGATAGGAAGCCTAGTGTGCCTGGGACTGACTTGGATAAGAGTAGTGGAGGGGGCAGCAGCCTGGCCTCACCCCTTGGCTCACAGATCCTAGGTGAGGTAAATAACTTCCCCTGGGACCTGCAGAACCCCCAGGGGTCTGCTCCTGTCATGGATCAGTCAGGCCCAGGGCCTAGAGATGTGCGTTTCTGTCCTTTCCTGGTGCCCCAGTTGTCCCACATGAGCTCTGAGGAGGAACAGTCGGAGAGTGAAGACTCCTCCGAGGACCAGAGATTCTACCAGCACATCCTGCAGATGGTCAAGATCTCCAGGCGGCTGGAGGGCCTGGGGCTGCCTGAGAACACGCAGGAAGTGCCTTGCAAAGATGTTGCCGGCATGGTCTGTAGCATGGCCAACGAGTCTTCTAGGATATCTAGTGAGGGTGAACACAAGGCCATCAAAGCTCCAGAGAGGGATTCGGGCTTACTGGCCTGGGGGCCAGAGCTGCTGGAACATCCTCCAGGAGCGGTCTCCACCCCTGCTGGGCAGGAGGCCTCTCAGCAAGCACAGTGCCAGCCAACTGGGCTAGTCCAGCCCAGTTCCAACATTGGGCTTGCTTCAGAGCCAAGCAAGATGCAGCTTCTCAACCAGGTAGGCTTCTTAGGTAGCAGGGCCTAAGGCCTGCCCCTCCCCCAGCTCAGTAGGGCGGGAGCAGGTGGAGCCAATGTTGCCCTGAAGCCCTTAGGCCTGCTCGCCTGATGCTTATCCTCTTGGGTAACTGAGGATCCCTTAACTACCCAAACAGCCACCTGACCAGAGAACCTGGACTTCAAGTTTGTTCTGTCCCATTGTCTGCAGGCTAGAGCCGAGGGTATCTGTTGATTCCCGTCCCCGGATGTAGCCATGTTCATGGGCGCTTCACATGCTTGGAAGGGATTGCTTCTGAGGGTGGGCACATTGGCACTGATCCCTGCCCTATTACGGAATCCAGGCACCTTCTGGGAGTTGGGAAGCCTTTCCCATCAGCTGATTCTAGAGAACAGTCCTTCCGCTCTATATGTCCCCTTCTGCATGTCACTCAGCCCTCAGGAAGTACTGAGCCCACAGTCTGCTGCTGCCACCTAGTCAGCTGCTTCTGCTCCTTGCCTCCCAGGGTCCTCAGAAAATCACATGACCCTGTCTTAGGTGTTGGCTTCACTTTCCCATGGGTAGTTTTCAAATGGCAGGACTTATCTTGCCATTCCTTCACTGTCAAGATCCACTCCGTTCTTTACTCAGACATCAAGTTGGATGGAGACGGCAGGGCTCACTCTGAATTCCCTAGCTGTTCTGTTGTGGCCCTGCTGTGGCCCAGCTGCGGCTTTACCCAGTTGTTCCCTCTGGTCCCTAATTGCCGACATGCACCAGCTCTCCGTTAGTTCTAATAGCTAGTATAGTACTATAAATATCGGATAAGCCACAGATTATCCTGAAAGTTTTAATTAGCCCAATGGCATCAAGTTTATCTGCTCTGAAGGACACTGGCACGCACGGCCCCATTCTCAGAGTTAATGGCCATCTATAGACGACGATCAGCTAGGAGCCAGGGATCTGTAATTTCCCTGCTAACCACCGACTCAGTAAAGGTCCAAGAGAACAAAGCCCCCAGCGTGCCTGTCTCCCTCCCCCAAGCTCCCAGGATATTAGCAAATTAGCCATGTTAGGAGTCTGTAATTTTCTATAAATACAGTGTGGGAAGGATTTTGCTGATGTGCTTGGACCGGCGGAAGGACTGGGCAGGCTGGGCAGGCTGGGCAGGCTCAGTTCGCTCACAATTCACTGGGAGAAACTTCCTGCACTTTTTCCTACCATAGGCATGAGAGCACACAGAATACTTCCTCGGAGATAGATACTCCTGAGCTCAGTCCTCTCTCTGCCCAACCAAGCCTGTGACTTTAGACAGGGTTCATGACCACACCCACCTCTCCTTACTCAAGTGGGGTCTCCTCATAGTGGTAGAGCCCACCTTAGGTGATTATAAGAATGAGCAGGGCCTAGTGTTGAGCATCCCTGGCCAGCTTTATGTGTCAGTAGCTTTTCTCCCTGACAAAGATGTTGTATAACAGTTAAGGATGATTGGTGATCTACAGAGGTAAGGATCGTATCGTCTCTCGGGCGTCCTCTGAGTGCAGATACAGGCCCTGCTCAGACTGGCCAAGAGGGTGGTGACTCTGGCCTTTGGAGCCCCCATTCTTTGTTTACTCTTAAGGGTTAAGAGTGGAACAAAATACGTTTTCTCTGTTTTATATGTTGTAAATTTGAGAAAAGTTTTGAAGGGTCTTATAATTGCGTTCCCAGGACGCTACGCTGATCTCTTTTTTAAGATCTTGTGTGTTCATGGGTGTGTGCAACTCAAAGTGCTTGTGGGAGCCAGAAGAGGGTGTCAAAGATGTCTGGACCTAGAGTTGGAGGCAGTTGTGTGTGAGCTGCCCGAAGTGGGTTATGAGAACTGAATGCACTCAGATCCTCTGGAAGATCAGCAGGACTTTCTTAACCAGTGAGCTATCTCTGCAGCTCCTGTGCTGGCCTCTTGCTTTTGTTAAGTCAGGTGCTCATAACGCACATCCCTGTAATAAGAGTGACTCTGTACTGTTGCTACAGCCCCGGGCTCCTTCTAGAAGCCCCTGTGTTCCTCATCTCCTTTGGACTACTTAGCGAACCTCAAAGGGCCAAGCACAGACCCTCTTCATCTTGCAGACATAAGAACTGGGGATGTGAGGGGCTGTGAGTAGCCCAAGGGTTCACACATTCTGACCCAGCCTGGATTTTGACTCCAGTCCTCACTAGTGTGAAAGAAGCCTTCACTTGGCTCCCGAGAACCGGGGAAAGCGAGCCAAAGAGAATGACAAGGCGCACACTTACGCACTGCAGCCGCCCCGTGTGCAGAGTCCTTCCAGGAGGCCTGCGCTTTGCTCTGGTGTTTACTTCCATCTTCGTCAATGGCATAGTGAGACTGCTTTTTCTTAACTCATCAGTTTTAAGCATCAAGAGACTTCTAGTAGCTGTGGTTTTATCTCCGCCTCCCCGTCCTGCTCACTTGGTATGTGGCCCCCAGTCCTAGCATCTGCCAGATGTGAGCTAGCCCACAAGTTAGCAGAACCAGGAATCCAGCCTGCCGTTTCTCACCCAGTAGGCACAATGGTATTTCTGGATGCTGTGCTTCATTAGCAGCCTCTAAACGGAGGCGTTTTAAACTTGAACGGGCAGAATTTAGATGCTTTATTTTTATACCTGCCTCTGACACCCTGAGAGCCTTGAGGTTTCTGGGGTTTGTAACAAGATGTGTTCTATTGCCCAGGTCCTAGGCTCCCCCTTAGCCCCAGTCCAGGCCCCTCTTTGGGGCCTGGCTCCCTTACGAGGCCTTGGGGAGGCCGCATCCTCTGCTCTTCGTGGATCCCAGAGTGTGAGCTTGGGAAGCTCAGCAGATTCTGGGCATCTTTGGGAGTCCATGCTGGTGAGTCCTTTCTCTGCTGTGCATGTGTTTTGTTACTGTGGGGCCTTTTGGGTGTCACACCTGGAACAGTGGTCTGTCACTGAGATAGAAGCCCTGTCTTCAGAGTTCATCACCTAGTCTGAGCAGAGACACTCTGACAGTGGGGGCGGACTGGGCTGTAGGGTACCTGTGCTGATTTCCCCATCCATGTGGCTGGGGTAGTGGGAGTTGGGAAGGGAGTAAGAACCGTGGATTAGACTCAGATTCATGGACATGGTGGGACTTGACTGGGGACCCATCTAAGGAATTGAGGGAGCACGCTGGGATAGTTCCAAAGAGCCTCCTGGTGAGTCCCCCTGTCCCTTCTGTTTTGGAGCCTCCACAGAGTCTCAAGGCTGCTGCTTGTACAAAGAGTTTCTTGGCTTCTGTCCACGAGGGCAAGAATGCCCTCAGCCTCTTGACTTTAGGGGAAGAGACCAACGAGGAGGATGAAGAAGAGAGTGACAACCAGGTAATGAGATACCCTTTCTTCCTGGGGACCTCTGGCACACACACACACACACATATGCACACGCGCACACGCACGCACTCATGGGTTCGTGAAAGTTGTAACTTTTTTTTTTTTTTTTTGGTTTTTTCAAGACAGGGTTTCTCTGTGTAGCTCTGGCTGTCCTAGAACTCACTCTGTAGACCAGGCTGGCCTCAAACTCAGAAATCTGCCTGCCTCTGCCTCCCAAGTGCTGGGATTAAAGGTGTGCGTCACCACCGTCCAGCAAGTTGTAACTTATTTTAACTGTACAGTAATTCAGGGATATTAGTTGTCTTCATAGTGTTATGTTACCCTCACTACTGTCCATTTTCAGAATTTGTTCATAATCCCAGATTCCAACCACTAGACAATAAATCATTCCTTTTTCCTCCAGCCCCTGGCAACCTCGAAGTCCTATTTTCTTTTTTTCTCATGAACTTGCCAGTTCTAAATGTTTCACATGAGTACGTTCACACAGTGTTTTTCTCTCGTGTCTGGCACCTAGCTGAGTATGCTGCAGCAAGTATGTAAAGCCTGGTGTGTGTCTACACCATGTTCCGTTCATGCACTCTTCTGTGGTGGGTACATGGGTTGGTTCTGTCTTTGGCTAACCTCCGAGCCACCCCTCCCCCAATTATTTTAAAAATAAGTAAAAGTGATATTTCTACCTAATAACTTCCTTTCTCGTCCAGTCTGTATACATCTTAGGTCTGATCTGGAGAACACGACATACTTGCTTGACTTTTTGCTCACTGGATAATGGGCTACTTAGTGAGGCTTTAGTGGAAGACCTGTCCGGAATCCTTCAAAGCCTTGCCAGGGTACCCCACTCTCCTCTGCATGCCCTCATGTTGGACTGGCCAGTTCCTTTAGACTTATCACTTGCCGACACAATCTAGAGTTATCTTGGAAGAGGGTACCCTGGGTGAGAAAAATGCTTCCAGAAAATTGGCCCATAGGCAAACCTGTGGAACATTTTCTTAATTAGTGATTAATGTGTGTTCAGCACATTGTGAGCGGTGCTGTCCCTGAACAGGTGGTCGGTCCTGGGCTTTATAAGAAAGCAGGCTGAGCAAGCCAGGAGGAGCAAGCTAGTGAGCAGCACTCCTCCACGGCCTCTGCATCAGTTTTTGCCTCCAGTCCCTTCCCTGAGTTCCTTCAGTCAGGGAGTGTGACCTGAGAGTTGTAAGCTGAAATGAACCCCTTTCTCCCAAAGTTGCTGTTGGTCATGGTTTCCATCACTTCAGTGGAAGCCCTAACTAAGACCCTAACTAAGCTCAGTTGTTTTTCCTCACAGAGTGTCCGGAGCTCCAGTGAGCTTCTCAAGAACCTGCATCTGGACCTTGGTGCCCTGGGAGGTAACTTTGAGTACGAGGTAAGAGCCTGAGGCCCCTGCTGTTAAATGCCTTGGGCAGTACCCTTTTTTCCTTTGGAAGCTTTTGCAGTCTGCTGAGCATATTTAGAAAGGGAACTGGTCCATCCGGGTCTGCCCAGGATTTCTGGGGTTCAAGGAGTCCATTCATTTTTCTCAGCTATCAAATGACCAGTTCTTGGAAGGGCACACACTAGTAGGTGCTTTGAGCATAAAGAGACGTGCATGCTTACGGCCCTTCCCCACCTTATACACTGCACGGAGAAGAGACTTCTTGTCTAGACTTCAGGCAAACTTGTCAGAAGAAGTGGCATTTGCCTTGGGTTTTGAAGAAAAGCTAAGTTTTAGACAGGGGATAGTCTAGGTAAACGAACAGTCCAAGCAAAGATTTAAGGGTAGAAAAAGCGTTTGAGTGGGAATGGCTTTGGAACACGCTTCCACAGTCCCATCCTGACTCTGCGGTCTGACCTGGGCTGCCAGCAGCATTGTCTTCATGGAGAGCACAGGGGCAGTCCAGTTCATCCTGTCCTCAGACCCAAAACCTTGGTGCATGCTTCGGAGCCTGGACCAGAAATCACAGGAACATCTAATGTGTAGTTTCTGTCTAGTCTCTGGTTGATTAATTTTAATCAATTAACAGTTCTCTAAATAGTCCTAAAATATTTGTTATAAGCAATGAATCATGAACTTGCAAATTAGATTCATGCAGACATTAAATACTGACTGTAAGGTTTAAGCTTCATATAAGTATTATATATTACATTTTTATTACTGCCTTCCACATCTTAAACTCAAAATGACCTTTACTTCATTAGGGTGACCACAAAGCTGGCCAGAAAAGCACAGGTGCCCCCACCACGAATTGTAATTGGCTTCGTTATCATCCCTATTCTTTGTGCATGTGACTGTATGTTACACATGTATGTTTGCTGGACCATAGGCTCCGGTGCACACGGAGGCCAGAGGAGGACACTGAGTGCTCTGCTCTGTCACTGCCTGTCTAATTATTCCATCAAGATAGTTTTCTCGCTGAACCTGGCTCTAGGCTGGCAGCATGCCCCAGGGGCCTTCCTGTGTCTTCCTCCCACAGTGCCAGGTTACAGGTGCATGGCTGCACCTAACTTTTTACTTGGGTACGCAGGCTGCACATCAAGCATTCTTACCCTCCAAGGCATCTCCTCAGCTCCGATCATCATCATCACCATCACCACCACCATCATCATCATCATCATCATCATCATCATCATCATCATCATCATCATCATTATTTGTTTTGGGACAGGGTTTCTCTGGGTAGCCTTGGCTGTCCTGGAATTCACTCTGTAGACCAGGCTAGCCTTGAACTCAGATCCACCTGCTTCTGCCTTCCAAGTGCTGGAGTTAAAGGCAAGCGCCACCACAGCCAGGTCCTTATTATTTTTTAAAATTGCATTTTAATTTATTTGTCTGCACATGTGTATATGCACATGTGACTGACAGGTGTGTGTGTGTGTACATGTGACAGGTGTATGTGCACATGTGGAAGTTGGAGGACAGCTTGCTGAAGTCAGTTTTCTCCTTCCATGTGGGTCCTGGGGATTGAACTCAGGTTGTTGAGCTCGTCAGCGAGTGCCTTTACCCACTGAATGGTCCTCCTGGCCCAATCTCTTATTCCTTCTGACTCACATGTCTTAGTACTCAGCACTTCTTGGAGGCCAGGACTGTCTCAGTCTGCACACTGGCTGACAGGCTCTGAATTGGTGCTTGAGCCCTCACTGTCGGTACCATTTCATAGTAAAGCTTTGCTCATTATCCCAGAGTCTGTCCGGCCTTTTGGTTCTGCACAGTCAGATATGTTTTGATTGTCTTTAACACTTTCTGCCAAATGTCCCATCTGTAGCTCCAGCCTGATAGATGTCTGCCTTGAATCTGTTCCTTCTGAGTGGGAGCTGGTCTGCCTGAGTCAAGAATTTGGTTTGATTCTCTGACAGGAGGACTTGGTTTTCCTCTCACCGCAGGTGCTCCTTTTGCACTGGTGGATGTCTGTCACTAGGGGAAGGGCTCAGGAAGACTTGTATGTTTGCAGAAAGACGGTAGTTTCCAGGGGGGCCGGGCACATTTATGCTGCATGATTTATGTCTGAACACCCAGCACCCAGCCTGGGACATAGGGAGTGCTTGGCTGTGCTTTGTTCAACAGCTGAAGGAATGGGGTGGAGGGGATCCAGACAGACTGGGGTGTTTTCTCCTTCCCTTGGCTTTTCTCAGCTTCTGGGTTCAGTAGGCATTGGTTCCTTGCCGTCAGCTGGTCTATTGGAATTCCAATGTAGTTTGATCATGATGACTTCTTAATGGCTGACAGATGTCAACCAGGAAAGGTATTCTCTCTTTTGATGTGATCTGGACTTCTGACATTTTCCCTTTGGTGGTGGTGGGGGAGTGGGAGCTCTGTAGACATTTGAATGGCTTGCTTGGCACAACAGTGTAGTGGGGAAACATCTGTAGTAGGTGAGACACCCCTGACTCCTGTCTTCAGTCCTCTGCCACATGGGGGCGTTGGAGTCCTGTGTTCGAACCTCGGGTGAGTTTCAGGGCTTTTTCTTGAGGGAGATGTTAGTGGTGGAGATAAGTGTAGGCTTCTAGGCGGGCAAAACTGCCCCCACTTGGCATTGCCTTTGAAAATAGCTTTTGTCCCAGTGTACAGTGCCCTGCCCCTCCCAGCTCCTGTTACAGCCTTTCTTCCTGGGTTCACTCTGCCCTGTGTCGCCAAGCAATCATTTTGCTCTTACTTCCATGAGAGGGCAGTAGGATGGTAAGAATGCAGCCCAGCGTCAGCTCCCACCTTGGCTTTCTAAGGCAAACCCATTGCTAGTCTATGACTAAAAGGGAAGGTGCGTGGAACCCACACCAAGAAGCCTTTCCCTCAGGGGCAGTATATTGGTCAGGCTTCTCTAGAGTCACAGAACTTATGGGCAGTCTCTATATAGTAAGGGAATTTGTTAATGACTTACAGTCTGTAGTCAAACTCCCCAACAATGGTCAGCAGCAGCTGTGAATGAAGACCCGAGGATCTAGCAGTCGCTTAGTCCCACAGGCTTGCAGGCGAAGAAGATCGAATCCTCCTCCTTCCAATGTCCTTATGTAGAGCTCCAGCAGCAGGTGTGGCCCAGATTAGAGGTGTGCGTACCACCACACCTGAAACTTGTGTCTTCCAGACTCAAGATCTAGACCACAGGTGAGCCTTCTAATTCTGGATTGTAACTCACTTCAAATATAGTCAAGTTGACAATCAGAAATCGCCACTACAGGCGGGCTACAGGCAGGGAGACGGGGTGGTGAGCAGGTGGTATGTGGCCATGTGGTGCTGATGAAAAGCCATCAGCTATCAAAGAAGAGGGAGGGAGCCTCGGCTTAGACATCGCAGGATGACGTCAGTGTGATTGGAAAGTGCTAACTGTACCCAGGGAGCTGTGCAAAGAATTGAGACCCAATGAATGGGCACCAGACCTGGACAGTAACCCTGACCTGTCAAGGCAACCTCTCCGATCCCTCATTATTCCCCCTCCTGTCCTGTGTGGATCATGGGAGCCCATGCCTTGGGGCTCTGGGCAGGTGAGGGGGTGGGACTGCATCCTGGGGAGCCTCATGACTTTGAAAAGTGTTAGATATTCAAGAGCTGGTTCTGACAGTCGGTCACTGCTCTTCACCCCTCCCTTGTGCAGATGGCAAAGTCCTGAAATACGCTGTGAGATGCAAAAGGACCTGGGACTGTGGCAGGGGGAGGTTGGGAGTTTGAGCATGAGAGACACAGAGCAGAGCTGTGCACCCACAAAGCCTGGAGCAGGAGCCTGTACCCAAGTGCCTGGAGTGTACATACTGCTGGGGGCTTCAGGCCTTAGGCCTGGCGACTTGCCAAGGAGCAGCGGCTGGGTGAACAGGGACAACATAGAGTCAGATGAGATGTTAGCTCTCCTGCATCCTTTTGTAGATGATAGACAGCCAGTGTTTGACTTCCCCTGCTTTCTCCACCCATTTCTGGCTGTCCTATGATGTAGTCAATAGATGTGGATACAGGCCAAGGCCATTTATTTTATTTTATTAAGGCCATTTATTTTAGTGGTTGCCCTATTTCAGCAACTTTACGTTTAGGTAGGCACACTGAGGTCACCCAGTCACACTGAATCTTCCTTTTTGGGGAGGAAGGAAGGGATGCTGAAGGTGGTAAGCTGGGGCCTTATGCCTTAAGCGCACACTCTACCAGAGAGCTGTGCCCCAAGTCGTAAGCCATCCTTTGAAGGGTTCAAGCTGCCTAGATGAAGCTCGAGATTCTGTAGATGTGTCCTCTCCAGTGGACCTGTGGGAAAAGAAGGGAGATGGCTCGATGCTTAAACTCACTTGCTACTTTTCCCAAGGACCTCTGGGGGTTGGTTCCCAGCACTCACGCAAGCTCACAACTGCTTGTAATTCCAGCAAATCTCATGCCCTCTTCTGGCCTTGATACCTGGCCTACTCGCCCTTCCATCATTTTGAGTAGTTAAGAGCTAACATTTCATTTCACACACACATCACAGACAGACAGACAGACACATGAATAAAACCAATTTTTAAAAAAAACCTATGTTTTTAAGGAACAAAAAAAGAATGAGAATCTACGTCTATCTGCTGCTTCTCCTTTTGTCTCCCCATCAGTTTTGGGAATGGAGCCCAGCCTCAGGTGCACTCAGCATTTGCTATACTACTGAGCTGCCTCCCAGCCACAGATACCCTTTGAGTTTTTTATCTTTTAATTAATTAATTAGCCAATTAATTAATTAATGCATCTATTCATTTATCCACTTATTTGTTTGTTTGCTTATTTATTCATTTGTTCACTTGTTTATTTATTGAGGCGGTGTCTCACAGTGTTGCCTGACTGACTATGTACACCAGGCTGGCCTTGAATTCATGGAAAGCTGCCTGCCTGTGCCTCTGGAGAGCTGGGATTAAAGACGTGTGCCACCATACCTGGCTACCCTCTGAGCTTTGACGGCCTACTTGCCCTTCCATCGTTTTGAGTAGTTAAGAGCTAACGTTTCATTTCATAAGCACTGCATTGAAACAGTCTAATCCCCATATGACCTTGGCAAATAGCTCTTATACCCCCATTGGGAGAGGAGGAAAGGAGGCCTCAGTGCCTACCACGGTCTCACGCATGCATCCTTCTTGGTTTGGTTTGGTTTTTTGAGACAGAGTTCCTCTGTGTAGTTCAGGCTATACTAGAACTTGCTCTCTAGACCAGGTTGGTCTCGCACTCAGAGATCCACCTGCCTCTGGTAGGATTAAAGGCATGCACTGTCACCACTGGCAAGACGCATGCATTCTTAAAAAAGAAAAAAATAAAACAAAACCCTGAAACACTCAGTCAAGACTTTACTGAACATCCTTGTATGCTAGAAACTGGGTTCTGAGCTCAACCAGGAGTTCGTCTAGTGAGGAAAATCAACAAAGAAACCCACAACAATTATAGCTATTGTCGTAGAGAGACGTAGGGTCCAGGGATCAAGACCAAGGAAGACTTCTTGGGAGAGATGATGCTGTGAGGATCAGCAGTAGTTTGTCCGGGGAGAGGAGGAGTGTTTGTTTCAGGACTGTGTGGTTTAGCAGGAGAGTACAGCTTAGCATGTGCCAAGTCTGACCTCTTTAGAAACAACAGAGAATGTGCATATTAGAGTAGAGTAATGGCTGGAGAGATGGCTCAGTGGTTAAAAGCACAGACTGCTCTTCCAGAGGTCCTGAGTTCAATTCCCAGCAACTACATGGTGGCTCACAACCATCTGTAATGGGATCCGATGCCCTCTTCTGGTGTGTCTGAAGACAGAGTAGAGTAATAGCACCAGTTTAAGCACGCCGAGGAGGAGATAGAAGATATGACTGGGATGAACTGGGAGAAGCGGGGAGGGCCCAGTTGAGAAGGTACATACTTTCTCCTGAGGGCTATAGGTGTTATCTGGAGTCTGACACTTTCTTTGTCTCCTAATCCCAAGTTTGTTGCTAGGTAACCCTTTTAGGACTAGGTTTCATCTCCAGATTGAATTAGGAGGACAGGAGAACTTTCCTTAATTCCAGGATGAGCCTGACGGGCATGGGCTGACTTTACTTACTGGATGAGTCATATGGTGAACACACTCGTGCACGCACGCACACACACACACACACACACACACGCACACGCACACGCACATGCACACATACACACATACACACATGCACACACACACGCACACGCACATGCACATGCACACAACACACACATGCACACACACATACACACGCACATGCACACACACACACATGCACACACACGCACACGCACACACACACACACATGCACACACATACACACACACATACACGCACACGCACACACATACACACACACATACACACGCACACGCACACGCACATATGCACACACATACACACACACATACACACACATGCACACACATACACACATGCACACACACATACACACACACGCACACGCACATGCACACACATATATACACACACACTCCTCCCCCTTCCTCCCATAAATTTGACCCTCCTTGGAGTCACAGAGCCTGGTAGACCAGTGTGGGGCTGTTGCTGAGTACTTGCAGTGTGGCCCCAGCTTGAATGAAACTACCTTTCTGAAGAGAAAGGGCTCATGCACCCCTTTCTCTTAATTTAGGGGTACAGCAGTTGCTCTGTGTATGTTCTGAGAGTGGTAGCTGTGCTGGTTAGTATCTGCCTCTTCCACTTCTGCCTTTCTTCCAGAGACAGGCTTGGTGACAGGCTCACACCCACCCCAGTGCTTCACAACTAGGGCCATATGGGACATTCCACTGTTCTCCGTGTTAGCCTAGTTCCCTACAGTCAGGATCGGACTGGCCATCTCTTGTCCCCTAAGGCACTGCATGTCTGGCACACTGAGGATGTTCAGAGGACGAATAGAATAGGTGGGTCTCATCATCATGGAACATTAGTGATCATTTCTGGGGCACTGACAGTGTAGACAGGGCATAGCTTAAATTCCTGACCTCACTTAATGAGAGTTAATTCATTTAACCCTCCTGTAAGGTAGGTGCTCCTTGGAATCCTTGCATTTAAGAAGAAGAAACCGAGGCACCGTAGTCAAATAATTTGGTTGAAATTGCATGTCCTGCCTCCCTTCAGCACTCATTGGGAGCCTGGGTTGGCACATCAGTTGGCTGCCAGATCTGTAGTGTCTCTGTCTTTGGCTTCAACAGATACTGTGTTAGAACAGCAGATGCGTATTGAAGCTTCTCCTTTAGCTGTTGGGACTTGCCTTGTGATACTCAGCTTTCCACTACCATAGTGGAATATCTGAATTAAAACCTCAAGCCATAATAAGAAAAGACTTATATCTGCCTGCAGTTTTGAAGCTGAAGGACATGACTGATCAGCCCCCTCTCGTTTTGTGTCCTGGTAAGGCAGCATATCATGGCAGGACCCTGTGGCACAGCAAAGATGTTCACATCATAAGCCGAGGAGCAAAGAGAAGAAGGGTGTGAGGTCCCACAGCCTCTTTCAAGGGCATGCCCCTAGGCCTTCCATTAGGGCTTCCGTCCTAAAAGTTCTACTCCCTCTCAGTAATGCCACCCCGAGGCACACCTCCATCCCATGATCCTTTTGGGGGACACTTCAGATCCAAACGATATTACACTCTTTGTTTTAATCTTCAGGATAGGGAATTGGGAAGCCTTACAAAGCCCTCATCAGGGCTTTGTTCAGCCCGACAGTGTCAACGCAAATGGTTTTCTGGAAGGAGGCTCTGAGCCCGAGCCCAGGAGAGACCACTGTATTTCTGAGGGAAGACTTTCTGTCTCTACTATGGTCAACTCTGTGAAGAATTTAGCAGAAACCTTGGGTTTTTTTACTAGTGAGTTTGTCTGTGAAAAACAAGGTGCGGGCACTATGTTAAGCATGCAGCTTAGCTCTCCCTTCAGGAGACGTGGCCAGAGCACAGTTTAGAAAATTGACAACTGACAGCTACTAGCCCTTTGGTCTTTCCTGCTTATGCCAAGACTCTGCTTCCTTCTAGTGTGTTTGGGAACAGGACCTTTCCTGCCTGATGAGGGCTTTCTCTGATGGCAGCCTGCTTGAGCACTCTGCTTGGCTTAAATTTTTTCAGAAACTGTCATGTACTCCTCTTTCTCTGACACAGCTGATGGACCTGTGTCTGTTCTGAGGTCCCTTTCTCCTTTGTCACCTCTGCCTGATCTCCTACTCAGCCAATGTCCATCTGGACATTTGCTTCTCAGAGACCCCAGGCTGAGAGTCCTGGACAGAAGATGCTGTCTATGGGGTTGCTGGCTTGTGCAAGGAGACTTGGGGGGGGGGGTACCCTTCTTATATTTTCTCCTCTGTCTTTGAAAAGTAAAAAGTAAAAGTTCCAGTCTTTGCTATTGTTCTCTGCATGGCATCTATCATCATTTTGAGTAAATATTGGCTCCTGAGGTCTGAGGGTTTGGCTGATGGGCTGGAGGATGTGGCAGATGGTGGTAGAGCTGTGGTAATTTTTAAGCCCATCATGGATAGTTCCCTGGTTGGACATGTCTATACTACCATAGAAATTTCCATTCTGCTTATCTGAATATGGGTCAAGGCGCAGCAGTCTGCGTTTGGAAAGCTAGTTGGGTGACTAAGAGATGGCTCACAAAGCTTAAAAGTGTGTACTGCTCTTGCACAGGACCTGAGTTTGGCTCCCCATACCTATATTGGATAATTCACAACCGCCCATGATTCTAGTTCCAGTAAGATCCAATGCTTCTGGCCTCTATAGACACCTGTTCTCACATGCAAGTACCCCTTGCCCCACTCCCCACATAATTAAAACAATATTTTTTAAAAAACTGTTTGGGAGTGCCAGGGAGACAGTTCAGTGGGTAAAGTGATCTCTGTGCAAGCATGTGGGCATGAGTTCCAATCTCTAGCACTCATTTAAAAATCCAGGTATGGCGGCACACATCTGTAACCCCAGTGGTGGAAGCAGAGAGAAGGTGGATCACTGGAGCATGCTGGCCAGATAGACTGACCAAATTGGTGAGCTCCGGATTTAGTGAGAGGTCATATCTCAGAGCCACTGAAGAAGACACCTGATGCCAACCTCTGGTTTACACACCACACACACCACACACACCACACACACACACACACACACACACACACACACACACACACACACACACACACACACACACACACGAGTTATGTGGGATAACATTAGGGTCAGTGCTCAAGCAGATCACCTGAGAGTCAAGGAATGGCCACTCTCTTGTGTCTGTCTCTAAACTTTGCCTCCTTTCTGACATTATCTTTGCTCCTCAGGAGTCTCCAAGAACCAGCCCGCCAGACAAGAAGGATGTTTCTCTCGACTCAGATGCCGATCGTCCCCCAACTCCCGGCAAGCTGTTCAGCCAGGGTGCAGACAGTAGTGTGGGCAGTGCCAATGGCAGCAAGTCCCAAGGAAGAGGGGCAAGTCCCGAGAACCCACAGAAAGAAAACGAGAGTAGCAATCCCAAGGCTTCTTCAAGTCAGGTGGCTCCTGGGTTGGACCCTGGGGGTGATCAGCCTTCCAGGGCCTCTAAAAAGGAGCAGGCAGAGGATCTACTGGAGGCAGGAGAGGAGACTTCCAGGAGGGAAAGTGCAGCCAAAGAGCCAAAGGAGGCTTCTGCCCTGGAGGAGAACACCTCAGGCAGTGAGGTAAGTCCCTCGTCCCAAGGCTGCCAGCTGCAACCCGCTGCTGCTGTCTCCTGCCCCTTACAGTTTCCTGCTCCCGGTGTCTGTTTTACTGAGTCTGGAACTGCATTCAGCTGTCAACATCAGCCAGAGCTCTTAATTGTGACAAATATGCCAGACCCAGCAGGAAGTAAAATCCTGAATGAAATCGCAGAGCTGCTGGCACTGGGAATTCAGAACAGAAATGTACTTTTCCATCAGCACCCCTGAGATGTTCGTGCTCCCTGTTCTTCCTCATCCCTTCTCCCTGCCCCTGTGTTGTCTTGGTTGCTGCAGTCTGAGTTCCTATAAAGAAGGGTAGGAGTGTATGCGCCTGTGTGTGTGCATGTGTATGCGTGCAGTGCATGCGCATGCGTGTGAGTATGTGTGTGCACATGTGCATGCGTGTGTGCGTGTGTGTGTGTGTGTGTGTGTGTGCTGGTGTGAGGGTGGGATGAGGGCTACCAAAGTTGAGTGCTCTGCACCAGCATCGGTAAATCAGATTACCAAATGACTCTTCTCATCCATTTCTATGACAGTTGCTGTTCCAGTTCCAAATATGTAAGTGGTTACAATCACAGATTATGTGACAATCAAAGTGGTCAGAAGTAGGTCTGTGTGTCTGTATACACATATATATGTGTACACACACATATACATGCTCACACAGAAACACACACACATATACCTAAATATATACACACACATATAAATCTATATATCTAAATATACAGGCATATATACCTAAATACATACACACATGCACACACATATACACACATACATATAAATATATATTTCTATATATGTATTTATATAAATACACAGACATATATACCTAGATACATACATACACATGCACACTTACACACTCTGCATGTACATGATCATGCACACACCTTAAGATATACTTTATTTATTTATTTATTTTAAGATTTATTTATTTATTTTATATATATGAGTACAATGTTGCTATCTTCAGATACACCAGAAGAGGGAATCAGATCCCATTACAGATGGTTGTGAGTCACCATGTGGTTGCTGGGAATTGAACTCAGGACCTCTGGAAGAACAGTCAGTGCTCTTAACCGCTGAGCCATCTCTCCAGCCCCTACACTTTATTTTTTAACATAGCATCAAACATATACACTGCTGACTTCCTGTCTCCACCATTCTTTACTCTCCTTTTCTGTCTAAATCCTGCAGATCTGATCTGGGCTGTGTGTGATTGTCTGCCATCAGCATTAGAACCTAGCCTGCTCTTGTGTAGGCGTTTGTATCTGTTAGTGTTCAAAATGAGGAGTTGTTCATCTTGGGCTCAGTTCTTTGTCAGTCCTGTGGCCTGATGGGAATTCCATGGGCAGCAGCCCTGAACATCTGGGGGGTTTTCTTTGTGATATGTCCCTACAGGAGTCGGAGATCCATGAACACCTGAAGGACCCCCAGCACTCAGAGTCCAAAGCTTCTGGTGCTAAGTCTCTCCTCGGCCTGGTGAGTTGCTGTGAGGCACAGCAGGGTGCCGTGTAAGAGCATGGCTTTTCTTTTTTCCCAGAGAAGTACTTTACCAGTGGTCACACAGCTGGGATCAGAATCAGCTCCTGTGAGTTCCAGGTTCTCAGCTCAGTAGGCAGGGTTAGCATGGCCCACCTTGTCGGTTTACCACAGAGCTAAGTGAGGTAGACACCGTGACAAGCTAGTGTCAGTGCTCTTCCTTTGTGTGACTTGTCTAGAGGCCACCTGAACTGCCTGGGGCCTCCAGGCTCCGGTCTATTCGTGGGCCACTGAGCCTTGCTGAAAGTCAAGGCTTTGGTCCTGCACTGCCAGGTCATTTGTGATTCCTCTTTCCTAGACCTTTCATCCAGCCTGCTCAGTATCAAGTCCATTTGCCAAGTCTGAGTCTTAAAGGGAAGATTTGGCTCCTTTTGGCCCATTGTTACCTCTGCATGTCCCCCTCCATCTGTTCAGAGGAGGAGGGTGTAAGGGAAGGGATTAGTGGAAGAGGGTCAGGGATGAACAGAGAAGAGAGGAGGGGTACAGAGGCATTAGACAGCAGAGTGCTTTGGCCCCACACTGAGCCGTGGGCTATGGAAGCAGATGACAGCTGCATTAGATGGAATAGAAATCAAACTGAAGGGAAAATATCATAATCCAAGACAACCCCACAAACTAGAAAGGCTAGAAAAGTAAGCAAAAAAAAAAAAAAAAATCATTATTGGTTAAAAAAAAAAACCAAACAAAAAACAAAAACCAAAACAAAATGCCCACCTAAACCCCAAAAAGAAGAACAGAAACCCTACCAAACTAACTCGACACTTGACAATGATGGATAACTGTATGTCACGGAACTCTTGGAAACAAGTGGCCTGGTCCTTCCAAAGCTGTCACCATGCGCGGCTTGTACCAATCAGCATTCTCCTTCACTCTGGGTGTGGAGGGAGGAAGCTGGAGACAGCAGGACCAGACCTTGCCTGGGCACCCTGCCATCCATCAGACCGATGACAGAACTGTCCCTGTTAGAATAGTCGGATAGCAATCCTTCACTTAGCCCAGCGGGGATCTTACGCTCAGGAGGGCTATGGCGTGGTCTTGTGGCAGCCAGAGGGTAGTGAGGAATTGTGGGCATCTGCTGCTTGTCCCCAAGAGGACTCTGGGTAAAGCACTGCTAATGAATCCCATTGTCTAGAGAGGGGGCCACCTATGGGAAAAGGGAAGGAATGAACTGGAAGGAGCTCATCAAGGCTCAACTTCCAAACCAGCCATGGGTTGGGGTTGCTAGCACTTATTCCCCGCTTGGGCATAAGATGAGAGGGAAGGGGGGAAACAGCTGGAAAGAGTCAGGCCCGGGCCTCATCTGACCTGCAGCCCCCTTGTTAGCAACTTTTTGTCATAGGTCCTCCCCAGCCTGCAGCTGGGTCTACAGATCTTGCAGAAAGTCAGAAGGGTTTTATAGTGATTCCCCACAGTGTCCACTCAGGGCCTGCAGTGACGTTTTGACTCTGCTTCTTATCATCTTGCCTGCTTCGAGAACTTAGATGTCACAGTGTTGAGCTTGGTGCCTAGAACACAGTGCACACCTTTCTAAAGGGTTGGCAAGCGCTGGCCATGGCAAGACCAGAGCTTACTTCTCACCTCCACCACCTGCAGGACTTTGGCTTTCGTGGCCGGATCTCGGAGCACCTGCTGGATGGTGACATGCTTTCTCCCGTCTTGGGGGGAGCCCACTGGGAGGTGAGTCTGAGTGGTCTAGGCTACGGCCTCACTTTCTTTGTTACTTACAGGGGTGACCCACAGATGACTCCTGCCTGTCACAGGGTGGGCTTCTGGACATTCTCTCTCTCCAGACACTTACCTCTAGTGGGGCTTCTGGCCATGATTGCTTTGGTTTGCTGCTATGCATTGAAACATTCCTGCCCTGCTGTGTGTCCATTTATTCATTCAGCAACTGAGGGTTGACCAGCTGGCCACCCACCCGTTCTGGCTCTGCCACCCAGCAGCTGGATCTGCCACTGGCCTTACCAGTCTGCACACACTGCACCTTGTGACTGCTCTGCCAGGCCTGCTGCTTCCCCTTTGACCCCTGAATTTTCTTCTTTAGACTCTGGGGCCCAGTTCTGGTGTCTGTTTGGAGGAGGTGACTTGTCCCCTCTCTGTTCCCAGGATTCTTACTTTGCTCTTACAGAGTTTTGTCTGTCTCCTCGGCCTCCACTCGGGAGGGTACAAAGGTACCCGAAGCACAGATGCTGCCCTAGAGGAGCTTAAGTCAGGGTGCTTGTTTTTCTCCTCTGTGGGATGTTAGAAGAGGGACACTGTCTCTGTGGGTTTTAGGGAGCAGCTGGTTTGAGTGAATGGGGATCTGCTGCTGGGTGAAACAACAGGATGTTTGGTATGAACCCATCTGGGAGCCCTTGGCAGGATGCATGCTAGTGCACACGGGATGCACAGTGTTTTCAGACTACATTTGGCCCCACACGCTCCTCGCAGGTCTGGCTGGTGCCTTTCTGGGTGATGGCCCCGTTACCAGGTCTCTGATAGACTTTGTATGCCCCCTGATGGAAGTGCTGAGGATGTAAAGGCAGGGACAAGGACAGGTGGAGTTAGGGAGGGCGGGCTTGGAGCAGCTGCACTGTGAGGCCCCTTTGGTGACAAGTAACTAGGAAGCCACCAGAAGCCATCAGGTCCATAGGGCAGGGTAGGTTCTGTGACGGGGCTTGGATTTAGTTCCCAGAGGCCACTGCCTGTTGGCAGCCAATCCCGACAGAGGAAGTTCTAATTCATACTTCTGCCAGTGTGTTGGAGTGTGAGTGGTATGAGATGCTCTGGCTGACTGGCCAGCAGTGCCTCTGACAGAGCTCAGGCTGCAGCTGTCTCCTGTTCTCAGGGTGTGGAAGGGTGGAGCTGCTGGAGGACGCAGCAGCTGCTTCACAGCACAGAACCGTAGATGCAGTCGTCTTTGTGGTCCTCTGGGGCTGTAACCTCCTCCCCTCTGTTCTGATCGCTCCCAAGGCTAGGAAGAGGGAGGGCCTTGGAGTTAAATTATCTTGGGCTTTATTCACCTCAAAATTATTTTGAGGACTGTGGTAGAGTACATGTGTGAAACCCTGGATTCCATTCCCAGCATCAGAAGAAATAAATACATACAATAAACTGCATATTTAAAGAGAAAAGTTTGATACATTTTACCACATGTATTCTTTTGAAACTATAAGCGCAGTCAAGATAACAACCTCCCTTCCATTGCTGGATGCTGAATATAAGGTTTTACATATGCTAGGCAGGTCCTCTGCTTCTGAGCTCTGCCTCAGCACCCTGGTCCCTGCCCTTAAAAAAAACCACAACCCTCTAAGTTAAACTTGCAATCCTCCTGCTTCCGCCTTGGGACTTCCGCCTCACTGGGGTTGTTTCTGTGGCATAAGTTCTAGGGAGCAAGTAAAACTACTCAGAGGACCCTCTGTGTGGCTTTCCCCAAGTTGTCTCTTCTTCTGTGTCAGGAGGCTGCTTCACTTTGTTGCAGAAGTACAGGCCATGAAGCAAGAATGGGTCAGGCAGACAGAATGGTGTGGTCTGTGGCCAGCTCCAGTCTGCCTCTGTGCTCACAGGCCCAGAGTCCTCTGGGCTCACTCTGAGTTTGTACTACAGTTACCCCGCTTTGTTACTTATATTTTAGTTGAAGTCCAGTTGGTCTGTGTGGTCCCTTTTTCTTTGAGAACGTGAGAACAAGAGGGAGATCTTAGGTGCTTTGTAGGGAAGATACAGGGTGAACTGAGCGCTAGGAAGATGAGGAGGTAGGGTGGGGAGGGCGTGCTTGCTGCTCATTGTGTGGCCCAGGCTCTCTGCCCAGGCCCATGCAATGAGGAGTGGCAGCCCTGACAGGGAGCCCTTCAGCTTCAGGCTCTGTGGGGCACTCACAGATGCACTGCTAGTTATGATGTAATCTGGAGGAGCTGGGTTTTAGTGCAAGACCTGCCCTTGGTTAACCACCCAGATGTCAGAGTCAGATACAATTGCTGGGGTTCAGGTGGCCAGAGGAGAAGTATCTGTATGAGGGAGACACAGGCCTGGGATCCCGCTGGGAAAGACAGAGCGATCTTTCTCCTTCCCCTCCTCTCCCAGTGAACCTGAGTCTCAGAGTAGGTTGTGCTCCTGTTAGGAGGGCCAGTCCTAGAGTGGGGCCTGGGGCGGGCATGGGGCTTTTCTTTCTCTCCATCTTAGGCTGAGGGAGAAGATGAGAGAGGAGGGGCTGGCATTGTAGCCTGCCTTCTTCAGGCAGAAGCCGTGTTCATATGTAGGATATTTCTTCCTTACTGAGGCCCTGGGAGGCATGCTTTACCAACATAGTTGAGGGGAGGAGGGGTTCTCCTGCAGGCTGGACATTCTGGAACAAAGAGTGGATCCCAGGCTGATTTCACAACTGCATTTCTTTACAAAATATTTGAAATCATCAAAAATTGCCCCCCTTTTTTTTAAAAAACAACAACAACAACAACAACAAAAAACTGGCTTTCTAAATTTGCCTAGATACCCAAGATGTGAATAAGATTTGGGAGTTTATTTTCAAACGGATGCTGTAATGCTAGACTTGGGGGTGGGGGTGGGGAGGAGGGAGCTCATTGTCTATGATGGGATTCTTATCCTGGGGAAGGGGTGTTGCTGTCTCCTTCTGGGAGTCAGATGTTTTCCTCAGGTTTGGGGCATAGCCGCCTCTGCTCCACCTAGATCCCGGTGGTTCAGAATTCTTCCTTCCTAATGTGCTTGCTCACCATTGCCTTTGGTCTGACCATTTTATTTTGGCACCCCTGTACCACAGCCTTGCTGACCCAGGCCTCAGTGAGTTTAGGGTGTTCACAGAGATCATTGCCTTCTGTTTGAGGCTAGCAGTGTAGGCTCCAGGTAGCAGGCCAGGTTCTTAGGGTCTTCCCTCCCTGTTTCTAGTTCCTATCTATGTATATGGTAACCATATTTATTTATTTCCTCTTCCAGCTGTGGGTCATGGGCTTAGCTAGAGCCCACAGACAGACCTGTCCTGTGTCTCAGCAGCCCCAGCCCTCTGCAGAGGCACCATAGTATAGCTGCTGATCATTTGCCTCAGCAGGATGAGACACTTGGACTAAAGCACTTCTTCCCTGACTTCTTGCTTTCAGGCCCAGGGGTTAGGCCAAGAAGAGCAAGATGACAGCAAGTCCAGCAGAGCTGAGTCACAGAGCAAGCATATCCAAGTCTCTGAGAGGTATAGTGGGAGGTGGTGTGTGTCAGGAGGGTGTGGGTAGAATTCCTGGTGCTTATGGTTGCTGGAGAACAGATGGTGACCTGGCTGGATGGCCGTACAAGGTGTGTTTCTGGGGCAGGGGGTGGGCAGGATAGACCCTGCCTGTGGTGGTGTACTATGACAGGAGTGTGAAGTGTCACTTGGCAGGACTTTGCACGTGGCTCTGTGATTAGTCCAGAGCTCTGTCCTCCTTATTGGATTGGGTCGATTAAGCTGTGTATATCTGGCCGTGAGCCAGGGCTGAAGTGTCCTGTTGGAGGTCTAGAGAGCCATGTTGTTGGTACTGAAGCTCAGTGTTCTGAGCCAGGGTCTTCCTTTAATGGAGAGAAAGAGAGAGAGAGAGAGAGAGAGAGAGAGAGAGAGAGAGAGAGAGAGAGAGAGAGAGAGATGGATGTGTGTGTGCTTTCCCCTGGCCTCCTTATCCCATAAAAGGAGGAGGGCTACCACCCAAGGAAATGAAGAGTAGTAGTCATCTCTTCTTGGGCCTGCTTTCTTCCTTCTTTGGCATATTCAGTAATGCTCCTGCGTTGGTTATCGTCTGACCACTGGAGCCTGGCATCTCCTCTTCACACTTATTTTTATTTTTTATTTTAGATTTATTTTATGTGTGTGAATGCTTTGCCTATGTGTATGACTGTGCACCATGTGTGTGCTTGGTGCCTGAGGGGGGGGTCAGCAGAGGATGTTGGATCCCCTGGGACCAGAGTTACAGATGGTAACCAAGTTATCTCTCCAGCTTTTCTTTTCACCATTTAAAAAAACAACAACAACAACCTATTTGACTTTTTTAAGTGTGTGTGTGTGTGTGTGTGTACTCATGAATGTGAGTGCCCACGGAGCCAGAAGTGTCAGATCTCCTGGAGCTGAAATTACAGGCAGTTGTGAGCTGTCTGACATAGGTACTGGGATTTGAACTCAGGTCCTTGGAAGAACAGGACATGATCTTAACCATTGTTCTATCTCTCTAGCCCTTCCTTTCCCTATTTTCCTTTAATTCTTTCATCCCTCCCTGGCCCCAGTGATGGTGAATTCCGAGAACAGACATAGATGTGAAGGTGTTTAGCTGCTGGACCAGGCAAATGCAGCAGGCCACCGAGAGCACAGCTGTAACCCTGCAGGAGGGCACAGAGAAGGGGGAGTCTGTCCTGCTGCATGTGTGGCTGCAGTGTCTGGACTCTGTGGGTGTGGCGGGGGCAGCGTCTCCTGTGCAACTGAGGAGGGGGGCTGGTGCACACCGTGCCCATGCCCTCTACATTCGCTTCTGGCTTTCCAAGTGAAGGCCTAACCCTGTTCCTCTGGCTGCCCTGATCAGGTTATCTTCCCCATTTCTACCCAGGGAACGGCTCCAGAGTACCCTTCATAGCCAGGCCACTGAGGAAGGACCTCTGCAGACTCTGGAGGGGCAACCTGAGTGGAAGGGAGCAGAGAGGCCTGGGGAGGACTCTGTAGCCAGCCCCACCCCACTGTCCCTCCTCCAGAGGTAAGGATGACGAAGAAGGGTCCCTGGAGGTGGCAAACCAGCCTCTTCATAGTCCTCCGGCTACAGCTGAAATTAGAGTAGTCAGCCTGATTGAGGGAACCATAGGAACTCTTAAATGAGTGTGACTCCTGCCAGGGCAGACTTTACTGTGTCCCTGACTACCCCATTCCTGCTAGGGGACCCCTTTTCAGCTCTGTTCTCACCAGCATCTCCCCACCAGGCATCAGCCCACCTCTAGTCTCATATAAACTGAGCTGGAGCACTGCTTTGTCCCAGGCCCAGTCAGAGGGCAGTGCAGGGCCCCTGGACCTCCTGAAGCCACATAGAAGAACCTTTCTGTCTCAGCCTGGTCCAGAGCCCAGGCTGTATTTGCCAGTGCCTCTGTTCCCCTGGCAAGAGGAAGATCTTGGTCTTAAGATTCACAGAGTTGGAATGAGCCACAGGGGAAGCCGAGCTATAGCAATGCTCAATCAATAGCATCCACTGAGCACCTGCTGTGTGCAGTGTTTCCAGGGTGATGGGACCATCTTCCTTGCCAAGTGGGTGGGAATAGCTGGTCTTCCCTTCAAATGACTTGAGAAGGGGCAGGGAGGGAGGGGGATGGGGGAGTGTGGCAGGGGAGTATCCCTGGGGCTGCCCTCCTTGTCTCCATCACAGCTCTTTGATCCCAGGAGGCTCTTAAGTTGAGCCCTTCCCATCCTACCAGCTCTAACATGGTTGCTTCTTTATTGCTTGCAAGGGAGCAGGTCCTGAGCCCACCTGCTTTCCCTGAGAGGGCTGAGGAAAAACACTCCCAGGCCGATAGGCCAGGCCTTGGGCAACAGGAGGCTGAGGAGACCGAGGAGAAGGTGGCAGTCTGTCCCAGCTCACCTGTCTCTCCAGAGGTGTAAGGGCCAGTTTTATGTGTCTGTCCTATCTTCCAGTGTATGGACTGCATGAATGCCCATTTCCCTCGAGTGGTGGCAAGGAGTGGGGTGAAGGGTGGATGCATCCCACCAGCAGCCATCAGTGGTCCTTGGCCAGGCTTAGTTAACGTCTGAGGCCAGGATCTAAGATCTGAGGGTGGGTGAGGGGAACCTTGTGGCTCATTTAGCAGGAACCAAGAGCGGCATGTTCTCTTCTCTGCCAAGCACTAGTTTTCTCTTAAAACAAACATGGAGTATTTTAGAAAGGAAATGGGGGCTTGGGGTGGGGGAGGGGACTTACTGGTGAGTCACAGACTGAGTAGACTTGCTCTCTAGGGCCTTGACTTGCCCTCAGGTCTGAGGTAGCTGTGCCAGGCTCTGGGGTTTGTTCGTTTCTCCAGGTGAATGAGGCCTACAAAGGACCCAGGGCTGTTGAGCAGACAGTTTTTCTGGAGCTGACTCACTGAGAGCTGCCCAGGCCACGGAGGCCTGTCTCATCTTTATCCTCACCCTGCAGGACTCACAGGGAATGCAGCAGCCATTTTTTTTTTTTTTTTCCCAGACAGTGAGCTATCCTACAGTGACAAACATGTGGCTTTCTAGGGTCCCCTGGGAGGCTGGCACAACGGCTCAGGGCGCACTTGCTGTTCATAAGACAGGAGTTGACATGGCTCAGAGAAAGGAAGAGCTAGGTGGAGGTTGGGGGTGGGTGGGCCTAGGCCCTCTGTGGGGGGGCCAGGGCAGAGGCTCAGCTAGGCTCTTTTCCAGATACCTTGGCTGCTCAGTGCCCTGAATTCATGTTTCTTCCTGCCTCAGTGATGTGCCTTCTACAGTCTCCAGACACTTGACTGATCCTCCAGGCTCCTCTAGGTGCCTGCTTTATTTTTCTTGTGTCTTTTCTGGTAGGAATCGGTTGGTTTTCAGAGTGGTGTGGGGAGGTCTACATCTGGCAGCCGTGTCTGAAGGGTTAGGTGGCAGACTTCATGTTGTCTGCATCTTTTGTGAGCATTTGCAGACTAGTAAATGGATCCAAGCCACATCTTGGCTGTGTAGCTAAGTCGGAGAGCGTTTATTTGCCTAGCATATGCAAGGTCCTAGTTTGATCCCTAGTACTCCTGCAGAGAGTGGGGGTATCTGGCTCTCTAGCTTAGCAGTAGTACCCCCCGTCCCCCTGGGGACCACCTCACCTTCCCTATTTTAACACCCTGTTTACCCCTGTGGATCTTTGAGCTACTTAGTGGCTAGCCTGAAACGACTGGGCTCCCTACTACCTCCCATGACTGGAAACTGGGTCTCACAGAGGCTGATACCTGACCGGTTGGCCTGAAGCCAGACCTACTTCTTCCAGAGCACTCACTCTCCTGGTAGATCTTCAGGCATCATTCAATGCTTTCGAGCTAAGCAAGGGGTTCAGCATAACCAAGTCTTTAAACCAGGGAGGCAGGAAACAGCCTCATTTGCCTGTGTGTCAGGTGTGCAGGCAGGTTCACTGGTGTGTATAGCCTGGGCGCGTGTGGTCTGATGTCTCATCTCCCTGCAGCATCTGTCCCTAGGGCTCCACATAGCTCTGCAGCCCACAAGGGAGGCAGACATTAAAAGGTACTGTCGCTGGGAAAAAAAAAAAAAAAAGATGCTTTCTGCCAGGGTTGGAAATGGGTTAGAGGGTTGATGAGGCAGAGAGCTGGGAGGGGAGGCTCTTGTGGAGGGCAATATTCTCAGGAGGTAGCAGCTATGTTGCTATATCTGCCATCAGCTGGGCTGTGTCAGGGGACTGAGAGGAAGCCAGGATGTGGAAGGAGGGAGGGGACAGAGTTGGGAGCTGAGAATTGATAGTGTGGTTCAGGGTTGTTTTCTGGGTTCTGAACTTAGGAATAGGGAGGGACCGGTCTTGAGGGCATTTCAGGGATGTCACTCGCCTTTTCTGACTTCCTCTTGATAGTCTTTGTGGGCTGCAGTGAGATTCTTCCCCATTCTGCTCCCCCCCCCCCCCCAGCCTTCTGTCTGCTGAGCTGCTGAGCTGCAGGGAGGAGGTATCAGAGCTCTCAGTCCAGCTGGGCAGCTCCCCTGTTTGACTCTCATGTGGTTCCCAGACTCAGGTCCTGCCCATGTATTCCTGCCAGATGGAGCCATGGCACTGTGCAAAAAGAGTGTTTCTGTGCTGAGGCGGGTTGGAATGTGAGGCTTAGGGACCCGGGAGTGCATGTGCCCCCCTGGCTCCTTAAGGCCTTTAAAACACTTTTTCCTGATACTGCTTTTGTGGCTCACAGTCGTCACTGGTATTTTGATATTTTTTTTAGTCCTCAAGACTCTCTGGACCAGTGGTTCTCAACCTTCCTAATACTGCGACCCATTAATGCAGGTCCTCACATTGTGTTGACCCCACTAAGCATAAAATTATTTTGTTGCTACGTCATAACTGTAATTTTGCTACCATTATGTGTCGTAATATAAATATCTGATATGCAGGATATCTGATATGTGGCCCCCAAAGGGGTCACAACCCATGGGTTGAGAACTGCTGTTCTAGACACACAGAAAACTAATGTCATTGTCGTCTTCTTAGCAGTTCTCTATGTATCCATGTTAGCTCAGAGTTCCTCATCCCATTCCAGATACTAACTTAACCCTGAGCTGATGAAAGCCTTCCATCATGTTTGGCTCAGGGAAGCACCCTGTTTCTTTGGTAGCAAGGCAGGGAGCTTTGTAGCTTCTTCTGCGTTGCTTTGCCCTCTGCTTGGTTTGGGAGGCAGAGAACAGACTCTGGGACCTGTTTCTGAAATGAGCCTTAACTAGCAGGCAGAGCTTAAGGGGCGACATGGAAACAGAAGTGCAAGCCATTCCAGGGGAGAACCCCTGAGGGGCAGAACTCTGCCAATTCTGGACCTGTGGGACCTTGGTGGGTACTAACACTTCAGTGGTAAGCCGCCTTCTCCCTCACGCAGGCAATCTGCAGAGCCTGCAGCTCCTCAAAAGCAGTTCTCAGAGGCTAGACTGAAGGGCATGGAAGAGACAGTGACCCAGGAACTGGAGGAAGACCAGAGGCTGCTGCTGGAGTTACAGCAACAGAAGCCGCAGCATCTGGAAGAGAGGCTGTGGAGAGAGGAGGGGGAAAAGGAAGAGGGAGAGGAAGAGGAGGAGAAGGAAGAAGAGGAGGAGGAAGGGGAGGAAGAGGAGGAGGAGGAAGAAGAGGAGGAGGAAGAGGAGAAAGAGGAGGAGTGCCGGCTTTACCAGCAGAAGGAGAAGTCCCTCAGGTCTGTTTCTTCCCTATGGAGGGGCCTGGGGAGTAAGGGGCACCCCACTGGGATGCCCACAGCCTCACAAAGTAGCTCCTAGAAACCTTACCCAGAAACTTGAGCTGGTATTGTGTTGAGTACCCAAAGAAGCATCTCTGGCTTGACTTCTTTGATGACAAGGGACACTGGTAAGGTGGTCCTCTAGCCAGTAGAGTTCTCAGAAGAAAAGGACAAATGGCTACCAAGATGATCATAAGCAGCACGTCACAGGCTGAGCCAAAGGTGCTTCAGAACCACGTTGACTTGACAGTTTAATGCCACATCTTGTCCTTTTTGACAGAACATCCAAGAGTGGCTGAGAGTTACCATGTTTAATTTTGAAGAAACAAACCAGAAAACTGACACCTAAATAATGGGAGGTCAGGGTCAATCTTTCATGAGCCCGACATAGGTGCTCTGACCCAGCGCTGCCCTCTCTCAAACCTTCTTAGGTCCCTGAAGACTATCCTTTTTCAGGGCAGTAGCCAAACAGCTTACCTTAAAATACAGCACCCTGAGGCTTCTCCTAAGAGCTCTCTGAGATGGAGACCAGGGTACTGGCAGTATCTGCCTCAAGGCCTAGAACATGGTAATTGCTCCTTAAATGGTGTTTCTTGTCTAGCCAGTCATGACTAAGTGATTTCTCTGTGGGTAAGAGCCTCGCCTCTCCTTGAAGCAGTTTATCTCAAGACCCCTGTTTTTCTTCCCACACATATTTTTGTGGGTGTGAGTCCTCCTCCTTGAAGCTGAATGGGAAGACAGGCAGGCTCTTGCCCCTTTGTTTTGTTAGGTATAAAATGGAGAACTTGAATTGCTCTAAGTTCCCTGTCAACCTCATGTTCAATGTTGGCTGTGTAAATTTTGCCACAGGAAAAAGACAGGGATTTTGGGGAGTCCAAGAGGAAGAATTTGCATTTTGCTCAGGGTTTTTTTTTTTTACACCCTCATTACAGAGGAAAGCAGTGGTATGAATCACTTGAAATAGGAAATAATCCTAAATCTGTTTTGGCTCTGGAATTCACTACAGACCTTTGCAAAGAGATTGTGTTGTGAATCCTGCTTCTCTCAGGGTTGGGCATCCTGGGTACACTGCACCCGTCCCCTAGTGTTGCAGGGTCTATGTGAGGAGTTACCCAAGAAAGATGTAGTTTGTAAAAGCACAGATATTTTTGCTTCAGGAGAAATGATGGCTGTCATCAATCAGATCAAGGTGCCTTTCATGGACTTTTAAGGCTTACTCAGAATTTGGGGCTAGATAATACTGCACAGACCCAGCACTCTGATTGAATACCATTTTATGCCAGTTACTACATTCAGTGCTTGATACAAAAGGCTTAAGGACAGACAGTATTATAGCCAGGCGTGGCATAAGCACTTGGGGAGGTGAAAACAGAAGGATGAGGAGTTAAGGCCACTTTTGGTTACATAGGAAGTCTGAAGCCAGCCTAGGCTACACGGGACCCTGTTCACTTCTCCCAAAGGAGGCAGGATTCTTGCTCTGAAGAATTCCGTGTCTTGCAAGGAAAGTGAATAGGACAGATTAGTTATAAGGTACCATGATACATGGCAGCTTGTGCTAAGAAAGGCCCACGTGCAGATCGCAAGAGGAAGTGTGAACGGATGAACTTGTGTGTTGGGCAACAAGTATGGTTTTGTCAGATAGGAAAGTGGAATTCTTGGCTGAAGAACCAGCATGAGCAATGTTCAAGGGGCAAAGCAAAGGATGGTGGGTCTGGAGAAGGTGATGCTTCTGGTGTGCCTGGGATAGGGTCTAATGACCGAGGCGTGAGGGATGGGTCTAGAGATTGGCTGGGTGGTTGTAACCTTCCTTGAGTGAGTATCATGTTCAGGATAGCCTGTAGGTATAGGACTGAGCTGCCTGCCATTTACTTCCTGTGGCAGAAGGTGGATGGAGTTCAGGTCTATGAGGAACCAACATGGATGAGAGGTTGACTGATCTTTAATACCAAGGGTGGTTTGTAGGTAGGCCGAGAGGCTCTCAAAGATGGGTCCTGAATACAAGAAAGACCTCTGCGGTCTCTCTTACCAGCCTACCTGTCCTTTTCCCTCAGTCTCCTGAAAGCACAGCTACAGAAAGCCGCTGAGGAGGAGGAAAAGGAAGAGGAGACTCGGATAAGAGAGGAGGAAAGCCAGAGGCTAGCCTGCCTCCGGGCCCAGGTGCAGTCCAGTACAGAAGCATTTGAGAACCAAATTAGGTGAGTCCACACTGGGAGCCGCCTGGACCGAGGACCCGAGTGCATGGGCCTGTTCTCATTCCATTCTGTCTGCGCAGAGCCGAGCAACAGGCTGCCCTACAGAGACTTCGAGAAGAGGCAGAGAACCTCCAGAAAGCTGAAAGAGCCAGCTTGGAACAGAAAAGCAGGAGGGCTCTGGAGCAGCTGAGGGAGCAGCTGGAGGCTGAGGAGAGGAGTGCACAGACCGCCTTGAGGGCAGAGAAGGAGGTGGAGAAGGAGGCGGCTCTGCTGCAGCTGAGGGAGCAGCTGGAAGGGGAGAGGAGAGAAGTGAGTAAGCTGAGGGAAGACTGTCCCCTTGACAGCAGGCAGGGGATGAGGGAGGGGTTAGCTCCAGGTAGGGTCCAGGGAGGGAAGCTGACTCTATTCATCGCATGAGGGAGCTGGCCCAGAGTTTCTGAGATGTCTCTCACAGGCCCTCTGCTTCTCCTTAGGCAGTGGCAGACCTAGAGAAGAAGCACAATGCTGAGCTGGAGCAGCTCTGTTCCTCACTGGAAGTCAAACACCGGGAGGTGAGAAGAGCATGGGCTGGTCTGATGGGGCAGAGCCTGGGCCCTCAGGCCCCCTCATGCTGGCACAAGAGTTCAGCCCCACCCTTGGCGTCTTCTCCCACTCCCTGCATCCCCCATCTCCCCAGGATGCTGGGATGGGTGCTGAATCTGTGCATGGTGGCTCCAATTCTGAGGGTCACATTCCACTGTATGTACTGGCATCTCCTTAGGTTATCTCCAGCCTCCAGAAGAAGATAGAGGGAGCTCAGCAGAGAGAGGAGGCCCAATTACAAGAGAGCCTTGGGCGGGTCGAGCCGAGAGCTCATCAGAAGGTTCATCAGGTGATTGAGTATGAGCAAGAGGTGAGTGCTGGTCTCTGTCACCCCTGCTAAGGTCTGCTGCACCATCTAGCCTCCATTTGGCCTCTACTCCCTCAGGGCCAGAACCTTTGCTGCTCCTAGGCCCCTGTATGTCTGTAGGGAGGGGTAGTGGTGATAATTCAGATGTATGCGTGTGTGCTTTGGTGCTTTGTGTGTGTGGGTTGGGGTGGGGACACTTCATGTGTAGGATCTTCAGGCCCTGCAAGCTGTGTTTCTTCGGTGTCCCCCTTACAGCTCAGCAGCCTCCTTCAAGACAAGCGCCAGGAGGTAGAGAAGGAGCATGAGAGGAAGATGGATAAGATGAAGGAGGAGCACTGGCGGGAGATGGCCGAGGCCAGAGAGCGATATGAAGCTGAGGTAGCCTCCATTCCAGCATACAGATGCATGGGCACACCAACTGGGGTCCTTCTCAGCTGGCTGTCAGGCATGGGGAAAGGATGAGGTCAGGAAAAGGGTGAGGGGAGACTTTGTTCGGCTGTTTTTCCTGAAGCTGGAGAAACCTCTGTTTCCCAGCGAGAGTTGCTTGTTCCCCCACAGTGGCTGCACTTTAAAAAAAAACATACTGATTGCTGATAGAAACTAAGGTTTTACTCGGTGCCAGGTGCTACACTGAGCTCCTTAGCATTTAGTCCTCATGACAGCTTTGGGGAATGTGTGCGCACGCATTGTCTCCATTTTGGAGACCAGGGCACCGGAGTTTGGGTCACCTTCCCAAGCTGTGTGATTCCACAGCCTTCTGGTTTAGTCACCCCAAAACCATGTCATCAGGGTGCATGGAATTTCAGGACAACAAGAAAGAGACTGACAAGAGCCAAACAAGAGCTGGATTTTGCCTGCTGGATGTAGTTTTTATACTGTTGCTGCTGCTGTGACAAACTTCCTGTCAGAAGCAGCTTGGGGAAGGAAGGGCTTTCCTTTGGCCAGTTGAAGTTATACTCTTAAGGCAGGGAAGGTATGGTGGCAGAGCAATGACACAGCTGGTCACCTCGTGTCCTCAGCCAGGAATGGACACTCGGCTCCACTTCTTGTTTTTAGGTGGTCTGAGACCCCAACCCATGGAAGGGTGCTGCCCACCTTCACTTCAGCCAATCCATAGTCTAGAAAATCTCACAGAGCCCAAGCCTGGCCCCTAGACAATTCCAGGCTCCATCAGCTGATAGGCAATAATAGCAACAATCTCATTGTTTCATCTTCTTTGGCCTAGAGGTGGACATGTTTCATGTCTTGAGTGGATCCAGGCTCAACTTGGCTTGGTCCCGTTGGGGGCCAATAGTGGGCGGGGTATCAGTGAGCCTCTAGTACAGCTTAGCCCCTATGGAGACCTTTGGGCTCCTGCTCCGGTGACTGGAATCCAGACTCTTTGTACAGTTTTTCAGGGTAGAAACAGCACTCTCAGGACAAAATTTAGCTGCATGCCTTCCCATGCCAGTCCCATCCTTACTGAAGACTAGTGAAAATCTGGCCTGTGTCCCCTTAAGCCCCACAGGGAGAGCAGGCAGGCATTCTGGGCCTAGGACTCTGCTGTCTTTGAGGCCCTCCTCTAAAAGCAACTTTGGGGAACTGATAGCAACCTTCATTGATCTAACTGACCCGACACAGCAGGAACTGGGGAGACTGATTTTGGGGTATAAGGAGCCATTGTAGGTTCCCACTGATGACTCCCTGATCTTTTTAGGAGAGAAAGCAGCGGGCTGACCTCCTGGGGCACCTGACTGGAGAGCTAGAGCGCCTGCGAAGGGCCCACGAGCGAGAGTTAGAGAGTGTGAGGCAGGAGCAGGACCAGCAGCTTGAAGACCTAAGGCGTCGACACCGGGACCAAGTGAGGGCCTGGGAGATGAGCTGGTACTCAGACACTCCCATTGCAGGCTAGGAGGGCCTGGGAGATGGGGTGGTACTCAGACACTCCCATTGCAGGGTAGGAGGCCTTGTGTGTGCTGTCCCAAGAATCATAGGGCGACTCTGACACCTTCGGGATTGAGATCTTACCCTAGCCACGTCTATGCTTTGGGGGTTCTTTGCTCCATGTTTTCTGAGCATCACTTGGAGTAGGCCTAGTATTTGAAAGGAGAGGTCAGCCCATTTACATCTTTGGAGTAGGCAGATTCATGTCTCTGTGTCCCACTGGAATCAGCAAGATGTAGCCTGCTGCACACGGGAGGCTGCAAGGGCGGGGAAAGAGGAAGCAAGCCTGGGTCCAGCTTAGAGTCTGGGGTGTGGCATGCTGGCTTTTGGATCTTCCTCCTGCCCTTCAGCTAAATGCCTTTCACCCATTCTATACCCCTGTCTTCCTGCTTACCTTCCTTCTGCCAGGAAAGGAAATTACAAGATTTAGAGGTGGAACTCTTGTCCAGAACTAAAGATGTCAAGGCCAGACTGGCTCAGTTGAATGTTCAGGTGAGGGTGGACAATGACTAGAGAGCTACCTTACCCTGGGGAGGGGGTGGAGCACAGAGGGCAGGCTCCACCTCAGTCTTGGGGTCTGTCGTCAGCTCTGGGGCCTGTCTCCCCTCAGGAGGAGAACATGCGGAAAGAGAAGCAGCTGCTCCTGGATGTGCAGAGGCAGGCTGCTCTGGAGAAGGAGGTCTGTGTGCCTGCCCCTTTCTCTTTCGTTTGTCCCTCCTGCCGTCTGTTCTCCTGTCTTGTTCAGGGCCCTGGGGTTCTAAGACAGTGTTGGCCAGTATCATGCTATTGAGTGGACCTGACTTTCAAGCCTCAGGAAGTAGCTCTGTGGTGGGAGACCTCAGATCCTGGAGATGGTGGCTTCAGTGGCTCTAGCTTCCAACTCCTGCCTTGTTTCCTGTCTCCCACACCTCTGATGTTGCCTGCACCTCACCTTCTCCTCACTGGGTCTCTGGGTATTCTCTCTTCCTCTGTCCCAGGAAGCCATAGCCACCCATCAGCACCTGGAAGAAGCAAAGAAAGAGCACACGCACCTGCTGGAGTCAAAGCAGCAGCTACGAAGGGCCATCAATGACCTGCGGGTCCGGCGGGTGGAGTTGGTGTCCCAAGTGGACCTGTTGCAGGCACAGAGTCAGAGATTACAGAAGCACGTGAGGTAGTGTGGGCTCCCTGTTCCTGGCCACCACTCCCCACAAACCCATGCTGCTTTTGGGCCCTCTCTCATCATGGGCCTCCGAAGGGAGAGGAGGAAGGGCCAGCTTGGAATCCAGGCAGAGGCAGCCAGCACATTTCTGCTGCACTTTGTAGGGAACGGGGCATCGAGAATGTGAAATAGAGGATTCTGGGTCCTGGTGTCCACACGGTAGCCCTGCCCTGTGGGTGTGAGGGTGAGTGTCGAGGCCTCATTTCCCTGCTTCTTGCTCTCTTCCACTCCACAGCAGCCTAGAGGCCGAAGTACAAAGGAAGCGGGATGTCTTGAAAGAGATGGCAGCTGAGACTAATGCTTCCCCACACCTGGAGCCAGGTCTCCACATTGAGGATCTGAGGAAATCCCGTGGCACAGTGAGACGGGAGCCAAAGCCTGGGAGTGATGGTGGGAGTTGGGGGGAGGCAGAGAGGTGGGACAGCTGAGAGGATCCTGGCTCTGCTTTATTGAGGATCTAGCCTCCCTTTTTTACCCCCCTCTGCCCTCTCTGTCACTCAGATGGTACCTTATACATAAAGAGCACCCAGGGGCTGTCAGAGCTGTTTCTTTGGCTAAGATACCAGGAGGGGCTCCAGGACCTCTTTAGCTTTTGCTACACCCAGTCTTTTCCACTATGCGTTTACAGAACGAGAACCAAGAGGCATCCTTTTCTCTCTCCCTGAGTAAGGAGGAGACCGACCTGTCCATGGAGAGGTGAGTTTTCCTATCCCGTCCTGAGCCATAAAAGCTGAGTGAGTGCTCACATCATGGCTGTGGTGACAATGGCCGTCACTGGGACTTGGCTCAAGGTATGGCCTAGGATGGAAGAATCTTCTCAGCTAAGATCTCCCATCTGTGACCTTTATACACAACATGCTGGCACCTGATGACCTCTAGTAGAAGGTCAGACCCCAGGAGGGTCTAGCTATTCAGTACAGGCCCCAGGCACACTTGCCATAGTGTCTGAGCTCTTGGTCCCACGTGCCACACTTTCTAGGTATTAAACAGTGATATCTGCAGCTTCAGCCATAGCTCCTGCACATGCTCAGGTGGCTGTGTGCTGGGGAAGTGGCCAGCCCTGTGGCTCAGTGTAGTCTTCAGTTTTCCTTCCCTGCTTCTTCTGCCCCGCAGTGTCCGGCACTTCCTCTCCGCTGAGGGTGTAGCTGTCCGCAGTGCTAAGGAGTTCCTGGTACGCCAGACACGCTCCATGCAGAGGCGACAGACAGCCCTGAAAGCCGCCCAGCAGCACTGGCGCCATGAGCTGGCCAGTGCCCAGGAGGTAGACAAAGACCTGCCAGGCACTAAGGTCCTGGAAACCATGCACAAGAACTTGGATGAGGTCAGGAGCCCAGAGGAAGCCTGCCAGCCCGTGTTGGGAGGTCTGGTGGTGGTAGGGTACTAGCTTTCCTCAGCCGATCATTCTGGGAACTCTGAGATAGGTCACATGGGCCCTGAGACCACTTGCCTTATCCTGGCTGCACATAATGTGGGGATAAACACCTTCTCTAATAGTAAATTATTTTCTCTACATATTAATCCCTAGCCCCCAAATCAATTCAAAGGGCAGATATTCCCAAATCAGAACTACAAAAATCTCAAACATTTCTGAAGACAAGCAGTTTGGAAATGGGATTCTCACCTTGTAGTCCCATTGACATGGCTTAGGTGAAAGGTATAACCAATCTCTAAAATATTTCAAGCCCACTGCTCTTCTTTGTCACTCTGGTATACTAGGGACATGAAGGTCTTAGAATACACTCAGTGTAAGATTGAGTAGCTCCCCTGGCTAGCTTCTTATATGGTCTGATTTGCAATGAAAATCATTACACAATGTACCAGATTTTTGTACCAGTCGAGGCCTCGATTGCATGGGCTCCCTAGATCATGGCTGAACCCTTGCAATTCTGCTGGTGTCAGAACCAGGTGAGGGGCACATGGCCTGCAGCCTATATGCCTAGCTTGTGGGCAACAGAGAGCAAGAGGCTTGTAGACACAAGAATGGGCTCCCCTGGGTGTGTCTGTTCTGTCCCTGGGCGCTGTACTCTTTTTGCTTGTTGGTGGCAAAGCTGTTAGTAATAGCTAGCCAAGTGATCGTAGCCATTTGGTCAACAGCTTGAGAGCTTAGCATCTCCGCGCATGGTGTTCCTCAGGTAACACGCTGTCCTGTTAGTTCTCAGGATCTGAGGAGAGAGTAGCAGTTCTCTCAGGTGACCAGACTGAGAGTTAAGGGGTTTATGACCCTCCCAGCCAGCAAATATCAGAGCTGGGACTCCAGCATCTATGCTAACACTGTTTGTCTCCCCCTTCCTCCCTGGACACAGGAGACCAGGCACCTGGATGAGATGAAGTCAGCCATGCGGAAAGGCCATGACTTGTTGAAGAAGAAAGAGGAGAAGCTGAACCAACTGGAATCTTCTCTACAGGAGGAGGTATCCTCCTGTGGCCATACAGCCCAGTGTGGCCACTCCCTCCTTCCTTTCCTGGGATCCTTGCTTTTTTCAGGCTGCATTAGGGAGAACTGAATCTCTAGGCTCAGGCCCTCGGTTGTTGAGATTGCAGAGACATTGGCTCTTTCAGAATAGCTGAGCAGTCGATGTCTGTGCTGATGGTTCAGAGCACCCTTAGAGTTTCTACTGCTTGGTCACAGCATTCTTGGTGAATGTCACAGAATCAGGGACTGGCTCTGTTCTTCCTGCATGGTTCTTAGGAGAGCTGTGACCAAGTGTGGCATCAAGGTGTCTCTTCCTTTGCTGAGACTGTGTGCAATCTCTTCTGTGTCCCAGGTTTGGTTTGGGAGCAGGGTTACTCAAATGGGGAGATCGCAAGGCTAGTTTGGGGGGAGGATGATGGGGTTCCTCTGGTCCCAGGGGGCCCTGTGGACTGTTTCACGGGCAGTTGGGTTCTCTTACCTTAGCCTTTCTACTGAGGCAGACTTTGTGGTACACCTCTCCTGCGGTGCCTGGAGAACCTTGGATCCAAGAAGAACCAACTCACCAGGCCTCAGGCCTCAGTCCTTACCACATGGCAGGTGGATTGAAAACACATGGGAAGGGACAGTACTAATGGCCACTTCTACCTGTCAGGTCTCTGATGAGGACACTCTGAAAGGATCCTCTATCAAGAAGGTGACCTTTGATCTCAGTGACATGGATGATTTGAGCAGTGAGAGTTTTGAGTCCTGCTCCCCACTGCACAGTGAGTGGTGGTACACAGGGAAACCAAGGAGGGAGAGGTAGGGGCCATGGTCCCGTCGCCTCCCCCAGCCTTGTACTGAGCTTGTGTCTGGATGAGGTAGGCCATCAGCACTGGGTCTGCAGCACGGAGGGATGGAGGGACCAAGGATCCCTGCAGTCTTTTCTCTCCAGGTCCTCCTGAGTCATCTGGTCACAGTGGCTCTGACCTGTAGTTGGGTCAAGGACCTTGCTTTTCCTTTTGTCTATGTCCTTGGGCCCCTTTTCTAGGACATAGAAGCCCTGCCACCCACCCTTTGTCCTCACTATGGTCCGAAGCCTATTACCGGTGGGGACAGGGAGAGGCACTAGTAAGACCAGTAAGTGCCAGCTACACCCTGAATCCTTTCCTACCATCTGCCTCTTCCCTTTCAGTCACCCCGCCCCCAAACTCTGCTGATCCCAACAAGATCCATTACCTGAGCAGTTCCCTTCAGCGAATCAGCAGTGAGCTAAACGGTGTGCTGACCGTGCTGGGAAGCCTCAACTCCCAGCCGTTCCCACAGGGCCTCAACAGCCAGCCCCCGCCTCCGCCTCCGCCTCCGCCTCCGCTCCTCACCTCCTCACTTCGCTCCTCCAAGAATGCCCTTGCCCCTGCCTACTCCTCCCAGACCAAGATCTCATCCGTATCGTCTATCACACCCACGTCCACCCAGTGGGCCTGGGACCCGGGACAAGGCACGAAGCTCTCCTCCTCCTCCTTGCAAACTGTGGATGATTTCCTGCTGGAGAAGTGGCGCAAGTATTTTCCCTGTAGGTCCTCACCTCCACATCTCTCTCCTTTGCCTACGTCCTCTCTCATAACCATCCTTCCTTGTTCTTTTGCTTACCCCTTATCTCTGCCGCCATCTTTGGTCCATTGGCTCTGTCTGTGGGGGCCTGGGGAAGGAAGACCTTTGCTGGTGGCCCTACAGCTAGAGGCTCTGTGCTGGGATGTTTTACACTGAGCCTGCACTGCTTGGAGCTTTTACCATCAATGCTAGAGTTTGGCAGAATTTTAAAAAGTTGTTGTCCTAATGTCTGTCATTAGTACGGTATACTATGGCATTTACACACACACACACACACACACACACACACACACACACACACACACACACACATTTATTTAGTCTGTGTTATAGTCCTCAAGTAGTAATTATTTATCCCCGATTTATAGACTCTGAGGGTTAGTAGTAAGCTCCAGAGTACCTTTTGAATTAGTGAGTCATATACCAAGTTTTGACCCTGTACTTATGACCCCTTGGCCCTGGCTTCTGCTTTGGGACCTAGTCTCACCTTGTTGAGTAACATAAGTCAAAAAGGTAACCATTAGAGAACAAAATGTAAAAAACAAAACAAAACAAAAGTCTTCTTTCTGCTCAGCCCAAATTGAAAACGAAATTTTTAGAATCAAAGTAAACAGGACAGTTCTTGTCTGTCACCTGTCTCTCACCTCCAGCATGGAAACTTTCCCTGCCATTGTTTGTTCTGGGGACATCCTTTTCTGGGAATGCAGGGGATACTGATAGTGAACGTGGAGGTGGCCTGCTCGGGCTGGGGCTGGCTCGCCCGATGGCTGCCCTTCAACTCCCATCTTCTTGCTGTTCCAGCTGGTATCCCATTGCTCAGCGGCTCCCCTCCCCCACTGCAGAACAAGCTGGGTTATGTGTCTGTAAGGTAAGCCTTTGTACTGGGTGTGGCCTCATAGTCTAGCTCTTTACTGTACCTCCCTGGGCAAATGGCATCATGGACAGATGGGACCAGACCTCATGGTCCTGTTGCCCTGAGAATCCAGGTAGGTCCCCAGCCCAGAGTCTTGCCTTTGTCTGAGGAACTCCACCACAGCAAGTAAAAAGTCAGATCCCTACTGCTGAGGTTCAGCCCCCATGGGGGGGGGGGGACTGAGGTGAAGCCCTGCTCATCCTGGGCCCCACTAGCCCTGGAGTCTGGCCCAACTTTGCCATTGAGCTCTTTGTCTGATTCTGATGGCCATTTCTTCTCCAATACCTGCTGAGCAACAACTGGAGTGAGAGGGACACTCCATGGGGGAGACAGACAGCGATTATTTAGTCCTGTTATTAATTTCCTATTCATCTCACTCTCTGCCAGATATCTTGTTCTCTCCACCCCCAGCCCTAACTGTAAATCCCACAGACATCTCTGCTCTCTGGGCCAGCCTGAGAGCTGATGCTATGTAAGTAACAGGGTGGACAGAGGGAGCTCCTTGCTGATGAGATAGGCCGAGGATGGACAGATGCGAAGGTCCAGAGTAGACTTTGCGTCAAATGCTCAGGAAGGAGGTGGAGGGCAGCCACGACCTTCCCTTTGGGGAACTGATGCTCCGCCTTACCAGAGAAGGCCCTTTGATTGCTGGAGGCCTTACAGAGGCACGAGAGGGTCATGCCTGCTCTCCTCCTCCCTTTTCCAGCGAGCAGCTCCACCTCCTGCAGCGCCCCCACTCTCAAGTCCCCAAGACAGACAGTGTCAACATTCAGAGCATGATCGAGTCTAACCGGAAGTGGCTGGAACATTTCAGGAACGACCCCAAGGTGTATCCTTTTAGCTGGTCCCCAAGCTCCAGTCTCTCCCCGTGGGAGGCAGCTGATGGTAGTGTCGGAGGAACATCCTGTTGGACCTTAGACCTTTTCTCTCAGCTATCCAGTTTTCCTTCACTTTATGACCAGACAACTTTTCTCCTCGGTTCCCAAACCAACAACCACATCGAATTTACTGCAGCTGGGCCTGGATGAGAACAACAGACTGAATGTGTTTCACTACTGAGCCCTGTGTGGGGCCAGGGCGGTGCCGGTTGCCAATGCTGGTGCCGGTGCCGGTGCCGATGCTGCCGGTGCTGCCGCCGCGGCCTCCTCCTCTATACCAAGTGCCTGAGGAGCTGCCAGCACTTTATTTCTCTCTCTTCAAGCAAGTCCTCCGTTGTATACTCCACCTAGGACTTAGAGGATCCACCAGGTAGGTAGGTGGAAAGTTTGGCTGTAGACAGCCACACATGCTTCAACCGTGGACTGTCCTGAGTGGAAATGTGGGCATCTGTGAGCTTCTGCATCAAAGTGGCACTGAGACATGGCTGCTGAAGACTTAAGGGGTGTGGCCACCTTAGTTAAAGCAACTGCTTTGGGAGGCCTAGGGAACCTCCTTGGAGGTTGGCCTCCTGCTGAGGGTGTGGCCCTTACCCACACAGCCTTCTAGCATGGCATGCCCTGGGACTATGCTGTGCCCCCCGTGCCTCTTTTGGATACCTCAGCCCTGACAGGATCACACCCTTCCCTCTTCCCTCTCTTTTTGCCTTTTGTCTTTTTAAATGTCTTTTGACTGTCTCAGGTTTGGGCTCAGCTGCCTGAGCCCAGCTGGACGTTCCTAAGAGGACCTCAGAGGGATGGCCTGCCTCCTTCCCCTGAGCGGACATTGCTTTCCTCACGGTTCTCAGGAGCACACTTCCCTCCCTTAGGATGCTCTCTGGAGCTCTCCTTTGCCCTCAGGTCTCAAGAACCTATCTCTCCAGGAAGCAAAAAGCCATAGGGAAAGAGAGGGATACCTCCTGCTCCATCTTGATATTCTCTTCTTTAACATCCTAAGTGTGTCTGAGCCCTATTTCTATCTGTCCTTCTACCTGGGCCACCCCTGGCCCAGTCCAACTATCAACTCTGTCCAGTACTTGATGGATGGGACTGATTCCAGCCTGGCACTGGCAGGGGCCATCTTGGATCAGGTGCTTCTGGCTCAAGTCTCCTTGGCCCTACTTCCCCTCAGCGGGCTCTGCAGGGGCTGCAGGTGATGTTCTCAGCATCTGTCTCATTGTTTAAACAAAATGCCCTCATTTTTCTTGTCTTGAGAAGCTGCAGGCTGCCTTTACCCCTGCAACCCGCAGGGTCTCAGCGATTCATTGTTCATTTCTTTGCCGTGGAATAAACCTCAAACAGCCAGTTGGCTTTTTACCCTCTTAGATATTTTTTAGTCATCGACTGACCACACACAGAAAAAGTCCGTTTTGTTATTTGTTCCACTCTGTGTGCCTTGAGAACCGCTCGTGTGATATAACAGACTCTGGTGACAATCCTGTGTTTTTTTGCATCTATTAAATCTCTGTAAGTCAGTTTTCTATGAGGCAGTCCTGTGAATGTGCTGGTCTCTTTGGAAGCCTTTGTGTCCTTCTTTCCCGAGGGACAGGGAGGTGGGGACAATGGCTCTTATGGAACACCTTCCTGGGTATCTGATTTAGTTATATCAACAGTGTGGAGTTGGGGGCAGGTGTGGATTGCTCTATTTTTATGGGTGACAGAAAAGCAAGGCTCAAAGACCTCTAGGTGCCTGGGTCCCCTAGTAAGATGTAGAACCTCCCCCAGAGCACCCTCAGCTCTCCTCCTGCCACTGGTCCTCAGAGAGCTCACTCACATTTACAGTCTGCTCCTCTGTTTTCCACTTGCAAGGTTAGAGACCCACTGGGCTCTTTCCCCAGAGACTGAGTTTTTTCTCCCTGTGTAGACAATGCTGTCGTGCCCCGCACCCCAGTCTTAAGCTGGCAAGGTTAAGTGGCTTTTTCCTGCTCCCCTGGGTAAGTAGTCTACATACATTCCTAGGTTTATAGCAAGGGACTGGCTCAGAGAACCAACTCACACAGTCTTGTTTCACTAATCTGTATAGAAAACTCAGCCCATTGTCCTAGTCACTTCCTAGGAAGGAACAAGGGGGGGGGGGCAGTAAGCCAACATCTGTTGCATGCCTCCACAAGCTGTGGTTTTCTTACGCTCTCATTTGTAATCTTAACCTTAGGATATTTTAGAGATGAGGAAGTTTAAGCTCAGAGAGGTCAAGGTCACAGAGCTAATAACCAGCATTTGAACTAGATCAATCTGTTCCTGAAAATCAAATTCCATTGCTCACAGCCACCCCCCCCACCCCCCCACCCCCGTGTCAACAGCTGTCTCCTCCAGGCTCACAGCACAGTTCCTGGCAGCTTGGTCTGAACACCTGGAATCCTGGAACTGGTAGTTTCTAACTGGGATAGTAAAGCCTTCCTGGGCTAGGGTTGGAATATGGGGACTGGGGATGTAGTATTATGTAATTTACTTGCTTAGCATGCATGTGGCCCTGGGATCAGTCTGCAGTGTAGCCAAAAAAAAAAAACAAAACAAAACAAAACAAAAAAAAAAAAAAAAAAAAAAAAAGAAAGAAAGAAAAGAAAAAGGAAAAGAAACATGGGGACTGGTCAGGCATGGTAGGTAGCGGGTCTATTTAACCCTAGCACTCAGGAGACAGAGGCAGGCGGAGCTCTGAGTTTGAGACTAGCCTGGTATACAGAGTGAGGTTCAGGCCAGCTAGGGCTACATAGTAAGACCCTGCCTCTATATATTTAATAAATATATATAAATAAAAACAATTTATCCCTTTTCATCTCATGGATTTTAGAATCTAGATGGGAAACTCAAATCATAAACCTCTGGGGCGAGCTGTATGGGACTGTGAGTCTGGGCTGCTGCAAAAAATACACTAAAAGGCTGGGGGTTGTTGAGTGGCATAGAGTGTGTGCAGTGTGTCTCAGTAGTGTCTTAGTAGGGTGTCCCAGTAGTGTGTCTCAGCTGCTTTCAGTAGACACTGGAATCCTGAAGAAGTGGGCTCTAATGCCAGTGAAGGAATGGACTTGCTAGCAGGGTGAGAGCAAGCAGGCAAAGAGCAAAGCCTCTGGCTTCCACGCCCTCCGTAGGCTTCAGCATGGGTGGCCTAGATTAAAAATGTATCTTTCTGCCTCAAGAACTGGATCAAAAGCCAGGCACACCTTTAATCCAGCATTCGGGAGGCAGGAGGATCTCTGTGAGTTTGAAGCCAGTCTGGTCTACAGAATGAGTTCCAGACAGCTGAGCTACTCAGAGAAACCCTGTTTCAAAAAACAAGAATAAATAAGAAAGAACTGTACTAAAGGCATGTGTCTTTCTTCCTACCTGGGAGGTCTGGTCCAACCACTTCAAAAGTCCCTCACAGGCATGCTCTCCATCTCTGGATTCCATTTAATGCCAGATTTAGTCAAATTGACAACCAAGAATAGCCATCATACCTACCAAATGCTACAAACTAGGATTGTAAACAGTCCAAATTATCCTCACAAGGTCAAGGTTCCAGCAGATTTGGTGTCTGGTGAGGACTTTCTGGTTCATATGTGGTTCTTTCTAGCTGTACTCTCATGGTAAGAGGGTGAAGTGTGGTCCCTTGGGCTCCTCTGAGGCCCTAGTCCCATTCATGAGGGCTCCATCTTCATGCCTAATCATCTTCCAAAGCTCCCACTTCTAACCGAGCCATCAGCACACATGTTGAGGAGTAGACATACATTATTTGGAGTTGAGACTTTATAATGCCTGCCCACTCCGGCTTTACAGTAGAAGAGACTGCCTAGGGAGGCTATCCGAGACTTTGGGAGGAAACTTTAAAAAAAAATTTATTTATTTATTTAGTATGTCTGTGAAGGTCAGAAGACAAATTGTAGGATTTCTCTCCTATCATGTGAGACCTGGGGTTTAAAGTCAAGAGCCATCTTGCCCCCTGAGGAAACTTTTTAATGACAGTTATTTTGAGTGGGCCCTAGAGTCACATAGCTCAGTATTCAATGGCATCAAAGCCACTCTATCCATGTATGTCCTATGTAGTAAGATTGAAAATAACAGATACTACTAATTCCTTCTGGAGACTACGCAAGCGTGAGAGGGCCGCTCTGACCCCACCCTTTACTCCAACACACCTTTACTGGTAGGGAAAGGTTCATCCCTAACACTGGATCTGCCAGTTTCCCAGTGCCCTCGGCAACGCTCTCCCTCCCTCTGCCTCTGGTTGTTCCCTGCGAAGACAAGGGGAACTGGAGAAGACGCGGGTCCCAAGTGTGGGAGGAACAGGACTCCACAGTGGCTCAAGACTGACCACGGGCTACAGGATTGGAGACAAGGCTGAGCACAAGGTGGCCTGGAGGGAAGGTCACTCCAGTCCTCAGTTTCCTTACTTCCCTTCTGGAAGTGACCATTTCACTTCCATGTACTGGACATGTCACTGAGGCCTCCAGTCAGAGGGAGGCCTGACTGAGGACAATCTGGGTGATTAAGCCTGAGCTGGGACAGTACCACTGCAGTCACAAAGTCAGCTCAGCATAGGCCTCCTGCTGGGAGCATCCTGCCCCTTTTCCAGCAGTCTACTCACTGAAGGACACTACTGTGTTTGTAGAACTGGGCTGGGGTAGGCAGTGTGCCTGGGGCTGTTTGGTGCTGTCCCAGTTCAGGTTAAACTATCCCCATTTAAAAAAAAAAAAAAAAAAAAAAAAAAAAAGATCCTGGGGTGGGAGTGGTCAGCCTTCCTCCGGGGGCTCTTGCTCTCTGGCAGAGCAGAGGGCACTGGAGGCACATTTGAGTATGTTCACCGAGGACAGGCATGGCCACTCTCGGGAAATAGTAAGTTAAAAGTGAAGGGGGAGGTGCAGTGAGATGGCTCAGAGAGTAAAGATGCTTGCTATAGAAACCTGGCAAACTGAGTTCAATCCCTGGAACTCACGTGAGGGTGGAAGGAGAGAAGTGACTTCACAAACTTGTTCTCTGACCTCCACACATACACCATGGAGTGTAGCCTCACCCCCATCACAGAAAGAAAAAACAAGGGAGTATGTGCCAACGGTTCCCACTATATCCTCTTGACATCTACGTTTTTCCATGTGTGAATAGGCTTTACAGCTGTGCCTGTCATACATAGTGGCTGCCTGGAGTAAAGGAGCCCTTAGAACAGCATTCAGCAGACAGTAAGTGTGCAGGGAGTGCTCAAAGTCATCACTGCCCTTGCAGAAAAGTCAGGAACTTGGAGATTCTGTTCCTTTCAACAGCAGAAGCCAGTAGATGTGTCTCCAGTCGGAGGCCTGTGTCTAGCTCCCTGGCAGCCTCCCAGGATCCACAGATCCTGCCCCTTAGGCTCGTGTTTCCTGGGACTGGGTAGGGTCCACTGTAGTCATACCACATCTGTCTGCGACAAAGCCATTCTGAGCTAGGTAGGTCATTCTCCGTTCTGCTTCATGGTAACCAGATTCAGCAGGATTGACTTGATAGCCACTCCCTTGCCAACCCTCGAAACCTATTGGCATTGGGGAGGGGAGTGAGTGGAGACCAGGGCCTCTAGTCTTATCTCCTGGAGGGGGTCAGAGCCTGAGAGATGTGTCTCTCACATGGGAGCGCTGTGGCGATCAGAGTGCCTGTGGTAGGCAGGGGCTTTGCAGGTGGCTGGCTGTGGCTTCTCTGATGCTGAACCCAGATTAAATACAACTCAGAGCTTGTGTGGAGACACCAAGTGTCCTCCATGTATTGGTGGACACTGAAGAGCCACTGCAGGATCAGGCCTGGAATCGCACAGTCTACCTTGGCCAACCAAGAGGGATGGTCCTAGAAAACGGCTTAGCCGTGTGGCTTCTCACTGTTTCCTGCTCCCTGCCCATGTTTCCTACTGTTTCCCCTCCAGCCACCATAAGGAACATATATATGCCTTACTCTCAAGGCGCTCATGTCATGACTGCACCAGGAAAAGATGGAACCATCCTCTGCTCTTGGGGAGTTTATCAGCTAAAAACAGTCTGAAGACAATATATTTTAATTACCTTATGAAAAAATACCTTACAGGAATAAGGTAAAGAGGAAGGGTTTGTTTTGGCTCACAGTTTTAAGGGATTCAGCCTCTGGTGTCTTAGCTGCATGAACTTGGGCAGAACATTATGGTGGAGGGGGTTTCTTTTCCTTGTGGTAGACAGGAAGTGGAGTGGAGCTGTAGCTCAGAGCCAGGTCAAAGCCTGACTTCCAAGGATGATCCAGTTACCTCTGAAAACTGATGCACTTTGCACTTCCCTACGGACCTCTTAGGCTAGTTAAGTTGACAAGGTCAACCACCATCACCCTGTATGTGGGAAGGTCAGAATGAGACTTGTTTTGCAGGAACAGTCTAGGCCTGATAGAAGGGGAGATTTTGTTGGCAGAGCCATCCACCAGTAGTGCCTGTTGGACTCAGTCCATTTTCTGTTGCTATATAACAAAATGCCCGAGACTGAGTACTTTGTAAGTAGGTCTTTATTCATAGCTATGGAGGCTGAAAAGTCCAAAAGAGTACAGTGTGGCATCCACTCAGCCTGGTGAGGATCTTCTAGCTGTATCATAACATGATGGAAGGCATTGTAGGGGACAGGGAAGCATGTTAGCTCAGGCTTCCTATACAGCTACTAATGTTATGGGGCAGTCCCATCCTCATGGCCCCACCTGACCTGGTTTGCCTTGTTCACTTGACACAGTTAAGAGTCATCAGAGAGGAGAAGTTTCTGTTGAAGAATTGCTTAGATCAGACTTGCCTTCAGGAATGTTTGTGGAGGATCTTTCTGATTGTTAATTGATGAATTAAGGCCCAGCTCGTCGTGGGCAGGTGGTTCTGGGCTATCTGGGCCGACAAGCAGTGTTCTATCAGGATTTCTACTTTGAGTTCCTTCCTTGATTTTTTTTTTCCCTTAATTGATTATTTGGGAATCTCACACCACACAATCTAATGCACTCATCTCCTAGTCTTTCCATGTCCACCCCTCCCCCATACACAGCTCCCAAAAGGAAAAAGCAAGTCCATTTTGTGTTGTCCACATACTCACAGGAGCATGGTCAAATTCATAGTGGCCAGTCCTCTCCAGGGAGGACGAGTCTTTTGCCCCCCCTGCATCTATACCAGAAGCCATCAACTGAGAGCAGTGCTATGGCAGACAAGGGGTGGGGCCAACTCTCCCACGAAGAGCGGAGTCAGCTCTCACTCATCCACAGACATTAACAAGGCTTCAAAGCGACCACTCAGATGTCTTCCTCGTGGGACCACCAGATAGCATCAGTGGTAACAGGGGCCACAGACATCAGCAGGGCCCCTGGCTATATCAGGGTCACTGATTCACTCATGGCTTTTTGCAGCTGCATGGGCTATGGGCCTCCGTACATCCGGATCCTTCCCCCCTCTCCCCCAGCCTCAACTCTCCAGGCAGCAAAGTCATCAGTCCGCAGCACAGACTGCGTACATCTCCATTGATCTCAGGCTTCACTGCATCCTGGGGCAGCAGCATGGACTGCAAGCATCAACATGACCTCTGGTGGCTTTGGGGACTATGGTGGTCCTTCAAAGAAATCCAATCCAGAAAGTGACCCTTCATTACCCGAGGCTGGGCAGCGGGTTTGGGGGCTGTGTCTGTGTCTGTATGCGATCCAGGCTGTTGTACACCATCCTGCTGACCCTATTGGGCAATGATCCACCTACTGGGCATGCCCACCAGCCCTCTCACCTGTCACTGCCATCACGTCTCCAGTTCCGCCTCTCTCCATAGTGAACACAACCCTCCATTTTTCCATCTTTTCCACCTGTCCGTCACATATTTGTTTATTGTAGCACTTGGGTGTTTTCAGCCCGCCCTAGGCTGAGAGGCTGGGATGGCCCCTTGATATCTTTCATCAATGCACTATGGCCTGGAAATGAAAGCCAAATAAAGCTTTCCTCTCTTGAGTGATCCTTGATCAGAGTGTTTAATCATAGCAATAGAAAAAAATACCATGGCACCATCTATCTAATCATGTCACTCCCCAAAGACTCCAAAGACTGTCAACATATAACTCTGGAAACTACTAACTGTTTGCCATGAGAACCTTCAGGGGACACACTGATGTTATGAAAGGAGGTACCCCCGAAGGTCGGCCCTTGCTCATTGCAGGAGGACTTCAGGATTTGCATAGAAGGCTGGATATAGTGACCCTGAATGCCTGCTTGAACCCTGAGATCCTTGAGTTAAAAGAGACTGAAACCAAGCGTGGATCATCTCAAGAGCAGCACATAATAGGCAGCTGTCCCTCCCCGTCATTGCTGCTACTGCCCAGGAGAATGGATTCTGGGAGGGAGGATAGGGCCCTTCCTCAGGGCTGGACCACCTCTGGTCCTCCCATCCTGCTATCCCTACTGACCACAGATGATCTCTGTTCAGCTCACCGGTAGCTCTTCCCCAAGTTTTCCCCTGGCCTGCGATCTAGTCTAGAGGATGGATGCCTGGACGTGGGATACTGATGGATGAGCTCCAAGTTCCTCTTTGTCTCTGTCACAGGTTAAGATGATACTAAGCTGTTGTAAAGACAAACTCCAAAACCCCAGCGATTTAACACATTAAATATTTACTTCTTGTTCACATGAAATCCAGATAGTGTTGGTGGGACAGAAGGGTCTCTGCTCTGAGACATGTGTAGGCACCTTTGGTTGAAATGAATGACCCTTGTTGGCCCATATGGAGTGGCACTAATAGGAGATGTGGCCTTCTTGGGGTAGATACGGCTTCATTGGAGGAAGTGTGTCACTGGGGTGGGCTTTAAGATTTCAGAAGCTCAAGCCAGGCTCAGTGTGTCCTTTTCTGCTGCCTGCTGATCCAGATGTAGAGCTCTCAGCCCCTTCTCTAGCACCATGTCTGCCTGCATGCTGCCATGCTCCTCACTATGGTGATAATGGACTGAACCTCTGAAACTGTAAGCCAGTTCCAATTAAATGTTTTTCTTTGTAAGAACTGATGCGGTCATGGTGTCTCTTCACAGCAATAAAAACCCTACAGGCCTTCCCATCTTCATTCAGGGGCCTTAAACTCTCTTTGGACATTGGCATCCAGCTGGGGAAGGCAGGGATGACTAGGACGATGTTTATTGGATAGGCATGAAGGTAACATGCCTCACTTCTGCCACATTCCACTGGTCAGCACAGTCTTGTGGACCCAACTAGAAGTCAAAGTGGCCCAGAACTGTAGGCAGGTGTAGAGCAGGCACTTCTCACTCACATTGGCCAATTCCCCTCCTCCTCTTCCTCCTCTTCTTCCCTTCCTCCTTTTCCTCTTCATCTTCCTCCTTCTCTTCCTCCTTTTCTTCTGAAGACAAGGTCTCTGTAGCATATGCTGGCTTATATAGTTAAAGATGACCCTAAATGGAATTTCCCAGAGTCTTCTCCCAAGTGCTAGGCTTATGGACATGATGACCCCCCTCCCGCTCCGTGCCCAGCTATTTCTGCTAATTAGTACCCATGAGGGCAGGGAGAGAAGCACAGGGTCTTTGTGTTTCTGATGTCCATCTTAATAGCATTTGAAGCGTTCCAGGTATTTGGTTCATGAAAAAATGCTTGGGGGCTAGCAAGATGGTTCAGTTGGTAAAGACACTGGCTGCCAAGCCTGATTACCTAAGATCCATCCCCAGAACCTATGTAGTGGAAAGAGAAAACCAATTCCTGAAAGTTGTTCTTTGACCTTTACATTAACACACACAAATACACAAGTTTAAAAATTTGTAAAAAAAGAAAGAAAGAAAGAAAGAAAGAAAGAAAGAAAGAAAGAAAGAAAGAAAGAAAGAAAGAAAGAAAGAAAAAGAAAAAAAACCCACTTGGAGATCATTCCGTTTGTTAAAATTACAAATGTTGGGGACTGGAGGGGGTTTCCAGGGCACACAAAGTAGCGTACACATGTATAACTACAGTGTCAGAGCGCCCTCTTGTGGTCTCTGTGGGCACAAAGCACGAAGGTGATGGATATACAAGCATGCATATACATTTTTTAAAAGTCTTAAAAATAAAGATGTTCCTGGAGGTGTGCCTCAGCAGTAGGATGCTTGCTCAGCCCTTGACAGGAACAAAACAAGTCACAGTGGATTTCACCAGCGGCTCTCACTGAGCCAGGGGCCGGTGGCTCATGTATGTAATCCTAGCAGTCAGGAGGCGGAAGTGGAGAATCACCATGAGTTCAAGGCCAGTTTGGACTACACGTGAGGTCCAGGGTAGCCTGGATTACAAAATGAGAACCAGTCTAAAACAACCAACCAAACAACTAATCACTAAACATCAACAACAACACAAAAAATGTCTAGTGGAAAACAGTTTGTCAGTGTCTCAAAAAGTGAAGTATACAATTGTTTTATAACTCAGAAAATCTGGTCCTAAGCTCAAGAGAACTGAAAGCAAGAATCCAGATATTTAAACACCCATGTCCCTAGCAGTGCTCTTCCTAATGTCAGAAGGTGTGAGCACCCACAGATGAAAGATGAGCAAAGCATGGTACACACACAGTGGAGCACTCCCCACCTTTAAGTAGGAATACATTTCTGATATAAGACAGAACAGGGATGGTGAGGTGGCTCAGTGGGTGACAATGCCTGCCACTAAGACTGAGAGACTAAGTCCAACTGTTGGGATTCACGTGGTAAAAGGAGAGAATTGATTCCTCTGGTAAGTTGTCCCCTGACCTCCATTTGCACACCCTAGCGCATACGTGAACACACACATGAGTGCACACACACACACTCAATAAGTGTAAAAAAAGTCATATGTTGTCATCAATTTTTTATTTTCTCTTTCCAAAAAAAAAAAAAAAAAGGCAGGTATAGTGGCTCATACCTATAATCTCAGCAGTTGGGAGCAAAGAGGCTTCAAGGCCAGTCTGGGCTATATGTAGAGAGAGTGTCTCACACAAACAAACAGACAAAAACCAAAACACAACAACAAAAGATACAACAGGGGCCAGGTGTGGTGTGTGCACACCTGAATTTCAGGCACTTGGCAGTTGAAGGCAGAAGAATCGCCACAGCTCTAGGCCAGCCTGTTCAAGCCAATCAGGACTACATAGAAATAATCTGTCTCAAAAAGCCAACCAACAAACCAACAAATGAACCAATGAACCAACCAACCAACCGATCAACCATTCAACCAACCAACCATCCAACCAGTCGATCAACCAACCAGTCAACCAACCAACCAACCATGCATGCATGCATGCATGCATGCATCCATCCGGCTAGCCAGCCAACCAATCAACCAACAAAACAACTAACCAGCTAACCAACCAACTATCCAGCCAGCCAGCCAGCCAGCCAGTCAGCCAGCCAGCCAGCCAACCAACTAACAAAACCAACCAACCAACCAGCCAGCCAGCCAGCCAGCCAGCCAGCTAGCCAGCCAGCCAGCCAGCCAACCAACTAACAAAACCAACCAACCAACCAACCAACCAACCAACCAACCAACCAACCAACCAGTTACCAAACAAAACACTCAAAAACAAGTAAAAACACAACATGGATGAAGCTTGAAGATGTTGTTCTATATGAAATAAACTAGATATGAAATGACAGATATTGAATGACTGCACTCACATGAGGTCACCAAATAGCCAAATCCATAGAGAAAATAGAATGTTCTAGAAATGAAGAGGGACAATTGCAGAGTTACGTGAATGTACTTTTTGCTGCTCAAATGGACATTTAAAAATACTTAAAGTGGAAAGTTTTATGGCATGTATTTTTACCATAATAAAAATACAAATATCTGGCCGGGCAGTGGTGGCGCACGCCTTTAATCCTAGCACTTGGGAGGCAGAGGCAGGTGGATTTCTGAGTTCGAGGCCAGCCTGGTTTACAGAGTGAGTTCCAGGACAGCCAGGGCTACACAGAGAAACCCTGTCTCAAAAAAAACAAAACAAAACAAAACAAAAAAAAAAACCACCCAAATATCTGGCCAAATTCTGACAGGTTCTGATGTGAATGAGTTGGTGAGATTCTGGCCTCTGTAGTTGTTAGCCAGCTCTTCCAGGGCATCTGTTGTGTAGATAAATCAAGATCACTAGTCTAGCGCTGGCTGTTGGCAGATGGAGAGTCAGGGTGGTTTCTTTGTTAGCCTTCTGGAGGGGGCGTCCCAAACTTTCATGTGTACATATGCATCACGCACCCTGGTATGTTGCTAGGATGAATCTTCTGAGACAGGCAGTGGCTGTAAGGTGAAGGAGTGACATTTCTTGTAAGCCTCTAGTGAGAATGATGCTGTTGTCTTTGGACCACATTTTGAAGATCAAGGCACTCAAGGTGGCTTTGCCTGTAGAAGACAAAGGAGATATCTAGAAAGGATGAACAAACATTTAAGTTGATTGATCCAGGTCTTCATTTTGCTTCACTTTGCTGAAGATGAATGACAAATAGAACTTTGGGGAATCTGGGTGTGTTTCTAACAGGCAGCCTCGCATTAGCTAAGCAATGTGGTGTACCTCAACATTAGTAGCAAGTAAAATAGACTGGGTTTTATACAAACTTGACTCCTTTTCCTCTTCCTCCTCCTCCTCTTTCTCTCCATTCTCTTCTTTCTCCCCATTACTTCTTCCTCCTCTTTCTTCTCTTTGTCTTCATTTTCTTCTTCCTCTTCCTCAACTTTCTTTTTTCTTCTTCCTCTCCATTTCTTCTTCCTCCTCCTTCCTCCTCCTTCCTCCTTCTCCTTCTCCCTGCCTTCTGATTGATGACAGGACCGCAAACCTACTATGTAGCCAAGGGTGATCTTAAACTCCTGATCCCCCTTGTCCCACCTCCTGGGTACTGGCCTTGCAGGCATGCACCATACCTCTGGTTTATGCAGTGCTGCAGATTGACCCTGGGCTCCATGTATGCTAGCAATGTCACTGGTAAATTGAGTTACATTCCAGATTGGCCTATCTGAATTTCTAGACCTTGTGTATCTTAACAAGGGGGAAACTCAGTTAAGCAGGCATTTAACTGGCTCCTGTTTGGCTTTCAGTTGCCTCTCATTCTTCCTCTACCTATATCGTCCTTCTTGGGTCCAAGGAGCCTCCCAGGCTGATCCATCCCCTTCCACCATGACTGTGTCTACCCAGAGAGGTGGGCAGTGCTCCCCATCTCATGCAGTCTGCATCAAGGCTCATCTGACTGAACAGCTCCATATCCACTGCTTACCTGCTTCAATCCAGCTTGCCCACAGGATGGATTCTTCTAATGGCAGCATTCTCATGACTGAACTGAAATTCAGACTCTAATCCATGGAACACCAGGTAGTGTGACTCATGGCCAAGGAAGTAGCCTCTTAAGAGCTAAGGAGTCATTGTGATTTCTTCCTGATATTCTAAACTTGGAAGAGTTTCCTGACCCCTGGCTTTCTTGTCTGTCAAATGGAAATCCTGACACTGCCTCTTAAATCAGCAATGAGGCAATGTGATGAATGCACTCTACTTAGCTCCCGCCCCTCCCCCCCCATAGTGATCCACAGTATGTTCTTACGACAATGTCCCCTTTGCAGCCCCTAGGAAGGCTCCAGGAGTTAGTTATTCCTGCTTCGGTTCTGTTGGAGTCAGGTATGATTCATATTTGTTTTCTAGTGTTCAGAGAGCAGGGAAGTGTGTGTGTGTGTGTGTGTGTGTGTGTGTGTGTGTGTGTGTGTCTCCACTGGGTTAATTCTAGGCAGAGCTTCTTGGTGTGCTTGTTGTGCCTGCAGTTCCACACATGACCTGCAGATGGTGCACATAGCCACAGGAGGTGTCAGGTTCTGAGCTAGCACCTGGGGCCTTGATTTTCACCACTCTGTCAGTTCTCTGGGGTCCGTTCTGGGTGTGGGGGCTGAAGAGGGCCCATGAACTTAGAACTCACTCCAGAGTCTTTAATCCTTCCCTTCCCTGTTAATATGGTTGTTCATATTAATTCCCGGACATCCCGAATATCCCAGGTAGGGTCTCCCGGTGGTCCAGGCTGCTTGGTGTGACCTGCCCCCATGCTGCACTCTCTTCCTTTTCCCTCTGTGTCAGCTGTTGGTCTCTATCTCAGTCCTCTGTCATCTTCAGAAAGAGCAAGTCTCAGACCCACCTTCTTTCCACAGCCCTGTCTTCCCAGGGCGGGGACAGTGTAGGAGCATGCATGTTTCTAATCCAAGGCTAGCCTCCAGCTCATGGCCACCCCCCTCCTCTGCTGCCCCACACCTGTGTGGCTACTGTACATCCCAATCCTCTATTTCATACAATGCGTGTCTTTCTCCCTGCTTTTGAGTTGCCGATTCCTTCCAAGGCTGGCATGGCACTGTTGACTCTCTGGTCCGATTCTCCTGGAGATGCTTCGTTTCCCTTGCCTTTGATCCCTTTGACCCCTGGTGACCTCTCCCCTCCCTGTGACCACACCTTGCCCTATGTTAGGCCATAGCTTTGGGTGCCGGTGGGATCCCCAAGAAATATACTTCTCTGTACTTTTTCTGTAACTGTGTCAGTGGTTCACGCAGCCACACCCACTCTCTTAGCTGCTCTGGCTCTCTTGGAAGAGAAGCCAGGGGCCTCCCACTGACTGCTCTGGGCTTTCTAGCACACATTTGATGAGACTGCCTCATTGCATGGGCTATACATGTAATCTGCAGACAAGAAAACTGACTCAGAGGGGTTTAGGTACTTGCTCAAAGCCACGGAGCTGGTCAGCTCTTAGAACCCAGCACGGATCTGAGAACAAAAGCTATTGCTCAATGGCTGCGCCCTAGCTAACTGAAAGCCTTTAAAAGAGTTTCCAGCGAGGAGTCAAAGCCCGGGCCTGGTACAGAGGTCTCTCCACCCTCCCCACTGGCCCTTGCCAGATGGGAAAAAAGCCACCATGTAGAAACATAACCTTTATTGCACACGGCGCTGGGTCTTTTTTCATAGAAAAAGGTATTAGCACATAAGCATCTGCAAATTGAAGCAACTCCCGGTTTTCTTGGAACAGTAAAATCGCATGCAGTGTCTCTGAGTTGGGATTTTGGTCTTTGTCAAAATCACCTAGTTGGGAAGGGGGGTGAGGAGGGCAGAAAAATTGCTGTCTTTGTGCCTCTGTCTCAAAAGAAGGTGAGAGAAATATATAGATATATAGATTGTCGCCGTGTTCCACCCTGCCTATATATGTATATATCTCTCCACACGTATTTCGTGGGGTGGAGGATTTGACTTGTTTTGTGCCCTGGCTTCATGGAGAAGAAGAAAATAGTTTCATTTGTACAAAAGAGTCCTATGTACAAGTGTTCATGACTGGGGATTTCTTTTTGACGTCTCTTTTTTTTTTGTCTGTGAGCTTAATATAAATAATTCAGCCACATTGGTGTGTTAGGGCTGAAGGTGCAGAGGTCCCAGTGTGGAGCCCTTCTCCCGATGTCAGCCATCCTACACCAGGGTGTAGGATTTGGAATAGGCTCCAGCCCCCTGTTTCTGAGAACGCCCTACCCCTGGGGTGCTCATTTCGAGTAGTGAGTCCCTGGAGCCTCCCATTTTTGTGTGTGGGCCTCCGGCCCGTGGAGGTTCAGTGCTGGGGGCCGGAGGGGCAGCACTAGGGGGAGCAGAGGGCTCACTGGGAGTAGGGCCAGGTGCTGGGGGTGCCGTGCCAGCCGGGGGGGCTGGCATGACCAGAGTCCTCTGAGGTAAGGTGGCCGTGGCAGTGGCAGCGGTGGCCCCTGGATGGGAGAGGCCCAAGGGCTTGCTGGCAGGGTCCAGAGTGAGGTGCCGGGCCTGGGTATGGTAGGCTCGAGTCATGTTCCTCATGGAGGCCTCTCGGGGTGGGACCACAGGGCAGGGTTCCCGCCCATCTGCCTTTCGGAAGAAGGCCTCTGACTTGGTATACAGTGGCAGGTTGCAGTAGTCACCTGAAATCAGAGGCAGAGAATATCAGAACCAGAAGCCTGGGGACACGCCCCTTCGAACCCTATCTACCCTCACCATTAAGGGGATGACCACTATGGGATAAGCCCCGCCCATGTGTCAATCACAGGAGACAGTATCATTTGCATTACACAAATAAGAAAGTTAAGTTCAGAGAGGTGAAGTGACTTGTTTAAAACCACAGAAGTACGAAGAGCTTGAGCCTGGACATGGGTCTGAACTGTTCTCAAGTCCTTGCTCTGGCATTATTGTGAGGGTACCAGGGTAGGCAGGCAGGATAGGATCTAGATAGAGCTGTGGAGCTGGGGGGCAGGGGCAGAGCACTCACTCTTGTTGGCTCGGTGAGGGATGGGCACAGCCACATTCTTGCCCCTGTCAGCATCCTGCGGCTTGGGTGGAGAGGCAGTGAAGCGGCAGATGCCAGGCTCTGAGGGTGTGCTCATAGAAGTCATACTGTCGGCATTCTCGTTGGTGCCTGTGGTCATCTGGTCCGAGGAGCTGTCCGAGATGAAGCATTCTGTGATTTCGAACTTGGCGTGCTGCAACTGCTCCTCCAGCTTGGCGTGCTCGTAGGCCCTGGCCAGCTCCTCATAGGTGGAGGAAGCGCTCTCTGTGGACACCATGCTGTTTCTCCCTTTGTCTGGGGGCAGAGAGGGATGGCATTGAGAGGAGAGAAGGTTATGGGGTGGGAGTGTCACCATCTCTAATTCAAACAGTCATTTGAAAGCCTGGCCACTGAGGGCAACTGGCTTGAAGATGCTGTTCTCCCTGGGGAGGGTGATAATGGTGTCCTGAGATCATTGGCTAATGAAGAGTAGAATATATTTTTCAACTTCAAAAATAAGCAACCAACCTCTGAAATATCAGCTTTCTTTAACAAATGTCCAGTGCACCATTTTTTTTTCTAATTTTTCTTTTTTTCAGGAGATCAAAATAAAATTCTTGACTAAGAGGAGTCAAATGTCCCCTCCCCAACCCTAGCCACACAGCGTCAGTGGCTAGCTGGGAAGGAAAGTGGTATGGATGTTGGACAACAGGCTGGTTAGAAAGAAACTGGAAAAACTAGAGGTGGGCAATCAATGAGGAGACCTGGGGCAGGATGCATGGGATACAGGCAGGGCCCTAGACACACCTGTATCTTGGGATAGACTGGCACTGTAACTGTCACTCTCAGTGACAGTGACACCATGCTGGGAACCCACAGTGCGCCAGTCAGAGGTGAGGGTTCGGGCAGGGGTGGAGGCCTGGCACTTGGTCAAGGTCCACTGGCTTGAGTAGCGGTTCCGGGTGCTGTGGGCTGATTTCACGTTCTTCCTGGACACTGGATCTACACAGAGGGAGGCAAGAGATAGTACCCTCCAACTGTGGCACTTAGGCATGGGCAGCTGGCACTTAGCACAAAGAGTACTGGGGAGCAACGGTGGAGGCAGAAGTGGTCACAGGGACGTTGGCCATGCAGCTTTCCTGACCATGTGATTTGCTCCCCAGAAGAGCGACAGAAAAACTGTAGGAGCAGTGGGTGGCATCCTGACCCCCACAAGATTCCTTCCATGTGGGAAAGAATAGGATGCTCTGTTCTACTGTGTTATAACTGTCACTGCCTATGTCCTTGATGTCTGAAGTCACTGTTTGCCACAGAAAGCCCTTGGAGAGCATGAAGATCCAACCTTTGACCAAAATTTCTAAGTAAGGTAACTGAGAGCCTGAGATAGGGTTAGCAACGCCCAAGGTTGGTCTCCAGACTCTAAACTCCAGATCCTGTTCCTTTCAATTGTATGCTTCCTCTCCATCTCTGCCTCAAAATGTATGTTTTCGGATGTGTTCATGTGTGTTCATGTATGTGCATGTGTGTGTTCTTGTGTGGAAGCCAGAGGTTAGTGTTGGTTGTCTTCCAGCTGCCTGGGCTTTTGAGATAGGGCCTCTCACTAACACTGGAGCTCATCAGTTTGGCTAGGCTGGCTGGGAAGTGAGCTCTAGAGACGTGCCTCCATCTGAATCCCCAGAGCTGGTACTATACATGTGATGTCTGTTCCTGGGTTTTTGTATGGGAGATGGGGATTCAAACCAAAGTCGCCAGACTTTTGCAGATGTGCTTTAGTACTAAGGCAGCTCTCCAGCCCACCCACTCTCCCTCACCCCTTCCTTTCCTCCTCCTCCTCCTCCTCCTCCTCCTCCTCCTCCTCCTCCTCCTCCTCCTCCTCCTCTTTTAAATAAATCAACTCTACCCCATGCAGAATAAAAAACCCTCCCCAGCTCTTTGGCATTAATGCTTACTGGTTCCTGGCCGGATGTCTGACATGTCAATGAGGGGTCCCGTGCTCTGGATGAGGGCTGGATGGTGCAAAGAGACACCAGTACAGAAGCTCTGTGGGTTGACAGCTTGGCTGAACTCAGCATCGGTTACAGGGATGGTGGCCTTGTCATCTCCTAGAGGGAGAAAGATAATCACCTGATGTCCTCCTCACATTTGAATATATCTTTACCCAATGCTGAGTTTCAGAGAGGCCAGAGGCTCTCTCCATTGGAAGAAGAGGAAGGTTGGCCCTTGAGAAGAGCTGTAGTGCATCCCAGGCCTGCTGAGTGTGTGTGTGTGTGTGTGTGTGTGTGTGTGTGTGTGTGTGTGTGTGTGTGCTGTAGCTAGATCCTGGGCACAGCCATGGGACTTGCAGTTGTCCTCCATGGGTTGTGGCCTGGGGAAGCACACCTAGAACAGGTCACTCACCCAACTGCTTGATGCCCTCCTTGTCCTCAATGAGCAGCTGGACCCTCGGGATGTCAATGTGGAGTCTTGGGCCCTGGGGTGGCCCTTTCACAGGGGTGTCAAAGCTTCGGTTGTTCTTGCTGTGGAAGAAGGAAAAGAAGTGGGTGGCTCGGGAGCCAAAGAAGGTTGGGGTAAGGGGCTCTGCAGATCAAAGAGAGAATTGATTGACACCCCTTTAGGTAGCTCCAGGATAGGGGAGCAGAAGGAGAAGAAGGAGCAAGGGGAATGGGGGAGGGGAGCAAAGAGAAAGTAGCTAAGTGACCCCTACCTTATCAGCATTTCTGCCAAACTCTTTGCATCTGCAAAACAGTAGAGAGAGGTAGCTGGGTGAGAATGGAGTTTGAGTAGGAAGAGCCACGTGGATGAGGTGGGGACAGTGTCTAAAATGGTAGTGGTCTAAAGAGTGGAAGGAGCATGATAAAGCCCACAGAACAGTAGTGGTTTCCAGTTTGCTGTTGCCTTAGGTCTGGCTGCTTTTTCCTTAGTTGTTTGTTTTGTTCCATCTAACAGAGAGCTCGTCCTAAAGAAGAGGGGGCATCCCCAGCGCTCTGTCTACTTCATGAACCAGCTGTAACTTAACAAGATGCTATGGCATGCTGGATCCTGGGCCTTCCCTTGGGAAAAGGGGAGAGAGACGGATGAGACTGAGGTGTTTTGTGAGAAGCACTGGATGGATGACTGAGCTAACACACCAGCCAAGAGACCTTATGTATTTCCTCTAGAGCAGTGGTTCTCAACCGTCCTATCTCTGCGACCCTCTAATACAGTTCCTCATGTTGTGGTGACCCCCCAACTATAAAGTTATTTCCTTGCCACTTTATAAATGTAATTTTGATATTGTTATGTGTAGGGAGCGGTTAGAGTATTCGCCATTACAAGATGGCGCTGACTTCCGCTGTCGCTCTAAGGAAACTTGTGGATAGCGCGGGGTGGCACGCCTGAAGCGCTTGCGCATTAGGGGTGTACATGACTAATCACCGCCCACTCCCGGGGCGCGCCAATCAGTGGAGGACACGCTGCCTCAGGGCTATATAAGCAGCGCCATTCTGGGGCCCCGGGTTCCTCCTCTATCAATGGCTGAATAAAGCTGAACTGCAGACAAAGCCTGTGTGTCGCGTGTCTTCTTGCTGGCGAGAGGCGCGCGGGACAACTGGTGCCGAAAACCCGGGACGCCGGGAGATCTTGACACCGAGGGGAACCCCGAGGGGAACCCCCCGCCCAACGGACGGGGAGGCTTCGCAAATCTGCAGTGGTAGGTGAGCTCTCTCAGGTATGCTGGATTCTGAATTTCTGACGGGGTCGTTTGCAGGTGATGCACTACTGGGACTTCTCTTGGCAATTGTGATTGCTGCCCGCTTCCTTCTGGTCTCAT
>CM052706.1:71793563-71958848 GCA_028551405.1 Uromys caudimaculatus
TAGCCTCTTTAGGCCTTGCACCCAGGGGTCTTGTACCATTGCACCTGGAAGGGTAAGGATGGAATGCTCTCAGAATATTGGCCCTTGATCGCCTATTCACTCATGACCGAATTCGCTTGATAGAGCCTGGTTCTGTGTTTTGATACCACTGTAGGGAGGTGTGGCCTATTTAACCCAGCTGACCCCCCTCTCCTTCTTACTTGAAAGAATGGGGGGAGATGTAGGGAGCGGTTAGAGTATTCGCCATTACAAGATGGCGCTGACTTCCGCTGTCGCTCTAAGGAAACTTGTGGATAGCGCGGGGTGGCACGCCCGAAGCGCTTGCGCATTAAGGGTGTACATGACTAATCACCGCCCACTCCTGGGGCACGCCAATCAGTGGAGGACACGCTGCCTCAGGGCTATATAAGCAGCGCCATTCTGGGGCCCCGGGTTCCTCCTCTATCAATGGCTGAATAAAGCTGAACTGCAGACGAAGCCTGCGTGTCGCGTGTCTTCTTGCTGGTGAGAGGCGCGCGGGACAGTTATGTATTGTAATTTAAATATCTGATATGTGACCCAAAAGGGGTTGCAATCCATAGGTTGAGAACTGTTGCTTGACGGTATCTGTGCCTCAAACTCCACAAATGGATCTGAGAGTTCATGCTACCTCTCAAGGGAGCCTTGACTCTCACTGGGACTCTTTGGTGATGATACTGGGAGGGGAGGCAAATGGTATATCTAATGTATTAGAGCCCAGAAGCTGAGAGTGACCTGTCAGACTGGAGATAGTGCTATGCCTGCATCCAACCACCCATCTACTTAAATATTCACCCAACTACTCACCCATCCATTAAAATATGCATCCTTCCTTCCATCCATCCATCTACCCACTCATCATCCATCATCCATCCACCCATCATCCATCTATCCATCCATCCATCCACCCATCATCCATCCATCCATCCATCCATCCATCCACCCAGCCATCATCTGTCCATCCACCCACCCATCCACCCATCATCCATCCATTCATCCATCTATCCACCCAACCATCATCCATCTATCATCCATCCATCCATCCATCCACCCACCCATCCATCTATCCACCCATCATCCTTCTATCCATCCATCCACCGACCCACAATCCATCCATCCATCCACCCACCCATCTATCCACCCATCATCCTTCTATCCATCCATCCATCCACCCACCCATCTATCCACCCATCATCCTTCTATCCATCCATTCATCCATCCACCCATCCATCATCCCTCTATCCATCCATCTATCCACCTATCCACTGATCCAACTAACAGTGCATCTAACTATTTTTTTGAGATGGTCTCAAGAATTCCAGGCTGGCCTGCTGTCCCCAAACTTGAATTCCCTGTGTAGCAGAGAATAGTCTCGAATTTCTGGTTCTCCCACACTAACTTCCCAAGTTCTAGGTTTACTAGTGTGTATCGTCATGCCTAGCATATGCAGTGCTGAGGATCAAGCCCTAGGGTTCATTCATGCTAGGCAAGCACTTCCAACTGATCTATGTCCCCATGCCTCCCATCTAACTTTTTAATCATCTACCCAAATAACACTCCAACTATTGACTCATCTGTGCAACGGTGCATTCAGTATCCAGCCATCCATCTTTCCACTTATATATCCAACTGTCCTTACCACTATGTAACCACCCATTCAACCGTTCTTATAATCATTCCACCATCCAACTATTCTTTTAACAAAATATATGGATGACTATATCAAGCGTCAAATTGTTACCTGTTATCAGTCAAAATATCCATCCTCCCATCCACTTACCCATTCAACCATTTACGTATCAAACCTTCACCAAATCATTCATCTTTCCATTCTTGTATTTATACTATCAGCCACAGAGTCAGTCATCCATTTAAATGTTCAGTCATCATCCAACCATCTAAGCACTCATTTGTCCAGTATTCACTGAGTGATCCATTCTTCCATCCTCTCCGGTCCTGAATACCATGGAGAGGTTAGTAATTCTCTCTTCTGTGCTACTATTGTCCCCTGGCCTCTCACATTAAATAGTGAACTCTGTAAGTATATGGCTTGCTCCTTCTTCACCTCTGCATCGCTACCCTTTAACAGTATCTACTTTGCATCAGACTCCAAATATCTGAGTGAGCAAACATGAAGTAACTAGTAGGTTCTGGGTCTATTAAGGAACATGAGAGTCATTTACACCAGACTATAGTGTTGTGTTTAAAGGGAGGGGAATTAGAATTATTCCATATTTGACATAACATGGAAACTTCCTGGCCAGGAATTGAACAGGGCCCTAGAGAGATGTATTTGCCAATGAATATGGAACTATTTGCATATGTTATAATCAAGATGGCTTTACCAGTGTGGACCTGTATAAATGTCAGCCCTAGTTGGTGCAGGCACAAAATCCTGGGGACACGGAGGAGAAACTATGAATAACTAAGGAGACTTAAGAAGGTTTGAATGGCAGGTATTCCTTTAAGGGGACACAGGCTCTGTCTCTTGTCCAGGAGGTTCTGTGGTCCACTGAAGGGTGGCCAGTGTGGCTGGGAGTCACCACCCTCTCTCCCTGAAAGCTGATAGAAAAGTTCCCCACCTCGGAGCCTCTTCAGCCGTTTCTCCTTCCTCTTCTTTCGTACAACAAAGAGCAGTGCCACCCCGAGGGTGGCCAGGATGACCGGACAGCCAATGGTGAACAGTTTCTTCACGTCATCACCTTCTCCTTGAGCAGACTTGATAGGTGGGATGGTGCCTGGGGGGGGGGGGGGAGAAGAGAATCAGAGGATGCTATGAGCTCACAGAATCCCATGGGTGGGAAGCCTGCTGATGACTTCTGTTGTCCTTGGTCTCCAACCCCACCTCCCAATCCAGAGCTGTAACCCTCCCCTCTGCTCCCCTAAATTTCGGTTCCATCAGGATATCCACAAGCAGTGACAAAGCTTTTATGCTATATTAATGACTTTCTGGTTCTGTTTTAGAATTTCCTGATCTTTCTCGGGGTTATTTTTCTGCCTGGTCAGGTTTTATGTTTAATCCTAGAGTGGGGATTGATGGGGTTACATTCTCACATCTGGCTGGGCACAGGGGAAACAAAGCAAGGGGAAGTCATGTGGGGTCCTGCATCTCTTCCCTGATGGAGAATAACTCCTTTGTCATGCCCCCTTCTGTCCTTTTCACTCCCACCACAAGCAGCATTTTCTGTCTCTGATGCCTGCAGGAAGGCAAAGATAGTCTCTACTAATATAAACCTCTGCCAAACCCTGATCCTTGCCTGTTTCCCAAGCTGTGTTTAAGAATCATCTTCTACATGAAGACTTTCTTGTTGAGGCCTATCTCCTGAGACTGTTTCCTAAGTATGTAGGTGGACTTAATTTTGCTTGTGACAATTGTACCCTAAGAGCTTTCTTTTTCTCCAATGCATCTTCTCTCTCTCTCTCTCCCTCTCTCTCTCTGAAGCATCTCTATGAGGTAGACACCAGTTAGGTGCTCACCAAATATATTCTTGCTATATTTCCCAGACTTCCTTGCAGTTAGATTAGGGTCACATGATTAGTTGGAACAACAGAGGGTGAAAAACAAGTGATTTTTTTTCTTTGCTATAGCAAAGCCCTGGGTTTGGTCCCCAACACACACATGCACACGCACACACACAAACACACACACACACACACACACACACACACACACACACACACACACACATGCACACACATGCACGTACACATACACAAAGAAGTGATAAAAAACCAGCCCCTTCGAGGCAGTTAAGAACTGATGTGCCTTTTATTTTGAGGTAAGGGCCATGTTCAAGAGGACGTAGCTAAAAAGTGATTGCCAACCATCTCTCTCAGGACTTTATCCGAAGAAAAGAATCTTCCCTGTGTAGAGTCACCAGGCTCTTAGTATTTGTTACTGCAAAACAGGCTGTTTATCTTAGCTAATACACTCTGCTAGCTGAGTCATCAGGAAGCAGGACCTCAGTTCCATCTCAGCTTACCCCCCCTCCATCTCCCTGAAGCAACTCACAGCAAGAGCTGTCTCTTGTTCAAAGACTTTCACCTGCTGGTCAAGGCTGGCCACCAGCACATCTGCCCACTTAGCCACCTGCTACCAATCGGATGGCCCCTCTGTCTTGCCCCTTAGCCCTCTACCCTGGGTTTATGTCTGTCAGCTTCTATTTGTCCTTCTCTTCAGATACCTGGAGGCTGTCCCATCCCATCCTCTCCAACTCACTGCCATCGTAGTCCAGGGTGGCAAACTGGGCAGTCTCATTGCCACAGCCGGCGCTGTTGCAAGCCCTCATGCGGAGCTCATACCACGTAGCCTCTCGAAGTTCTGTCAGAAACACCTCTGTGGAGCTGTTGGCTCGGACGCCCTGCCAGGCCCAGGTCCCCTTGGGCCGGTACTCCAGGACAATGGCTGTGAGGGGGCAGCCCCCATTGTTCCAGCCCTGCAGGTTAAGCCGAGCATGTGTGGAGTTGATGTGGGTGAAGAGGTGTTGGTCTTTGCTGAAGGAAGGTTCTGGGGGGCCAGAAGGGGGAAGAGAGATGTTAGGGTGTCGTGGAAGGAAGGTAGGGGTCTTTCATCTATCTGGGAAGGCTTTTCCTGAGGCAGCTGGGACTATAGCAGGGGTGCCCCAGGAGTGGGAGGGGGCAAGAGGAGGAAAGGCCCTACAGCAGGGTCCCAGCAGTGAAGGGTAAACGGTGGAAGGAAGGAAGGACGCCAACCCTCTGACCCTCCTGGTAGGGAAGTAGGACCTTTTAGTTAATTAGTTAATTAATTAATTTTTGTCAGGGTCTTAGGTCAGACTGGCCTCTATCTCTTTATGCAGCCAAAGATGACCTTGAATTTTGATTCCCTTGCTTCCACCTTTAAGTGCCAGGATTAAAGTTTTTGTGGTGGTGGGGATTGAACCCAGGTGGCCATGTATAGTAGCCACCCCCTCCCAGGCCAGATCACTTTTGCCTGGGGATGAGCTTATCCCGAGATGCTTTAGTGATAGGAGCAAGGCTGAGTCGCCACCCTCAAGACCCATAAACACTTGGCTCCTCTTTCCCCACAATAGCCATGTGTCTGTTCCCACTGATGTCATTTTTGCCGCCCCACCCATCTCCCACCTGAGCCCTGCTCCTTATTGCCACCCCCGACCCGGCCTCACCCCGCCCATGGGTCTTGGCCTCGATGATCTCGCTGATGCGCCCAGAGCCCACACTGTTCTTGGCTGCCAGCTTCACCTTGTACCACGTGCCACACTTGAGGCTGTCTAGCTTGAAGGAGCGCTCGCTGGAGCTGATGAACACATCCTTCCACTCCTCGCTGTTATCCACAGAGTACTGCAGCACGAAGCCTGCAGGAGGGGGTTGGCTCGAGTGGGCAAAGCAGAGAAGGCCAGGGCAGGAGAAACACAGCCTTGACTCCAGCAGAAGTCATAGGGGTGGGCATATGTAAATGAGATTCAAAATGGAGGCCTGCCATTGAAGCGCTGGGTGAGTCTGGGTCTCTCCATAGCTCTGGCATTAGGTTTAGAGAGCTAGGAGGCTTAAGATACTCCCTGTTCTAGGAGGGACAGGGAGTCCCTGACCAGCAGTGTCCCCATTTGGGAAGAGCTTTTTGGAAGTGCTCATTTTGGAAGTTCACTATTGAACGAACCCTGAGCTGCATTCTTACAACCATCTTTGCCGAGTCACACAGACTCTTGTTTGAGAGGCACTGATGTCATGTTTGCCTGCTTTGAAAGACTGGGAAACCAAGGTCCAGAGAGAAAAGCACATTAGATCTGCTCTGCTCAAATGGAGGGGGTGGGAGCACTCTCCACGCACTTGAAGCCTCACGGTCTGAATCACCCTCCAGATTCTCAGGGATTATGGGACCAAGCATTCGAAACAGGTGAATAATGTCCTCCCCTCCTTACCTCTGATGGAGCTACCCCCATTGTCCCCTGGAATCCAGGTCAGGGTGATGGAAGAGGCAGAGGTTTTGGAGACAGTGAGGCGGGGCTGGTCCGGGGGAACTGCGAGGGAAAGTCATCAGCACTCAGTGGGAAAGGTATGGAGCACTCCAACAGGAAGGTACTGGCTCTCCCGAATCCCTTTCCTTCCCTCTGCCTCCTCTCCTTTTCCCACCTCAGTTCCACCAAGGTCTCCCTACCCTCAACAGCCAGGGTTGGCTTTCTCTGTCATTCAGTGTCTTTAACAGGTTGGGATTCCTGTCCCTGTCAGCACTCAAACCATCTGCTTTGCAGAGTCTCACCTTGTACCAGAAGGTTGACGATGATGGTGTCGAAGCCACCGGTGTTGGTGGCCGTGCAGGTGTAATAGCCCGAGTCTTCAGCCTTCACAGCGCGAAGCAGCAGTGTGCCGTTTGTGTGGATCAGCCGGTGTCCATCCAAGGACACGGGGATTGCTGAGTCTTCACTGCCAGACCAGGAGGTGGCATGGGTTATGACACACCCTCCCTAGTCCTGCCCCACCCCCTACATGTGAGGGCAAGTGGAAGAAGGCAGGAGGCAGCTTGCAGGGGATATTGGGTTCTTGGACTTTTGTGTTATACTTCCCAGGGACTTTCATTGAGCGCCTGTCTTTTCGCCCACACAGGAAGAAGGTTATGGTTGGGGGAGGGGGAGTAGTGGTTTGGAAACTGCTATAAGCAGTGTCATATGCCCTGTAGGACTACCACAGGGCAGAGTGATGACTAAGCAGCTTTCGGTCTCCCTGGAGCCACACCACTCCTCCAGGGCCGACCATGTACCTGTCCTTGGTCCACTTCACAGCCGGGGCTGGATCTCCCACTGAATTGCAAGGCAGCCGGACATCTTTCATCCAGGGTGTTGTTACAGTGCCCCCAAATGAGATGATCTTTGCTGGGGCTATAGAGAGGAGAGCATGAGGGCCACCCTGCTGTTTACCCTTCACATCCCCCTAGTCCCATTCACAGGGCTCCCCGCATTAACAGTACGAGTCAGGGGAGACTTTTGGATAAGCTGGTTGCTTTGGTGGAGGTGATCCTGTGACAAAATGGGGACAAAGATTGGTGGGACCTGAGGTCTGCTGGTTCTGAAGAAGATGGTGGGTGATGAGGCCTCCCAGGATTCCAGGCCATCTAGGTAGTGATGGTGTTCTAGCAGGGGCAAGGCACACAAGGAGAAGGGCAAGTTGAATAGGAGAGGCTGCGTGTACACGTGTGTAAGTATGAACTTGTGTGAGTTTGTGTAAGCGTGGCAGAGGTGCAGTAGTTCAAGTGCTCTACCTCACAGAATAGCTGTGTTTGTGTAGGAGTGGGTTGTATTTGATGCCCACAGAGGCAGGGAACAGACACTGCCAAGAGCTCTGGACCTAGGACCTCGTCCTGGGAAGGGGGCAGGCTCTAAGCTCCTCTGCTTCTGAAGGAGGTGAGATCTGGAGAAAGGGTAGGTGGTACCTGGAGAAGGAGGGAAGGAGCTGAGGTTGTGGAGACAGTGATGTGCAAGGAGCTCTGATTCAGAGCTACAAGGGTCAATACAGCACATGTCAACTGTCCAGGATGGCCAGGCCATGCATCTGGATGGAAGACTGCAAGGGTGAGCCCCTGGCTTACCACGGACCCTCAGCTGGATGCTTTCGGGCTCTGTCCCTGTGGCCAACAGGGAGGCTTCTTTCCTTCCAAGGTAAGCCAGGCCTGGGAGAGTCAGGTGAGCTTGGGACTGGCTGAGGAGGGGAAGGGGCAGGAGGAAGGGCCTAGATGCCAGAGACTCTGGAAGACTTGAAGTTCACTGTTGCCAGTTCCTCTGCCCCTTGGCCAAGATAGAAAATAGGCCATTGTTGTATTGTGTGGCTGATCCTGGGTTTAAGAGCTGTCATTCTCTTAAAAGACTGAGAATACCAATGGGCAGTCCCTCATGTCCAGGTCAGGCATGGGTGAGGCCTGTCCTGAGAAGGTCTTGTTCCTGAGCTTGCTGGTGGATAAAGGAGGATTAACAGAGAGAACCTTCTGCTTGCCCTTTCTGGTTGTGGCATAAGGCTCTCTCTGGAGTCCCAAAGGCCTCGTGGAAGCATCAGTGTACCCCATATCCTGAGATGCCCCTCATTCAGGAGCTGAGTGCTAAGACCAGGGCTCTGCTGTGGGTGGGGGCTGGAGGGGACTCTCAAGTCAGAAGAGAGTTAATAGTGTAGCCAGTGAGGCTTTAAAAGTGGGCTAGATTGTAGCCTGTTGTGTGACTTTTCCAGAGTCAGGGGGCAGCAGAGGCTTATTCTTTGGTGGATGCAGAAGGGAGATTAGTGGCCAAAGTCATAGGTATCAGGGAGGGGACACAGCACCTATTTGGGAAGAGCCAGAATTCTGCAAAGCTTCTGGAAGATTCTATCAGACCCCAGGCACAGGCTTCTCACCCTTGCCAGCAGGCTCAATGGTGACCTTCTCGCTGCTGTTCCCCCTGCCTGCAGAGGTGACTGCAGCCACCCATAGCAAGTACTGCTGACCCCGGTTCAGGTGGGCGATCCGGTAGAAGAGCTGCTCAGGACTGGTCTCATACTCGCTGGGAGCCTGTGGGAGGAGACAAAGTCACACTATGAAACAGAAGCTGTGCCTTGGTCTCTTGCCTGCCATTGTCCTTGGTGCCTTGGGCAGGATCTGTTCAGCACGCTCTTTCCTAGCCTGAGAGCAGCAATGGACAGCTCTGTGCTGGGCTCAGCCCCTGGGGCTGATGGAGCCAGTCCTGCAGTATTTGTAGGCCAACCTTGGTACCCCTCTCGGTTATATAGGCTCTAGTGGCCGTGGCTACAGGCCACCACGTATGGGTATTTTGAGTAAACGATGGGAGGCAGTCAGAGAATGAGGGACTCGGGGTCCTCAGAAGACCACATGCAAAGAGAGAGGCTCTGTGGAGAAGCCAAATGACTGCCTTTGCCTTGTTAGGGCTGTAGCCAGCCCTCCAGCCTGTCCCCTGTTAGTCACCTCCCCGCCTTCCACCTAATTATACTCTTTCCTTCTCAGGAAGGGTAGAGAGGCGGTGGGGAGACTTTTACTGGGCAGTATTTTATTAGCGATTATTAGTAGTATGGATCACCATATATATTTGTAGGTTACATAAATCTATAACATTTTTTTTAAACCAAATGACAGTTTTGACAAGTTGCCAACAAAACAATATCAGATCCCAGTGGTTTTACCAGTTGCTTTGATGAAAAGATTATGTTGCCTTGGAAACCAGAGGCTCAGATATTGAAATGAATTTGAGAAGGCGCTTTTGATAAGCGCTAGTTTGTAGACCTCCTGTCAGCCTCTTCCCTGGCATCGGCTGGATGGGGCTGACTTTCATTTTATTTTATTTTTTGGCCAGCCACAGGGAATGGGGGAGAGGAGAGCACCATGGCCCCTCTGAGATCAGGGCGCAAGTCCAAGGAGGGGGAACAGTTCCTGGAACAGATGGGGGCCCTGAGGCCAGAGGGAGCTGGTAATTAGTTATCTCTGCAGTCGTGAGATTTTGCATACAGGCTCTCCTGCACATGGCTGTGTGGATGCACACATGTGCTGAGAGATGGATGTCACCGAGGGACATTCTCTGTGGCCAGCGGGAGAGCTGAAGGACCCAAGGACTTGTAACGGGGAAAAAGAAACATTCTTTTCTTGGGCTCGGGTTGTCTTCAGGGAAATGTTGGGAGAAGGTTCATACACCCTTATAATGTGCACAGGTATCTTGGCACCGTCCCTCCTGCCTTCCTGGGGTGGGGTAGGGGAGTGATGCTGTGTCTAACCTTGTGCACAATTCCTGTTGGGGACAGGTGCAGAGACACTCTGAGCCCTTTTAAGCTAGGGCATCTGGGGACTGGTGAGTTCATGCCAGTGTATGACTCTAGGGCAGTGCAATGGCTTCAATGCTTGCTGTCCTTACCAGGCATGTAACCCATGTGGCCTGAGCACTCCCTACTCCCCACCCCCGGGTGAGGGAGCTTAGTTCTTTTGCAAATTAGGAATCATACAACCTTGCCTCTTCTGGGCTGTGACTCGGAGTCACCCTGAGGCAAGGAGTGCACAGTTACTTGAAAATCGGAGTGCAGTTCTCTGTGCTCGTTTTCTGTGTGTGTGTGTGCGCACATGCATGCTTGTGTGTGCATATAAATGTATGTATGTGTGGATAGCTGTTAAATGCATGTGCTTGTGTGTCAGTGTGGATTTGAGAATACATTTGTGTTTCCCCAGGACAGGAAAGTTTGTCTTTCCCTTGAAGATCTTTTGTTTTTTCGTGCATATTTGAGTATGTATGTGCACATGTCTGTGTATCTCTGTGTATGCACATGTGTTTGTGTGGGAGTATTCGAGTGTGTGTGTGGGGGGGTCAGAGGTCAATACTTTGTTGGTTTTTTTCCTCAGAAGTTGTTCACATTGTTTTGTTTTCTTTTTGAGACTTTTCTCACTGGGTCCTGTGCTTCACCATTAGCCTAGGCTGGCTTGTCCTGGAGTCAGGGATCTGCTTGCCTTCAGCTCCTTAAACTGATGGTGAGCTTCCCTTCTCAGCCTCCCCTGAGCTAGGACTGCAGGTATTGAACCTCCATATCCAGAGATATAGTGGCATTTTACCAAGATTCTAGGACTGCAGGTACCAAGCCACCATATTAGAGAGATAGTGGGATTTTACCAAGATTCTAGTACCTTCCTTTTAATCTGGATGCCCTACAAACCTCTTGAAATTCTTTTAAAACCATACTGTCATTTCTCCTAAATAAGACTTGGTGAATACAAAGTAATAGAAAAAAAAAGCAAACTATGACAAAAAAAACCAAAACCAATAGACAACAATTATACATCTTTCTAATCATAGAGGCAAAAAACAAAAAATGACTGATAAATTTAAGTTCTCTAAAAACATTAACATACATCAACACAAATTAAAAGGCATGAATTTTCAGCTACTTGCAATTTATACAATGGAACATGGCTGTTATCCTTAATATGGAAAGAACATTTACAAATCAACAAGCAAAGTGCAAGCAACCCAAATAGCAAGGATGAACACAAGAATTGAAAGTGACTCAAAGAAAAGACAATCAATAAGCATTTGCAAACAAACAAACCAATCAGTATCTAAGAAGGAAAATTTAAAGTAAGACAACTATTAAAAATAAAATTTTTGCCCAAGTGGCAAAAATGAAATGCAAATCTGAAATTAGTGTATATTCAGAAACCTGGGTACTCTGTGGCACACCCATATGCCTTCATGCTGCTGGAGAGCGACTTGAAAGCATGCATGTAGGGCCTTTGTGACCTGGAAATACCGACACAGGTCCATGAAGCTTTGTGAAGAAGGTTCATAGGAGTGTTATTTATTTACAAGGGTGAAAGTGAAACGATACTTACAGGCAGGAGGGAGGCCTTTAGAATAGGTTGTGCCACTCAAGACTGTGTTTTGAACAGCTGGTAGGCTGGAGATGTAGCTTAGCTCAGTCGGTAGACTGCTTGTCTAGTGTGCACAAAGCCTTGGTTTAATTCCTAGCACTGTGCTAACTCTGTGTGTGTGTGTGTGTGTGTGTGTGTGTGTGTGTGTGTGTGTGTGCGCGCGCGCGCGCGTGTGTGCGTGCGCATGTGTGCATGTGTGTGTATGACATGCTTGTCATCTCAGAACTTGGAAGGAAGAGGGATCAAAAGTTATTATTAATTTTTTTCAAGGTAGAGTTTCTCTGTGTAGCCCTGGCTGTACTGGAACTTGCTTTGTAGACCAGGCTGGCCTCAAACACAGAGGTCCACCTGCCTTGGCCTCTGCCTCCCGGGTGCTGGGATTAAAGGTGTGGTGACATTAAATGTTTAAGATCATCCTTAGAGTCTAGAACATGTGAAATCTTGTTTTGAAAAACAAAACAAAGACAACAACAAAACCCTCAATGATAACAAAAAAAATCGCATGCCAACACAAAAGAATACAGAAAAGAAACTTCATAAGTTGAAACTCATATATGAAAAGGATATAACATGTAAACTTTTATTTTTATATTATGTAAAAAGCCCCACTCCAATCTCATAATCTCCGTGCAGATCAGTGTAGAAGGTTAGGCCTGGTGCTGTGCTGTGGTACACCTGTGGTTTCAGCACTTGGGAGGCGGAAGCAGGGCGGTCAGAGGTCTAAAGCCTTCTTGAGCTACAAAGGGAGTTTGAGGTCAGCCTAGGCTACTGGAGACCCTGTCTTATGCCACCCCTAAAAATCCCTGGAGGACTGTTTATTAGGGAGAGATCACAGTAACATAACTTTGCCTGTCTTTTTCTACACTTGAAGAAGTTTCTTATAGCACTTATTTATGGATGGATATGTTCATGGACGTGTGTGTGTGTGTGTGTGTGTGTGTGTGTGTGTGTGTGTGTGTGTAGGTCAGAGGACAGCGTTCAAGAAACTGTTCTCTCCCTCTACTGTGGGTTCTAACTCAGGTTGTTAGATTAATCTAACTCATGGCAAGCCCTTTTGCCCAATGTGGCATCTCTCCAGCCTTGTTATTTACTTGTTTATTTTATATATTTATCCATTTAGTATGTGAATGTATGTGTGCGCATGTGGAGGTCAGGGGACAACTTGTAGAAGTTGATTCTCCCCACCATGTGGTTTCTGGGGGATTGAACTCAGCTCATCAGACTTTGTGGCAATCACCTTTACCCACTGAGCCATCTTGTTGGCCCTGGCTATTATTTTTGTAAAAAGAGAAATAGGGCCACTGTACTGAACACAGTATTTGGTAGAGTTTCACCCTGTCTGTTGCAGCTTTGGCTGCCCCCAGTGAGCCATGCATCTGTGTTGGCATGTTCAGAAGCACACACCAGCGTGTATGAGCACACCCAGTCTCCTAGCCACCTGCTTCTAAGCCTGCATTTACATCATGGTTTCACATGTTTCTTGCATGTAAGTATGTTAGCATCCCTAGTGCCTGACCAGAATTCCTCTTATACATGACTGGCAACACTGTCACTTGGAATCTAGACTGTATTGTGCACAGTGATATTTGCCATGGTCTCTCACTGCAGACCTCACTGAGATCAGTGTATCTCCCTTCCCTCAATCCTCAGTCTCCCCATGGAGTTGAACTGAAGTTCTCATCACTCTGTACAGACTTTCTGTGATACACTCCTGTGGAAGTCTTCCCTGGAAGAGGGGGCTCTAATATGCTCAGGACACAAAGAGGCTGGAACAAGGCTTTCTATTTCATTTGGGATCTTGAATGTCCCACGTTTTAAGGGCTTGGTGTCCAGCTTGTGGTACTTTTATTGGAAGTCTGTGAGACTTTTAAGAGGTGGGACCAGTTGGAGGGAGTTAAGTCATCGGGAGCATGTCCTTCCTCTCTCTCTTGTCCTTGAGACAGATCTTGCTATGTAGGCTGTGATGAATGTCTTTTGTTTACCTCCCAGTTGTGAGCACCTTTCTTACCACATCTTACTCTCTGCCATGATGAGCCACCTCACCACTGGCATAGATGCAGGCCATGGGGTCACCTGCTCATGACTGAAACCTGTAAAGCCGTGAATCAGAACAGACTTCTCTTTAGACGTGACTGCCTCAGGTATTTTTCATAACAGAAAGCTGACTGACACAGTCCTGGTGTCCCTAGCAGTAGAAGAGGGGATGGAGACCAGAAATGGCTGACACCTAGGACAGGATCCCAACCAATCACTGGACACTCTCAAAGCCTAAGTTAATCAGGAGGCCACCACAGACTGATCCCTTAGGAAGACTTCATTATCAGAAGCTGAAATGACTGTAAAGCCAAGCTGGAGCACGGCTACCTCCTCTCATCCGCTATGAAAGGGGACTGCCACATGTCCCGGGTTTTATAATAGTGGCCAGGCTGCTAGATATTCAACCATCAAACATGCACCAGTAACTCGGATATTCTTGATGAGTGCTCCACAGCTTGGAATCCGGAGATGAAAAGACTGCTCCTGTGGTCTTTGGGGCCTCTGAGACCAAAGCAGTCAGCTGTGCCAACAGTTAATGTCCATAGGCAGTTGGGTGATGGAGGAATAGGCCCCAGTAAGACTCAACAAAGGCAAAGGATGGGTGGGCAGTTTGGTGTTATGAGAACTGAGAGAAAAGGGGGAGGGGGAACAGAAGACGTGTTGAAAACATTAATCGGTCAATCCCAAGGGTCTACGCTAATGCAGAGCAACTAGACTCAGACCCTGAGTGTGCATGTGGCGTGTCCCAGAACGTCCTCTCCCAGATACCCACTCTGCAAAATGTGTGATGAGCTCCAAGAGAAGACCACACCCCAAGCCTCCACCTAGGACGTCAGTGGACAGCACCATGCAGAAACACAGGAATACAAGCACAAATATACTCTAAAGCCAAAGTGAAGAGCAAGAATGAGCTCTACCCGTGTCCCATACCATTGATGAAAGTCACTGATACAAAGCAATGCTGAATGACAGGAGCCAGATCTATAGCAGGGCTCCATTCACACTGAAGGCCGAGGGAGGCAGCACTCATCCAAACTGTGGAGTTGGGAGGATGGAGCGAGACAAGGTAATGGAGAAGCATCAGGGGGTCTTTCGGGGTGCTCTAATGTCCTGTGCTCCATCTGAGTGTCACCATATGGGCATGCTGCCAAGATTATGTTGCATGTGGCGGTGCTCATGAGGACAGTGAGTCAGTGGATTTTCTCTCTGGGAAGAGACTCCTGGCTTCCATGGTGAGGAGCTGTGGTGCTCACTCCACAAGGGTGGTTCAGAAAGCCCCAAGGAAATCTGATGAGGGAGGGGTGACAGAGGCCCGGCAGCATTCCTGGCCCGGAGCTCATGCCGGTCAGTGGCTGATGGTGAGCTGTCATTATCGAGGGCAACACTTCCTCCTGCCCCTTCCCCAGCCCTAAGTCCTGATGTCCCCCCCCCCAAGATGTTCTCACAAGCTGTCCCCAACCACTGAAGCTGCCGAGGGTAGGAGTTTCCACCTGCTCCTGTCCGAGAAATAGGTGTGCTACAGAGAAGCCACTTAGCTGGGTATCAGAAAAGGAGAGGGGAAGGAAGCATGTTATGGGGAGTGGGCGTATGCAATGCTTTGCCCACCCCATCCTCTCTTCTCTCTGGGGACTCTGAACTCCCAGTAGAAGTCTGACTTTGGTACTTGTACCTCTGCCTGGGGTGCCCATCTCCCAGGATCAGGGGAAGATACTGCAGACTCTTGCCCCCACTGAAGCTCCGGCCCTGGTCAGAGATGCCCTTACCCGTGTCCTGGCCCCACCCATCCTCCTTGCCTCGCTCTGCACTGTGGCAATCATCTGTGGTAGGGGCCTAGCATTGCCTCCAAACCTGGAGGACCCTGATGAAAGGCCACACACTCCCAGAGTCCATGGGCCAGCCAGTCCCTGGGAGTGCCTGGGGGCAGCAGGCTGGAAGAGCAGAGCTGAGTGGCTTCTCTTTTTCTCTCTCTGCTTGGCTGTGACCCACATGATTCTAGAGGGGCTCCAAAGCTGTGACAAGCTTGCAGCCTCTGTAGCAGATGCTTGGCTCATGATGGATAGCATGCAAGGTTTCGTCCATTTTGGGGTAACTAGTACCCATACTGAAAAAGTATCCTTTATTAAATTTATTTACTTATTTGGGAGAGGTGCATACATATCATGGAGTGTGTGTGTGTGTGTGTGTGTGTGTGTGTGTGTGTGTGTGTGTGTGTGTGTGTGTGTGTGTGGTGTCAAAAAGCAACTTGCAGATGTGGGTTATCTCCTAATGTGTGGGTCTCAGGGCTTAGACTCAGGTCCCAGAGTTTAACAGTTGGCACCTTCACCCAGTGAGCCATCTTGTCCAGCACCCATTATGAACTACAAGTCACAGAAAAGCATACTTAAGTCACATAGTTTGACTGATGTGTTGTCCTTAAAAGATCTGCTCCCCTGTCCCCTCACCACTTACCGGCTGGCCGGACCCTGGGCTGGAACAGAAGATGGTGTATTTTCGGATCACCCCATTGGGCTTGGTTGGGGGCAGCCAGGACACGACCACACTGCTAGCTGATGAAGGGACAGCTTTGATGCCAGCAGGGGGGCCTGGAACTGAGTAGAGAGAAGATCTGGTCAGTCTAGAGAAGACAGTTCATGCTTGGGAAATAGTGGTGGAGGGAGGAATGAGTGAGTCTTGGGGAGCTCCTTAGAGGGAGCCCCAGAACTTTGGGCAAGAGAAGGAGGGCCCAGCATGGCCTACAGGCAGGAGGGCAAGGGGATCATGAGGGGATGTGACAGGCTCTGAGGTGGAGGCTGGCAAAGGGGCCAGCTTCCCAAGTGTTTGGCCAGGCCAGTCATATGTAGGCCAGAGAGGAATGGAACACAAGAAGAATGCATTTACTTCCTCTGACCTTAGTCCTTGTACCCAGCGCTCTGACTACTGACAGGCCTGTGTGGAGTACTCCACCCCATGGATACTGCTCACTTTGCCATTTTAGGCCTGTGAGTTCCTCTAGACTTGGACCAGGAACTGTGTTTTTTGTTTTTTGTTTTTGTTTTTTTTGCTTTGTGCCTGGGTGTTGTCTTGTGTGCTGGTGAGGTCTTTTCTGTCTGCAGGGAACTGTATCTGGCAAGTGAACTCAGAAATCCACCCCAGGGGCTCCTACAGACTCGGGGTGGTCCTGCCTCTTCTCTGAGCTTGTCCAGAGTGACTGGAGGCCCAGGGCTTTAACTGAGAGAACGGCAGCTTTCTGTCTCAGCCACACTTCCCACCTTTCTCTCTCCACTCTGTTGCTCTCTTCTTTTCTCACCCCGGCCATTTTTTTATGTTCCTTTGGGGGTAGTAATTGTACCCTTAAATTTTTACTGTACCTTCCCCAGCCTCAGTGGCTCCACCCATGTTGAGATGAGAATCCCACTAAAGGGCTATGGTGAGAATCAGTGTAAAGTAAACTAAAGCACCCAGAACATTGGTACAGCACAGAAGACTCTCAATAGATGGCGAGAGTCACAGCTTTTGCCTTCTCTCTGCCAGCTCTCAGCATGCGAGCCACAGTGATTTCTTCTCCCTAGGAAGTGGTCAGTGATTTGGGACCAGTTAAAGTGATGCTCTTCAGAAGCAGCGTCCATCCAGGGGTAGAACCCAGAGGTTGAGAGGCATCCTTGGCCTTATCCTTTTTCTGGGCTGCAGTATCCTGTTGTCAGGAAATGCTGTGGTTGTGAGGTGCAAAAGTGTACGGATGACTCTGTGGTAAGTGAGGTTGTGTCTCTTTGCACACCTTCTCCCTGTTATTAGAAGATGTGTGTTAAATTCACAATTGTGCACTTGTCTGTTTTTCTGTATATCTATTATTCATCTACTATCTATCTACTATCTATCTATCATCTATCATCTATCTATCATCTATGTATATGTCTTCTATCATCTATTTGTCTATCACCTATTTACTATCATGTATGTTTGTATAAATGTATATATGCACTTATGTATATATGTATGCATGCATGTATATATCTACCTATCATCTATCCATCTATAATATCTATCTTCTATGTATCTTCTATGTATCTACCCATGTATGTATGTATGTATGTATGTATGTATGTATGTATCTATCTATCTATCTATCTATCTATCTATCTATCTATCTATCTATCTATCACTTTCTTATCTATCTGATTTTTTGAGATCAGATCTGACCAGTTGGCTTTGAATTCATGATCCTCCTGCCTCTGCCTTTCAGGTGCTGAGATGACAAGTATGTGCCATGATGCTTGTTTCTCTGCCTTGTAGATGGAGTCTTGTAACCGTGTGTCCTTCCTTTACATCCTAGGTCTGATATTAATATTCTGGTCTCAGACAGGTGGCATGCTATACATTTTATTTTTCTATCATTTCATTTCAGACTCACGTCTGTATACCATCTTGTGTGTGTGCATACGTGCGTGTGCCACAGTGCAGCCATCCATAGCTGCAGTTCCAGGGGATCCAGTGCCCTCTGTTGACCTCCGTGGCACACATAGTGTACATACATACACACAGGCAAAATACTCATGTATATATGCGGATATTTTATACTGTATGTATATGGATTTACATATAAATAAATAAATTTGCATTTATATAAATAATATTGCATTTCCTATTAGCCTGACTTATTTTCAGTGGTTATTTAACATAATTTTTTTTTTCAATAAGGACTCTGTAACTCACACTGACTTAAAACTTAGGTTCCTTCTCTTTCAGCCTCCCAAGTGTTAGGTTATCAGGCACGGAGCGCCACACCTGGCCACTAAATGAGTCTTTCATTTACCAAAGTTCAATATCAATGGACACTTTTCTTCTTAGACAATGCAAGGACATCAGAGATTTCACATTCTCTCTCCCAGTTTGTATGTCGTTGTTGAGTACTTTACGTCTGTATATACATCATCATTATGGTCATTTTATAAGTCAGTATTAATTTAGACTGACCCATATGTTCACCATTTAATTGCTTTGCTTTCCTAGCTGCATGACTGGCTTCCATCTGGGATCGTCCTCCTTCTAGCTAAGCGATAATACCTTTGAATATTTCTCCAGGGCAGGTTTGCTGGTGATAAATTCTTCCAACCATTGCTGGAATGAAGATGTCTTTTTTAAAAACATTGTTTTGTTTTTTAGATTTCTTCCCTTCATTTTATGTATATGAGTCTTCTGCCTGCATGTGCATGCCTGTAGAAGTCAGAGGAAGACATAAGATCCTCTGCAACTGGAGTTACAGATGGCGGTGAGCCATGGCGTGGGTGCTGAGAACTAAGCCCAGGTTCTCTATAGGAGCAAAAGTACTCTAAACTGGAAACTCCTGTCTCCAGTCCTCTGAATGAACATGTCTTCATTTCATTTTAATCTTGAGGCATAGTCTATGTGAAACATCACAGGTCATAATGATCTCCTTACATGTAACCGGCACTTTTCTTCTTAAAGTTGTTTTCAGCTTCCAACATTTTTGACAAGTTGGTTGACAATCTTATCATTGCTCCTTTGCATATTTTTTCCTTCTGGTTGCTTCTAAGGCTCATTCATTCATTCTCTCTCCATCCCTCCTTCCCTCCGCCTTTCCTCTCTCCCTCTTTCCCTCTCTTTCCTCGCTTTAGTAGACTGTGCTTTAGTGTGTATTTCTTTACATCGCCATCTACAGAGTTAGAACATCTTGGCTTTGTGACTTGATAGTGCTTATCAGCCTTAAGACATTTCTGGAATATTATCTTCTGCTCACTTCTCCTTCTCCTTTTTCTGGGCTGTCTTCCACATCCTCGATACTCAGAATAGCCCATCAACTAGCATGGGCATCAGCTGAGAACATGTTGGACATTTCAAAACCTCAGGTCTTACCCTAGGCCAGTGGAATCAGAATCTAGGTTTAAACATGATTACTGATTGATATGTATATATGTTAAAGATAATTAATTGGAGATAATTTGTCTAGGGGTTTTGCTTGGTCATTTTTACTTTCTAGTCCGGTGGGTCTCAACCTTCCTAATGCAGGGACCCTTTAATACAGTTCCTCGTGTTGTGGTGACCCCCAACCATACAATTATTTTTGTTGCTACTTCATAACTGTAATTTTGCTATTGTTATGAATTGTAATGTGAATATCTCTGTCTTCCAATGGTCTTTGAGAGTTGCAATCCACAGGTTGAGAATCCTGGTTCTAGTTATTTATCTATCTGCCTTTTTCCTTTTGCCTTATCTTCCAATTCAAAATTTATCCCTTTAGCTGTGTCTAATGCACTTTTAAACTCATTGACTGAGTTTTAAATTTTGGTACTAGCTTAAAATTTTTTTTTCCATTTGATAGTTTGATTGTAATTTTTAGCCTTCCCAAGCGTAATTATCACAAAGCTCGTGTTTGGCCATTTCAAGTGTGGAAATCATACGTTCCTTTGTATATTTTTCCTAATGGCTTCTCTTTATTTCCTGATTCTGTCCCACTAATTTTTATTGTGTACCAGACATAATACTTGCCAAACTGTAGCAGTAATGTGAGAATTCAGATGATAGCTGTCTACCCAAAGAGAAGATACATCCGGACACCAGCAATTCTAGTGTCTTTAATTCACCTGGACACTTTAATTCAAATTATAGGCCTGAGAGAACCGTGTACCCTTGGCTCATGTTTATTCCTGGACTGAAAGGAGTGTTTGTACTTCAACGTTTTGATTTAGGGAGAGTGATATTCACTAGGCAGATTTAAGCTCCCCAGCAGGGCCTGGCGTCTAATCTGTGTTCTTCTAGCTCTGTTCAGTGTCTCAGGCATGGCCTCAAGATTCAGAACATGTCCCTTAGGGAAGTGTGGCTTCACATCAGGCTCTCTTCCTGAGTCCTGATCTTCCCTGGAGTCCTGGCCCAGTAATTGACTCTCTTGTCAACAGTATGATAACCTTTAGGCAGACATTAAAAAAAAAATCACTTGGTTTCTGGCTGCCTTTAGCAGGGAAGGTAGACATGGGTCTCCCGGCCCACGGCTCCCCCCCCCCCCGTCTCCTCCCCCCTACCATCTGCTGCCCCAGCATAGAAGCTTCGCACAGGCTTCTGTCCCTGGTCCTTACCTTACTCTGCTCAGCAAGGGCTATCCTCCCAGAAAGGCTCTAGTCCTGCCCCCTCCTCAGCTAAAGGCCTTTAAAGCAGTCTGGCATGAAGCTTGGCATGGCTTTGGTTTCCACAGGGAAGGCAAGGAGTAGACAAGAATCTCTATAGATCAAGAACCGAGTCCAATCAAGACAGCCTGGAGCCAAGCACAGGCTGAGTTCTGCACTTAGTAAGAGAATGTGACTTTTATGTTTGCAATTTTCTTCTTTTTTTTTTTGTAAAAATGATTTTATTTGTATATTTTATTTTATGCATATGAATGTTATACCCGTGTGAATGTATGTATACCAGGCATGTGCAGTGCCTGCAGAGATCACAAGAGACCACTGGATCCCCTGGAACTGTAGTAAGAGATAGTTTTGAGCTGCATTGTTGGTTCTGGGAAGTGCAAGTCATCCTAATTGCTCAGCCACTGCTCCACCCCCTATTTCTGTGTGTGTGTGTGTGTGTGTGTGTGTGTGTGTGTGTGTGTGTGTGTGTGCTAGTGCATGGATGCATAGATGTGCAGGCCTGAGTGAGGGCAAGCATGGGTGGTGGTGTTCCTTAGGAAGCCTCTACCTTGGGTTTTGACATAGGATCTCTTACTGGTACCCAGAGCTTGCCAATTAGGCTGAATTAGCTGGCAAATGAGCCCCAGGGATCCCTCTGTCTTTACTTCTCTAGCTCTGGAATTCTAAGAGTATGTTACCATACCTGGCTTTCTATGTAGGTTGTGGGGATCAAACTTCAGTCTTTATGTTGTATGACAAACATTTTTCAGAGTGAGCTATCTTCCCAGACCATTGTATTTTTATATTTCTTTTGGTTGCATCTAAAGGATTTTAATTTCTTTTCCTTAGGAAAAATGTAAAATCCCGAGGGTGGTGGGCATGGCAGTCTTAAGACCTTCAGATTAAGCTACTCAGCCAAGGTCCCACAGAGGGACTGTGCTTGGAACACAGACCTGTCTGCTTCCCCTGGCAAATGACTACAAACTGGAATACAGTATGTCACACACATGTCAAGTCACGACTGCTGTTTGGGATGAGACTTATCTGATGCTACACTCTTTCTGATCTTGGGTTTCCCTTTGGGGACACTGAGTCTCTCCTCTCATTGACTGTGCCTTGGTAGCCACAAAGCAACAATCATTCGCTATCACTGCAGGCTGCTTCTACAGAGCTTTCTAGCCACCTTGCTTCTTTTAGTTCAGTGAAGCACCACTGTTCCCACTTTGTCATACAGAAACTCGGAGTGGGCAGCAATGGATTGAGAGCTGACAACAGGACTGGGCCAGCTCTTCTGTGGAATTGGCCAGGACCCTGTCCACACCATGCATCTGCCTCCTAAAGTTGGGGACAGTGTCCCCGACCCCCACTCTAGGCCTGGATTCTGTTGTGTGTGTTCCTGTGTGGATTGGAAAGTGACTTTGGGTGGACAGTTGAGGTCTTCTGGAAGGACAAGATGATGTCTGCAGCCCCTGGGCTCTCGTGGGTCCTCACTTTGGTTAAACACAGGGAGATGTCCATGGCTGTGGCATTGACTGAAGTAAGTGTCAGGAAACTTACAGACCTCAGCAAATAATCTCCAAAGACCAGGGAGATGTCTATGTAGCATGGTCCCAAGCTTTTCTGTGGGATCGGCTGGCTGAGAGAGCTCAGTTTATCCTTTACCCAAGAACAGGTGGCTCTGCCCAGGGCTGTCCTAGGGAGCTGCGGCAAGGTTTGTGACAGGCACATGTGGCAGGACGGTTGGGAAATACTGAATTGCTTAGAGATTTTGAGGAGGGAGCTGAGGCTGAAGGGAGAGCGATCAAGCCAGCTCCAGGACTGGGAGTGTATAAAATTCCTCCGTATCATTCACAACTCTGACCCTTCCAGAATCTCTGCCAAATATCTGGGTAGACCCTAGATCCCAGTCTCCATATTCCTTGAAGAAACACAGGCCGAGTAAGAAAGAAGCTATGGCACCGATGATGGATACTATTTACATGCTGTGATGGTTTGTATATGCTCAGCCCAGGGAGCGGCACTAGAAGATGTGGCCCTGTTGGAGTAGGTGTGTCACTGTGGGTGTGAGCTATAAGACCCTCATCCTAGCTGCCTGGAAGCCAGTATTCTGCTACCTGCCTTCAGATGAAGATATAGAACTTTCAGCTCTGCCTGTACCATGCCTACCTGGATGACGCCGTTATGATAATGGACTGAACCTTTGAACCTGTAAGTCAGCCCCAATTAAATGTTGTCCTTTATGAGACTAGCATTGGTCATGGTGCTTGTTCACAACAGTAAAATCCTAACTAAGACACATGCCTACTGTGTTCCAGGCACTCTTCACCCAGATGCAGCTTTTCTAAGGACAGGGCACTTGGCCCAGGGCATGCAGTTAAGAAGCAAGTGAGATGTCTAAGCAGGTAAACATACATGGTGTACAAGCCTGGTGATCTGAATTCGATCTCTGAGCCCACACTAAGATGGAAGGATAGAAACAATCCCACCAAGTTGCCCTCTGACCTCCACATGTGTGCTATGACATGCATGCATGCACACGCATATCATATATGCACATATAATAACAACAACAAAGTACTGGGGCAGGGTGGGGAAGAAATGGATGGCCAGAAGCAGGAGCCCAGAGTTGTGTGGGCTGTGTGGGTCAGGCCACCTTCTGCTTCAGTGCTCTCCCAGACTTGTGCAGTTCTGGGCCACCATTGGAAGCCCAACCCTTCTCCCCACTGGTCCCCCCAGGGGTGACTCAGCCTCCAGCCTGCATTTATTCACACTATATTCTTGATTTTGGCCCTAATTCTGCTCAATTGGGAAGATCCTAGTGATTACAGCCCCATATGGAGGCTGATTCCATTTTTCCCCCAGTGAGTTCAAGGTCCGGACTACACTGGGGCCTCGGTGGGATGACCACAAGTCCTTAACCCCGACGGTACTAAAGTAGCATTCCTGATCGCATACGAACTGCAACATCCATACTTAGAGGAAAGTAGGCTGTGTCTGGCAGGGGAACAGATGCTTCAAAAGGATGTCCTGTGGGTCGGACTGGGAGGAGAACTGCCAGACTAGTGACCTAGTGCTCCAGAGAGCATAGTGGTGAGGGAGGAGACGGTTGCTTAGGTGTTTCATCATCCATCCCAGAGTGTGCCAACAAGCTCCAAACCACCCTCCAAGGGCTCAAAGGGACAAGAGAAAAAATGGTGTCCTGCTCTTGCTTTGCCCCCAGGATAGGGGCTGGAAGCACATAGTGTATACGTGGGGTGTGCTCCAGGGAAGTTGGTTCCTGAGGGCAGAGTAGGAGGTCAGCCTCGGACTCACCATCTTCCTTGGTCTGGATATAGAGCACGCTGCTGCGCACACCATCCCCAGCCTGCGTGTAGGCGAGCACCTGGACGCTGTAGTTGGTGAACTTCTCCATACCCCGCAGCTCCACTCGTTCCCTTGTGGTGGTAACATTCTGCATCTCGCCCCACTCTGTGGAGACAGGCCTCTGATCATGAGGCTGGTCATGTCATGCTCCCTGCCCTCTGCCAGCCTGGGCTCAGACCTCTACTCTATAAGGATGAGGGCTAGATGGTCTTCTGCAAGGCAACAGACCTGGAACACTGTCCTTAAGCCATGTCTCTCCCTAAGTGCCCAACCAGGGCCCGAGTATGAACCTTGAACCTCAGTTGACCTTGTACCAATGCGCCTCACTGACAACCAGGTATAAGCAAAGGGCTCAAGCCAGGTAGTCAGGTGACAGTGCAGTATACAGGGTCCAGAGTGTGAGAACACCATGTCCTATCATGCTCAAAGATTCAAATCTTTGAGGCAGGGGGATGGCAGAGGCCTGAGTACAGGAAGCAGTGCTGACCTGCCTGGGACACGTAGAAAGACCTAGGAAGATCAGCTTGTCTAATAGCCCTGTGGTCTTTGGAGGCTAGAGAGTCAAAGTCTTCTCTGAGGGCTGAGTCAGAAAGCCTTGGAAAAGAGAAGGCAAGTTCTGGAAGGAGCCTGACATGGACACAGTGTAAGGGTCACATTTGTTTGCTTGTGTTTTGATCCAGGTCTCACAATTAGCTATGGCTGGCAGGGTGGTCTGAGATCTCACATCAAAATGACTTGGGAGACCTTCAGGGGTCAAGTCCTAAGACTGAAGCTTCCTTGCTATGGTAGGAGAGAATGGATCAGGGATGTCATTCCAGCAGAGTCCAGGTGGGGAGGGAGGTGCTAGCAACCTGGACAGGTGGCTGCGAGCCACACTCCCAGGTCCTCCGGAGGGAAGGGTGCAGGGGCCTGGGAGGCAGGATGTTTAGGACTAGGATGCAAACTCATCACAGGCCCCTGCAGTGTGTGAAACCTTTGTGTGCATAGCTGGGGATACCCAGGCTCTGGCCCTGCATCCTACACACTTCCTGGCACTGGAAGGTCTTTGTGTACACCACTGGGCTTGAGAGCCGATGTGTTTATTGGGGCTCCATAGACCTGCCAGCATCTGAGGCAAAGAAGGCTTCTTGAAGCTGTCCTCATGCTGAGAGCTCAACCCCTCTCCCCACATGACCCAGGTGCTCCCTGCATTGGACTTACATCTTAGGCCCCGTCCCTCACACAACGCAGGTCACTGCCTGCAGTTGGACTCACAGCTTACTGCCCACCTGGCACCAAGGGGAGGCTTCCGTAGGTTTGAATTAGTCTGCTTCCTCACTCACCACTCCAGGCCTAGATGAAGACAGCTTTCTGCAGGTACTAATCCTGGCCACCCTCTATCCCTCCACTGAAAACTGCCCCTCAATACACAATTGTGTGTGCCATCTGCTCCCGACTAAGAAGGCCATAAAGTCCTAATATCAACATGTTAGAATAGCAAATGTACCTCAGTATCGGATGTGTGCTGTTGTCTAGGTGTGGCTGGTACCTACTGTCCCTCACCAGGTCAGTGACCACATATGTGACTAAGACCCTGGATTTGGCTCTGGTTCCAGACTAAAAAGGACATGTGCAAGGAGGCTTCCATATGTGTGGAGAAGGGGTTGCACTTGACACACTCCTGAGAGCTGTCAGCTCTAGCCAAGCCTGGAGCAAATCCCAAGGGATATAAGCCCATCAGCCTGGACCCAGCCATCAATCCCAGAAGACTTACCTCCATCAACATAGAGTGACCAGAAGATGACCCGGTAGCCTTTGAGGACACCATTGAGGGTGCTTCGTGGGGGCTCCGACCAGGAGATGACAGCCACGTCAGAAGTGATGGACAGAGCTCGGACATTCTCTGGGGGCTGGCTGGGCACTGCAGAGGGGGAAATCAACAGTCAGTTATGGTATGAGAGACAGCATAATGTACGTGTCTCAGACGTGTCACCCTACATTGTAGGGATATGGAGTCAGATGAGTGGAGGGACTGTCTGACACAGCTCTGGGAGTTGTACTGCCGTTCAAATCTCTGCTTCAGTCTGAAGCAGCTAGATATCTCTCCAGTCTCAGCCTCCAGATTTCTGGGGCAAGATGACCTTGATTCTGTTAGATTCTGGAGAAGGAGAAAAACTTGGGCATAGTCCAGGCAACTCCTCAGTAGGCCATAACAGAGAGCCCACAAGATGAATGTGGGGGCTTGGGAGACCAATCAAGTCCCAATCAGTATCTTAGCTGAGGGCTGCCAGCCCCTTGGTGCTCATTGACCGTAGATGGATCTGAACCCAGGTCTGACCCGGGGGAGTCCTTGTTCTGGGGCTAAGCTGAAGGGAAAGAGAAGAAGAAAGGACATCTCAATGGATCCTGGTATAGGGCTGTAAAGTTCCCACGGAGAGCACCAGGACTTCTGGGCCCATTACTTCTTGTCTCATGCTCACCTAAGAGCATGCCAAATGTCTGGACGTCCTGAAACCACAGCAGGAGGCTACCATGGGTGACTGCTGGCCCTTGACTCTCTCTGATAACTCCTGCTGTGGTTCCTAAGTTCCCTATCTTGGGTTAACTGTAGGCCACTTGCCCTTTCTCACAGCAGGAGCAAAACACTGGGGGTGGTCTCTGCTAAGAAGAACTTCAGAGACACTTTGTGCTGGCTTCCAAGGAGCCCAGGACAGAGGGAAAGAGCAAGCCCGAACTGCTGTGAATGGGAGAGAGGAGGCAGAGGCTGAGGGAAGGTAATTAGATCCCGTTGCCCCACAAGAGGCAACTCTAATTTTTATGAGCATTTAAATGATAATACATCATCCTAACGATCCTCTTTGAGAGTGATTATTGTTTCATATTACTTAGGTGTAAAAATATAAGCACCATGTAATTAGGGACCCAGTGTAATAAACTAATACAGATCGCCCGTTCGAACAAAATGAAGGTAATACAATTATGGAAAAGACACTCTTGCTAAGGCAGGGGCCCTTGAATACCCCAGGAGGAGTGCTAATATTACCAGAAAACGATCAGGATCTGACAGGCTAACGAGGGCCTTAATTAAGTATGAAAAACTGCTGAGCAAATGCATGTGGAAACTTTCTTCCCTGTCTCTTCCTTTGTTTTGAAAAGGACTCTACAGCCCGTGTTGAGTCCTCTGGTGGAAACTCCAAGGGCCCTGTCTGGGTGACAGAAGCTGTCCTCCTCTGAGGTCCTGGTCTGGACTGTTTGAGGGCTGAGGGAGGAAGGATAAGAATTTAGGGTTGGGCAGGCTATCCTGGACTCTGGGTTTGAACACTGGCTCCAGACAGACATTCCTGGGGTGTGTTGCAGCCAGTCTTGCTCCTAAGCACAGGGGAAACAGGGTTCCCGCTTTTGGGTATTCATCATGGCTGTTATATCTAAACTAGAGAGGGAACTTAATTGCTGCCAGTCTTGACTGCACTCTGGGAATTCTGACCCAGCTATGGCTCTCATGGGTACTCTATGGACCATAAGCAGCAGCAGCCACTCCTCCGCCCCATCATCCTCACCTTGTAGTCCCTGTTACAAAGAGCTCTAGGGACCAGGGAACACTGAAAGGCTTCCAGGAACTGCTATGGGATTCCTGAGCTAAGGCACCGCTTGAATGGACACTTCAGCCTGAAAGGTGACAAGCTGGTGTTCCTCAGCCCAGCCAGGTCTGTGGCCAGTGTCTTCAGGGTGGGGAGAAGCTTGAGGACTGGGGCCTTGTGGCTGTGTTCCTTCAGGCTCTCTGTACGCCTCTGCTCTCTGTCAGTCTTTTCTCTCCCTTTCCCCACTCAGATCTGGGGTCTGCCCCATCCCAAAGCTCAACTGTGCCCTAGAACAATGAGAAGGATCTGGGGATGGAGCCTAGAAACTAGGATTTGAAAGCTCCAGACAGTGCCCACCTTTAGCCAAGGTTCAGAACAGTGGGGACAAGCTTCTGCAGTGTTTCTGGCCTGCCTGCCTCTCAGCAGGGGCTGCACTTCCAGAGAGGAAGAGGAGAAGCCACACCTAAGCTCAGGGCCTGGCTCCCCAGTGCTAGAATGCTTGAGTTTTTCAGCAGGGGCATTGCACCTCTCTCTTCTGGGAGAAGTAGACTCAAGATCCAGACAGGTTTCACTCTGTTCCCCACTTTCAATTAGGAAAGCAATGTAGGAAGGAACTTGGAGGACTCTTCTGCATCTCCTTTATTCTGCTTTGTGTGTGTGTGTGTGTGTGTGTGTGTGTGTGTGTGTGTGTGTGTGTGTGTGTGAGAGAGAGAGAGAGAGAGAGACAGAGAGACAGAGAGAGAGACAGAGACAGAGACACACAGAGAGAGACAGAGAGAGACAGAGAGATGGAGGGAAGGAGGGAGAGAGAGAGGGAGAGACAGAGACTGACTGACTGCCTGGATTTTCTTCTGGAGGTGTCAAGACCCCATCTCCTATGGCAATCTCATGCAGCGTCAGGCCCAGCTGTCATCTCTCCTGTGTGTGGACAGGAGGCATGTTCCTGTTCTCCCCATTTCTGGAGAATATGGGCACTTTCATTTACTTTCAGACTGTGGGGGCTTTTCTAGTTATCGGGGTGCTAAGATTTATTTATTTACTTTGAGACAAGGGCCTCACTATGTATCTCTGGTTGACCTGTAGCTCACTGTGTAAACCAGGCTGGCTTTGATCTCACAGAGGTCCGCCTGCCTCTGCCTCCCAAGTACTGGGACTAAAGGTGTGTGCCACCTCAGCCAGCAGACTATTTTAAAGAACCAGGCTCTAAATTCTTCTGCCAGTCAGCTGTTAGAGTTTTTTAACTCCATAGTCGCTTCTTGTACCCTAAAAACAGCTGGGGACACATTGCAGCCTAGAAGAGCAAGGGGAGCTTGGCTCTTCTACATTTTTTTCAAAGGAGAAACTGAGGCTAGAATGAGGGGAAAGCTTGGTCAGAGAGGGCACGAGGCCCAGAAGGAAGGAGAGAGATACAGGGATGGGGAGACATGGATAGACAGGCTGATGTCCTACAGGTGGGCCAAGGGGCAGAGCACCAGTAAGCACGCGAGGGATAGAGTGGCCTCACAGGCTCAGGCTATATTTGTTGAGTGGATCAAGGCCCCTTGAGAGTCAGTCGGTAAGAGGAGATGGGGGCGGCAGGTGTGTTGGTTAGGTTTTGTTAATTTGACACAAATCAGAGACATCTGGGAAATTCAATTGAGAAATTGTCTCCATCAGTTTGGCCCGTAAGCAAGTTGGTAGAGCATTTTCCTGATTAGTGGTTGATACAGGAGGAGCCAGTCCACCGTTGGCAGTGCCACCTTTGGACAGGTGGTCCTAGATTTCACAAGAAAGTAGGCAGAGAAAGTCACAGAGAGAAAGCCATGGCCCCTGTTTTAGTTGATGCCTCTGGGATCCTGCCTTGACTTCCCTCAGTGATGGAGTGTGACCTGGGAGTGTAAGATGAGACACCCTTTCTCTCTCAAGTGGGCCTTGCTTTATCACAGCAGTAGAAAGCAAACGAGAACACCCAGAGAGCTCATATTGCCTATGGGATCAATGTAGGTCCAGGCCCTGGGTCTGCTTGGCAGAACCTGACCCCCTGCTCCCAACCTTGTGGCTTCCCTCACCATCCTCCAATGTGGTGGCATTGATCTCACTGGATGAGGGTCCCGTGCCAGCCCGGTTGAAGGCTTGGACCACCACGCCGTACTGAGCGAACTTCTTGAGGTTATCCAGGGTGTAGACCTCACTGTCCCCCGTTGCCTTCATTTCCACGATGCTATACTGCCCGTTGCTGCCGGGGCTGTTCTCCCTGTAGCCAATCTGGTATCCCCGGATGACTCCGTTCTGTAGCTCCTTCTTTGGTGCCTGTGAGGCAGAGGAAGGGCCAAGGACAAAGACACAGTGACACCCTGAGATATCTTGGTTCTTAGAGCCAAGGGCACATCATTACTCTGTGCCCAGACACTGAAAAGCTTGGATTGAACCCTTGGGACATTATGGCTGCCCTGGCCCTCTGTGACCTTGATACTCAGATGCAGTCCATGCTCTCACGTAGCCTTCTATGCTCTTCTTACCAGACTCGTGGCTGCCCCCACTCTGGTCCCTCTCCTCTGACATGTCCTTGAGGACAAATCCCCTTCTTTATGAAACAGCCTTTAGCCATTAGTGGGTTATTCTGGCCTCTGATTTGTATTCCTTGGCTTCTGATATTCTATAGGGTTTATTTATGTGTTTGAACATCTGCCCCAGTAGAACCTAATGTCACAAAGATGAGCTAGCTGTATTGACTCTTTAGTGTACCTGTGTCTATAATGGTGTCTGTCATAGAGTGTGCTCTGAGTACACACTGCGTGTGTGTGTGTGTGTGTGTGTGTGTGTGTGTGCATGTGTGGAGACCTAAAGGTCTTCCTCCATCATTCTCTACCTTATTTTTGAGATAGATTTTTTAATTAGTCCTTCTGTGCTTTTGTCTTGGCTAAACCCAAGAGAGTTCTGTCTCTGCCCCCCAGCACTGGGGTTGCTGCTACATTTGAGCGCTAGGCTTTTACGTGGCTTTTGGGGTCAGAGCGCAGGTCTTTTTGTTTGCCCAGCAAGCACTTTACCCACTGAGCCATCTCCCCAGCCTCCTGAACAGCACTCTTAAACATGGCTATGAAGTGTAAATCTTATACTAAAAATCTCCCCAAAATAAAAAACCAAAACATAAATCAAAGACTGCTTGAATTTTGTCTGGCTCAGATCCTCCCAGAATAGGCTGCATTGATTCAGACACAGTGGCCAGGGGTGGAGCCATGATGAGGGTGGGGCATGATGAGGGTGGGGCCATGATGAGGGTGGGGCTGTGATGAGGGTGGGGCCTGTGGGCAACCCAAAGATGAAAGGTCTGAGATGTCAAGAGGGTGCTGGTGGGAATGAAAGACCAATCCCAGAGAGCCAGAAGAACAGAGCAGAGAACATTGTAACAGCATTGAGTCCAGGCTAGGAAGTGTTCTCACCCCAAGCTTGAGTCCCGATATATACTCTGCTGCATGTAATCATGCACATATACAGGTGTCTTGAGAGAAGACATAGACACATGAGCACCTGTATATGGCAGGATCTTACATGAGCCCCAACCCTCGCCCTGGCTGTGTAATTCATGCCTGCCAAGTGCTATGAACACGTGTTCAGATCCTTCCGAACACATCCTAATCCCCACACCTGCCTGTGGCCAGATGCAGTTAGAACCTCAAATAGAAACTGGCTTCTTTAGGGACAGGGGCTGCCCAACTTTAAATTGAGATAGCACAACCACTTTTGTGCATATAATACAGCTAGAACCAGAGTTTTGAAGACAATGAAGTTAATTTAAAAGCCCACCTTTTATTGTACTAAAAAATAGTGAGATAAAAAACAATTAAGTTGGTAAAATAGCCCCACTGTTTCTTTTAATTCAATGAATGTTTTAAATTAATTGCATTTTTAAGATCACTGTTAACTCAATAAAATTAAGTTTTTAATTTAATGTAATTGTTTTGAACTCACTAAATAGGTGTGTGTGTGTGTGTTTAATTGACTTGACTCTTTGCTATTGCCTGAACCGTCTTCTCTCTGCACTTGGGCAATTCTGAAAGTGGGAAGATCTGTACAGCTGGGGTTTGTGCACACTCACGCACACACTCAGATAACTACCAGAGGCACACACTCATCTTCAAGAGCATAATACACTCATTCCTACACATTACATACACTGTGCTATTGCATGTACACAGTCAGGTCATTAGACAGTGCCACACTGTCTTACATAGCCAGGACTATATATCCCATGGTCTGGGCCTACACTTATCACAGAGGGTTGTCTGCACCATGCATACACCTGTATACTTGACCCAGGGCTATCTTTGTCTAGTTATATCTCTGTGCATATAACCCAAGGCTATCTATACCACAACAGACACTATGCACATGCCCAGGGCCATGTATGCCATGGTTAGCTTGTACACAAGACCACAGCTACACACACTGGCAGAAGCCCTGGGCAAGCAGTCTGGTGCCCCTGATATACATGTATATTTCACAAATTATACAAATCTTGACATACCTTCCCTCCCTCTCTCTGTCATTCACTTTCTTCTTCCTCCTTTTCTTTCTCCCTCCACCTCCCCCCCTCCCAAACATGCACACTTGGGATTTAAATCAATCTTAACAATATTTTTCTGAAGCATTAAGAAATCAATAGAGCTGATTGCAAATTTATGTCATAAAGCAGGGGTGATCCATCTCACAGAGAGTCTTAAAGCGGAGTGACTTATCTTTCAAGTGAATCTTTATTTTTCATTAATCTGTTCTCAGTGTGAAAAAAAAATTCCCACGAGAAGTCAGTGCCCAAATTTATTGACTTGCTGGCTCATTCTGAAGTTCTAACTTTCTAATCAATTTTATTTTTCATTATGAGACTTTAGAGAAATAAATTTGATTCTAAATTTTTATCGACCTCGGCTCTGGGTTAGAACTTTGTAGCAAATGCCTCCGTGGTGTTTTACACAGTTCTCTGGCTCCACCTCGGGGCTCCCTCTATGTAGTCCCCAGAGATGAGTTCAGAACTGGGATGCTGACAAGAATGGAAGTGGAGCCTGGGCCTTACCCCTTCAGCTTCTGGACAAAGCTCTGGGGCCCAGATCTGAATTTCGAGGGCTGTTTCTAGGGGGCATGTCTGTGAGGAATTTCTAAGATCAGGTTAGAGATGGGGAGATTCATCCTAAATGTGAGTGGCTCCCTTCATGGACGTCCCTCCTGACTGAGAAGAGAAAGTGTGCTTGCTGACTGTGTACACTGCCTTGTGTGCCTTCCCCACGGTGATGGACTGACCCCTCAAACTGTGAACCCAAATCGGCCCTCGGTCCTTAAGTTGCTGACATTAATTATTTTATCACAACCACAAGGAAAGCAGCTGATATGAGGCATCAAGTAGGAGCGATCTTCTGGCCATTTCTCTCGGGAGGGAAGAGACTAGGCTGTCCCTGTAGTGTGAGCATGTGCACACATATGAAAGACTGATTACCCATGAAGATGAAGCCACCCCAAGGTCCATGTCAACACTGGAATGCACTTGGAGGACTGAGGCCATGTCCAAAGAAGCTTTCCCCCTCAGAGCTGTAGTAGGGAGATGGGAGTCCAGTCTGTGTGCCTTGGTCTCTGTCTTATACCTGAGCAACTATAGATAGGCAAGTCACCTCAAATCTCAATACCCTTGGCCTCCTCAGATGGCTGTTGACGTAAGTACCTTTCCAGTCACCCTCGAGAACAGAGAGAGAGCGAACCAGATGAGTTCGTGTAGGAGAAAGCTCTGAGGACTGGATGCTGGAGCGTTTCAGGAAGTCATGGAGTCACTGGGTCATCTGAGTATGTGGAAGGACAGGGAACAAGGCCAGAACTCCCCAGGAGCATTCCAACTCTTGGTCCTGCTCCTCTCCTGGCTCCTCAGTGGAGCCTCCTCTAAGACATCTTTAAGCAGCACCTGCCTCAGCTACCTTCATTCATAGGCCCTTGCAGTGACACTGGTCACTAATCTCTTTTCTCTGAAACTTTCCCAGGCCTAGAAGGCCAGGTAGTGTTTTTCAGTGTTTCAAAAACAACCCTGGACTGGAGAGAGGACTCAGTAGGTAAAGGCACTTGCTTCTAAGTTTGTTTGAATTATATCACACAGACCCACGTGGTCGAAGAAGATAACTGACTCCCACAGGTTGTTTTTGCCTTCTGTCCTCTGTATATGTGCTGTGGGACACATGACTGAGCATGCATTTGCGCTCTCTCTCTCTCTCTCTCTCTCTCTCTCTCTCTCTCTCTCTCTCTCCTCTCTGATTTTACCCTGATGCTTTAGAAGAAGAACTTTGCACAAAATCAAACTGAGTTCCTACCCTCTAATGTGGTAACATTGGGTTTAAGGATGAGCTGGTAAGTGGACAGAACCACACTGACACTGGCAAGTTCTTCATCTCATCCTTGCCAGGTGTGGTCCCTTGCCAGATGTCCAGGTTGTATGGAAGCAATGATTGAGAAGGGGCCTTCCCTTTACCTTCCTCTCCTCCTGTACCTGTGCCTAGTGAGAAAGCAGGCATAGGTACTATATGCCAAGAGACTAGTGAGCCTGCTGGATTCACAGGTGGATGGAAGAGGGGCTGGCAAGATGGCTTCTCACTTACCTTCCAGGTCACCTGGATGCTCTGTGAAGTCACTGGTTGCAAGGTGACATCCATGGGAGGCCCATCAGGAGCTGGGGACACAGAAGAAGCAACACTGAGTCACATCTTGGGAAAGGAAACAGTCCTGTGTCTTCAGGTCCACCTGAAGAACCACTGAAGAGGGAAAGTCCTCACACAGATGACAGAGTTGGTAGCTGCTTATCAGAGTGGGACTTGGTAATTTTAACTTTATAATCATTCATAACATTGTGCTCCTATGCCTTAGGAATGTTTCTGAATCATTTTGTTTTACAATGACACACATAAGAAAGTGCAGCAAGAGAAATCTTATTTAAAATTTTTTATTAAAAATCTGGATAGCTCAGTCAGTAAAGTATTTGGTTTGTAACTCCAAGGGCATATGTTCCATTCCCAGAACCTGTGTAAAAAAAATCTGAGCGTAGTGGTAACACTACCAGCCCCAACCCCAGGCAGGCAGAATCAGATCCCTGGGGCTTGCTGGCCAGCTAGCTTAGTCTGCTTGGTGGATTTTAGGCCAGTGAGAGACTCTGTCTCATAAAAGGGTGGATAGTACCTAGGGAACCTACCTAAGGCAGTCCTCTGGCCCCAACATACACCCATATACAAGGGTGTGTGTACCTGCTTGTTCCCTCCTGACCCCACTCAACACACACACACACACACACACACACACACACACACACACACACACACACACACACACACACACACACACACACACACACACACACACACACACACACACACAGTGACAAAGGCCCACTGGTCCAGAGGACTCAGACTCCTTGCCTTGCAGAGCCCTCCATCTTTCTTTCCCACATAGGCTGGAGCCCAGGAAAACAAGGCAGGACCACGGACAGCTCCCCCCAAACCCAAGAGGGGAAAACAGGACAAAAACAACCCCTCAGAAAACGGTGGCCTCTCTATGACTCATAAAATACATTCCTGGATCTCTCTCTATTCTCTCCAAACTACAAGCCCACTGTGAATAAACCCGGTTGGTGGAGGCTGGTGTCCATGAGTCCCAAGACCGTGGGCAGTGGGGGTGGGGTACAAGACAGGCACTCACCAGCCTCTTCTGTACTGACGGTAAGCTCCTTGCTTGGCTCGCTGCGCCCAATCTTGTTGAAGGAGTACATGCGGATACTGTACACCGATGCTGGATGTAAGTCCACGATGTTCGCCTGGTTGATGGTTGGGGAGATGTTGCGTGTGGACTGCTTAAAATCCCAGGAATCTGTAAAGGAGGCAACCATTTCAAAACACAGCCTTGCAAACTCTGGCCTCAAGTGTCAACCTATCCTAGTTACAGCTCGGATGGCAGAGGGGTCCAGCTTACATCAACATCAGAGAGAGAGGTGAAGTCTTAAAAATTTCACAGGGACTATAAAGGGTCCTTTTGAAAAAGTTCCAGCTTGGGAGAAGCCAGACTTTCCTTTGTCCTGGGCAGCCTGTGAGCTAAACTGAAGTCAAGGTTAGACAAGATGCTTTCTAATGTCCACTAAGGTCATCGTTTGCTCTGTATCTCTGGGTCTGATGGACAGTGCCTTTCTTATTGCATCTTTTGGTACATCTGAGACCCAGTGTTCCCGTGGGAAAGGGGACGTGAGGACCCCTCCCCCTTCCTCCTGCTCTTTGCTTCTGTATCTCTCTTTCTTGTGCACCCGTATCAGGGACAGGATCTGAGAGTTCTGTGTGAGGCTGGAGGGGACAGACCAAGTGCCAGAGGGCACAGCCCGACCCCACCCTCTTTCCTGTAGCAGCTACAAAAATGTAAGGTATCAGAATCTTCAGAATGAGGGGCTAACAAAAGGATTAACGTGTTCACAGTTCAGTTCATGCGAGGAGACTGGCAGTCCGTTCCATTCCAGGGCTAATGTTTAGCAAAATTGTAGAACATGGAAACTGCCAGATAAATGCAACTCAGGGATCCAGGGACTGTAAACATTGTGCATCTCCAGAGGAGCGCAGCCATTCGCCCATGCTTGCTGTCCCCACCAGGGGACTGTAGAACAAGATGAAGAGAGGCTTCGGTTACAATGATGGCTGAACCAGGACCTTCCCAACCCAGAGCACTTGATCAGGTGACTGCCCCTCTAGCACTTTGGGGGAAAACGGCAAAGACCGAGGAAGCAAGCTGAGAGCGGGGCTTACAAGTGTTCTCCAGGCATGTTCAGATACCCCTGCTCATCCTAACAGTCTGCTTGGCAATCCACTGTGGCAGACAGTGTTCTGAAAAAGTCTCAGTGGAAAAGATTAAGCCACATTTCTACAGTTTAATGCTGAAGGCAGGAAAGGAGGCTACAATTGTAGGCAGATTTTAGGAGGATAGTTTTAATGCATGTGTGTATGCATGCATACGTGCACCCAAGGGTGTTAGCATGGGTGTGGAGGCTGGAGGACAGTCTCAGTGTTCCTCAGTTACCTTCTACCATAGTAGTTTTTGAGACAGGCTCTCACTGAACCTAGAACTCATTATCAGGTTAGCCTGCGTTGCTTGCAAACCCCAGGGATCCTCCTGTTGCTGCCTCCCCTAATGCTGGGTTTCAAGTGCATGCCACTGTGCTTGACCTTTTAATGTGGTGTCTGGGGATTGAACTCTGGTCCCCGTCTTGCTACTGAGTGAGCTATCTCTCAGCCCTTAAGAAGATAATTAAAACTTTCCGTTACATTAATAAAAGAATTGTGTGAATCTCTGTATGTCTGTGCATATGAGTACATACATGTGTGCACACAATACAGGAAATCACGTGCACATGGAGGTTAGAGGACAACTTGCAGGAGTCAGTCTTCTCTACCATGCGAGTTTACTCACTGAGACAGCTTAACAGTCCAAAGTACATATATAACATGCATGCGTAAATACATGCATGTATGTAGCCTGAACACATTAGAATCCTATTATTTCACTTCTGGTTAAATGAGGTCTTGATTCCTTTAAAAACACAGCTCTCAGCTGCACAGGCTTTAGCATCTGTGAAGGGCACCGGCCCAATTCCAGCCTGCAGTTTTGCATTTAATTCATCAGTTGTTGGAGCCAAACTAACAACATGGCAGGCTGTGGATTCTCAGAAACACATTATTTTCTTCTTGTCTTTAAAAACATCCCAGGCACCCAGAGAGTCACTCTGTGGCTGACAGGTGAAGCTAGAATTGCAAATAGCAGGCTCCTACCTGCCATGGACACCCTTTTGATTTGGGATGGAACAGACTAGCCATGTGGAGGCAGGTGCTCATGGCTCTGTATGTGAGGCCCTGGGAGCTGGTGCCAGCTCACAAATCACATTGGGTTTGCCTGTGTTTATGGGAGCGGGAGAGTGATCAGAAGTCAGTGCATTCATTTTTGATGAGCACAGGCAAAGGGAAGAGCCACGTGGGATGTGTCTGAAAACAGGGGCCACAAAGATGGACTGACATCCACCAGGCACCTGTGTGGTTCCGGGGGCAGCGGTGGGTGACTTAAATATGCATCATTGACTTGTCGTGCCTTCCTCTGATGTCGGTGCTGTGTCCCCACTGCACAGAGGCCTCTGCATCAGCAAGTCCCATCGCCCACTTGGCCTGTCACTGGGCTCTGTACATATCATTCTCCCCTTCCCCTTCTCTCTGAACCGCTTGCTCCTCTCTAGGCTTTCTGAGAAAGCTCTTGAATTCTGCTTCTCTCCTGAGCCTGCTCTGCTGGCTCTCTGCAGCTGCAGCCCCCTGAGGCTACTCCCCAATGGACACTTGCTTCCAGGTTCCAACCTATGCCCTCCTCACACACCACACACCCTCATACATAGGCTTAGATGTGATTCTGGACTTTCCCCTCTGTCTCCTTTACTATTGAGTCTGATAGCTTTTATGCCCCATGTGCTCTTGACTATATAAGCGCTCTCTCCCCAGATATCCCTAACCTGGGCCAAGTCATCCTTGTCATCTCTCATTTTCCTCTCCCAGCCTTCTCTCCACCTAACTGTGTCTGCTATCCCCTCCCCATTCTAGCTGTCCTGGACCCCACAGCTGCCACACTTCCTGCATATATGGCTGAGCCCCTCTCAAGGGCACGAACTGTGCTTAGGCTCCTTTCAAAGCACAAATAGGATTCTGCTACCTCCTCTTACAAAATTCTTCAGTCTCTTTCCCTTGCTCCTGGGTAAAGAGGAAGTTTTATAGCAGGCCCGAGTCCCTGTAGCCTGCCTCATGTCCGTCTTCTCAGCCTCGTGTAGAGCTCTCATTATAGCCGTTCTATAGCATTGTTACTTGGAGCTTACTGTTCTAGGAGCATTATTGCCCAAAAAGGTACCCAGTCCTTTGAAGACAAGAGTCATGTCTAAGGCTTTGGTCCTTACTCCCATGTTTCAAGTATTGACTTCTCAAAACCTGTCACTGGCTTTTAGATCAGAGCCACCTTTTTGGATTTTCACTTTGAATTTGGAGTCCCTCTGTGTTTTGTCTTTCCTTCCCCTACCTCCCTCATTTGTCAATCATGGAAATGAAGGGAACAGGCTGTCCCTGATAGCAGCTCCTCCCCTTCTCTTGTCACTTGTTTGTAGGTAGATTTGACCTTGTGTCCCCACCTTATCCCCCTTTTTTTTGGTGGGGTTCAAGACAGAGTTTCTTTTTGTACCCTTGGTTGTCCTGGAGCTTGTTTGTTCTGAAGGTCCTCAGACTCGGAGCTAGAGAGGTGACTCAGTGGTTAAGAGCACTGACTGCTCTTCCAGAGGTCCTGAGTTCAATTCCCAGCAACCACATGGTGGCTCACAACCATCTGTAATGGGATCTGATGCCTTCTTCTGGTGTGTCTGAAGACAGCTACAGTGTACTCAAATACATAAAATAAACAAATCTTTTAAAAAAAGAAGGTCCTCAAACTCACAGAGATCTGCCTGTCTCTGCCTCCTGAGTGCTGGGATTAAAGAGATGTACCACCACCACGTTGCTCCCAAATCATTTTTTGATGTTGGTTTAGAACACCTCTCTCCTGGAGACCCTTCATGGCTAATGCATCTGAGTCATGTTTGGAGGGCTTTCCTGAGTTTTGAGGCTTGATCATGGCCATCTCTCTGATGCTGAACAGTTGAACTTAGGGGCCTATTTTCTTCTGTTCTCTTTTCTGCTTTCTGAGAGCATTGCACTGGATTTGGTGAATATTGTCTCTTTAATATTCCCTTTCATATGTGCCTGCCTTGCCCAGATTAACATATTTCATTAAGGACTCTCTCTTCCTTTCTTCATCAAAGGGTTTATGATGAAGAATATGCTTCTTAAAAAGTAAGGAAGTGGCTGGGGAGATGGCTGTGCCGATTGCTCAGAAGGCTGCTTGCTGAAAGGAGCCAGACTTTGGCTGTTTTAGGAGCCACTTCACTGCAGAGGGTTCAGGGCAAGAAGAGCTGCCACAAAGGGGACACGGATCCAGCCTGTGCCTGATTCTCCCTTACATCTCACTTCTGAAGTGTACCTCCTGCATGGCACTCTCTCAATGGCACAGAGATTCTTGGGATCACAGCAGCAACTGGCAACATCTCAATACCAGCCACATCCCAATTCCCACAGAACAACACACTAAACCATGCTGGTTCTGGCCACGAGGCTATCACAGTCCCCAACCTGGCTGGTCCCCAAGACAGTGTTCTGGGCTTTGAGAGCTATCCTCAGACAAGCCCATCCCTGTTCTGTACTCGGCGAGCAGAGGCAAATGTGGCATCTGCATTTTTCAGTGCACGTAGCACCATCTGATAGATTTGTGTGGACGGTGCTATTTATCATTCAGATTCATGTATTATTACTCTACTGCCTGGGGCCGGGAAAAGACAGCATGAACATGGTGGCTTAGAAAGGGCAGGCTTGGTAATTTCCCTTGGAAAATTAGCATGATGAGCAATGTGGCAGAAAACCTGGCGAAGGTGCAGGGCACCATGATGGGTCGAGACCCAGCTTAGGTATGGTCTGGGGCAGGAGGCAGAAGGGAGGGGGAACAGAAACACAAAAAGAGAGCTATGGAATGTGTCCTGTTCCATTCATCCTCACAACTTCCCTGAGAATGAAGGATTCCCATCTCCACTTTACAAAGCATTAGGGCTAAGGCTTGTGAGCTTGTCTAACATTCAAGGACCCTGGCTTGTTCAGTCCCCAACACCACACACACAGACACACACAGACACACACAAACACACACACACACATAGCAAGAATTATGTTTATGATGCTGCACACTCACAATTTTAGCATTTGGGAGGTTGAGGCAGGAAGACAGCAAGTTTGAGGACAGCCTGAGCTATACAGAAAGTTCTAGGCCAGCCTGGCTTCAGGGAAAGATCTTGACTCAAAAATCACCTTACCTTCTAAGAAAAATGAAGAGAGATGCTCAAAGATGCTTAAAAAGACTGTTAAAGGTCACACAATTCTGATATGTGGTCACTCCTAGTCTGCAGTTTTAGGAATGACTGCCATCTCCCTATTTCCACAGGTACAAAGAGGTGAGCTTACATAACACACATGCACACGCACAAACATGTCCACTTCCTTCTTCTTTTGAGTTACTCTTCTGTTCCCTTGGATACAGTCTTCCATCCTCATGTAATACGGTTAACAGTGAATTACATTTGATTGGATAGTGCTGTGTAATGGTTCTGAAAGTGTGTGTGTGTGTGTGTGTGTGTGTGTGTGTGTGTGTGTGTGCACGTGTGCGCCATTTATGCTCTCTCTCCAAGGGCAACATTCTGCTTCCTAATTCATTCTCTTTTTCTACTACATGACTTTTGCATGATTCTGGGGGGGGGGGGAAGATTGGCATTCGGTCCATGTGGCTGACTGACAGACATAAATTTCAGTCTGTAAGTCCCATAGGGCTCTACACTGCCACATGAGGTATTTGAGCTATTGGGGGAGAGGAGATTACAGTTGCCCAAGGGCTCCCTCTAGCCTTATGCCAGCTGCTTCTAGAAGTCTCCACAACTTTCTTCCATTAGGCATGCTTCATTATGCACCCACTTTATAGACCGGGAAACTTTGTCATGCTCACATCCTTTGCCTGTCTCAGTGACAGCAAGCTGAAGTTGTCATGGAACCCTTGCGCCAGCGTGTTATGATGTGCCAGATTCTTGGGTGGGTGGGCTCTTCTGGAGCAGGCCTCTGGATCTGTACGTGTGGAAAGCTTGGAGAGGGGTGTGAACCTTTACTCCCTCCCCGTCCAGCCTACTCCTCACAGTACTTTACTCAGTAAGAGCCAGAGGAGGCTGGGGTAGGGAGATGAAATATGGACATATTTAAGAATAACATTTTCAGCCGGGCAGTGGTGGTGCACGCTTTTAATCCCAGCACTTGGGAGGCAGAGGCAGGCAGATTTCTGAGTTCGAGGCCAGCCTGGTCTACAGAGTGAGTTCCAGGACAGCCAGGGCTACACAGAGAAACCCTGTCTCGAAAAACTAAAAAAAAAAAAAAAAAAAATAGAATAACATTTTTCCTGGCTGCCTCTCTTCTACATCTCCTCCCAGATGGGTGATGCTCGCACTGAGAGTTGCTCATCATCTGAGCTGAGCAGTGCCCTGGGAAGGGCTTCCATACATTAACGAGATTTGTCTGGGGAAGGGGCGAGTTAGGGAATAGGCAGCAGTGCAGTCAGGGAGAAGAGCAGAATACAAAGAACATAGGAGCATGGAGCCAAGATCTCCCAGGGACCCGCTACCCACTGACTGGGCATCATCCCACAGAAGTGACGTGTGCCCCTGGGAGGCTCGTGATCAGCTTCTTGAGAGGCCTGGATGTGAGTCATATACACCCAGTCTTCTTGCACCTCTTTTCTGCTGCTTCCATCTGCAGGGCTTCAAGTATCTCTCTGCTCTGCTATCGGTGTTTAGCCAATGTTTAGCATGCATCCATCGTTGCAGGGGACTGTGCTGTTCAAACCTCTTGGGAACTCAGACACAGTGGTTCCACAGAGCGGAAGCTCAGCATGGAGGCTGTCCTCCTATCCCTGCTCCAAAGCACACCTACAGCCATAGTGTGGTGCCCGTGGCTGGAGTCTGTGAAGCCTGAGCTGCGCCTTGCCTGGCTCCAAACTTCTACTTTCTCTGCAGGTAGTGTGTTCTATGGGCTAGTCCTCTAGACCTAGCTTAGTGAAGCATGAACAAGGGACCAGGTGGAGCTTTTCCTGATGTTCCTTGGCAGCTGCACTTCTTTGCGTTCAATGTGATCCCTGAGTATCTGTCTGTAGCTAGACTGGAGCACACCAGTGACTCACAGTGATTTGGCAGCAGCATAGGGCCTCTGGGGCTGTAGAGGAAGGCTCTGGAAGGGCTCTGGGAGTAGGCACTTAGTAATCCAATCTTACTGATCTCCAATGCACTCACCGTCCCACACCAAGACCATCCAGGTGACCCTGCAAACCCATGATATCCCCACAGAGCAGCCCACAGGTCTGCACTCAGCACCTATAAATCAGACCACACATGAGAATCATGCTCCAAGGGACTGATCCTTCCCTGCCATCAGTATCTCCATCTGTATCCTAGCTTCCTAAGCTGGCCATTGTCCCCCGGAGGACAATGAGTGTACATGGGAGGGTGCTGATTCTGTGTTAGGGGGGTGCTGTTCCTTCATAGAGGCACAGGCAAGCTGTGTACCACAAGAGGCCACAGTAGGCAAACCTCACCATCTGTCACAGCACCTACCTGATTTATTCTTGTATTCAATATCAAAGCCGGTGATGATGCTGTTCCCATCAAATCTCTGAGTCCAGCGTAAGTTCATGCTCCGGGCCTTCACCTCCCGGATCTCCAGCTCTGGGGGGTCAGGGGGCTCTGGGCAGTGACAGAAGAGGAACAAAAGGTGAGATTGTAGCAGGCAGCTTAGCTGTGGGCCTCTGGGCCCTAGGAAAGGTGAAAGGGTGGGTGGGCAGGTGAATGTACCTTGCACAGTGAGCTGGATCAAGCCCCGGTCCTCTCCATATGAGTTGATAGCATGGCAGCTGAAGAACACAGAGTCCCCACGGTCAGCTGGCTTGAGCTGAGACATGACCAGCAGGAACAGGAAAGGGAAGAAATGGAGAGTAGTTTAGAGGGGGTCATTCTAGAGGGACTGGGAGGGAGATTTAGAGGGGTTCTAAGACTTCTCTTTGCAGAAGGGTTGAGATGTGTGCACAGAGAACTCAAGCAGGGAGGAAGGGTCACAGAGGAGCCTGGGAACCCACATTATGATAGCTGTGGTCATCAGAAAGGAGACAGGTTGAGGTTCTGATGCAGAAATTTTTGGGTGTGGGAATGTAGGTACCTTGGAAGGGGCAAGGCAGGGCTCCCAGCCTCCCATTTGGATAGAGATGGAAGATGCCCCTCGGCTTGGGACTGGGAACCCACCTTCAGCGTGGAGACCACCTCATCTCCATTGTCCTTGGTAGCGATGGCATACCGCATGACGCGGTCGGGATCAATGACCGTGTCCCCCTTCTCCCAGCGGATTATGATCGGCCGCTCACCACGTGCAGTGCAGTTCAGCTCCTTGGCGTGGCCCTTGATGGCGATCGTGGTGTTGGGGTGGGATGTGATCATAGCTGGGACTGGGGAAGAGGAGACAAGGGACTGTGAATATTCCAAGGCCAGCCTCGGGAGGCGGGAGGGCCCGTGTGGTAGAAGTTCTGGCCCTCGCTCTGTCCGGTCCCTGGCTACCCTGGATGTCCCACCTCTGCCCTTTGCTGTCCAGCCTCAGAGGGCTTCCTCCCAAGAAGGAGCACCCTGCTCACCCGTCCCTGGTGCCCCTTGGTATCCATGTCTGGCACTTTTCTCCCCCTTCCCCTTACATTTCCAGGACTCTCCTAATGCCACCAGCTCTTTTTTTTTTTTTTACATGCACAACATAGTTACAAAGAAAACCAGTTATATTGAAATATGGTTATGCAAATATTAAAAACACTAGCAAGCAAACTTTAGATATTGTTTATCACACACCAGTATGTTCTGCTCTTATTCTTTATGAGATGAGATCTGGTGGCAGGCCTTATAATTACTGTCTTATGTTACCATGCTTTTGTAGCAGTGATGAGCACAAATGCTATTTTGAGAGGTCTACAGTAAATATGACATGACATGAAAATATCTGCACATTTCTATGGGTGACAGCCACACACACACACCACAGACACACAGACACACAGACACACACACAGACACAGACACACATACACACACACACCACACACTGTTACTGCTCTAGTTTGTGGCTTATGTTCACTGGGAATCACTAAATATCAGTTAGAGGCTAACATCAAAAAGATGTGATTTCTCCACACTCAAACATCTGGCCCCATGGAATCATCTCTGTAGATGTCTGAGGCTTCTGTGGACCAGGTTCAGGATCAAGCTCTAAGGTCAGAGTCTCTGCTTATCAGAGAGGCGAGGTGTGTTTAGCTCCAATTGTTCCATTGTACATTATGAAAGACCTTCTAGCAGCAAGAGGGGGGTCCACCCACCCTACCCCACTTACTGATCCTGTGGTTTCACCAAGGCAGAGCCAAGGCCCTGGCTGGTCCTTAAGAGGCTCTTTCCACTCGCCTGGCAAAGAGCCTTACCAACAGCTGGGCCTCCTATGGACTTACATGTCTTGACCGGAAACAGGAGGGAGGATGGATGGGTAGACTCTCTGAATCTTGGTCCATACCCTCTGTGCAATTCAGAGCAATGTGTGCTGGGCTCCCACACCATTATGAAGCACTGGGCTAGGTCATGGTAACACATTCCTGACCTTCCACATGGGGGCCCTGGGAAGACAGATCTAATTGTGGGCAACAGGAACAGAGGAGACGTCTGAGGAGTGTTTCTAGAAATGGACGTGAAGGCACAGGCCACACTTGCCAGGAGCATTCTCTAAGACCTAGGATATGGAGTCTGCTCACAGCGGGTTCTGCAGAGCACAGAGTAGCTCGCCGTTGACCATCACTGGCTTGTCGGAATGATGACGTGTGAAAGAGACCCTGTCTTTTCTTGTTCCAAAACTTGGTCTGCCGGCATCAATCCTGCTCCTTTCCTCTTACTCCTCTGCTCCCTCTGGTGTTCTCCTGGAACACTTGTTTTGCTTTCTTGTTGTGCTTGGAGTAGGTGTGTGGTGTGTGGTGTGTGGTGTGGGGTGTGGGGAGTGTGTGTGTGTGTGTGTGTGTGTGTGTGTGTGTGTGTGTGCCCAAGAGCCCAGAAAGAGGCCACAGATTGATGTCAGTTACTGAACTCTGTGCTCATCGAGTTGGCCAACCAGTCTGGCCAGCTAATCCTAGTGATCCTACTGTCTCCGTTTCTCCAGTGCTGGGGTTACAGGGATGCCATCATGCTCAGTTTTTTACGTGGGTTTTGGGGATCAAACTCAGGTTCTCTTGCTTATGCAGCAAACACTTTCTCAACAGAGTCCCTCTCCAGCCCTCCCCTTGCAGTTTTAATGGCTAGCCCAGACACTGATCTTCCTAACCAGCTCTCCAGGGACAGCTGGCTTTTACGACCAAAGAAACCTTTGGAGAAAGGAAGAGTGGACCTGGAGGGGTGCAATCGCAGGTACCAACCGAGGGGAAGGGATGATTTGAACAGGTGAACGAAGGTGGGTGGAGGACAGCACCTGCTTCCTCAGGCTCCCCAAGGTCATTCCTCACAGCCAGCTATTCCCTCTAAGGCCTCCATGTGTAGATCTGATGCGGGGTGGGGCTGGGGGCAGCCCTAGCCCCAGGCCCCTGTACCAATGTCTTAGCACATTCCCCGAGTCCTAGCTCATCAAATAATGAAGCAGATAAACTTTATAATGCACGGCATTACACCAGAATATACAATAAAATGCGAAAGACAAATAACGAGGTGTAAGTTATAATGAAGAAAAAGCCTGCAGTCAGAGACATCCAAGTATGAATTATTGACTAAGGTTTTACACTCTCAAGGATGTGCGCAGGAATATTTTTCCATCAAAGATTTGCATAATTCACTCGTATAAACCTGGGTGGAATATAGAGTGAGATTTTACATCGACAAGTCGAGCCTTGCAATGCAGATGCCTCCATGTTTTACGGGAGGGTGGGAACACGAGGGTGGGGGAGATGCAGCTGCTTCTGCAGTACTCACAGGGAATGAGCAAGGACTGAATCTGAACCCCTGGGTGGGTCTAGGACCTAAGGTAGTTGGGGGAGAGGCGATCTTGCTCATGAGTCTGTGTGTGGTGGTCCTGACCTAGCTCAGGCTGTGTGTGTGTGTGTGTGTGTGTGTGTGTGTGTGTGTGTGTGTGTGTGTATGTGTGTATGTGTGTGTGTGTATGTGTGTGTATGTGTGTGTGTGTATGTGTGTGTATGTGTGTGTGTGTGTATGTGTATGTACAAAAAAGAGGATGGGGCAGCTTCAGCCTTTGCCCAGGTCAAGGTCGGGAAGGGGAAGGGGTCAGGGAGGAAGAGTCCTTGGAAAAACTTCCCAGCTCTGAGCCATGGTGAGAAGCTTGCTCATCTAGGCTGTGCCTTCCATGCAGGCCTCCAGTGCCCTGTGTTAAGACATCTATTCAGACACAACTTTATGCCAGGGCCTGCAGCTTGCCAAATGGAGCCCAGACCCCATGTCAGATGCCACTCACCCTGCGGGTGCCGCACCTTTGAGTAGTACACAACCTGTGCATCCGCTTCAGGGCACTTGTCTTTCCAATCAGGGTTACCCAGAGACAGACTTGTGGATAATCAGAGACAGCATGGTCTCCAGAGATCTTTGGCTCCTCAGCCCTGCATAGCAACACATCTGGAGCTGGCTGCCTATCTTCCAGTTGGCTGGATGTTTTTACAGTAACAAGTGCCAGGAACCATGCCCCATAGCTCTCCTTACTGCTAGCTCAGGGAAGCCATTGAAGGTGAGGAGGAGGGGAGCTTAAAGACTGCGGGACCAGGAGGTCTGGGCTCTAGACTTGTTACTGCCAGCTTTGTAGGCCTCTAACACATTAAAGTTAGCATCTCTGAGTCCCACGGAATGGTTGTGGGGGCACAGTGAGCATACAGGTATTCATGCAGCACCTGCCCTATCGGGTTCCATTTCCACCCACAAGTCACCCCTGCCCCACTCCGGCTCTAAGGGAAGCGTTAGCTAGGCCCATGCGCACCAAATTTCTGGCTTAAAATGCTTCTGGTAGATGATTCCACAGAATCATAGTGCCCAGATAAAGACCCACTCTACTGCACTGTATACGTCAGCCACACGCATTGCTGAGCACCTGAAACATGGCGGGGCTGATTGAGAGGCACTATAAATGTAAAACAGACTGCAGATTCCAGAAATGTAAAGAGAAGAGAGATGTAAAATAGCTCACTTACACTTTTATATTGATGATGCATGTTGACACTGAGCTAAATGAACGGTAGGATTACAACTTGTAATACTCTGTACAAGGGAAAAATCTTAGGCTCTTTAGGGAAGCCATTTGCCCCAAGGTCACTTCATTAGCAGGCAGAAGCGCCCCTGAAAAGAGGGGAAAAGCTGAGCACAGTGGGACACATCTATAGTCCCAGCTATTGGGGTGCTGAGGCAGGAGACTGTTTGAGACGGTTTGAGTAGTATAGTGAGGGCCGTGAAGGAGGAGGATGTGGAGAAGGTGGAGGAGGAGGTAGAAAGAAGGAAGAGGAGGAGAAGGGAGGGAGGGAACCATGAGTTGATACCTCTGTATACACTGCCTACATACACACAGACACACAGACACCCAGACACACAGACACACGCACACACGCACATGCACACACACACCCCTATGGCCCGCTGGTAGCAAGCATGCCATGTGACAGCATATTCTGTGTGCTTTCCATGAGTGACCTCCTCAGAGGGACTCTGAGCTATTGTCCCCTGCAGCGAGACCCAGTCCCCTCCTGCTACCTCACTAGCTCTTGGTCTCCTTGGCACCTACAGCGCTCTGGATGTCATAACCAACTGTTTCATTTTCGATTAGCTCCTCTCCTGATGCCAACCACAGGAAACGAGTCTCATTAGCCCCATTCTTCAGACAGGAACCTGAGGCTTCCAATGGAGGCTATTCACCCTGAGCTGTGGTGACAAAGCTGGCTGTCTCTCACCATCTGCCTTCCTGCGCTTCTGGTGCTCAGTCTCTGTTTTTCAGAAATGGGATTGGGTTGTCACTAATGTGTGGTCTCTGTGCTAGCTGGTGCAGCCTCAGGATATGACCCTGGGGAATGAAGGAGGGACCTGAGTTTTAGGGACCCAGACAGAAGTGGGAATGATTAAGCAGAGGACAGAATCCTGGGTGGATATGCTCATGACAGCCTTGGGTTGTCATGCTGTTCCCTTTAGGTGGGAGGTGACTCTGAGAGACTTGTGGTAAGCAGCAGGCCCATCGTTTATAGCTTTCCATTCCTGTGCCATTAAGTGACACTGGACTGTCCAACATGGGACAAATGGTGATAGAGGGCCCAGCCACATCCTGGTAGATTCCAGGTCCTTCCCTGACTCTGCGTCTATCACACGTGGATGCTTCTCCTACAAGGCTCCCCAACTGTATACACTCTCCCACATGCTGTCTCCTTGGTCTGATGGGAAGACTCCTGGGCAGAAGTCTCTGTGGGCCCCAACCTGGCACCTATCTATGAAAAGGAAGTTCTGTGGTCCTCTGTGACTCCCAGGCAGCCTTGATGGGCTAGGAAACTCCAGGCACTGCCAGTTAGGCCTGTGGATCTAAAGCCTAAACTGTCCCCTCCTCCTCCTGGTCCCACGGGGCCTTATAGGCAGGTGCAGCAGACAGCAGAGAGGGACCTAGAACAGAGGGGCACTGATTGCAGAGAGTAGCCATCCTTCCTGAGATGCAGGGCCCTCCGGGGCTGCCAGCCCAGGAGAGAGGAAATCAATTTCAAAAACAGGACAGTTGTCAGAATCCGATGTTACCGGTTCTGTCTGTGAAATTACTCTGAGGCTGGCTCCTGTTGCCCCTGAGGTCCTGCCTGGATCAGCTGCTATTTACATTTTAATTTGATGTGAGAAGCCGATAGATTTTTAAAACACCATGAGATGGCCGCTCAGCTCAGCACCCACATGTTTTGCCACTACTCTCAGGTTTAGAGGTAGATTTTTTTTTTTTTTAACAGGGTCTCTCTTCTAGTCTCTCTGGCTGTCCTGGAACTCACTATATAGATCAGGCTGGGTCTCAGATTCCCAGAGATCTACCTGTTTCTACCTCCCAAGTGCCGAGATGTAGGCTTTTGAGTCCTAAGACATTACACTATAGACTAAACTTTGCCAACCTGGCTCCTACCTCATTTCCCAGCTCCCAGCTCCCACCTTCCTTTCCCAGGTTTCATTTCCTAAGCAAGGATGGGTCTATTCCCTAAATTTGCAGAACACTGCATTATGTTTTGAAGAGCACCTCATTCCTTGCTTCAAAGGAAGCTAGATTAGGATCTCTCTCTCTCTCTCTCTCTCTCTCTCTCTCTCTCTCTCTCTCTCTCTCTCTCACACACACACACACACACACACACACACACACAAACACACACACATGCCCCTCGCCAGTGTGGAAGCTCAGAGAGGTTAAGCGATCTGCCTGAAGTCACACCATGGTGATCTGCAAAGAGACATCAAGCCTCTAACAGTTCACTATGCCCCTTCCTTTACTGTTAGCCCAGACTCCCTGGTTACATCCCAACACAACCCTGGATGACTTTTGGGAGGAGTCCAGAAGAAGGCAGAAAACAGGAGGTGGATGAGGTATGTGGGGGGGACAGAGGCCAGTCCTCACGGCCTGGGGCTGCGGCTGGGGTAGGAGTAGGGGACCATGAGGCAGGCTCCCTCTGTATTGGCTTCCTCCCTCTCCTCTACAATGACAGGAGCGCAGCTGCCTTTCCTGACAGTCCTCAAGTCACTAGGGAAGGAAGCTTCAGCTATGAATCCCCAATGGAGAAGCACTGCCCTGCGGGAAGAACAGGAAGAAACCGATGACAAAGACTGCTTGTCGGAGTCTGAGTGGCTGACAGTGAGGCTCTTGGGTGCCAGTCACAGAGAAAACTCCATTTGACTGGGGGCTTACTATGCACCAGGTACTGGGAATGAAGATATTGGATCCTCACAGATGGGGAAACTGAGGTTTGGAGAAGTAAATAGGCTATGGTCACACAGCCAGTCAGACTCTGGCTCAGGACATTTGGGAACTTACTAGCCCTGTGACATTGGACAGAGGAACAGGATGGGGCAGAGGTTAGGGACAGGCGAAATAGGTGCCTGGCACTAATATGCCAGGGCTGTAGTGAAGGCTGACTTGGGGAAAGAGGATTGACTTGGAAAATGAGGACCAAGAATGCTCTCCCAGATGGGTGTTCTAGGGATGTTTTCATATCTGTTGACACTGGAGAATTATTATGAAGCTTAATAACCAACTCATCATGGGGGCACATAGCTTAGTTGGTTGAGCTTAGCATGTGTGAAGCCCTGGGTTTAATCCCCAGCACCACATAAACTGAGCAAAGTGGCCTAGGAGGCAGGAAGATCAGAGATGAAGGGTCGCCTCCTACTATATAGTGAGTTTGAGACCACTGTGTGCTACATGAGACCCTGTCTTAGCAAGAACAAACCCTTCAAAGTAAAATAAACGTATGCTGCAGACACTGCCCTTAGTTGTAACTTAATGGGTCTGAGTGGGAGCACCCTCAGCCTAGTGGTGGTCTTTACAGAATACAGTACCATAGGGCGGGATGCTTGGTCCTTCCCTTGCCTCAGAGAAAGTCCTCAAAGCCGCCACAATTAGAAGCATGATAACAAAATCAGTATTTACCACCACCAAGGGAGGGCTTTGGCTTTTAAAGGAAGTCTTTCTGATAGGGCAACTGAAATCTCCAAAGTCTTTCGGTTGAAAAAAATGTGGTGGCACACGCCTTTAATCCTAGCACTTGGGAGGCAGAGGTAGGTAGATTTCTGAGGTCGAGGCCAGCCTGGTTTACAGAGTGAGTTCCAGGACAGCCAGGGCTACATAGAGAAACCCTGTCTCAAAAAACAAAAACAAAAAAAAAAAAAAAACAAAAAATAAAACAAAACAAAAAAATGTCTCCCGGAGACAAAATGGGTTTCTGGAAACCCTCTTCTTTGCCCTCTGGTGGACAGCTCTCAGAGACAGCAGGTGCCCCTGAGCAGAGCTCTGAGCTCTGTACACCCAACCTGTCAGGGGAGAAAGTGTCCTCCTCCTCTTCCTCTCTCTGAGGCTCTCAGAGCCTTTTGTTTTTAAAAGGATTACATGCAGCCTGAGAGGTTGGGGGGGCTCCTATCCCTCAAACCCAGTGTGTTCTTCCTCTCTGCAAGTGTTTCCCTCCATGTTAACAAGCTCCCCGACAAGAACAGGACCTGCTTGGCAGTGTGAGATAAGCACCACAAAGGGGCATCGTTGGCACACTGGGAGGTGGGAGCAGTTTCCACTCAGCCACTCAGCTCAGCCTCAGTGGCAGCCCAGCTCTGCAAGCTTCCCCTGGGACAGCTTGGGAGGGGGTATCTTCTGGTTGGTGCCTGCTTTGTTTCCCCCTTTCTTAAAGAGCTAAGCCATGGCGTTGTTAATTTGATTGCACCCGCTCTGGCTTCCTGTCGCCCCTGATTAGGCAAGCTCCACCTGAAGTGTGAGATTGGTTCAAATTGTGTGGCAGCAACCAGCCTGGCCTTGGTGAACAGGCAGGGAGTAGTCAGGGGAGCTGCAGGCCCCCAAGACTCCAGCTGTTCCCAGTTCAAGGATGCAGGCATTAGGACTCAGCCAGGAAGAGTCTGTGCATAAACAAAGGTTGCTGAACTCTGGGTCATTGAGAAGGGTGGGACCGTGCAGTCTCAAACCTCAGGCCTGTCTCTGAGGCACGGAGGGTGAAGATGATACCCCTGGTTCCACCATACCTTTCTCTGTCCAGCTATAAAATGGGGCAGTCACTTTCTCCCTTGGCTGCTGGCCAAGGTATGCAAGATCAGGAGTGGAGTGGGGGATGGGGACCCATTTTCCCTACTGAGAATGCTGGAAAAAAAAAAGACAGTAATAATAATAGCTAACATTTATTGAATGCTGATTATGTGCATGCACCGTGGTTAATGCTCTCCACGAATTAGCTCATTAAACCCCTCCCCCACAGCCCTAGGAGATTTGAGGGGGATTGCAGTGATGGCTAAAGATGGCTCGGAATTGACAGAATCCTTTTAGAACCAGGAGACATGAACATCTTTCTTTGGCTACTAGGAAAAGGTGTTCTGGGTCATTGCTCGGAGCTGTTGTTGCAAGCATTTCCTGGAAAGAGCCAAATAGTGTTCTAGGCTTAGTTGGTCATTGCATCACCAAAGAAGCCACCAACAGTAAGTCAGGAAGGAAATAGGTGTGCAGCCTGGTCCTAGCTTTGCAGATGCAGGCTAGGTTTGACCCTAGGCCTAGCTTGTTGACCCCTGCTGTGGAGTTTTGAGCACAGGACCAGAAGAGCTTGAGGATCTTGACTATTAAAGAGTTTTGGCTAAGAGATTGCAGTCAGGACAAGATGGCTGTGGCATGCCAAGAAAGTTCTTGAAAGCCACTAGCCATGGGAGATGTGGCTTCTAATCAAACTGTGAGGTGGTCATGCTGGTTCTAGTAAGAAGATACACGAGAAGATGGCATGACCCCACAGAGGAAAGCCATGTAGTAATCAGAGCAGAAACTGGAGAGATGTTTCTACAACTCAAGGAATCCATGACATGCTGCAGTCCCCAAAGAAGCCAGGATCCTTCCCCAGGGAGCCTCAGGAAAGCAAGCACAGGGCTAGTGTCACCTTATGTCACACTCTATGGACTGTGAAAGGATCAGTCTGTAGTGCTTTGAGACAGTTGGTAGTACTTTGTTGGAGCAGCCAGGGGAAACTGAGGCAGTTCTGGAAGCAGGAAACTTAGGGGGGATTCTGTACTTAGTCTTATCTTCTGGGTCAGGAAGATGGTCTGCTGGTTCCATAGTGAATTGAGTCCCGTAGGGTCATGAAGACTAGCATCCAGCTCTATCTAGACGTGTCACCCAATGTGCTGCCCCAGGCTAACCAGTCACTTCTACTTTGTGATAGCAACCATGCTACCTCTCTGTCCCTGTCATCTTTGTGGCTAACACTGCCATCTCTTCTCTTCAGCCTCAAGTTCTTGACTCTCTTCTAGTTCACAAATGCTTGGCACTGTTCCTTCGAAGTCCTCCTTCCTCTCCAGTCCCTGCTCAGGGTCCTATGCCATTCCTACCCTAAAGGAGAGCATGCCCACACGTCAGGGTGACTTCTCACCCCTCAATCCCTAGTTGCCAGCGTCTGCTCAGGTGCTCGCCTCACTGTCCCCTATGCAGACTTCTGTCCCAGTGCCTCTGCCTGGCTGCCGGTCTCCCTGAAGCCTCCTTTCTCCTTTTGCTTGCTCCTCGGGTCTGTACTCCAGCACCGCCCCTCCTGGAAGCTCTGATGGGTTCTGCTGATCCACTCCAGGCTCTTCCATCTTTGACTGGACTGATGGCAAGGCCACTCTGCAGCCCACTCCTTCGCCTCCTCCCCTAGAGGCTTGATGGAGTTTTCTCATCAATCAGTAACTCCTGGAGGCTGTGATGGAAACTTAGCCTGGCCTTTTCCTCTTGAAGACTGCTGAGGTTTGGATACAATTGGAGAGTGTCTCTCCGTGTTCATTTGTGGAAACCGAATTCCCATGTGAGTGTCAGGAGAGTGGGGACTCGATTTTGACGGTGCCATTTGTAGGCATGCTCTTGAGGTGATCCTGAGTAGATCACCATGGTAAGTAGGGCCAATGGTCGAATCCTTGTGGAGTTTTAAGGGCAGTGAAGGGTTATACACACATGTACACATGTATACATTTGCAAGTTGTTTCTCACACGTCACACCCTGTCTTGGGCCTCGGGTTATGAACCCAAATAAACTCCTTTTTCTTAAAACTTAGCCAGCCTGTGTCTTTATATTGTTAGCAACAGAACGCAGGTAAATACGCAGATCTTGGCACGATATTGGATGACGGGCTGCTCAAGGGGTACATGCTCATGGCTTGTCTGATGGAATAGTGCATTCACTCAGAGGGGCTTTCATCATTATTGGGGAGCAGCTCTGGGTTCTCTCCCCGGATCAAAGGTTAGAGGTGCTTCTCAGCTCTCTGCCTACCTTTTTGCATCACTTTATCTACCACATAGAGCCTGTGTAGAAGATGCCTGGATCCTGAGTCTCATCTGAGCTGCCCTGAGTGACACCTTGGAACTAGGATCCATGTTGAAGCAATTCAGTGCTGCTGTCATGGGAACTTCAGGGGCAGGGGAGTGATAATATGACATTTGTCCCCACCTCTGAGGAGTGGCCCAGGTGAGGCACCTGGAGACAAACAGGGAGTGGAAATTGAATGAGCAGGACCAAGTCTTCTCAGCAAAGCCTCCCCTGTCTGTAAGGACCTGGGTTCTTATGCTGTGTGGTTGGGATGGAGGCTTTTCTTGCATCAGGTCCCCTTGGGCCTAGGACTGGGGATTGACAGATTGCTCCTGTTCCAATGACCTTATTAGTGTCATGAGGTCAGTCAGCTGTCCTACATTTTGCTGGTTGAGAGATATTTTATCTCCCAGCCCCTGAAACATCTGGGCTATAGATTCTGAAAGGTAGACCAGGAAGCCATTCATTCAAGCTTAGGGGGTGAGAGAAGGCGAATGAAGTAAACCCTCGAATCTCAGTAGCCAGGGTACAGCATCAGGAGCAGGTCACCTATTCAGGCCCTTCCTGATCTCTGGATGCTTGATTTGTTTTCCCTGTGTCTTTGGAGGCTGCAGACTCCTGGGAGCTTTGTCAACTCCCTGCTTTTCTGCGAAGAAGGCCCAGGGGTGAAAGGAAGTTACAGCCTGTCCTCACTTCTGCTTGATGAAGCACGAGACACGGTGTCTCTTCTTACTCTATGAAGTCTGGAAATCAATAAGGCCAGAGAGGCCACTGGCTAATCATTGCCATGGAAATCATCACTCCCTCCCTCTCTGGCCAACATCCTGGGAGTCCTCTATCCTTGCCTGCACAGAAGACTCCCTCCTGGCTTGGCACAGCCACCCTGAGGCTGGTTAGCCGAGGCTGACCAATGGCCATAGCCTAAGAGGAGAAAGAACCAGCAACAGCCCCCAAATCCCACAACTGTGGGGGGGGGGGTGGCTCAGTTGGCCCTGAGTCTGGCCCACCACTCAGTTTTCTGTCTTCTCTCCAGATGACTAGTAAATCTGGTAGAACATCTCCCCTGTTCTTTAAGCTTCTCAGATGCTCACAGGGCCAAGGGAAGAGTCTAGGAGCCACTTGAGATGCCAGCTTGACCAGATGCAAGCAGGGGCCTGTCCACTCCCAGAACGCAGTGCTAGTGGACAGAGGTCTGGTCTGTGTTAGGTGCCAGGGATACAGTTCATATTCGGGGAGGACAGATGAGCTCTGGACCCTAAGTATATCAGAGATAGTGAAGATTCAGGCTCACCACCAGTGAATACACAGGAGAACCCTGAGCTAGTCTTCTGCTGGATTGCTCTGTGCCTCAGTTTAATCGTCTGTTCCGAGGGGAGCATTATGTGTGTAACATCACAAACTATGTGTCCTGTATTGTCTATGTGAACTGTAAATAGTTCATTCAGGTTGAGGGCCCAAGCAAGGGAGGAGAGAGGTCAAAAGAGGTATTGGGAAGACTGGAAAGATGGTTGAGGGGTTAAGAGCACTAGCTGATCTTTCAGAGGACCTAGGTTCAATATCCAGTATTCACATAATAGTTTATAACTCCCTGTACCTCCAGTTCCAATGGATCCAGCATCCCCTTCTGGCTTCCATGGGCATTAGGGACACAAGTGATGCACAGACATACATGCAGGAAAAATACCCATGTACATAAAGTAAAAATAAAATAAAATAAAAGCACTGGGTAACTTGGAGGCAGGCATGGGGCATCCACGTTTGCACCAGGTCTGGACAAGGGTTTGTGGTCTCCGGGTGGCTTTTCCTTTGGCTCATTGACTCCTATCCTTGTGAGAGATCAGCAGTCCCATCGAAAGGTCAATGAACACACCTCTTCTGTGTGATAAGAGTTGTTTTCATTTGAACAGGGACTGATGGATTACGGACCATAGAGATGAAGGTGCTTCCTAAGGTTTTGCACCCTGACCTTGGGACCAGCAGTCAGTTCAGCAGATAAGCCAATTTACAACAGCTTGAGGGCTTCCTTGGGTCAGGCTGGCTCCTTCCATCTATCTGCCCACCTCTATTAGGGTCTGGTTCCTTCCCTCAGACTTCCTGTGATGCAGGTGTGTGGAAGCTGAGGGCCCTTGGAGCTCACTTTAATTGGCCTGACATTTTGCTAAACAAACAAACCAAAACTCAGAGCAAACAAAGAACCCTTCTGGGTTTAATTGGCCATGAACTTTGTCTGTGGCCCAGTCACCGGAGCCTTCAGAGAGGTGGAGGGGAGCCAGGGGCAGGAAGAGCACCTGTCTAATAAAGATGGGGGCCAGGAGTTCTTAGGGGGCCCTGCCATGTTATGGTGGCATCAAAACACAGCTAGTCCCCTCCACCCTGAAGAGCAGATTGGCTTTGTACCTGCCTCTCACTGAAGAATTCTCTTTGAAGATGATTTCTCTTCCTCTGCGTCAGGTGGAGCTGGAATTACCTCCTCTTTTTTGTCATTCTCTCCCCCCCCCCTTTCTCTCTGCACTTGCTCTTTTTTCTTTTGTTTTTTAATTTACAAGGGAGATTAAAGGTAGCCCTGTGGATGTGGTATTTTCTCCTGCTAAGTATGTTTATTTTCAATCAAGTCCTGGGAGGCAACAGTCTGGCCCTCTGGAAAGACTCCTAAGGCCGCTGGAGCCACTGCTTAGCGGGGCTTGAAGGTGGCGTAGCTCAGGTAAGGACTGGGCTTTCTAGTTTGGGTGAAGTCCGATTTTATGGGTGAAGAAACCGAGACCCAGAGGAAGGAAGGCAAGGAAGGAAGGGGTGACTGACAGTGTAATCTTTGGACACGGCGATGTGACCCAATGACCTCCATCCACTCTCAGATTCTGTGCAAAGGAACCATTGCTAATTTCCCAGGGTGGATGTGGAGAGAGGATTTTAGTGTGCCACATGTGAAGGGGCAGGTCTGGGTTCAAGGACTTATGAGCTTAGCCATACTAAGACTTGGGGGTCAAAGAGGAGTAGAGGCTACTTGGGATTGTCTTCTGGGATGTCCAGGGACTTGGGCAACTAATTTCCTGCTCCCCCAAACCCTTGGCACCCTGGCTGGTCTGGGTGGTTTTAGATGACAGTTGGACTGTGTTATGGGATCCCCAGGGGACAGAGTAGTCCTGGGGCATGTGAGGTCTCACAGGGGAAAATGATATGTGAGTTAGTCAGGTCATCTCTCAGGTGCCTGCTGTTCAGATGGGAACCCAGAAGGCCAAAAGGGCTCAGGACACTGACTCCTCCTCTCAAAACAAGGTCTCCTCCTGCCCGTGGACACCAGAGCTCTGACTTCCTGGTCTGGCCTTGGATGGAGTTATACCACTGTGAATTCTCTCCTTCTAAGCTCTTTGATTTTGGCTGAGCCATGCCGCCAGCACCCCAGGGTCTGTTACAGAGAGCTAGTTGAGGGACTTCATAGGCCCCATTAATATGATTCGGTTTTCTTAAGAAAGTCCCCTTTATTCATCTGTCTACAAACCTGCCACCTAAAGCCCCTGAGACCAGGACCTCTGTTCCACTCATCATGGTATCTCCAGCCCCTGAACCAACCATTGCCAACAATGGTCAGATGCACTGTATAAATTGTTGTCGATGCATAGTCTCATTGAAAACTCACTAGTGAGAAAAAGTACACATGCTCTCTGCCCCCCCCCCAACAGTGTGACCCTTGAGGAACCTATAGTAAACTGGAAATATCTTAAGTTAAAATATGTTGAATACTCTTATCCGGATGTGTCTGGTGGAGCACGGAGGGGAGGAAAGGCAGGAAAATTAAATGCAGTATGCATCAGGAGCTGTCCTCTGAGCTTTCTACCTTAAGACAGTAGACAGGTGTGTTTCTTGTTTACTTTCATGACCAGTGCTTAAGTGGGAGTATCTGTCTCTGCTGCTGCCTCACATCGGGAAGGAGTACTGGGCCATAATATAATTAGCTTGGAAAGGGAATGAAGCTTGAATTTAGGACTCTAGCTGTTACTGTATACTGTATACTGTAGTACTAGTATACTACTTTTGCCCCATGGTAAAGGCTGAAAATGGTGAAGTTGGAAGCCATCTATGTTACAACTGTTAGCTTACAGAGGAGGAGGACCCCAGGCTCACAGAGGTCACTGTCTGTGATCTCACAGCTCTCAAGTAGCAGATTTGAACTCAGGGATGTCTACTCTACTCTCCTGCTCATGGAGCAAACACCACTTCCTGCCCAGTGAGTGTTCAGTGACCCAAGGAGTCAGCACTGCGAGGTCAGGGGTGTAGATGTCCCAGCCAAAATGTCCAGTTTGCTCTGCATGACTCTTTAGGAGATGATGCACCCTCTGACTCATTTCCTTTCTTTCTTCTGTTTGGGGACAGTGGGGGCAAAGGTCAGTTAGGCCTGGTACCATGGAGATGAATCAGGCAAAATATTTTCTAAAAGTGAGAGCTACAAGGCAAAGCTTTAGGTGGCTGCCTCTGCAAGTGGGTCAGGGATAGGGCTGGTGGCATTGGGGATTTAGGATGGATTCAGAAGTGACTGAGCTTCACCCAGCCAACTCACTGGTAAACTCTGTGTGTGTGCGTGTGCGTGAGTGAGTGTGTGTGTGTGTGTGTGTGTGTGTGTGTGTGTGTTTATGTGCATAGATTATGAAGGTCCTATGCACCTCCTCCCTTTCTATAGCAATCAGAGGAGTTCGAGAAGATGGATGGAGGAAAGGTCAGAATAGGTAGAGAGAGGAGAGACAGTGTCTCGAGTGACTACTGATGGGTAACCTGGAGAGTTGTGCTGTGCAGAAGCAGTAGAAGAATAGCAGCTACAGAGAAGACCAGAGACATGCATGCTCCACCACAACTGTGTCACAGAAGCATCTTCCAGGAGCCAGCTGCCATATGGGCTCATGTGAGCTGCTATATGGAGGCAGCCAGACCCTCCCACCCAGACAGAGGCCCGGCCTATGGCCAGCCCTGGGCCTCAAACATCCCTGGTACCGTCTACCCCCTCTCCCCATTGGCCGCTGTCGGGAGAGCCAGGCCAGGATGGAAAGTAGCAGAATAAGGAATGGTGTGTGTGTGTGTGTGTGTGTGTGTGTACTGGAAGGACAGGCTCAGGCAGGCGAGCCTTCCCCTTGTGGCTCTCCCTGGCTGAGGGATGTAGATTGATTGCCTGGCTTTATGAAGGACAAAGTGCTTTGTGATGGTGGGAAGGAGGCTGCTCCCAGCACGGGGATTCCGCCTGGGGGCTCCCTCAGCATCGATCTCCTGGCAGGGCTTCCCTGTCTGGATGAAGGCCCAGGATTGTTCATGGAGGGAGCTCCCAGGAGGTGTAGGGCAGACTGTACACAGGTCCTACAGCTTTCTGTAGCTACTCTAGAGGAATATTGGAAAGAGAGGCACCGGTGGCCACACCTGTGTCCAGTTGGGGCCACACTGGCTGCCTGATGCACATGAAGGGCTGGACACAGACTGAGCCCCAGACTATTATGCCATCTTTGTAGCTAGGGTAAATATGGTTTAATAAGGTCACATGTGCTTATCAGTACATGGCTACTGTGGTGCTTAACAGAACACAAGGACAGCAGATAAACAGTGGCTTCCAGGGCCATGAAGGTGGCCCTGGCTGGGGAATTCAGATGCTGTCTCTTGTGTTGGAGTTACGAAGTTGTGCTGCCCTATGCACTTCTATTTAGCCTCAGCTTCTGTGTTATTCAAAATAGTTTCATGAGGTTTGTAAGTTGGGAGTGAACTTCTAGGATAAGTGGGGAGACTAGAACCCAGAGAGACAAAATGACCTTCCAAGGTCACACAGATCAACCCAAGGCTTTACCTACACAGTGGATATGGTGTCTTCCTTTTGAGGCTGTAACAACAGGTGGTACACAACTCAGTATGTATTAAGTAGCTGAAAGGAGTTGTTTGACTTAGCTATTGGGATTGGATTGCCAACTGACTCACGAACCAAGTAATTACCATACAGCTACCAGGACCTGTGTCCTTGGCTTGAGAGAGGCCCTAGTGTGCTTTGCTTTGGATAAGCATGCTTCCAAAAGCCTGCAGGAGGCTCCCAAGCTCACCTCTGAGCAACCTTGCTGTTTCTGGACAGAATAGCAGAATCCCAGGGGAAGGATGGGCAGGCATAAAAGAGCCAAGACTGACCTTGGTGGCCCTTGGAGGACCTTGGCAGACCGGGGTGGGGACAGGACTCACTTTTCACGGTGAGGAACATGGCCTTGCTGATGTCGGTGCCCACGCCGTTGCTGGCCTGACAGAGGTAGTAGCCAATGTCCTCTTCCAGGACGTGGCGTATGAGCAGGGAGCTGTTGGGCAGGATCTGGATGCGGCCAGTGAGGGGCACTGGGTGATATTGCTGGGGGTTCCCACTCCCTGGAAGGAGGCAGAAGTTATGGGGGTGTTGGGAGTGGACTGGGTGTGGCCTAGTGCCTTCAGAAAGGCCTGATAGGGCTTGCTTGCCCACCCGAGGCCATTTCTCAGCAGAGCCACACCATCCCACAATACTGGTACCACACAGCTCCTACTGTGTGATATGAAATACACCTTAGAGAGGTCTGACCCTGACCTGGCTCTGAGGCATGCAAACAGTTGGGGTAGTACCTCAGGCAGAGCCCACCTTGTTACTGAACTTGCTGGAATAGATTCCTGAGATAGGAAGAAAGAACCACCTTTGGTCAGTTTGGCAATAGGCCAGAAGACCGAGTTCTCATGTGACAGTTGCCTGGTCACATGCAGTCAGACCTGGGGAAGAGGCTATCTTCCATGGGGATCTGGGGGTCCCCTCTAATCCCAGCATTAGCCATGGATATAGTCTATCATGTGGCATCATCAGATATCAAATGTATCTTTGTAATGAGGCTGGGCTGGGAGAGGACTAAGATCTCACATTAGCTAGGACCCCAGGGTGGATGGGGAGGGATGGGGAAGTATACAGACTATCTTTGGTGTTGCAGGAGGTCAAGCGGTGGGGGCAAGAGGAACTTAGGGGGCTGTGGATGTAGCTTAGTGGTGGTGGGGTTGCCTGTTTTGCTTAAGACCTTCAGTTTGATCATGAGCATCACAAAAAGCAAACAGGATTTGGATTCAACATCATGTGCCCTTCACCCTGTGTGGCTGAGTAGGACCATCCGATGTAGGGGTTTCCCAAGCTCAGACCTCAGTACTCCTCCCAGGGCTAGGAGTTGCATGTAAGGACAGTTCCCAGGCCCATCAGAGCAGCCTCCAGGTCCTCCCTGCTCTTCTTACAGAACAGGCTCACCTTTGGCATGCTTCCACATGACCTTGGGTGGTGGGTAGCCATCTACCGAGCAGTTGAGCACACCAGCTTTGCCATAGATGCCATCCTGGTTGTTGGGCTGCACCACAAATCGAGGGGGCACTGTGGAAAGTGAGGTGGGGAGAAAAGAGGCTTAGTCTCACTGGGGTCCCCTAGGTCTGGGGCCCTCTTCCAGTAGATGTCAGCCCTTCTTGGATCATTACAATGTTGGGAACAGACATCTTGTAAAGTCAGAAGTGCTTGCAAGAGTTCAGAGTTGTGAGTCCCAAACTTGACTGTGCTCTTGGCTGACCCTGTAAGGATGCCCTCCACTCAGACCTGAAAGTAAGAGGCTTGGGTCTCTCTGTCTTTAAGAAACCAGCCAGAACCAAGTTCTTAAGAGCTTGCAATTCCAACTGGAAGTCTAGAGAGATGCTCTTGGGTCCCCACCCCTCCCTGAGGCCAGCCTGACCAGCTCACCACGCACGATGAGCTGGCGCTCCCTGCTCACGGTGGCCGCCGCGTTGCTGGCAATGCAGGTGTAGTTGCCGTTGTGCTTGAGGGAGACACTGGAGATCTGCAGGGAGCTCATGAATTCCTTGCTCTCGATGGTCACTCCTGAGCCCGAGATGATCACCTGCCCGTCCTTTCTCCAGGTGATGCGGATGGGCATGTCCCCCGAGGACACCACACAGGGGATATAGAGCAGCTGGCCGATGGAGGCAGGGGGGAACTCGAAGGGCTGGATCAGAGGGGGCACTGGGGGACAAGGGGATAGGATGGTCAGCTGCCCTACTTGAGGGCTCTGGCTTAGCCCGAGGCAAGGCTGGAATGAAGCTCCCCAGGCCCCTGGAACCTTATTTTCCTTTGAATGCAGTATCTTCTGAGCATGCCCTGGTGCCCTGTCTCTTGTCCACCTGGATTCCCAGGCCAGAACTCCCTGTCTCTCTGTTAGGCTTCCCAGCTCTCAGATTGGTCTTTCAATTTGACTCATGTGCTTCCTGAGCTACTACTTAGCTTGGGTATAAATTCTCATCTTGGCAGCCACCTCTCAGCCCTCTGTGGGCCTGGGGTAGATAGAGACGAGGTGTCCTGGAGGCAAGTGAGGAAGGCCTGCTTAGATTCTCTCCCTTCTCTCTCCATGGCCACTTGCCTAAGACCGGAAGCTTCCAAACCAAGTCCTTTCGTGACCTGCCCTTCCCATGGCCATCAGCTTGTAGACCCCTTACATGTGCACAGCAACTTCACTGAATCCTACCAGCCATAGACCCGGAGCTTGACGGCCTCACTTTACAGATGGGAAGACAGGTTCGGAGGAGCAGTGACTGATAGGTCATGAAAGGTGACATTGGGACTTGAGACTTGATCTATCCACTCAAATCAAGGTTGTTTTTACTAAGAAGCATTGCTACCTCTGAAAAAAGACCCCAAATGTTCATTTGGCAGGCCCTTTTGTCTCCCTTGGTGTTCCAAAACTGAAAAGAGAGCCTGCTATCCCTCCGGTGGCCGCCTGGGTAGAGTCCCTGGGCAGAGCTTTCTGCACCAGGCTGCCCTCATCTCAACCCCTGGGGCGGGGGATGGAAGGTCAGGGCGCCTGTCTGCAGCCTGAGTCTCTGGGAGATGAATCCTCCTCTCTCAGCACTGGCGGGAACATCAGCCATTATCTTTATGATAACTCAATTAGGCGGCAGCAACTTCCCCAGCTCATGGGGGGGAGGGTAGAGCAAAGGAGACAGACAATTAGCTTAACAAGGATGAGCACGAGTAGATGAGGTCCCCTTTCTGCAGTTGAATAATTAAATTACAAAGCTGCCCACGGTCCTCAGCCTTCTCCCAGGCTCCTGCCCACCCCTCCTTGGAAGCCAGTGACGCTATTTCACCACAGACCTACCCAGAGCCATGGCCACAGCAGAGAGCACAGGCAGGCCTTGCAGACCCATGATAGAAAGCAGCCAGATGTGCACAGAGAAATCGTCTGAATCCTTGACGGGGTGCAGTAGGATGGTGGTGCTTCTTGATCAGAGCTTGGTCTAGAGGACTTGGCAGTTAGGAAGGTACTGCTTCCAGTACTCCTGTCAGGGGCCTCAGCAGGCCTTTAATGCTACCCTGACCTTGACCTCTACTCCAGCTAGGGGGTCTATCGTCGGGACTTTCCATGCCTGAGCCTTGCCTGGCATGCCCTCCTCCATGGCCATGAGCTCCCCATCCACTAGCCAGCTCACACTCATCCGATTCCATACCTACCTTGGTATTGGCCAGGTCCTAGGCCCTAGCCAGAGTTCTGGTCATTGGTCAGATGAACACATCCCTGTTATTGGCTGGTGTACTGGTTAGTTTTGTGTGTCAATTTGACACAAGCTGGAGTTATCACAGAGAAAGGAGCTTCAGTTGAGAAAATGCCTCCATGAGATCCAGCAGTAAGGCATTTTCTCAATTAGTGATCAAGGGGGGAGGGCCCCTTGTGATTGGTACCATCTGTGGGCTGGCAGTCTTGGGTTCTATAAGAAAGCCAGCTGAGCAAGCCAGGACAAGCAAGCAAGCCAGTAAGCAGCATCCCTCCATGGCCTCTGCATGAGCTCCTGCTCCTTGGCCTGCTTGAGTTCCAGTCCTGAGTTCCTTTAGTGATGACCAGCAAGTGGAAGAGTAAGCTCAATAAACCCTTTCCTCCCCAACTTGCTTCTTGGTCATGATGTTTGTGCAGGAATAGAAACCCTGACTAAGACAGCTGGCTTGGGACATTGCCCCTGCTCCTGTGGGAGGTTGGCTGGGACATGGGCATCTCTAGATAGATTTTTCTGAAACTCTGGCTCCACTGTCCTTTATTGACACTTCCCTAAGAGACTGCTCTCCTTAGGTCATTGTGAATCCCCTGGTGTGTGTGTGTATATGTGTGTAGGTCACACCTAAGCTTCTAGATCTCCTTGAGTTTCTGATAGAATTGCTTCTGAAAGCCAGTACAGGCCTGATTGCCACCATCTCCCTGGGCTTGGAGCTAGGACTTGTATAATAGGAGTGATGTGGGTGCCCCATAAATGCTCATCAGATATGTAAATAAGAGGACATATGTCGGGATATCACCTCTCAGGAGTTGCATGTGATAGACTTGGAGGTGGGGCAGACATAGAATGAGGATTCATCCAGAATAAAAAGCACTCTAGCTTCTCTCCAGGTGCTGTGGTTCTTCCCAGGGCCAGGCCTTTTCTGGTGTAGCACTAACGCAGCTCTTGGGATTGAGGAACCTCTGGACTGCGAGCAGGGGTTTGTGTCAGTGCTGACACTCCAGGAGCTGGAGAGGAGTATATGTGACCAAAGCATGGGTACTCTGAGCACCTCATTTCCAGTGGAGACAGAGCTTGAAGACAGGGACAGTGTTGCTCAGCAAGCAGAGGGGACCGTCTCTCAGTGAGAAGGGATTTAGATACTGATGTGAGTTATTAAGGCAGGTTAACTCCTTAGTTAGGCAATTATGTAATTACCCTGTGATGGTGTCACTGTGGTGTGGATGAGGAAGGCAGGGCCTTGCCCAAGTTGGGAGAGGTAAGTCACTGTCCTTTGTGATTACTGAGCCAGTGACGCCTGAACACACAGCCACAGGACTCAGCAGGGGAAGGTGTCCTCTGGAGGTGACCAAAGCCTCAGGGAGCCCTGACTATTTGATATGGCACATGTCTTACAAATGATATACAGGATGAAGGAAGAAGTCAGGCTGAGGCAAAGGGCAGAGGCCACCGAGGACTGTCAGGGAATGACATGGAGGAGCCCTTGAGAGGCAACTGAAAAGCAGCAGCCAGCACTCATGTTGGGGCTTAGTTACGTGGGTAGGATAGCCCAGGGCTCCTTTGTGTTGGCCAGACAACTCCTCAGAGGGTCCGATGTAGCACGCTGCTCTTTATCACTTGGCCACCACCAAGTCACACATGCCTGTGGTAGAAGCCCTTCAGTCACCTGTGTAGCTGGTTACTCTAAATTGAAATAGTCCCTCCTAGAGGAAGGACAGACGCTTATAAAAGTGGGGAAGCTCATGAAACTTAGATTTATGAGGCCCTCGCAAGGTTGTAAAAGTGGCTGACAATTGCTGAGCAGAATAGACACCCTCCTGCCAAGCTTTGGGGCTGCAGCCTTCCTGACAGGGGTGCTCCTGTAAGTCACCCCTTACCCCTGCTTCTGTAAATAGTCTCAATAGACTTGCTGCTTTACCAAGCTAGACTTGGGTGTAATAATTCCTTTGGCCTGTTAGTGCCCACCTGGGGGGAGCAGACATTTGTTCTCTCTGTTAAGGAAAAGTCACACAACCTCTTTGCAGACAGCCAGGGCTTCTTGGGGGGAACTCCACAGCTCCAGGCTGGCATTCTGACAACCCTCAAGTCCAGGCTCAGAGATGGCCTGTGCGGTGGGACAAGGGGTTTCTCAGCAGTGGTGGGATATTTGATAAGAACACATGATTCTTTTTTAAGGCTCTGGATATCTATAAAGGAAGACCTACCATTTAGCTGTGTTTTCTCTAAGCTCAGGGACAGATGCTAATAGAATGGGTGTGCCATCTTTCCCCCAATCTTTCAGGAGTTGGGGGTCTCTGGCCACCTGTCCTCATCAGTGTCAGCGGCAGTCCCAAGTCTCTTGTGCCTATGTCCATAACTTGTGCAGTAGCTGGCCTGGAATGTCATATGGGGGAGGGGGATTCCTTTCTGGAGCAAGGCACCACACCAGTGCTGAGGCCAGAGACCAGAGTGTCTACAAAGATGCAGCAGTCGTGGTAGTCCACACGACATCTGGCTGTCATAAAGCCTTTATGGACACTTGTTGGAAGTGTCATGCAGTACTGACCACCAGCCCAGCCCATAAATGCTTTATGGGGTCTCTTATCATCTGTCTTTGAGGTTGAGCCTTTTATTTACTGCACCTGCTTGCAAAGTATGCACTGTAGGAAGTCAGAGCCTCTCTGTCCACACAGCATGGACTCAAGAAAAAGCTACGTCTAGGGCCAGGACATCTGAATTCCAGGCTCTGTTGCCCACTCAAGTGACTATAGGCAAGTGGCCTTGCCATACCCCGGCCTCTGCCTGAGCCTTGGTTTCTTACTCTGTACAATGGAGGGATACCAGGCCTGGAGAAATGGCTAAAGTGCTTGCCCAAAGGCATGAAGACTTCAGATCAGATCTCAGTCACCATGGGGGAGCCCTCTGTTGTCTATAGCCCTGGTACTGTCAGGGGCAGAGACAGGAAGATCACCAGAGTTTGTTGGCCACTAGCTAAGCTCCAGGTTCAGCAGGAGACCCTATGACTAGGGAGTGACCAAGCAGGCCACCTGATATCCTCTTCTGGTCTCCACATGCATGAAATGCACATATGCACACACCTAAGTGTGCCTACACACACACACACACACACACACACACACACACACACACACATACCCCAGACACAAAATGGTGGAGGTAGGCCAGTTAATTGTACTAGCATGACAGAATTTCCAGGTTCAATAAATCTAATTATTCTAGGAATAAGCACAGTTTACTTCAGTTTTTATTACAACCATCTCTTCTTGGCAATGCCTTCCCTGTCCACAAGGTCCCTCCCTCCTGGCACTCTCCTATCCAGTTTAGATTTAATGTCATGCGTTGTATCCACTGCCTGTTTATTCGTAAGATGCACGCTCCTGGAGGGTGGGGAATTCTGTGTGTTTTGAGCACAGCTGTGTTGGTGAAACAGAAATAGCACTGGGAACAAGGTAGGTGCACATTCAGTGACTGAGTGAACACAGTAGGTGCACAGTCAGTCACAGAGTGAACATAGTAGGCACACATTCAGTGACTGAGTGAACATAGTAGGTGCACAGTCAGTGATTGAGTGAACATAGTAGGTGCACAGTCAGTAATGGAGTGTGGAGTGAACAAACACCACAACGCTTCCCCATCTCTAACACCTTCACCACCACCATCACCAGCCCCATCTGTCCCTGAAGGAGGTTGCTTGCTCTGTGTTCCCAAGGAAACCTGGCTGCAAGCAGACAGAGCGCTCTCAGAAATAGGCAGTTCTGGAGCCTGTGGTGCCCCCTGCCTGTGAGTTCCAGCAGGGCTCCTTCCAAACCACCCCAAGCTATAGCAGGCATTCAGGTAGGTGGGTAGCTTATACTCGGAGATCACAGAACCTCCCACCCCAAACTGTTCATGGGAGTGGGACAGGGATCCCCACAGGAGCCTCTTCCAGTTACCGCCTGGCTGAAGCTATGCACAGACTTGATAGGCACACATGTGTGTGAGTCTGGGATATTGGAGGAACAGAGTCTGTGTGGGGTGAGTGCCCTCTTCTGCTGGCTTGCTTTCTATGGGGACTTGGCATGCCTTTCCTCGGTCAGAATGTGCCTCAGACCCTCAGTCTAGCTATAGAGGTTCTTGGAGACTCTGATGTAAGGTAGGACATTTCCCCATAGAACCATGCCAAGAAGCCCCAGTTGCAGGCCCTGCCCTTGGTTAATCAAACATTCAGTCTTTGCACCCAGAGATGCTTTTATGACATATTATTTCTCAGCTGCTGAGGACTCAAAAGTCCTCAAGTCTAGGTTGGCTCTGTGTGTGCTCCTCTTAGCGTCCTGCCAAGGATCTGTTCCGAAGCCCAGAGACAAATGCTGTCTCCTGCAGCTGGTTCCCCTTGGCATGTGCCAAGCCCAGGAATTCCTCAAAGCATCCCTTTGCCCCTCTGTCTCCTGCCTTGCTGAGCCTCCCTTGCAGGAACTCTTGAGCAGTGTTTCATATAACCACCCATAGCTGCCTTTCATGGGTCAGGGGTGTCCTTTTACAGGAGAAGGCGTTTGTGCACACATAACTGTTCACATGCATGTACATGAATCTGCCCCAACACAGGCGGGCTAGTGTGCCTCTTTGACACTGATTGTGCATGTAGTTTGTACACATGTGTGCACCCCACACATCGCTGCACATGTGTGTATATGCATGTCGGGTATGTTCTGATCTTGGCTCACTGATTGAAAATTTCATTAGCAGACACGCAGTCCCCAGAAGGAACCGAGTCAGCAGTTGTTTTTCCAGCTCACGAAGCAGCAATGGTTTGGCCGCATCTGGTCCACCAGTCTTGGCTCCCACAGAGAAGTGGGGGTTGGGGAGGGGACTTGATACACTGTTGGCAGGCTTCCGGTTCCTGTCTCATTCCATCTCAGCCTTTTCTGCCCTCTGTTCCAGTCTGCCCCCCTGACTTCATGCACTTTGCAATGTCCAGTAGCCATAGGGTCCGGAGTGTTACCCCTGCACTCACCCCTTCCTCCCTGGAGTCTGGGCCCCTTGCCATGTCCAGGGGCACCTCCTCCTCCCCCCTCCTTGGGGAGCTCTTGGAAGAGCACAGCCGCTAATCAAGCAGCGTGATCATAATCAGCTTTGATGGGCTCTTCTGCAAAAGTGCATTCTAATGAGGTGGGGGAAGCGAGCGGAGAGGGTGGGGTGGAGGAGCTGAGCTTTCGGAGAGGTGGGGGAACTGGCTTCTAGGCCTTTACATGAGGGTCTGGTCTAGAGGGGAAACAGGGGACCTTACCCCTCCTACAGCTGAGTACTGGTCTTTTTTTTAGACCGTGCTAAGGAGCAGGAAGGTTTGCACACAAGCCTGTATCACACATTGATAGACAGACACACAGATACACAGACAGACACACAGACAGACACAGACACAAACATAGACCCACATGCAGACAGACACACACACACATGCCTGGGCATACAGACGGACAGATACACACACATACAGATAGACACGGACAGAGAGACAAACAGACACATACACACAGTCACACATGCACACACATACATAGTCACACACACATAGTCACACATGCACACACACACACAGTCACACATGCACACACACACAGTCACACATGCACACACACACAGTCACACATGCACACACACAGTCACACATGCACACACACACACACACACACATGCACACACACACACACACACACACACACACACACACACACACACACACACACTCCCCAGGCTGGGAGATATTGTCACTATACTATCACTACAGGTCCACCGAGTTGCTGAGCCTGAATGCATCAGATTCAATTCATTAGGAGCGATCGCTCCCTGAATGGGGCTGAATAATTGATGAGCCGAGAGCAGCTTTCAGGATGTTCCGAGTACTCTGAGGCTTGCTGGAGCCCTGTTATTATTATTTTTTTCTTTTAGCTGACAAACCCGGCCAAATGCTTGCTGGAGCACTGGGCACAGGGAGCAGAGCAGAGGTTAGATGTTTTAATATGTGATGTTTACACTGTACGCTCTCGGCCCATTGCTTGTAACAGAAATGGATACAGGCTTCTGTGATGCCCAGTGGGGTGGAAGCAGGGCAGACAGGGCTATGGCACATCATTACCAAGTCCACTTGCCCAGGTGTGGAAGGGAGATGGGGGCCTGGCATGTGGGCCCATGGGCTGCCTGGAAAGGGCATGAGGTCGGGAACACTCTGTCACTGAAACAGCTTAAAGCAGGAAGGTGGTACTGCCAATGTGTATCTCAGCTCTCTTTCTCAGGCCTGAGATGGCCAAAAAGCTCCCAGTTTTTGGAGCTTACAGTGTGGCTTCCCGTAAGTTAACTTTAACCCAGACTAGTGCTGCAGATTCAGTTCAACAAAAATGTGCCGTCTGGCACTGTGACAGGTGGCAGGGTGGGTACACAGGATGCATGTGACCCAGCCCTGAATACTGCTCAGGGTGGGCCAGATGACAGAAAGGTAAGAAGCACAGGGAGGAGGGCTTCCTTTACCTTCCACTGTAACTGCCAGGTTCCCACCCTGGGGTCATTGTCATAGCTCATTGATACAGCATGTGTCCCCAATCACTTTCTCTCCTAGACCCCCCTTCCTTGGACATTCGATGCTGCTTCCAGGGTCAAAGCAGGGGAGACTCCGGTCTGAGACCCTCAAGGGCACCCCAGGTGTCGGGACCCTTCTTGGCCTAGACCTGTGCTCTTTTCTTTCTTTCCACAGACCTTGGCCTCATCTTGGCTTTCCCTTCCTTGTTAGTTGGGCCCTCCTTACAGGATAAGGGGAAGAGGTCTTTCTAGTCCCCCCTGCCCCACTTCTCTGGAGGATGGATGGCTGCAGGCTGCAGGAAGGAAGCCCCCCAGGTGATGGGGGCCCCTTCTGAGTCTCAAGAGTACTATCTCTCTTTTCTGCTGTCCTCCAGGCACCACAGGTTGCCTCTTCATTCGTGAGGTGGAGGATGGAGCTGATCTTTGCCTCCAGGCCTGCATCCTTCTCCAATATTTCCTGGTCAGGCCCAACAGGATCTATTTCCCCATCCTGCTCCTAGAACCCCCTAGACCTGCATCCCAGGCACTCTCTAGATAACCCCTATACCTGTCGATCCCAAAGAATGTGTTTGGGGCTCCATAACTCTCACTGTCTCAGAGCCAAGGGGGCAGAGTCCAGTGGCTCACAGGTCTACTGAATTGTTCTTTACAATCAGCCAACCTGTAGACTTAGGAGATGGCCCTTGAGAGGGTAACAGAGCCACCCAGCACCCACCCTGACTTCTGCTGTAGCCACCCATCAGGTGAGCAAGAAAGCTATGGTGGGTCCGTAACTGAGCTCCAGGCCTCAGAGAGCTAGCAGATGATCTCTTCCCTGTGACCCCACAGAAGCTGGGGTGTGCACTCTGTGCTCAGGATGGAGCCAGGGTGGTTAGTGTGCACTTCCTCTGCCCTGGCCTTCAGCCGCCACTCTCCAGGGTGGCCCTGTTGAGTATCTGATGTGGTCCTACTGAGTACCTGGTGGTTCCTTCCTGACATCAGTGGCCCGTGTAAGCCACCATCCCTGGCCCGAGCCTCCTGGCTAGAAAGTGTGCTGCCTCCTCATGTTTATAGCTGAGGCTTCATTTCCCTGAGGTCAGTGCTGTTTTTTTTTTTCCTGGAGCTTTTAGCCTTGTATCCACCACAATCCTTCACTCTGTCATCTCTCTTCCAACGAGGCCCAGTCCCTCTTCCTTGGGCTACGACACACTGGGGAGTGCCTTCTGTCGGAAGCCTGTGCCAGCAGCCTGGGAGGCAGGCAGGCTGCAGGCAGGGAGGGACCTACCTTTGACGGCCACATGGACGCTCTGGCTGATGGAAAGCTGTGGCTGGATAAGAACACTGCACAGGTACTCCCCTTCATCCATGCCCTTCTGCACGTCTGTCAGCTTGAGAGTCCCGTTCTCAAACACCACCTGGCGGTGGTTATCGGGTAGCAGCAGGGCATCCTTGTACCACTTGATGGAGTAGTAGGGGTAGCCAATGACCCTGCAGTTGATGAGTGTATCTCGCCCGGCGACTGCTGTGATGTTCCTCATTGCTCGGATGCTGGGGGGTCCTGGGGAGTGTGGGGGAAAGAGGAGAGGAGGGGCAGGTGGCTTCATGAGCCAGTGCCACTTTGTGGTGGGGCTCTTCTCCCTTGCTTGGCCCCTGAGACTTCCCCTGGGGCAAGAGACTTCCCGGGTGAGGGCACAGGGGTGCTTTCTCAGCTAAGTGCAGAGGCAAGGATTGGGGTCACCATGGGACTCCTAGAACTCCATTATCATTGTAAGACTGTAAACAGCTGTGAGCCACACAGGCCTCTTCACAAGTCCCTTACAGGACTGGACACGGCCAATCCATAGCCCCAACAGGAAGCCACCAGATTGGACCAGGTGGGTCCTTCTTTAGAGAGAAGCTGGGATTGAAGTGTCAACAGGGAAGCAGGGAGCTCATGCTTTTTCTCTGCTTGTTCACACTGCAGGCACACCCCTCAAAGAACCTCCTGCATAGTGATATACTATCCAAAAGGCGTCAGGAAGGTCGTGACCATATGGGCCCACATGTTGCTTCTTCCAGTCAGGGAAATTGTATTGTGGGTACCTGAGAACGGGCTGCAAAGTGGGGTTCTGACCATAGTGGCTGGGGGTTGGGAGTATCCTCAGCAGGGCTGACTGGCAGGAGGCATCATGGGAGTGGGAGGAGGAAGCTTAGAGGTCACCATGAAGGGACAGTACTGGAGAGCATCATGGAAATCTGGTGCTTCAGGTCCCCATTCAGAAGATGCAGGAGAGAACTAGAGAGTCCTCCAGGGCCCTGTACCTCCAGTTCAGAGAGGGACACAGGGGCTTGGCCAGATAGTGGGCTCAGACTTGTCATATGGCATGGGGGAGCTGGCATAGGTGACTTTAGACGGAATCTCCATCTCTACCCCTTCCCTGCCTCAGGGCAACTGTGAGCATCCCTGGACCAGTGTCTATTTCTGACAGTTTCTCTGTCCTCTGTCCTTGGGTTAGAGGTCACTGATAGGGTCCAGAGAGGACCAGTCAGACCCGGAGGGTTGCAGAGCATCAGGGGAACTACTCTCACAGTGTTAACTTGGAGAACTGAGGAAGGGAGTGGTCAGTACCCATGGGCCCCTCTCCTATTCCTGCAGTCTGCCTATCTCCAGGGATTACCCAGTTGGGGGGCTCAGTTTCAATCTCTCACTCCTGAAGGCTTAAGCCTTGTAGTTAGAATATGATCTTGAGGCCCCTGACTGCCTACATTTCTAGGGACATTTCAGTCCTCAGTGGAGGATGCTGGGAACTCACTAGTATTAAGGTTGAGTATGCCCTACTTCTGTCTTTGTCCTTTCAAGACCCTGCTGGGGGCTGGCAGATGCTAGCAGGTGCATAGAGCACTAGGGGCCCAAAGTGATTTGATGGGGGATGCGGTCGGGAGGGTGTACAGGCCAGATTGTGGGAGGGAAGAGGAGGAGGGGGAAGGAAAATGGGTGGACTGCACCAGACACACACTCACACACGAGAATGGTTGATGGGACTGTGGTGGGCAGGGGAGAGAGAGAGAGAGAGAGAGAGAGAGAGAGAGAGAGAGAGAGAGAGAGAGAAAGAGAGAAAAGGGGGAGGGAGGGGAGAGAGACCTCCACTAAAATCAAAATGACAATTACTAAGAAGCACACAAGAATGACGGTGACCACAAAGATGGCAAAGGAACTCAAAAGCCTATTCTGATATTTAAATGTGGACAGGCACCTCTTACGTTTATTCGCGCCTGATATTCAGCACTGCCCACCGAGTTCCGCGCTGTGCACCGGTACACGCCCCCATCCCGGATCTGGGGACCCGTGACGTTCATGTGGCTGATGGTGGTGCCGTCAGACATGGTGTACTGGTTGGTGCGGTGGCTTCCGTCCCGCACGACGGGTTCGTCGTCCAGGGCCCAGGTGACCGTGGGGGGCGGGGCGCCCTTGGCGGCACACATCAGTGAGAACTGCTCCCCGGGGTTGACCACCTTCTCGCTGAAGGATGAGACGATGCGGGGCGTGCCGTCTGCAGGGAGCGAGGAGCCCCCTTCAGGGTCACTAAGTCACAGAGATACTATCCCACCAGGCCACCCACCCCGTGAGGGGGAGGAGGCAAAGTGGCAGCCAGGATAAAGACAAAGGGCTGTCACGTGTGGGCTTGTGCTGTACACAAACCCATGAGGTGCAATTACTATTGTGGAGTGAGGTGCCTGGCAAGTGTGGGGTCTTTTGAGCAGGTTGCTTTATTGGTGGACAATGAAGATTACTTCCACTTCTTCCAGACATGGTGAAGATTAAATTAATTACCGAATTCAGGATGCTTCTCTGTTTATTAATAAAGACTGCAAGGTTCAGAAGGCATGTGTGGGTGAACTCTAAGTGCAGGTGTTGGTTTTGACCATGCCAGAGACAAGAAGTTAGCATGTTAGCTCTATTCACAGAAGACCTTAAGTTTGTGGTTTAAAATGCAAGTTTCCCAGAGACAGTGGAGGTGACAGGAGTCTGGCTCCAGCCTTAAGCCTTGGCTAACCATGTCATCTAGGATGAGACAATTAACTTCATGTCCAACCTTCCTACCATGGAATATGGGGGTGGAGTTGTCACCCTGATCCTCCTTCCTCACAAGATTGGTGTCAGGGATTAAAAAGACATCAAGCACACTGTACCCCGTAAATATGTATGCTTATTATATGTCAATTAAAAAATATCTCTGGAATAGTAGTGTGTGTAGGTTATTTCAGCCCTCAGGAGACTGAGCCAGGAGGATTGTCACCAGTTCAAGGTCAGCCTGGTCTACATAGTGAGACCTTGTCTAAAAATAAATACATAAATAAATAAACAAATAAGAAAGATCAGATAATAAAAGTAGATGCTTGAAATAAATAAATAAATAGCAGGGCAGATGTCGTCGTGTTGTTGATATTCTTTGATGTTACACAGCAGAATGCCGATGTTTACCAGAGATCTGGCCAGCCTGCCCAGCCCTGTCCCTGCCGCTGGATGGAAGAGACACTTGTCTAGAACTGGGGAGATCCTGATGCTTGCCTGAGCCTGGGAGTATGTAGTGTCATATGACCTTTGGCCCCTCCTCTTCTTCCTTTCTTCCCTCTCTAGGCTGGCCCCGCCTTCCTGTTTCCGACCCTAGCCTCATTTTCCATGTGTCTGCTCTCCAGAGCCATCCTCTAAGGTGCCAGAATTCTACCCAAAGCCAAGGGTTGGCCCCTCCAAGTGAAAAGATGAGCTACCTAGTGGGGTGCTCTTAAGTGGGAGGCCCTTGAGATGGCGGGTATCCACTTCAAAGGAACCTGCACTGGGATGGTCTCTTTGTTGGGAAGAGCAGTGAGAGACTGGTTGAGTAAGCACTGGGGCTTGCTCTGCACAGCTCTTCAGGTTGAGGAAGGCACGAGGGTCCAGGTTCAGGGGCGGCCCAGCTACCAGGCCTCAAAGGCCCTGTAGCGAGACTCCCTCATTACAGGCCTGGGGTTGGCATATTTGTGAAAACAGTAGTGGTGTTCCCTTATTGCTGTATGATTTTGTAGTAAAAAGGATCAGCTGGAGACACACAGAACCTAAGCTTGTTGGAAGGTGGAGTTCCTGACAACCCTGAGAGCCCCTTTCCACCAACGAGCAAGAGGCATCTCCTATGTGGTCTCAGCCTGGGGCTGGGGTTCATAGTGGGGCAAGTGGAGTGTGAGCTTCATTGGGTTCTCATGTTTTGGCTAAGCACCTTGCACAGTGCACAGCATGAACAAACACACCCAGAAATGCTGTGTGAGGAAGCCGGGCGGTGGCAGCTTTAAGCGGACCAAGAATAGGGTGGGAACAGAGACTCCTGGTTAGAGACAGCCCGTTGAGAAGAGACCTCCCTCAGGCTGGAAAGGATTCCAAAGTTCAGAGGTTCTTGGCACCACATCCTCTAGACCCCGAGGAAACCCCTCTCCTGAGAAAGTTCTAATAACTGTTGAGGGCAATGGTAATACATAATAGCATTGTTAAAACCCTTGTTCACTAGACATGCCACCAAAACTTTGATTCTTCACTTCAAAATAGGGAACATTAAAAAGGACCTCCACCTAGAGCCCTTGCAAAGCTGACACAAGGGCATGGGGGCCTGTCTTGTGTGCACTGAGCACTGCACAGATGCCTCCAAGCCTGCCCAGTACCTCTCAGGGGACTCCAGCCCCACTCTTCCCTGCCACCAGCATCCTCTCACCTTCCAGCACAATGATGGCAAAGTCCTGGGCTGTCTGGGCCTTGCGGGTGGCGAAGCACTGGTAGGCTCCCGAGTGGCTCTTCTGAGCCGAGGAGATGAGCAGAGTTTCATTGCTGAGTCCGCGGATGGAGATGGCCTCGCCTGGCAGCACCAGTTCTGTGTTGCGGTACCAGCGGATGGTAAACTCTGGGGAGCCCGTGAGGGCGCAGGATAGGATGACTGTGCTCCCGATGCCTGTCTTCAGCTTCTTTGGTGTCAGGGTCACATGAAGAGGGTCTGATTGGGGCCAGGCAGGCACAAAGGGAGGTGGGAGAGAGGAATAGGATAGAAAGACCTTAACCGTGGTGGCATGTGGCTAGATGGACAGAGGCCACAGAGTCCAGCTCTGTGAACATGCCTGTGTGCAATTTAGGACTAAAAAATCCCCTGCTCTGGGCCTCAGTTTACCTATGAGTCACCTGTAGGTTCAGACCAGGATTTTCTGTGGACTCTTATTCTGGTAACCTCTACCTGCCTAAGGTAGGCCCCTCTGCTTAGGCAGAGCTTCAAGGCCCCTTCAGCTCCCCCAGAAGCATGGGACATTGATCTGCATGGCACCCAGAAACCAGAAGGCACAACTTTTTCCTATCAACTGCCTCTCATACCCATGCAGGCCACCAGCCCCCTGCTTTCTGCTAGTCTGATGTCCTTTATGTACATCCGGGGCTCCACCAATCATTTGCTTTGCCAGAACTTCTATGGATCCCTCCCCAAGCCCCAAACTCTGCATGGTATTCAAGGCAATGCCTTCCTAGTCCCCTGGGCCAGGCTTTCATCTCTTTTCTGGACATCCACCTCCTCCCTGCCAGGGAGCAGCTCTGGGGTCCTTTCTGTCCTAGCCTCTCCATGACTGCATGTTGGGGACAACCTGCACGCCAACTGTCATGACTCTCTGGGCTGTGGGGAGGCTGTTGAGTCTGGATCTGGCTAGGGAGTCAGAAGTGAGACTGGAAGGCCAACAGAAGCTCTGCTGTGCCTGTGGCCCCCCCCCCAGGGTCTCATGAGAGGGTGATGGGGGAGGGCGGAGTGGCCCCCCCAGGGTCTCATGAGAGGGTGATGGGGGAGGGCGGAGTGTTACCTCCACCAAGCTTTATAGCACAGTAGACTCTGCTGAGGATGGAGGAGAGTCACGCTAGACGGATCCTGCCCTCAAACTGGAGTGACCTCAGGCAACTGTCATACTGTTGAGCACGCTATTCAGGGACTCAGGCTGATGCTGCCTGCCACCTACAGGAATGCACAGGGTTCCCAGTGCCCAGCTCCTTGGTTGCCTGATCGTCAGAAAATTCTGGGTATTGGAGCTCAAAGGAGCCTCTGCATACAGGCCAGATGAAGCATCAACAGGATGGGTGGAGCAGAGATCCTTTAGGGCACTTTTGTGGCATCAACCCCTCTGCCTGCTCTCTGGGGCTCATAACAGGAGAGCTCTACAGGGCCTTCCTGCTTTCCATAGCTCCCTGGACCCCTGAACCCTTCTGGGAAGAACAGGGAAGGACCAGACTTTATATCCACAGTAGCTCCTGATGCAACTGACTTGGCTGCCTCTGCTCAGTGTCAAATCTGATGGATCAGGGCCCTGGTCAATTATCCTTAAATACTTAGTCTGCCCACAGCCCTGCCTTGTGATACCATCAGCATTGGCTCCCTCAGCCTGGCATAGCCTACCCCCAACAATCCCAGAAGCTCCCCCTTTTACAGTGCTCCATAAGACTCTCATAGCCTGCTTAACTCCTGGAGAGAAGAAGGCCATCGGGCAGGAGGTCACGGATACTATCAATGACACCAGGACTGAAAGGCAGGGCTGGTTTCAAACCAGTGGCCTCTCCAAGCCATAATCTTTCCTTTCAGCCATTAGGAGCCCCTCTTGGGGCAGCAGGGCTTGCATGGTCCTGATATGACATTATACAGACGGTGACTGAGTCCAGAGGCTCCTAGGGCTGCAGCGAGAGGCCCCCGACTCACCGATGACTGTGAGGATGCCATTGGCCTCTGCTGACCCGAAGGTGTTGGTGACCTCACAGATGTAGGTGCCGCTGTCCTCAGTGCGCAGGTCACTGATGGTCAGCCCTGTAATGCGCTTAGCCCAGCGGCTGTCAGCAGGGAGGGGTCTGCCATCTTTGAGCCAACGGATGGCAGGGATGGGGTAGCCGGAGGCAGCACAGGGCAGCTCTACTGCATGGCCGGTCCACACTTCCTGGGAGTAGAAGCCATCCAGGATAGTGGGGATGGACTCTGCAGGGTCTGGAAAAAGAGAGAGTCAGTAGCTGAGGCCACCCTGGGCCGAAAGGTAAGAGCGGGGAAGAAGGCCTCCAGACAGGAGCCCCTTGCCCATGCTTACAGTGAGCAGGTTCCAGGGTGGTAGCATTTCCAAAGGAGTGCCTGTATCCTCCATGTGTGTGCCTAGAGCAGGCTGAGCCCTGAGAACCATGCTTATGAACCAGGCTCCAAGGATGGCTGAGGACATGGCAGAGATCACAGTCAAAGGGAGGACATGGATGCTCTCTTCACCCTGGTTTCAGGACATGAGAGTGGTGGATCTCTGGGCCTCAAAGCAAACTAGAGATACCCCCACAATGGGTGAACAGTTGGGGTGGCCTGCCCTTTCTCAACGTTTTAGTTATGGGCCTAGTAGCCTTCAATGGCTAAGCCAGCTCTTCAGTCCCTTGCTCAGCTCAGGTTCAGAGTGACCCGTGCATATCCCAGAGTTCAGAACAGTGTGGGAGTAAAGCAAAGAGAAGCCAGCATCTGGGAGATGTGAACCTAAGTGGTGGAAGACCTGGGCCCCATTAAGTGAGATGTTCGTGTCTTTTGGGTACTCCTGTTTGTTTTCTCAGCCCGACTCTTCATGGGTAAGCCTTCCTGGCCTTCTGTCCCCTGAATCCCAGCTCTGCGGTCAAGGATCTACCAGCTCTCCTCAGCATACCACACCTCCCTTTTCTCTTTTTAGACAGGGTCTCTAGTCAATGTTATATGTCAGGGGTGACCTTGAACTTAAAAAAAATGTAGTGTGTGTGCATGTGTGTGTGTGCATGTGTGTGTGCATGTGTGTGTACTTTTGAACACATGGGTATGCATATGCCATGGCTCATGTGTTGAAGTCACAGAACAACTTACAGGAATTGGTTTTCTCCTTCCACTGTGAGGGATCTAACTTGGGTTGTCAGGCTTGGTGGCACCTTTACCCTCTGAGCTATCTCACTGTGCCATGATCTTGAATTTCTGATTATCTTGCCTTTACCCTATGAGTCCTGGGATTACAGGCATGTGCCACCATGGCCACTTTATTTTGAGATCAAACCCAGGGCAGATACTTTACCAACTGAATTTTATCCCCAGCTTTCCCCCAACACACCCTTTTGCTTTTCCCTTCTTTTCTCTCAGATTAGTAGCCCAGGCTTACCCCCAATGCTTGGCGAGCCTCCTGCCTTACCCTCTTGAGTGCTGGGATTCACAGGCATGTGTCACCAGATCTGGCCTCAACCCACCCTCACCTTTTATTCCAACTCTTCCACCATTGTCTAGGACCCATCCCTGACTGTAGCTTGTTCTATCCTCACCTCCCAGTCTCCACAAAGGCAAGCTGGGTCACCCAGACACGCAGCCAGTCTGCTCTGCACAACCAACTCTTGCTCATTGTTCACCAGTCAGCCTCTGAGTCTCTCCTGTGCACCCCTCCCCCTCGCTGCTGCCACTCTCTCCAGACTCCCATGGAGTTTCCGTCTTTCCTTTCCCTTTCAAACAATTCCTTTTCTTTTTAAAGAAGAAAACACGTAAAGTTATTGTTTTTTGAACAGGTAATATATGCAGGTGCAAAGCTTCAGAAAGCTGAAGAACATAGATGGAAACGGGTCTCCCTCAGCCCCTGGCCTCAGCCTGCTGTCTTGCCTCTCGAGGCCACAACTGTGGCTAACCTGTCTTTTTACATAGCAGCTGCCGCAGGCCAGGCATCCATCTTCCCAGAGGACAGCCAGGCTTTTTGAGGCAATGTTAACCTATGATGTCCCCCTTGTGCCCAGTGTGGAGTGGGGGTCTTGGCTGCTGAACCTTCTGTTTCTGGGGGAAGAAAGGGGGTCAATAAGCAGGCAGTTAGAAATGAGGGTGTGCCAGTGAGCTGAGTTTGCTGGATAAACTCCACACTGACAACTTTATAGACTACAGCTGCCTGTGACTTAAGAGAACACAGAGAGAACACAGGTTACTGAGACCAGAGAAGTGTATGGACCGGCCCAGGATGACATGGCAGACCAGAGCTCTGGAAGCAGCTTGCCCTTGTTCTTGTCCAGCAGCTGGGGCCCCAGGTGGACTCATCTGACATGCTGAATATTGTTTGGGAGTGGACAGGGGAGCTGCTGACCCACCGTACTCCACTTTCATCAATGGAGGCTGTCAGCTCTTTGCTCTTGTCCCTTGGAGAGGAGTCAGGCCAGTAGTTTCTCCCAGAGAGCGACTTTCCAGAGACTTTCTCTGTCTCCACTTGTGGCTGGGACCCGGGAGGCCCAAGTGACAGATATACCTGGTCTCTAGTCTGCCTTAAGACTTTGGGTGAGCCTCATAACCTCTGTGCTGAGTGTCTGCCCTGCACAGTGGAGGTGGTTATGGTACCTCCATATCTTACGTTACTTTCCTAGGCACTGCGTGGCAGGCAGGATGTGTGCTACAGTGTCTCACAGATACAGGAGGGGCAGATGCACGGATGATTGCCAACTGATGCTCATCCTCCCTCCTTCCCGATTTGCTGTCCTCTCCCCTCCTCCACCCCAGTGGGAATGGTTGATTGGTTGGGATCAACAGAGCCAGTGCCAGAGAAGAATTACTCAATGTGACACTTAATTGATGCGAAATACACAAATTTCATGGCACAGGGCAGAATTTACAAGCGGAGGGGCCGCCAGGGTGGCTGAGGAGGGGCAGGGTAGGGGGGGAGAGAATTAATCACCGAGGCGTAGGCGTGAAATTAAATTCCGGGGGGTGGTAGGGAAAAGAAACCTCTTTCATTACCAGGAAGCAGAGATGTAAAGGGCTATGGCGTGTACACGTGACATCCCAGGGGACTGGGCGCTGCCAGCAGAGGCACTGGGCTGGGAAAAGACAGCCCTGCCTGAGGTTGCAGGGCCCCAGGTCAGGCTGCTGGCATGTCCTGTGATGTCTGAGCTAAGGCTGGGACCAGGGCACATGGAATCTGCTCCCTGACTGTCCTGCACGTGCTGGGGGATGGGAAGTTGGTTTCATATCCTGTCTGATCCCTTGGTCTCTGTCTCAAGGTGGGACCCATACTAAGTCTCTGAGATGTTGCTGCTTTTAAGAGTGCTTGGGGAACTCTCTAGAAAGCCCCAAGTCATATGGAGGGGGTGTTATCTAGAAGGATTCAGGGGAGACGTAGCTTCTTTCTGTAACTGCCCTGTTTGACTTAGAAAACAGAAAAATAAAAGTTGCCTACTCTTATGCCCTGCCTTGGGAATGTGACAGGGCTAGGAGGACGGTGTAGGAGCCACAGGGCAAAGACACAGACCTCCCTGCCAAAGCTGACTTCTGGACGCTTCCCGGGCATCAAGTTCCACTGAACTTCACATGCCGTAGCCAGTGACCTCCTAATGACTGCCCAGCTAACTGGATTTGCTGTTCTCTTGGACATCACTGGACGCTTGGTAGCGCAGCTTGCAAAGAGCCTCTGGCCTTCTTGCACGGCGTGGTCTCCTCATCCCTCTCACCTTCACGTGTGGGGAGCCTTTCAGGAGCTCACAGGCCTTAGGGACAGGGAGCAGGTGCTTCCTGGGGACGCGGACCTGGACTTAGGGGCGCGTAAGTGTGGTGAGCCTGGAGGTCGGAGCTCCCCTGATGCCGTTCCCTGCGTCCCTCTCAGATCACTTGCATTTTTGCAGAGACAAGCAGCTTGCAGACAAGCTGCCTTGTCCTATCTTATCACATCAGGGCCCTGCGTCACTGAATGGCCTCCCCTCCTCTCCTTGCTGTTCCCTTCCCTCCGGCATCTTCCTTCCTTTTCCTCACCTCCCTTTGTCTTTGTGTGTCTCTCTGGTCTGGGTCTAGGTCTCCTCTCCTGTCCTGGACCACTCTCTCTGGGCCCTGGCCTCTCTCCCAGGATTGTCCAGACACCTTTGTCTCTGACCTCTGCCCCTTTAGGTAGGATTTTATCTCTGAGTCCTTAGAGGCAAAGCATCTCTCTCACAGTTCCTCCACCATGCATTTTACCCACCATGATGGTGTAGGACGAGAAAGAAAAGCCTCCAGCTTCCAGAATCTGTTCTTTTGAGGGACCCCTGCCTAATCCTCAGTCCCCGCCCTCAGAGCTGTAGGTCTGGCCATCGGAGCAGAGAATGAAGGATTTGATGGAGGGGAGAGCAGAGCAGGCCCTGCATTAGGAGCTCTCTGTGCCCCCACCCCTGCACTGTATGAGGAGCATGCAAATGAGATGCAAAACACCATGCAAACAAGGCTCTGTAATTTGGAAGCAAACCACTCCAATGAAACACACTCTGAGTTGGCCACGGATTCAAAAGTCCTACCACATGGTCTGTGCTATGGCCAAGTGTCATTGTCTCACCACAGAAGCATGATTTCCATTGGTGCTCACTAATGCCATAAATGTTTACTTGGTGTTTACTGTGTGCTACCCACAGGACCAGACATCAGAGCATGAGGGTCAGACTGGGCAGTCTGGCTATTGCCTCCTGATTCCTGTTTTCTTAATCTTTCTTCAACTGTGCTGGGCACATAAGATGGGTCCTGGGAGTCGCCTGTCGGTGAGGGTTGATGTCCCTAAGTCATAGATGGCAGAAACAGACAGAGAAGCTGAGTCCTTTCCCAAAGCCTGGAGTGGGTTGTGATCCCGTGGTTTTAGCCCCACCCCCAGTGAATTTCTATTGGTTCATCCTCCCTTTCCATCTGCCCCATCTCCTCAAGGTAGGGATGCTCAAACTGCAGGTCACCCCCCCCCCCCCCAGGAGGCTGTGATATCCATTCTGTGGGTTGCAACCAGCATTGAGGAAAGTCAAAATAGCATAGAAAACATTGGAGCTGAGGATGAAGAGTTGGAAGTGTGCTTGCCTATCATGCATGAGGTCCTGGCTTGACCCTCAACACGGCATAAATGTGCAGTGGTGGCACACTTAAAATCCCAGTGTTCTGGCTGGAGAGATGGCTCAGTGGTTAAGAGCACTGACTACTCTTCCAGAGGTCCTGAGTTCAATTCCCAGCAACCACATGGTAGCTCACAACCATCTGTAATAGGATCCGATGCCCTCTTCTGGTGTGTCTGAAGACAGCAATGTACTCACATAAAATAAATAAGTAAATAAATCTTTTTTTTTTTTTTTTTTTTTTTTTTTTTTTTTTTTTTTTTAATTCCAGTGCTCAGGAGGTGGGGAGGTGGGGTAGCAGGATCAGAAGTTCAGGGGTATCTCCTGGCAAGTCTAAACTACATGAGACTCTGTCTCAGAAGACAAAAAGACAAAACCAAATCAAATCCCACAAACAACAAAACCCATGTGGCAGAGAGTATCAGAACTGTGGTATGGTGGTGCATTCTTACAATCCCAGAACTTGGCAAGCTGAGGCAAGAGGGTCACTGTTCCAGGTCAGTTCCCCCTCTAAAAGGAAATCTTCCATCAAAGGACATGTCAGAGCCTGTGGTGACAGTGTGGGGTAATCCCAGTATGCACTGTACAGGTGCTGTGAAAACATCTGTCTGTGGATGGATGGCAGAAATTTGGAACCTGCTTGTGGAGAAACCTTACAAAGGGATTTATAAAAGCCTTTCCCCCCTTTTTGCTAGAGCTATATGTGGGTGATCTGCAGGTCCTTCCTTGACTTCAACGGAAGGGGACTGCAGCTGGGGAGACTGGAATGTGAACTCTGCCAAGGCCTCCCACTGGCTCGATAGCTCAGGCAGGACACTTGGCTCCCCTTGGAAATACAGAACATTACACACACGTCACAGGGCTGTGGGTGCTGGCCAGGTGGCACATAGAGAGCTATGTGGTACACATCCTCCATTTTTCCTCAGAACACAATTATACCCCAGAGTGAGAATCTCCTAGAAACATTTCATAGTCTACCTGCTCTCCAGTGCAGTGAGGTAGCTTCCAAAAAAGTGTACACACACACGCTTACACATTCATACACGCTCACACACACACGTATACACTCATACATACTCATACACATACACACTTACACACTCACACACATATACACTCATACACACTCACACACACACATTCACACACATACACACTCACACTCATACACACACATACACACTCATACACACTCACACACACATTCACACACATACACACTCACACTCATACACACACATACACACTCATACACACTCACACACACATTCACACACATACACACTCACACTCATACACACACATATACACTCATACACACACACTCACATACATATACCCTCATACACACTCACACACACTCACACATTCACCCACACATACAGACACTCACATATACTCACACACTCACATACACAAACACACACACACATTCACATGCACATACTCATACACGTATTCACACACTCACCCCCACACACACTCATACACACAAACACACATACACACCATTACCACCAACACAAACAAAACTCTCCCCAAACAATAAACAACCCCCCCAAATCTTTGGGAGCACTTAGAGACACAAGGAAGTAGAAAACCCTCCTGAAATCTAACCTCACGGTTACTACAGATTTTAACAATGAGTTTCCAGACAACGATGGCAAGAAGAGGAAGGAGGGGCAGTGGCTGCGGGAGTGGAGAGAATGCTGAAGTGTGCCTGAGAACCAGAACCTCCGCTGATACACAGAAACCTTTCAGTCCATCAGGAGAGCCAGGTGTGTCCTGACGGTGGCCTCTGGAAAGAAGAAACCTCTAGAAAAGCTCTTACATCAAGGCTCCTTGGCCCAAGCTGAAGTCTCACCCAGTGGTATCTATGCCCATGATCGTTACTCTTTCTCAGAGTGGATACACAGGATGTCCTGTACCCATGGAGGGTCAACGCCATGGGCAATTGCCTACCTGTCACAGAGAGCCGAGCCCCGTTGCTCTGACGAGTCTCCCCACTGTATTTGTGCTGAGTGATGCAGCGGTAGGTGGAGAGAGCATCTTCCTTCTGCACGTCCGAGATGTACAGCCCACCGTGTGATGTGATGAAAAACCTGTTTTCTGGAGACACAACCAGATAAAGCAGGTTAGTTCTGCTGGGACAGCTCTGGCTGGCAGGTGGCCTGCTTGGAGCTATCTTGGAAAATTAGGGATGAGGTAGCGTGGCCTCACAGGTGGGCCATCACCAAGAGACAAGGTTTTTTTTTTTTTTTTTTTTTTTTTAAAAGATCTATTTATTTTATGTATATGAGCACACTGTTGCTGTCTTCAGACACACCAGAAGAGGGCATCGGATCCCATTACATACGGTTGTGAGCCACCATGTGGTTGCTGGGATTTGAACTTAGTACCTCTGGAAGAGCAGTCAGGGCTCTTAACTGCTGAGCCATCTCTCTAGCTCCTAAACAAGGCTTTTGGCCAAACGCTGACACAATGAAAAGTAGACATGATGATAATTTTTTAGAGTAGTCATGATGTAGCCCGGGCTGATCTCAAACTCAGGATCTTCCTAACTCTGGCCCGAAGCACTGGGAATGTAAGTATGTGCTAGCCACCTAGGAATCAGGTATTAGAGGCAGACTGAGTGAAATCCATTGGGTGTTGCCACTCGGTTTTTCTACTTGTTAACTGTGCCATCTTGAGCTTTGCTTAGCCCTGAGCCTTAGATGTACAAGTGCAGAAACTCCTACATTGGCTGGATATGTCAAATGTCTGCATACAGGAAGTGCTCCTGCAGTGTGGAGGAGCCCTCAGTCTTCCCACCCTTCCCACCCTTCCCTAAGAGTCTGCAGAACTTCCTCAGTCATTGCTCAGTGACCCTTGAAATGCTAGGCTCTGTTTTAGAGGAGGAAGCAAACTGAAGTGACTGGCCAGGACCACACAGTCACTGGACTGGAACCTGAGGTTCTGATTCCCAGCTTTCTTTGTAAGTCACACAGAAGCTTAAATCCTTTCTATACTGGGGCTGTCATTACCCGCAGTCCTGAACAGCCATGGGACAGCACTGGGTTTACTTTGGTGCCTCTTTCCCAGCCGTTCCTGCCTCACCAGCTGGGATTTGGTAGGGAAGCAAAGTGAGCAGGTGGTGGGGCCCTCACATGGCTGCTGCTGTTGCCTATGCCCACAGCAGAATGTCAATCTCTGTGTAGGGTCCCAGGGAACCTTGTTTGACTCTGAACTGATGAGAGCTGACCTAAGGGAAGATGTGACCTTGAGTTGGGGTGTGTCTGGTGGCAGCCAAGGACTCTGCTCACTGAGAACAGAGGAGATCAGATGGGGACCACCTCTGCTTTTTGCTATCACACGAAGGTAGTCGTGCTTATCCTGGAAGAATGGGTCAGGGTGGGGGAGTGATGCAAGCCCATCAGCAGGGCGCGCTCTAGGAGGAGACATTTTTGTGGAACCACACATCCGACAAACTGGACCTTAGAGAGGTCTGCTTCCCTTTACCTGGGGCAGAGTCACAGCCCTCTTCCATCCTAAGCAGTACAAGTTTAGCTGTGGCTTTCTCTCTAAGGAATGTTCTGGTGTGCTTCATGTATGCCCCAAGCACACATTTAGGGTTCTTGTGTGTGTGTGTGTGTGTGTGTGTGTGTGTGTGTGTGTGTGTGTGTGTGTGTGTGTGATGTGTGTGTGGTGTGTGTGTGTGTGTGATATGTGTGTGTGTGGTGTGTGTGTGTGTATGTAGTGTATGTGTGTGTGTGATATGTGTGTTGTGTGTGTTTGTGTGTGTGTGATATGTGTGGTATGTGTGTGTGTGTGATATGTGTGTGTTGTATGTGTGTGTTGTATGTGTGTGGTGTGCGTGTGTATATGGTATGTGCGTGTGTAGTATGTGTGTGTGTGGTGTGTGTGTGTGATGTGTGTGTGTGTAGTGTATGTGGTGTGTGTGTGTGTGTGTGTGTGTGTAGATCAGAGGACACTTTGTGGGAGTCAGTTATCTCCTCCCACCATGTGTATTCTGGGAACTGAGCTCCAGTTGTGAAGCTTCACGCAAGCACACTCACTCTCCAGCCCTCTATAGTCATCAATATGGCTTTAAATAACTTCATCAATCTGGGCTCTTCTGAATGAATTTTGGTCTAACTACAATTCTCCTAATCACTTCTCCCTTCCTTCCTCTGCCCCCCTCCCCTCCCCTTTCTTCTCTCTCTTCCATCTCCCCACAGCGCCCTGGGCTAGCACTAGCCAGTTTCTCTTTGCCAAGTGTGAAGCCTTAATGATCATATTCCGTTGATCCAGGTAGAAAAAAACAACACTCCCCTTCATGGAAGACACTGTTAACTTTTTTGGTTAGACAGTGTGACTCAGGAGACCGATCGATCAGTCAGCTAAAGCCCTGACTTATCCTTGTGAACCACTGCTAGTTACCTTCCCCTGTGTCCCCTCTGACAGGTGGCTCTGTGGGCTCACTCTTAGCCCGTCCCAGGGTCTAGCTGCCTCTTGGTGGGAGTTCTCCTGGCTGATCCCGTGGACACCTACAGCCTTCTTCTTCTAAGTGCCCAGGGAGAGAGGCATCATGGGGGAAGTCAAAAAAGGAAGGGAGGAGGCTGAGTGACTGTTAGCTGTAGAGGAGAAAAACAGACTCCGCCCCCAACCCTGTGTGTTGTGATGTGACACCCTAAAGTCAAGTTCTAAAGCCTTCTGGACATTATGTAATTGGGACTGGGGTGCAGAGCTATGTATGGTGTCACGTCACTATCAATCAGAAGATAAGAAGGAGGAGTGGTGGGGGAAACCAGGAAAGACATCAAAGCAGTGTTAGCAGCCAGCACCTGACCCCAGCCCTGGTCAGCCTGGATCCTGGGGTCCTGGCCTTCAGCACCCCAGGACCCACACAGCCCTGTGCTACTGGGATTCTGCACCCAGAGTGGAGGGTGGGTGGGTGATGCTGATGCTGGTGGGGATCTGGGTTTCTATAGCAACCAGCAGCTGCTGCATCGGATGTTTCCCATCTTTCATTGTCCTCATTTTCCCCTCCCTCCCCCCCCGTGCATATTTAATTGCAGGAGCAAGTCTCTCTCTCTCTCTCTCTCTCTCTCTCTCTCTCTCTCTCTCTCTCTCTCTCTCTCAGACACAGTGTGTTTTGCTCCTACTGAAACAAAGGCATGCTGCAACCCAGAGACACTCAGTGTGAGAGGGAAGGGGAAATCAGGGGTATTATGTTAATCCCCTTTGGAGGGGGCACTCAACTACAGTGGTTTGCATGTTTGATGAGAATCAGAAGCCAGGTTGAGGGTCCCTGCTGGGGACAGGAGACTAAAAAAGCCTATGGAGGAGAGCCAGAGTCTTGAACATGGACTGAGCCCAGGACAACATAGCTAGCTGTAGGTCTCAGCCAGGCCAGGGCTCAACATGCTGGCCTCCAATGTGGCTTGAGATAATCTACATTTTTGGCTCCTCCTCCTGAAAGCAAGATGTGGTCCTTCTGCAGGAAAGGAGTGCAGCTGTCCCATGGCCATTAGGAATGCCTTAGGTAGCCTTAGGGATGGGTGGGGGCGTCAATTACGTCTTGGTTGCTACCTTGGTAGGAGGTGATGATGGCACCAAGCTGGCAGGATCCCAGTTGGTGCGACACCTGAATGACCACTCTGAATGCCAATAGCATCCCGGTGGCTTTATGCTCGTGAGAGTTACCCAGAAGAGTAGGATAGAGAACTGTGCTTAAGTATGAACTCTCCTTGTCACATGACACCTCTGTCACCATGCTCTCAGACATGGAAATGGTGACTATGGTTAGCGGGCCCTTTTCTTCACTATACACATCCTGGCCCACGTTGTCATTCTCTTCTTCGGTGGCCTTGACAGAACTTGCACTTTCCTAAGAGTTAAATATTTATTGAACATCTGTTATACACTAGGCAATAAGAGGGCAGATGTAGACCTAGGTGCGCAGGCGCGGGAGAATGCCCTGGAGAGATGGAGGGAGGGACTAACCGATGTATCCCCAGCCAAGAATTGACAAGGATCACTAGTAACCTTGGGAAGCTGAGAGCTTGGAGAAACCCCACTCTGGGAGAACCAGCTCTGTCCACACCTCAGCCTTGGTTACCCAGCCGACAAAGCTATGAAGAAGCACATCTCTGCTATACAGAGTCATGCAGCCTGTGCATGTGGCATCTCTGAGACACTGGCACAGCACAGGGTGTCCCCTCTCAGAGTCTCTGCTTCTTATTCATCCAAGGAGGGAGAGGAACAGGGGAGCGGTTCCACCATGTTTATTCACTATTCTCACCCAGGCAGCTTTCCAGAATCTCGTGGGTGTGGTGGTCTGGAAACAGGCTTTTGGGAGATATGGTCTGTGCTGCAAGGGAATCCTTGGTGAGAAGCAGTTGGAAGGACACTGCCCGATGGGCATGAGCAATCCTGCTCTCCTTCAGGAGGATGAGAAAGGACAGAACACACAGGTCATGGTCTCAGGGGTGTGGGGCAGTTACATAGGAGCAGCAGGCTTCAAGGCTGCATCTTATGAAGGAGACGGGTGGGTCTGGCTTTTAGCTGCTCCCTGGATCCTGGGATCTTGCTGTAAGGTCTTGTATGTGTGCGTGTTTTGTACATGTTCATATGAGTACATGTAAAGACCAGAGAGTCATATAGAATATCTGTCTGTCTTTCTGTCTGTCTGTCTCTCCAAGTCTGGATATCTCACCAAACCTGGAGCTACAAATCCAGCTAAGCTGTCAAGTCATTTAGCTCCATGGATCTGTCTGTTTCTGTCCCCAAGTGCTGGGATTAAGGTATACCATGCCATGCCTGCTTTTTAATGTGGGTGCTAGGGATCCAGACTCAGGTCGTCATGCCTTGCTTCAGAGCTAGGCCAAGGAGCAGGAGTCTGAGCATACCAAGCCCTACCTCCCTTGTGTAGGTGCTAAGTTTAGGTGACATTGTCTTTTCTGTCTTCTCCCAGAAGGTCAGAGAGCTGTGCCTCAGAGAATCCTGCAGCTGCAGAATTTACCAAGAGATTGATGGGGACTTTATGATAGAGGACTTGACAGGAGAAGTCAGCTTCTGAGGTGGTGGCCTCTTGTTCTCCGCCCTCTGAAAGGCACCCAGGGGCACAGGAGGCTGAGAGTGCCAGAGTGGTGGCAACGCAGAAGACACCTGAGGGTTTGGGGAAGGGAGTAACCTGTGTTGATCCAGCCACCAGAAGTAGGGTACGCTTTGCCCCTGCTTCCACCTTTGCCTCCCCAGTCTGTCCCCAATCCACACTCAGAGTGACACCTTCAACACAAGTCAGATCAGCTGATGTACTAGTGATAGTTCCTCAGGGGGATCTTGGCTAACCCAGTGTGACAGCAGTGCTTGCCACAGCATAGACACTCAGCAGAGATTTCCAGGCCAAGTGAGCAATCTCTGATCTCCAAGGAGGTAATGCACACTCCTCTTCCTGGAAGCCCCTACAGGTTTCTGAGAGTTCCTACAGCTGCCCCAACTTACCACCTCATCTACAACACCCAACTGGACTTTTGTTTGTTTAAGACAGGATCTAAATCTTAAGCCCAGGCTGGCCTGAAACTTATTATGTATCCCAGGCTGACTCCATATTCATAGGAATCCTTCTGCCCCAGCCTCCCAGACGCTAGCATCGTGCATGTGAGCCACCATAGTACACTTTAAAAAGGATTGTTTCAAGCATGTAAAAAGTCAAGACTAAGCAAAATGAAAGTTTGTCAAAAATAAATAAAGAAATAAACAAAATAAATAATTCCCTCAGATCCTGCCACTGGACTTGTAAAGAGACAGAAAGCAGGCCTTAAAGGGTTTGCATGCTGTGTTCATGGCGGCATTGACGACAACAATCAAGACGAGTCGCCAGTAGACAGGAAGATAAACCAGCCAAGTGCTGTCTATGCTTTGGAATACTATGCGTTCTTGAAAAGCAAGGATATTCTGATTTATGATTCACCATGGATGAACTCTGAGGACATACTGCTACAATCAAAAGAAGCCATACCCTGAAAGACAGACATTCTGTATGTCTGTCTACTCAGGATAGACAGGAGCTTTTTGGCGTACTGACCCAATAGAGGCAGGAAGCAGAGTGGTTATTGGTAGGACTTGTAGAAAGGCGACAGGGTGGTGTTGTAGTTAGTGAGCACAGGGTTTCGGTTTTGTAAGGTGAAAATTAAGTTTAAATGCTACTAAGTGACGGTCTCTTCCTTTTCCAGCATGGTTGCACCTTTGAGGCCAGAGCCTGGTGCTCAAGGTCAAGGTTTACACCCTAGGAATGCAAGAGCAGCCAGGAATACTCTGCCCATGATCTTGGTTTAGCGACACTTGTTTAGTGACACTAAAACCATGAGGATTAAGTTCATTAGGCCCTGGGTCTGTAACATCATGCTTTTGTTGCCCAAGGAGACCTACACAGTCCTCACCTGGACTGTCAATTCCAAAAGACCCTTCCCCAGGTGGGGAAGAGGTGCAGATCTTAAATCAGACTGTGCAGGTTGGGTTTAGAGATGAGAACAAAGGATGGGTGGGAGAAGGCAGTCTGAGTCCTCCTGTGACCAGTGGGGGTTAGGCCCCAAGAGAAAAGCCGCGAGGCAGGAGGAAAGAGAGCAGCAACTCAAATACATAGGCAGGGCCTCATCTGTACTCCCAAAGGCTTAGACCATGTCTACCACTGCACATTATAACGCTGGAAAATGAGGTGGCGTATACCGTGGGCCAAAGTGGAGATGTCAGAAGAGGCTTCCTATCTCTGTGCCGCAGAACCGAGTAGCCTGAGCGGACACACCTATGGCCGAAGAGAGTGTGGATGGGAGGTAGGTCCCGGTCCATACAAACGTGGGCGGGACATGCACAGCCAGAAACTGAAGCTGGAGCTAGCTAGAGAGGGATTTTCAGAGGAACAGTCTCCGTGTGGAAGTCAGCAGGCCTAGACACCCCCCCCCCCCCGCTTTCTGATGCAGGGGATCCCAAAGACCTGTGTAGACACCATAGTCTCATATTCACATTAAATGCAAGATGGCTGGGCATGCCAGACATCTAACGGGTGCCACAAAGCACCCAGTATTCCCTGGTGGTGTGAGAGTATGAGGATTTTTCGGGGTAGTGGTGGTAGAATAATCTTATTCTTCCTCTACTGTTCTATGATAAGGGGACACATGGCTGACTCTGGAGGAGTGATTCCTACAGGATCTCATTTAGACTCAGTTTCTCCTGCAAGGCTAGAGAGTCACCATGGTTATCCTCTAAGCTGCTCTGTGCCCTGTTGAGTGCAGCCCTGAGACCAGCTTCGCTCTGAGTTCGGCTGAGCTTGCATTCAACATGTCACCCTTTAGGCCAGCTGTCTCCCGTCTCCTCCAGCTATGGAGTTCCAGAAGGTGAGGACACTTTGCTGGAAAAGGTTCCATGGCAATGATACGTGGAGACAGGTACGGCAGAACTGAATGCACTGGGCTGGGAGAGGAGGAATCTGACTTCTAGTTGGCTGTGTGCGTTCAGATAAGCTTCATTAACCTTGTGGGCCTCAGTTTCCCTGAAAGCTGAGTGAGGTAAGATAACCAGTTGCTCTCAAATGTGTCTTCTAAGCCTCACTTTCTTAGGGGCTTGATGGGCTTCCCTCCACCGTCTGGGCAAAGATGGAGGGCATAACTCTTTGAACTCCATCTCAGTCAGTCCGCAATCCAAGGGCTGCAGAAGGCAGGCGCCAGTCTTCACACAACCCCTGGGTTAGAGTCACTTTTCACAAAGCTAGAATAGCCCTGTGGTGGTGCTGGCGTTACTCAGCACCGTCAGAGGGACATGCTGGGTTCCACTCGCTCCTCATCACTGCTCTTGGGTCCAATAGCAGAAGACGTCACTGGAGGACCCAGGACATCAACAGTGTGGTAAGAGGAGTCAGAGGGCCGGGCCTCAGATCATGCTTCACTTCCTAGCTGGAAATTGTGGGAAGTTTCTTGAACTTTCTGAGTTCATTCCCTGTTAAACGTAAACGAACTAACAATAAATAAATAAATGAATATGCCTAACAGAGTGGCTGAAAGGCAACAGGTGGTCGATCTGTTAAGCAAATGATCTCTGGTGACTCTGGGAAGTGGAGGGGTTCAGCTTTAGACCTGAGTTTCAGCCTCCAAGTCCTGCTTCTATCAACTATCCCTGTTCCCTCCTTACAGCTTATAGGATGGTCTTTTAAGTATATAGGATGTGTAAGGACTTACTGGTGGCAGGGGTGGGTTGGGGGTGAGCTGGCTCTACTTCCCTGGGGCCCAGGAAGACTGCTACATGGGCGACTGAGTTCTAGAAGGGCTCAGCACTGTCCCTGCAGAAAGCTCCAGGTAGCTAGGGGCCCAGGGGCTGAAGATCAGGTCTCAAGAGGGACAGTCCAAGGTAGAGCCTTGGAAGAGGCTACTATAGCAGCTAGTTTCTTCTCTTTCCCAGAATCCCTTTCTCTACAGTTCTTTCTCTGTGCCAGGATTAGCACACATCTCTCAGTCTCCTATTGCAACAAGATTTTATTTCTAATTATGCTGTAATAAAACTGGAGCGCTCCCAGGCTTTCTTTCAAATGACTTGTATACACACTGCCGATTGGACCCTCCTCGGCCCCATTGTAACAGCGGCTCCTGACATTCATTAGACATGCATGAGAGGGGCGCTTTAAGAATAGAATTGCATTTAAATGGATTTGCTGAGAGAGGAAGATGAAAAAGAGAGAAAGACAGAGAGAGAGAGAGAGCTCACAGGGAGGGGGGAGAGGGAGAGAGGTCTGTTGAAAAACTATGAAAACAAGATGCCGTAATAATAGGCTGCTGAAATAAGCCTCTTTATTCCTCGTCCTCATCCACTGCACATGGCAGAGCCCAGCCAGGGGCGACAGCCTCCAACCCCCCAGAGTCTTCACCCTGCTTCTATGCTCCCTGCCAGGGCTTCAGAACTCCTCACTCCATGCCTCCCATGTGTCAGATGCCCGGAGCGGAATGGGATCTGCTGCTATTGCAGTGAGAGAAGCTGCCTCAACCTTGCACAACCTTCCTAGCCAAGGGCAGCCAGGGAGGGTAGCCCAGTGTCCCCGGGCTTGCGGGAGGAGGGGTCTGCAGGTCCTTACCTATAGGGCTTGGCTCTGTCCTCTGTCTCTGGCCCTTCTCTGAAGGGCCAACCCTGGGTGACTAAGAAAGAAGGAGAAGAGGGGATTTATTCTGACCTTTGACCTGGCCCTCATGGAGCCCTGGTTCCATTCTCTGCCCTTCCCCATTAAGCACTGCAAAGGCTATTGGCTCTCACGTACCAAGAGCCTACTTTGTGTCTTCTTGCTGATGGTGGCATCTAATCTGTTTTCCTTGCTGTAACCAGATACTCTTAAAATGGACATCTGATATCTGAGAACTGTCATGGCTTCCTATGCTTGTTAATATAAAGACAAGAATCCTTAGTAGGACAGCTCCACCTTTGGTCCTCCAATGTGGCAGTTCTTCCCCTCCTGGGTGGGTGCTATGTGGGATATCCCCTCCCTGCTCACCATAGTTCACCCTGGTATTCTAAGACCTGGGTCCATACCCTCTTCCTCCAGGAGACCCTCCCATATTCAGCACCAGGCATAGGCTGATTCACCAGAATCCAGACATTATATGTGTGGTACCCACCACCACAGTTCTTTGGAACGGTCCCAGTATAATGGAATGGGTGCCAGCTACAGCCACTACACTACTTCTCTTATTTGATCCTTGCTACAGCCTACAGGAGACAGAGAATGTGTTAGACAGTTTTCTATTGCCGTGCTAAGACACCATGACCAAGGCAACTCATAGAAGGAAGGGTTTATTTGGGCTTATCGCTCCAGAGGGATGAGCCCATTATTGTCACCATGGGGAGTGTGGCAGCAGACAGGCATAATGTCTGGAGTAGTAAGCTGGGAGCTCACATCTTAAAGCACAAGAAGGAAGCCAGAGAGGAAACCGGGGATGAAATCTCAAAGCCCACACTCCCAGTGACATACTTTTGCTGACAAGGCCATGCCTCCTCAGACAGCACCATTAACTGAGGACCAAGTATTCAAGTGCTGGAGACTATGGGGGACATCTATCATTCAAATCACAGCAACTTGCCTCAAATCTCAAAGTTTGATGCTGTCCAAATCTAAGCCAGATTTTACCAAGTACTTCCAGGTCAGCCGAGGGATTTCTCACAGAGGGCACCTCCCTGTTCTGTACCACAGCAGAGTCTGCCCAACTTTCTCTGAGAGTCCAGCTAAGGAGGACCCCCTTTCCCTTTCCAGAAGTTCCTGATTTGTACTTTTGGGCTACATCCTGGGACCTGTACGAGCCTCAGTGGTTTCTGACTACAACCTCTGAGACGCTCTCAGATTCCCAGATACAATGGAGGCTTCTTCAAGACATCGCATATCGCCCTTCTGAATCCCCATCAATGCCTGGTCAGGGATGAGAATTCTGACCAGATCATATTGTGAAGAAACAGCCGGAAGAGTGGGGTCTGTCACTTTTTAGTCCTGTGACCGGGAGGCTAGTCTCATGAGGACTCCCACCCTCTATTGGACCCTCAGCCCCTCTTGAGTGGGAATAACCACTCCCACCTCTTGCAGGTTGCGGGGAGGAGGTGGTGGATGCTGCAGTATCGTGCCTCCCGGGTGCTCATTCTGCCTCTGCTTCATTAACTTTCTCTGGTGTGTTGGTGACAATGACAGGGAGTGAGAACACTGCTTTGACTATGCTCCAGAGGGGGTACAGCTAAGAGAAAAACAGCCCCATGGCCTCTCAAAGCCACTTACCCCAGCCCCTGTGTTGTTCCAAGGGCACTACGGTGGCAGGGAGACCCTCTGCCTCTCTGCCCTTATAATATCTGTTTCTTCACCTGCCTCACTGCTTCACAGCCTCCTGTATCTCCACACTGTAGAGAGGAACAGTGACATTGGGCAGAGCAGCCTCTAAAGGGCAGGAAGAGCTGCAGGGGTTCACGTGTCTCCATCTCCTAGTTCCCAACTGAGCTTTCCACCCAATGTGTGTCAATGAATGACTGTGGACTCCACAGAGCAGGCAGGGCCGTCTCCCATCTTTGTCCTGGCCTCAGCTGCAGTCATTCTGCTTTTGTGAAGGTGCTCAAATATATTGTGAATCAAAGGATGCGTGGTTGAGTGAGTGCGGGAATCCTGGCCTCTTTGCTCTGTGGCACGTCTGCTTTGGTGCTGAAGTCGGATCGACTTTTGCTCCGTTGTGTGACCTCACACCGGCACCTGACCCCTTGGACTCATTTTCCTTATCCCTAATTGTGTTAGTATCAGTACCAGTAGAGATTAGAGTGGTCCTGAGTTAAAGCACTTGCCCTGGGGCCAGACTTTGATTATTCCATCAGTGATATTGTCAGTCATGACCAGCAGTTTGCTGGAAAGGGATTCCATTCAACGTCCACTTCATGTGGTGACCACATGGCCTGTCGGTCTCACCTCACTCCACATGCCATAGTCCTCTGCTCAGAACCTTCACAATCCTCTTATGCTGACAGAAGAGGCCCTTGAGCATTGGCAGCTGATCAGCCTAATGGTGCAGCACCCACCCAGTCAGACACACCAGGGATCTCTTGAGCAAAGGTAGAAATATCCATAGGTCCACCTGCATGTGATTTTCAAGATCTCAAAGAGAGTCAGGTTTATCAAAAAGATTCAGATACACAAGTGCTGGGTCTCAGTTGTCCTGGACACCCACTGTCTTGCCTCTGTGCACCTTTGGGGCACCTTGTCCAGGGAGCCCCCAAGCTGCCTCCCTTCGCCTCGGCACTAGCTCCTCGCTCCTCCAGCTGGAGTAGCTGACTCTTTACCTGGCTTTCATCATGAAGTTGACACAGTGTGGATTTTTACAGTTTTTGCATGGATGGCTTGTCTTCCTGGGTGGCAGTGGGTGGGAGAGGAGAAGGATGGGAGAACAGTTCTCTCATTGGTTTGTTTCCATGATGTACCTAGCATGGTATTATAGAATACAGTGGTCCATGCACCTGGCACGGTGTTATAGAATACAGTGGTCCTCCTTTATCTGAGGGTAGAGGCTCTGAGACCCCCCCAAGTAAAAGCCTGAAGCTGAATGGTACCCAACTCTACCAAAAGCACACATGTATATATAACTATGATACAGTATAATTTATAAATGAACCCAGAGGTTAATGACAATAATAAAATGAAATTATGACAGGCATCTATAAGGTGAGCCATATGAGTTTTTCTCTCCTAAAATATATCTTACTGTGTTCACCCTTCATGTGATGATTTGAGATAAGGCAGTTCCCACATGACAAGCTGAGGTGAGGTGATTGCTCCTGGCACTGTGACATAGCCTCAGGCTGCTGTTGACCTTCCACTGAATGTCAGGAGGATCTCTGGGACAGGCAGATGCTGGTTGTCCACAGGTAAGAAACCACAAAAGTGTGAAACTTGTTTAAGGTTGTTTTCCTGCTCTGTTGTCCCCGCCAGTCTCCAGAGGCCTGGGGTATCACCCTGTTCTGTAGATAGGAACCCAGGTTTTGGAGATTCAGGAGGAAGCGCAAGATCACACATCTGCAGGATCCCTTGGGGATTTTACCTGTGTTTCTGAACCCCATAGCTTTTCAGGCAGAGGCCTCACTTTGTTCATGGTCCTTGGACCAGGTGCCCTGTGCCTGCTTATTAACTTTAGCAGTTAACAATGACAGCCATGTCAGGCTGTCATAAACATGATGTGTCAGTGAAGGATTCTCATGGCATTGGGCTCACAGTAAAGGCTACTTGCATTTTTTTTTTTTATATTTTCATTATTTATTTATTTATTTATTTATTTATTTATTTATTTATTTATTTATTTATTTTTGAGATATGGTCCCACTTTATAGCCCAGGCCTTAAATTCAAATAAAACCTCCTGCCTCAGCCTCTTGAGTTCTGGGATTACAGTTACCATACCTCACCTACTGTGGGGTTTGTGCAGTAGAGAAATTGGTCCCACTGGCTCCTGAGGAGCACCCTCTCTAATCTCTGTCCTTACCATGACTTGGGGGCATTGGTTACCTGTTTTTATTTGATGCCCTATAGACTAAACTTTCTTTTAAAAATGCTTTGGGTTGAAGTTGCTATCATGTTCCCTCAGCATCAGGCCCTACCACTGTGTAAAGGGACAGAGACTTGGAGGGAATAGTGCACACAAGAGAGCTTAGAGACACCATTTTGGGGAACTCTGAAGTTCCCACCCCCATGAAGTTCCAGTCCTGAAATAGGAGAGGAGGCAGATAGCCCTGGCTGAGGGGCTTCTGTGCACTAACTAGTCCATGCTTTTGTCACACCTTGCCAGACAGCCGAACCCTCAATGAAGAGATGTTTAAAGCAGGACTCAGGTATGTTGGGTAAATTACCATTTATGTCCCAGGCCTAGGAAGTGAGCCCAGGTCTAAAGATGGGCCGACTCATGTATGCTACCAATTAACCTTATCCTGCTTAGAGTCTTCCTAAGGACACATGTGAGGGGTGAGGTAGAAATTGAAGAAAAATGTATGTAGTGGTTTGAATGAGAATGATCTCCATAGGCTCAAATACCTTAATACTTAATCCCCATTTGGTGGAGCTATTTGGGAAGAATTAGGAGGTGTGGCCTTGTTGGAGGAGGTGTGTCACTATGGGTGAGGTTTCAAAAGATTCTGGTCATTCTCAGTGCTCTCTCTCTTTCTCTTGTCTCTGTCTCTGTCTCTGTCTCTGTCTCTCTCTTCTTCCTGCTTTTTCAGACGTGAGCTTTTAGCTGTTGCTACCACCATCTGCCACCATGGGCCCTAAGCATCTGAAACTGTGAGTCGAAATTAAATGCTTTCTTTTATAAGTTGCCTTGGTCATACTGTCTCACCACAGTGACAGAGCAGCGACTGACACAGCATGTTAGTTCCTTTCTTTGTTCTAGGGACAAAATGACTGACAGATATAACTGAGGGAACAGTATTTATTTGGGCTCATAGCGTAACCCCTTATGCCATGTCCATCATGGTGGAGAAAGCATGGTGACAGGTAGCTGGCAGGAGTAAGTGGAACAGGAAGCAGAGAAAGAGGAATGCAGGTATTTAATCTGGCTTTTTCTTCTCCCTCTTTTATTCAGTCTGGTCCATGGGAAGGTTTGTCCCCCTGACAATTTAAGGTGAGTCTTTCCTTTTCTTTAAACCTCTCTGGCAACACAGTCACGGACATGCCCAGAAGTGTGTCTCCTAGGCAATTTTAAAGCCAGTCAGGCTGACAATAAAGACTCACAATCACAGGGTAGACTGAAGACCCTCTTCTACCATTCCTTGGCCACCTGCATCCCAGCTGAGACCCCATCTCTCTGGCTCCTCCATTGGAGGCAACCACTATCTCTAAGACTGGAAAGAACCCCAGGGGTGGCTGATTCAGTAGGGAGAGAGCCTGTGGCTTGGTGTAATTTATCCATAAGCCCACAGCCACTGTGGGGGGCATCCTAGCATATCAGCAGTCACATGATCAAAGAACAAGGAGGAATTAATATCCCTGAGGTGGTCTGGAGCCTCTGATACCAGCAGAAAATTACAGGACACAAGATGAGGGTATTACAGAAGGGAAGGGAGGGGACGGGAGATTTCCATGGCTAATCCTGTTAGCGAGACAATTTCTTATCAAACTCATTATGCCTTGGAAAGGAGGGGAGAGGGTAGGACGGAGTGGGCCAGAGTGGAGGCAGCTGGGAGAAGGGGAGGAGCCACTGTGGCTGCTCCGAGGTGAGCAGGCAACTGGCAGCTGTCTGATCCTAGCTTGGTGCCTCTCTTCTGCTTATAGTGAGGTCTGGGGTCAAAAAAACTCCCTGGGAGCCAGCTCCCTCCTCAGCAATCATCAGTCAGTGAAGCAGCTGTTCTTGTCCTGGTCACAGATGTCTGGAGTGAAGCCCCAGCCTCCACCTTCCTTTTTAGACCCGGATCACATTGTGTCTATCTGCATGGGTCACAAGAATGACATCTAGGCTACACAGAGAAATCCTGTCTCGAAAAACCAAAAAAAAAAAAAAAAAAAAAAGGACATCTAATCTACACAAAAGCTAAAAAAAACCTGAAATATTCACTTGTCTACAAAAGACCTTCTCTTCCAGGCCCTCACCCAATCTTCCCAACTTGCCTCCCTCCTGAGATGGGGTAGAAAGAGATTATACCTAGGAAGGCAAAACCCTTCCTGGCATTCACTAGCTGAGCCCTTTTGGGCAAATTACCTAACTTTTCTGGGCACGCATTTCCTCAGCTTGAGTACAGAGAAGAATTACATCGTGCCCTGTGTTCTTCACAGTTTCCCTATGAAGATGGAAGGGGGTGGGTTCGCAGAAGGGCTGCCATCTGTGAAACTTCTACATAAAGGAAGGGACTGCTTGACTTTGAAGTTGAGACAACAGGTTTGGTTAGGCTGTCTCCCTGGCATAACAAGGCTGGACATGGCGGTTCAGGACTTGAGTCTTCAGTTTCAGTTCTGGGGTTTTTCTGCTTGCACAGAGTGACCCCATCACCCTGCTTCTGACTAACCAATCACAAGGAAGGGTTGTGATGTGTGCGAACCTGAGTGCTTGCTTGCTTGTTAAAGGCTACAGAATGCTTAGCAACGCCTCAGGTTGGCCTGGAGGAACAAGTTCTGATGGAAGATGTCTGTCCTGCATCTACTCCTCCTTCGTGTGAATTTGCTTGGGTGGGTAAGTACCCATCACGCCTCTTCTGAGTGCTGAGATGAGCTCGTGAGGGTTGGGGTAGGAAAGGGCTTCCTTTCATTTTCCAAACAAACAGAGAGGCACTCGGGATGTAAGCCTGAGAAGGAAAATGGTAGAGGTCTTAGAAGAAAACGGGGGCAAGCTCTGTGACGCTGGATTTGCCAATGGCTTCTTGGTCATGACACCAAAAGAGCAGGCAAGGGGGAAAAAGTGGATGAAACGGTCTCCCTTGAAATTGAATGTTCTGCCACCAAAGAACATAAACAACAAAGTGTAAAAGACTCCCCCCCCCCCCCGTACAAGTCAGATACATCAGATCAGGGGCTAATATCCAGATGAAGGCTATTTACAAAGCAAGCAGCAAATCCCATCAAGCTGGTTTAGAAATGGTTGGGAGACTGGAACAGGCATTTCTTCAGGAAGAAATGCAGGTGGCCAAGAAGCAAACGAGCAGAGACCTTCTTTGACACCAGAGAAATGAAAACCAAACTGCAGAGAGCTTCTGCCATGTACCTGTTAGGGCCACTGCTCCAAACCGAAATCAACTCCAAGGCCGGAAGACTTCAAGCGTTAGTGAGGATGTGGAGACAGTGGAACCTTTATGCTACGATGGTGGGAATGTGAAGACTTAGAACCACCATTCACCGTAGAAGCTTCACTTCTGGCTATGCACCTCCAGAGAACTGAAGGCAGGGTGACCCAGAGGTACTTGTACACCTGTGTTCACAGCCACAGTAAGCACCAAAGGCCAAAGATGAAAGCAATCCAAGTGTCCACAGACAAATATATTACCAGTCTGTTTACGTATGACCTCAACAGAATACTATACAGCCTCAACTAGAAGGGGCTGGCCAGATGGTTCAGTGGTTAAGTACTTGCACACAAGTGTGAGAACTGAAGTTTGGGTCTCCAGGACCCATGTAAACACCATGTGGGTGTGTTGACCTGTTTTTAATTTTAGCCTCAGAAGGTGAAGACAGTGGATCCCCAAACTCTAGGTTTGTTTGATAGAGCCTGTCTCAATGAGGATGATTCCCAAAATCAACCTTGGGACCCTACATGCCTGCATACCCACTCGCATGGGTCCCCCCCCACATGTGTGCCCACAACCATGCAAAAGAATGTATAAACTCACATGTATGCCACACATACATGAACTAGGAAAGTTAAAAAAAAAAAAAAAAAAAAAAAAAAGGAAGGAAATTCTGACACAGGTAAACTTTGAGAACAGTATCCTAGGGGATGTAAACTAGACACAAAGGACAAATACTGTTCACAAAGGAAGTAGGATGATTGACAGGGACCGTGGGGAAAGAAGAGAGGGGACCATATTTCTATTTGGATATCATGGTCTGAATCTGGAATGTCTCCTGAAAATCCATGGTGGCCAGTCTGTGGCGCTATCAGGAGGTGATGTGGGAACTCGTGAGAGACCATTAGGCCATCGAAGGTACTCTGAATATTGAGATCCCTCTCCCTTCCTGAGTCTTTTGTTTCCTGGTTGACATGAAGAGAGCAGTTTGCTCATCCCACCTTGCCCTCATGACACACTGCCTCTCTGACACCTCAAAGGTAAGGGTGTGTGTCAGAGTAGACCAAGACCTTTGAAACCATCCGCAAAACAAACCTTCTGCTCACGAGTTGTTCACCTCAGGTATTTGGTTGCAGTGATGGGAAACTGACTCATACAGTAGATTGATGAAAGTCTGTTAGAAACTGCTGGCAGTGATAGTTGACCGACACTGTGACCAAGCCCACTGCCTCTGCACTGATGCTGTAGGTAAGATGCTAAAACTGGTGTCACTGACATCAAAACCTAAAATAAATAAAAAATAAAAAAGACAGACACCATCAACACAGCATCTTAAGTGTTGTCCTGAGTCCCTTACTCCTCCTGGGAAAATAGGAGAGGCTCAGAAGCAAGCAGCTAGCTTGCAATCACAAGGAAGGTAGAGCAGAAAAGGCCAAAAGGGTGAGACTCCTAAGCAACTGGGTACTCGTGAACTGCCCACTCCCCTGTTACATGAGCAAGAACAATTCTCTAATTTGGCTGAGCCATTGTGGATGGCTTTGGTGACAGGCATCCAAGTGCAATGCCACAGCATCTCAACAAGAGTTCATTGCCTGTGACTGCTTCTGTCCCCCTCTGGTATCTTCTATTTCTACCTTCTGGCGTGTTTATGCCTGCAGCCTCAGAGAATGCCATGTTTTGTGTGCCTGCCCACTCTGGGCCCTCAGCACAGACCCTCTTTCTTCTGGGCAGCCTTCCTTATTGAGATGACCTTCCACATTCAGACTGGACTTGCTAGGGTTAGTGACTTCGTAGTGTGGACTCCCCTCACGTGTACATCCATCTTTCTTACAGCATTGATCACTTTTTTTCAAGGTTGGCTATTTTCATGCCATCTGTCAAGCTAGTGAGCATCTTGAATGTCAGGCTCTTACTCAGACTGGACCCTGGTGCCTGTGTGAACACCACACCCTTGATAGGTGCTCAGTACTTACTGTGTAGAACTTTAGTGACCTTCAGGGGCTCACACTGTAAGGATATGAACAGAGACCTACAAACAGGATACTTAGAGGCTAGATGGCAAGACTAAATATTTTCCAGTATCTAATTATTACCCGGTTCTGTCACCAAGCAGGGAACCCAGAAGGAAGCAGGTGGAAGCTGGTGATGAAAATCTGGAGACAGAGGAACCTATGAACATAACCTTGATGAGATCTTGCTGAACTCTAGACCTGGGTGAGGGATGAGGCCTGATGCTCTAGTCAAGTCATCTATATGCCCATGTGACTGAAAAGAGACAGGTGCAGCTCCACCTTGGCTTTCCATGTGAGAGCCCAGGGCCACGAAGAGTCTAGTAGGATGGCCATGCCCAGGGGAAGGGTTGGCACACCTTTAGAGTTACCTGCCTAGAGACTGGCAGGCCCCATGCCCACCTCTTCCATTTTTAATGTATTGGATTGTTCTGGGGAAAGAGATACTAGCAATGATATGGCATGATTTCCAGGAAGAGGGGAGCAATGTCCCTTTCTGGTGATGACACAGGAGCGTGTCGGTATCTCCAGGACCAGACAGGTAGAAGTTAGACTAGACTTTGGATGGGGGAAGCTTTCCAAGAGGATGAGGGCTTTGGGTGGTTTTTCTGTGAAAGTGGGAGTCAAGGAGAAGTTGAGTACGAGGCTGTGTGGGGACTTGTGGGGGTTAGGAGCTGACACAGAGATGGGCAGAAGATGCTCGGACTGACAGATTGTTGCAGCTAACCTTGTGGACTGACTGAGGAGCCCAGGCTGCTTCCCTGATAGCAAGAGCCTTGGTACCCTTAACGTTTGTAAGAGACATTCCACTCTGCTCTCTTCCTGCTCTTAGTGCCGCAGCAGAGCTTGGGGGCTTCTTGGCTCCACTCCTTCCTCCCACTCCTGGAGGTGCCTGAGGGGGGGAAGTCAGTGGGGCTGGGGAGGGAGCCAGGCTGTAGCTTCTCAGGACCCCCTGCCTGCCTCATTCGGGCCCCAGACCTGCTTCTCCTCTTTTATGTGAACAGGAATCTAGGCAGCAGCCCCAGGCTGTAACAAAGCATTCCGTGGAGTGCAATTTACACCATCTGCCTCCATCTTAAGCACCCCTGGCTTTGGGCGGACTGAAGAAAGAGCAGAGGCTCAGCCAGAGAAGGGGCTGCTGGGATGAGTTTGGGCTGTGAAGTACCCAGGAGTGTCAGAAGTCTGGGGGTTGGTCTGAGATCAGGAGAGGATCAGAGAGAGGGAAGGAAAGGCAGGGAAACAGGCGGAGTGGAGAGAAAGCCAAGAAGGTGGTAGTGGCTAAAATGGGTTATAGCTTTAGGGTGGGGTTCCTCAGGGGTAATTTCAGCCTCAGGGGACATTTGCAAAGTCTGGAGACATTTTTTGTCTGACAAGATTAGGGCTACTTGCCACTGTCATCTAGTGGTGTGGTAGAGGTCAGGATGTTCTACAGTTGTGGACAGGTCCAGCAAAGGAGGTGTCTGAGGCTCAGAAGTCAGTGGTACTGGCAGGTCAGAGGAATGTAAGCAAGGGCAGAGGAGAAGAACTTGTGCACCCAATCCAGTCAGTGTCACATCGGCATACTCTAGAGACCATGGGTGTCCTGAGCTGAGATCTCACCATGAGAGACACTCAGCATAGCTAAAGTTAAGGAGTGCTATGAAGCCCAGGTATGAGGGTTGTTTCCATGTGAGTTAGGTGAGAGGAAAGAGGGGACTTGGAGAATGGGGGGCCTGGAGCTGGGAGCTTGGCTGGGGAGGCAGATGGGAAAAGGTCAGCTTCATCCCTGAGAGGGTCCAGCCTCTGCCGAGAGCTTCTTGGGTGGCATGTTGGCTAATCTCCAGTGTCAACTGGCCTGAATTTAGAATCACCTACAAGGCATATTTTTGGATGTGCCTGTGAGGGAATTTCCAGAGAGGTTTAACTGAGGAAGGAAGATCAATCATGAAGGGACGACCCTGTCCCATGGGCTAGGAGTCTATATGAGAGGCAGAGCTCCCATTTCTTCATCTCTGGATCCTGCCAAATGTGAGCAATTGGCCTCACCCTCCTGCTACTACAACTGGGGCCACTCCCACTTCCATGCCCTCCTCCACCATGATCAACCAGATCTCTGCCAACCATGAGCTAAAGCAAGCCTTTTACCCCGTAAGGGGCTTCTTGTCCAGTGTGTGGTCACTGCAGTGAGAAAAGTAACACACACAGGTGGGCTTCCCACATCAGCTTAGGCAGGTTCAGGTGCTGGGATGTACCAGCAAGCTTAGGAGACCTCTTGTGTTGGAAGGGCGGAGGGGTGATCCTGACAAGGCAGAGACTGAAGAACTCAAGGGCTGGAAAGGTTGGTATTTAGTGACAATGATGACGGAACTACTAGTATATCTAAATGCAGACACCACCTGCTGGTCATTGCTGTGGTTTGAATGTCCCCTCCAAACAATTCATGCTGGCTCTCAGTCACCACCATATACTATTAAGAAGTGGAACCTTTAAGGTCTAATTAGGTATAATTGATATGCAAAAGTCTGCTATGTTGGAAGTAGTTGAGGTTCAGCCCCCAATCATGTGATGTTTTCCACCATTTTATAATAAGCAGATGAGCCCCCTTCATGTTGGCCTTTAGCCTTCCCAGTCTTCACATTTATGAGCCATTCTTTTTGTGTGTTTGAGTTACTTGCCTGGAGTATCTTGCTATGGCAGCAAGAGATGGACTAAGGCAACTTTCCACTATGTGCCAGGCACAATCTTAGCATTTTAAATGGAGTATTTGCATTTAACCAACAGCACTATTGCCACTAGGGTTCCTCTCTCAGTGTCACATGTCCATAGTTTTGTATTAGTTCTTTCAAATCCATCTTATCAGTTGATTTACCTCATGCACACCAATAGATTGGCTAAACATCAGTAATTTATCTTACACTTAAGACTGGAGATAACCAGCTCATGTGTGGATGGGATGGTTTAAATGAGAATGGCCCCCACAGGCTCCTACCTATACTTAAATACTTTGTTCCCAGTTGGTAGAACTGTTTGGGAAGGATTAGGAGGTGTGGCCTTGTTGGAGGAGGTGTGTCACTGGGGTTAGGCTTTGAGGCTTCAAGCTGTGAGTCCTCAGCTGCTGCTCCTGTCACTTGACATCAGCTACCTTCACTTGTCTGTCATGGACTCACCTTCTGAAACCATAAGCCCCTATAAACTCTTCTGTAAGTGGCCTTGGTCTATGACAACAATAGAAAAGTAACTAAGACAATGGGAAAGCCAAAATCAGAACTCAGGCTTTTGACATCCAGCAAGGCTCTTTCTAGAGTCTTTTAGGACTAGAACAGGCCCTTTCCTGATCTTCAAAGGGGACCTGGAATCTAGCTCCTGCCTATTTACATGAGTGTCTTGGTGAGGTTCCTGGGGCCTATAGAACTGGCCTAAGATCCTGTCCTGGACATCTACATTTCAGGTGACAGCTTTGATCTGGGTACCCATACTCCCCCACTACCCACCCTCTCCAAGGCTTTTACTCATTATTGCAAAAATCCCTCTCCACCGTAATCATGACGCAATAGCAGAACATGCATTAAAAAGCCTTCTCTTTCTCATTTGGCTGGACCTGTGAAGATTGGACTCCAGGCTACCCAGAGGGAGCCTAGCATTGGAGGATGGGTACCAGAGCCCTAGGCAGAGTCAGCATCAGGTGGAGAGCAAGAAAGCTTGGACTACAGGCATAAAACTCTCCCCAGAGTATGGGGAACCAAGGCTCACTGGTGAGCTCTGAGTAAGAGCTCCGCAGGCCAGTGCTGAGCAGAACTTTACACCCAGGGAAACTGGCCTTCTCTTACCATGGCAGGGGACAGTGGCACTCGGGTCTGCTCCCTCATGTATCTGTAGGTTCCTCCCCAGTGAGAAGTGAAACTGTAACCCAGGAAAGCCAGCATGGACCCATGTGTGGGGAAACCTGGAGCCTGAACAATTCCTGACAAACTGCTTCCCTAGGTTTTGGCTTCTTTGTGCAAAACGGTGTACTATGCTAGGTGACTTTAAACATTGCCTGGTTTCCATGCTGATTTTGCCTTTCTTCTGTCACTCCATGCAGTGGTGGCTGTGTTGCTGTGGTGATGTTTAGAACCTGCCAGTCACCCAGACAGGCTTTCCCAGACAAAGCCTTGGCCCGGTTCCCCAGCACATCTACTGCCTCCCTTCTTCCCCTGCCACATTTTAGCTTCCCAGAGCCTCTCTCAGTACCTGGTCCTCTTTCCTTTGGTCTTTTGTAGGCTCTCATCCTACCTCCATCCATGGCTTATATTGTATCTTCTCAACTTTCATTTCTATTGAAAACCCCTTGTGAGTACTCGTAATGGAGCCATTCTGATCGTTCTGGGACTTGTATAATCTTTCCCTGTAATCATCACTTACTAAACATTTCCCTGGTAAAGCCATGCCCTTTGAAGACAGGTCCATGTCTATCCTGATCTACTGTGTCCTCAGTGCTTCCCATGACATTTGACACAGTCACTGGATAGATGTGACATGGTTGCAGTGACCTCCTGGACATAGAAGGCCAGGGGGAAAGTGGTGCAGGATGGGTCCAAGGTGGGGGGAAGGGAATGGGTGTCATAGCCTCATAGCCTCTGCTGGGGAGAGAGTGCGGAGAGAGAATGGGCTTCATAGGCTGCTGATGACAAGAGCCCTTCAACTTGTATGTAGCTTTGGCTCAGGGCGGTGGCAGGCTGTCTGGTGTCCCGGTCTGACAGCACTGAGACCAGGGCATGGTAGTAGGTCTCTCAAATTATGTCTACACTGGAAGCCAGAAGAGCTAAGCCCAGACATTCATGCACTGTAGGTCCAAAGGAAGCCACTCAAGTCCTCCCTATCCCCTTCTCCAAGAATAGGCTGTCCTCTGAACACACCACAACCCCTTTCCCCTCTGCCTTGACTCCAAGGCTCCTCACCAGACAGCACAGGCCAACCCCCATGCAAACTCCATCCCTTCTGTGTGCCCTCCCATATCCCCTTGGAATCATTCCTGGCTCTGCACCCCGGCATGTGGCATGTGACTTCATCAGATGTCAGTCACACTGAAATGCTGACATGTGGGTGTCCTTGGCAGAAGGGCAAGTCTGCTGACACCCAAGGTTTGAGGATCACAAGTTCCTAGAAAGCCATGGACCTCCTGGACCTGAGATCAAACGTCATTAGTTCTTAGCCAGTGTGTAAGAGCGGGTGCCTGTGATGGACAGATGGACATGTGGGTGGGAGGTGGGTGGATAAAGGCAGAGTTCAGCTCCTTCCTTCCAGAGCTGGGATAACTACATCCGTGTCACACGGAGATTGTAGGACTTGCAGACGTGATATAAACCAGAATAGGAAAAAGTTATCATTTTTATTCTGCATCTGTGTTTCTGCCCTGGTGACACCCCTCCTAACTCTGCCTGCTGGGATGCACCAAATGTCACATGCCATCATCCAAATCCTTGGTCGTTTGCTGATGGTGTGTCATTTACTGCGTGGCTAGCTCTGGGACAGGCTGTCACTTTATTTTATTTTAGCCATTTTCTTTGCACATAGGAGGAAAGTTCTAGGACTCAGGAAGAAAGAGAAGGTAAAAAGAAACAGAGTTAAACATCTCAAACAACTAACAAAAAACGGATGAGCTGGGCGATACAGTACAGCGTGGATCTGGACAGTCCAGCTTGGATTCCGTCTTCCTGGCTTCAGGGTTGGTCAGCTGAGGTTCCCTGAGCACAGGGGAGAGCTAGGTAGATCTGTGAAGGAGGAGTCAGGGGCAGTTGCGTTTATAAAAGCTCATCTACCTGGTAGCTTCCACATCCCTGTGGGATTTGAGTGAAGCTCTGGGCCAGAGGGAACTCACATGCATGTGAGTCTTTTGGAGTATGTTTGCCTGTGGCTTGTCCTTCATGCATTGGCTGCATGTGTGCTTGGTTTGGGACACTGCATAAAACCTTTCATGTTTGGAAATGTGGTAGGAGCAGGGTGGCAAATGGGGGAAGAAGAAGAGACCTAGGATGATGAGGAGAGGTCATTACAGAAATGGGAAGTGGAGGGAAATGTGATCAGTGTAGCCCTGCTTTCCCTTCTGAAGCCTCCTGGGATAGGGCGGACCACCCTGAGGGCAGATAGGAAATGATTCAATGTTGAAAGGCCTGCCCCCACTCTCAGCCTGGGCAAACCAAGCAAGCTCAGAGACAGAGGGAGGTGCTTGCTCCCCAGAAGCTCTGTGGATGCCTGGCTCATCGTGGATCTAAATGGTACACACAGAATTCTGCAAAAAAGTCAAAGATGGCTTGCCAGGTTCAAGGTTTATCAGAAGCAGTTCTACACTAAACTGAGTGAAGGCTGCCAATGCCTATAGCAGCTTGCTTGGAGCACCCAGGGAACAGTGGTGGAGACCAGTGATACGGTGCGGGCGGGGGCAGGGCACTGTTATATGCTTCAGTAGATTTCCCAGGCCCACCAACTAGATCTGCTTTTTACATAGGAAAAATACCTGTGAAACATCATCTGCAAGAAGCCAAAGAGCAGGCCTGACTTTAAAGCTTTAACCAGTTGGCTCGTACTTCTGTTCTCTAGAAATGTACTTGGGGATGGCCACTTGGCCTGTCCTGGGGACTTGGACTGATGGGTCAATGGCCAGCTTGTAGCTTCCTGGGTAGAACCCGAGTGAGTGTGAGCTGTCTCTCTGCCTGTACAGAAGCTCTTTGTTCTTTGAGCACACCGTGTAGCTATTCTCTCCTAATTGAAACATTCCCTCTAGGAGGGAGAAGACTGACTCAGGCAGCAATTAATTGCTGGGGAGAGGAGACTCTTTGGTGGAGCTGCCTGCAAGCTGCTCAGGGAGCTCCAGGGATGCATCTTTCAACTCATCACATGGGATCCGGCAGCCTTGCTGGGGATGCAGCTGCCTTTGAATCGCTCATGCTAATGCATGAAATTCATTCATCTCACAGGTTCACTAAGGTAGACTGGGGTGGAACTGTCCCCCCTTCTGGTCTACATCATTGCTCTATCTGGAGTGAAAGACATTTATGCACCTCTCCTCAGCAAGTCATTTTACATGATCATTAGCCAAACAGGACTGATGAAACCTAAGCTAAGTTGAGGAGGTACATGGTCCCTGCAGTGGGTGGGCAGTCATTCCCTCAGAGTGCGATGTATGCATTTGCCTCCTCGAGGACAGTACATGGAGGTCGGAGGCTGTTTGTCCCACTACAACTCTTTCCAGAGCCAGGTATGGCTGATGGACAAGCAGTGGCTGCTGCCTCAGCTCAGCCACCATCAGACCTGAGGAGAAGGCTCCAGTGGTGGGCACAGCAGGTGCATGAGTGGTCCGTTTCTCCTTGTCACCAGGCCAGGCCAAAGAGTGTGAGCTGGGCCTAAGAAGCCTGTGAGGGGCAGAGCCATGTGCAGCAGCTGCATAGCATCACCCCTGGGTGAGGTGTCCAGATGGCTTGTGGATAAGAGCGGTGGATTACAGGGGGCTAATTGGAGCAGTGTCTTCTATCCATACCATTGTGCTCGACATTATGCTTCCGATGAAACAATTGGTACAAGCCATGTGATCTTTTCATGCTGTACTGAGCTTTGGTAGTTTTGCTCTATATTCCTCTAGCTGTTGAATCCCAGGATACTTGCTTAGAGTGAATGGTGGTGGGCCTTCAGCGATCCTGTCCACCATCTATAAAAAGGCTTCCTTATGTAATGCTAACCCTTGAGTGTTTTGAAGATTTGGAAAGGCAGTTAAAGATGTTAGCTATAGAAGGTATCCTGCCTGGGTGGGAAGAGGCATTCCTATAAGACCTAAGGTTAGCGAACAAGTGCAGGAAGACTTTCCAGGGATGGTGACATTTGAAAACTGGCCAGGAGTGTGCTATTGCTCATGTTCCTCCTTCCTGCAAGAAAAAGTGAAACTACATTTCACAACCTGCCTTGCAGCCAGGGAAGGCCAAGTGGCCTGAGTGATGCCCTTACTCCAGACCTGTGTGCCATCCATATTTCCTCTCTACTTTTTTGGTGGCTCAAAGGACTCAGGAGAAAGAAGAAACTTTGCAAGGAATGAATCGCTCTCCTGATCAGCTCTGAAATGTACTGTGAGTGAGAACGCTCAGGTGGAATCAAGTTGTGGAGAAGTGAAGATGTTTACCATAGGAGATGTCCCCTCCCTGTCTAGACTGTCCCTGTAGGTCAGGGATGTACTTCCCAGTTCAGGAAGCAGGAGAGAGCCTACTGGAAGAAGGAACACCTTGTGCAAACTGTGAGAATAGGATGTGGGCTTGCAATCCATCTACACTCTCTGGATGGTCAGAGCGAGAGGAGCCAGGCAACGGCTGGGGCTGCTCAGAGGCCTTGAATGCAGCTCTGGGATGATGGGCTGTTTGGCGATTTATGCCAAGGACTGACACACCAGATCTCTGTGTTTGAAGGATTATTCTAGAGCATTCTTCAAGATCTCCCCCAAGGAATTACAGTCCTAAGGTGCCCCCAGAGCACACAGTGAGTCCTGTGCTCCCAGACACTATAGCCGCTATGACATCCTCACCCCCTCGTCCCTTCCTTTTCACAGGACTCACCATGAGTTATCTAACCTAAAGACTTGTTTTCTGTCTTCCCTGCATCAGGGTACCAGATACCCAAGACTACTAAGTTCGCCTGTTGCTATGCTTTGCACAGTGTCTGTCCCATCTGTAACTTAGGTCGAAATGCAGTGCCCATTATGAGATATTAAAGGCAGAACCATGTGGGACCTTTAAGAGGGAGTTAGGGCTCTGCTTTCGTGAATTAGTTAATCTTGCTATGCAGCTAGAGGAGTGATGGGTTCTGCTAAGAGTGTCTGCTCCCAAAGCTAGCTTAGTTTGGTTTTTGCCTTTCATCACCTTGGGACTCTGCCAAAAAGACCAGCATCAGATGGCCAGGGCTGTGAGAACAAATAGACCTGTTTCCTATTTACCAGTCCTTGATACTATGTTACTTGCAACAGAAAACTAAGACATCTAGTCTCAGCTGGATGAGCACCCAGCACCAAGTTAATTGGTACTCAGTATTTTTTTTTTTTTTTTTTGTGACCAGGCAATTAATGACTCTGAGAAGTCCTGTTGTAAAGGAATTGGATTTTTGTGTGTTTGAACAAACTATCTCTCCCTAGACTTTGTAAATGCTTCGGTGGTATGTGGTAGTGGCTGGTGGAGTGGCTCTCTGCTTACTGTGTCTTCTAGCTCCAAGGACTACTGAAGGCCATGATCTTTCACAAGGGAGAAGCTGGGGAGGATCCACTGTGACACAAGGAAGTCACCGGCCATGGCAGCTGGAGCCGAGGGCTGAGGCCGAAGCTTTTGCTGCTGGAACATCCCAGAGGGATGAGGCCTCTGCCTCCCGCCGGTCTGGCTCCATGCCAGCTGCAAGGCCAGCTTTCTGCACATGGCAGAGGAGGGTAGATGCTAAGCTCAGAGGATTAAGGCTAGCCTCTTACAGAACCTAGCTGCCGTGTCAAATTCTTTTCAGCTGGGCACAAGCCCAGACAAATGAGGTAAGTGAACCCAAGCCTCATTAGGGGCTGCAGCGGGGCCTAGAGAACAGAGCCCTGATGGGGAGAGAGCTGGAGAGACCCTAGCTCCTTAGGACCTAGGGCTGAGCCTGCTTCCTGTGTTGTGGAGCCAGTCATTGTGAGACATGAGACATCTTCCTGGATGGGGAACCAAGGGGCCTTTGAAGCCTGACTCTTTTTTCTTTCTTCCATTTTTTTTTTTTTTGTTGTTGTTGTTTATTTTTGGAGCTTAACTCTTACCATTACTGCTATTATAATCATTAGTTGAGCAGCTACTATGTGTAGGACACTGGCTTACTGGCTGAGATCTCTCCATAACCCTGTAGGCCAGGACTATTTTCTGTGTTTTACAGCAAAGGATGCAGGCCAGAGAAAAAAGAGTGGGGATTTCCCTGAGACCGTGGGCTGAGTGTATATGGTCACATTGAGACAAGACCCCAGACTTTGCAGTTCCTGTCCCTCAGGCCCAGCTCCCTTCAGCTCTCACTTATATCTATGTTGGGGCTTCTTCCTGTACTCAAAGGGCCCCTGAAGCACTAGTGACCCTCAAAGGGGCTATGTTGTCCCCAGGTGTCCCAATGGGAGATCTGTCCTGGAGGTCAAATAGGTATTCTGCTCTGTGGTTCAAAGCAACTGTCTAAGAGAAAGTGTGTGTGTGTGTGTGTGTGTGTGTGTGTGTGTGTGTGTGTGTGTGTGTGTGTGATGGCATCATGCCATGCTTGCCCGTCTACCAGGGGTTTCTTACCTTCATCCTCCTAGTAACAATGTTCTTAGACAAAGGCTGGCTCAGCTATGGCCCGGAATTCACAGCTGAGACATGAGGTCTGTCATTCATCCTGGTGGGGAAGCCAGAAGAAACTATGGTTCCTCATACCCCATCTGGCATGTTATGTGGGAGATTCACTGTGGACTGCATTCACAACTGGTCTGTAGCTCTACCCACATCCTTTTGCTTGGGTCTTCTCACTCTGATACCCCTTTCCCCTGAGGATTTGTGCTCATAATATTGACTTCTTCCTCTGGTAGCTTAATAAGGACATGCAGATGAATTATGAGAAGCCCACTATTTGAGGACTATGCCATGTCAAGAGTTGGTGCTCAGATGCATAGAGGCAAATGAGTCCTGCTCCCTTTTGTTAGGTAAGTGGGCGTTGGTCCACTTTCCCACACACTCAAGACTTTCTGCTCTGGAGACCTGCCAGACCCCTGCCCTCTTATATCAGGGCTCAGTTGGGATCCATAAGTAAGTTCCCTGCATCCAATAATGGTCATGATTGTGTGCGCAGCACTTTTACAGATGCCCTCTTGGGTCGTAGGAGAGAGCTACCTTTTCAGACTTCCTATTTTCCAAGTGGAGAAACAGAGGCTGAGAAGCTTATATAAGGTCATGTTAGATGCTACTGAGTGACTCCAACCTATACTTAAAGCTCACACCTATCCCTTGGCGTGGCAAGAAGTGGGTCTGCGCACTGCAAACCAGCATGCTTCTCAGGGTCCCACCATGTGCCCTACTGCCTATGTCCCGATCCTGGGAGCTGTGGAGAACCTTATGGCACTGATAGATCAACTTGGGGTTATCAACTGCATTGCAGTCTGTATAACCCCGAGAGCCCCTCTGATGCTCCATCCCCCCATTCATCTGCTTCCCACTCGTCAGCCTCCTTCTTGAGTCTCCATCTTGAGTCTCCATTTCTGTTCACATCTATGCTGCTACACCTTAAGGTCATCCTCACTCCTTGACCATTGAGACTCTCTCCCATGGATTTTGCATATATTTATGGCTATAAGTCTGAGTGTATAGCTTTGCTGGAAAGAAACCCAGAACTGGCTTCTTGTCACCTGGACTTGGAATCTGATTGCCATTGCAAAGCCATCATGTCCCAAACAGGACTTTCAGGCTCACCACAGCTGTCTGGCCTGTCTTTCTCCAATCTTCCCATGCTCCACTAGTAAGTCTGGGAGTGTCTGCGGGTCCTGCGTTCCCATCCTTGTCCACTGACTAACAAGTCCTGTTGGCTCTATCCCAGCCCCATCTGTTTCACTCTAAGTGCTTTGCCTTGACCTTGTACACCCCTCTTGGCTTTCTCGCCCAGACTCCACAGCGTGGCTCTTTACTCTTGATCCTTGTAATTCAGTCCCCACCACACAGCCAAGATACTCCTTTTAAAACAGATAATTTCCTTCATGTCAATTAAATTATTAAATTAAAACGTTTTTTTTTTTTGGAGACAGTCTCATGTAGCTCAAACTGGCTGTCTGATGAATTAGAAGGTGCTGGCAAATTATTAAGCCAATTCCAGAAGCTTAAAAGATTCATCCTATCCTTCTGCTCCTTTAGAACCACTCCTGGTACTGACTTCTGTCTCAGTTAGCGTTTCCTTGCTGGGAACAGACACCATGACCAAGGCAACTCTTATAAGGACAACACTTACTTGGGGATGGCTTACAAGGTCAGAGGTTCCTAGGCAGGCATGGCACTGCAGGAACTGAGAGGTCTACATCTTGTTCTGAAGGCAAACAGGAGAAGACTGACTTCCAGACAGCTAAGAGGGGGGTCTCCAAGCCCACCCCCATAGTGACACACTTCATCCAACAAGGCCCCACCTCCAAATAGTGCCACTCCCTGGGCCAAGCATATTCAACCACCGAACTGGTCTTGAAATCTCTGTGTAGTCAAGGATGTCTCTGAACGTCTGCCCCCAGTTTCTGAGTGTTGGGACTGCAGACATGAGCCTCTATGCCTTATTTGGTGCTGAGGCTCAAACTGGGACATTGTACATGGTCTCCCAATGCAGCTTGCTCCAGACTCTTTATCATGACCTAAGTCCTCTCACTGCCCACCTCAGTGGCCTTTGTTAACCCCACCCTGTCCACTCCAGCTAAGGGTCAGTCCCTCGAGAACAGTAAGGTAATTCCCTCTGTGGGGCTTGGCACCTGCTGTTCCTCCTGCTTAGCAGCTGTTCCTGTTACAAAGCTGCCTCTGCCCTGGCATTTAGGTCTCTGCTAAATGTCAACCCTAAGACAGGCCTTCCCTAGCCACCCAATTTAAAGTAGACGTGGAACACTTGCTTCTCTTTTCATTCTCCACAGAGCACGCACCACTGCGATCTCACAGCTAGCGATGATGTTTTTCCTTGTTCTCTTGTCTCTGTCTCCTCCAGTGTGGACGACTCACAAGGCTCACAATGAACTGCATTCATTTTGTTTACCACTGTATTCCTAGTGCCTAGGACCTGACTGGGCATAATGTACATACTCGATAAATATTTATTAAATAAACGAATAAATATAGGTTCCTGCTCAGTTCTGTCAGTATATACTACATTTATAATATTTAATAATTGATCGTGTTAGTCCATGTAAAAGTTTGTGGAGCCTTGGGTTGTGGTTTAGAATATGGAGTGACTGGAAAGCTTCTTTTTGGAGCTCTTCAGTGGTCTGGTTGTCTGAGACATCGTAGGCCTTGCTCACAAGACACAGTGAATTTGAAGAAGAGATCAGACCTCACTCAGGCTCCAAGCTGCCTCGGTTGTACTGAGCTCCATAGATGTCTGTCAGGAGAATGCACAGATGGTCATCTCCTGAGCTAAAGAAGAGCTGAGGCTGAGAGTAGGGGTTCATGCTATCCGTGGCTGCTTGACAGGGCATATACCCTTCGGGTAGACTGCCTTCAAGCTCCCACTGATTTTTCTCAGTGTATGGGAAGGATACGGCAAGGTCACCAGATGCTTTCCCACCTTGGCCCTGGCATGAGGACTATGTATAACCCATAGTTCTAAGGGGCAGTGTGGCAGAGTGAGGCTAAGCAGAGGTTAACTGTGCTGTACATCACTGTGTGACCTTGGGCTGGTGCCTAATCACTCTGGTCTCCTTTCTTTATCTATGAAATTAGAAGAATCACAACACACAGACACGCACAGTAATCTTGCGGTACTTTAATGAGAAAACGTATGAAAGACTCTTTGTAGGCACTGGGAATGTGGCTCAGATGTAGTGTTTCCTGCTTATGTAACCCTGAGGGTCTGTGCTTGCATTGCCAGCACCCATGTGAAAGCCAGGCATGGCAACATGTTGGTAAGCCCATGTTGAGAGCACAGGAGTAGGGAAGAAAGGCAAAGGTGAGCCCCTAGGACTCATTGAGCAACTAGCCTAGACAATTACATGAGCTCTAGATTCAGTGGGAAGCCTTATGTCATGCAGTAAGGTGGAACATTAGAGGGAGACAACTGACATTGACCTCTGACCTCCACACACACCTATATACATGTATATAAATATCCCACATACACATATATATATCCATCCGAACATGTACATACCCCTCTCTCTTTCATACAGACACACACACACACACACACACAGAGAGAGAGAGAGAGAGAGAGAGAGAGAGAGAGAGAGAGAGAGAGAGAGATCTTTTGTAGGGTATATGTAGGTTATAGTATACATAGTAATTGCTCAATAAATGTTGGTCATTTTATGATTATTAATAGTTCTGGTCTTGAATTTGGATCTGGTCACCAGGGTCCTCTGCCTAGGATTTTTTCTTCCCCTTTTCTTTGTCGCCACAGGCAAGTCACCTGGAGCCTTCCCCGTCCTCACTTTTCTGCAACCATGATAATGATAGCTCCCCTTCCTTCTAGCACCGCTGTGTGGATTAATTAGTGTTAATTAATGGGCTTTGAAAATGAAAAGCACCTAGGTAAGTGCTGATCATGATTATTAATGGGAACCGTAAGCACAGAGAAGATGCTGAACAGGGTCCTAAAATTAGACAGATTAAGGAACAATGGCAGAAAGTCAGAACCTGGCTATTACGCTGCTCCGTGGCTGGGCCCAGGGCTGCCAGCCTGCCAAGGTGCGGAAACCAGAGCAAAACCCTCGCAGCCATTCTCATTCAAAGACTGTGTGCCAAGGGGTTAGAAAACCTGCACTGCAGCTGGAAGGGACCAGCACAGGTCACCAAGCCCCAAACCTCCTCCTTTGAGGAGGACTTTTGCTGATGGAGGCCTTTTTCCCCTTTGCAAAAACCTGCTGGGTCTCTGCACTTTGAGACCAGGAGGGATTCCCCATACACAACAGCTACAAGTGTATAAACTGCCGGTAGCACCTGCTCCCGAGGGCTGTGGTTGTAAGGTAAATAGCATGCACGGCAGATCTTATACAGATATGTTGTCTCTTTTCTTGGAGAGAGTTAGATTTGTTGAAGTATAATTTGTCCATTTCAGTGAACGGTTCTGGGAGTCCCGCATACACATACAGCCGCCACAATCAAAGGACACAATTCTATCACCTGCCAGATCCCTTCCTGTCCCTTTGTCGGTTCTTCTCCGCAGCCCCAGCTTCTGGCAACCACCCATCTATTTTCTGTCTGTACACTTTGGCTTTTTCTAGAACATCATATAAATGCAATTATACAGCAGGTAGCCTTTTGAGACCGGCTTCTTTCACTCAATATAATGTGTTTAAGCAGAATGCACTGAGTTGAACGCAGGTTAGATCCACACAGTAGAAAATGTGTGTGCATATATTATCTCCCCCTCCTTGAGACACTTCTGAGTTAGCTACCACTATTCTTCCCATTTTACACATGAGCCAAGTGTGGCATAGTGTCCGATAACCATCTTGAAGTTACACAATTACTGAGGTGTGAAACCAGGATTTAAAAGGACCTCAGAGCGCCCGGTGTGCATGCTTAGTTCATTATTCATGTTGATTCTACCCTGGCTTCTAGTAGTGCTTTTGTTTTTAGAGCCCCTTCTAACCTTACAGGATTCACTTCTTATATGTGACTTAGAGACACATGCATGGTTCCCTGATTCCAGTTTTCCTTAAGGAATATACAGCGTTCTCACAGAGGTGGAAGCTCCCACTGCACAGGGTTCAGGTCTGGAAGCCAGTATGAGGCAACAGACCACAAAGGAGTGGGATGGGTCCTCGGGAAAGAGGTGCAGAGAGACACCATGTTCCTTTTTGGGTGAGAATCACAGCCCATTTTCTCTCCTATCCAGTGTCTAATTTGATTCCTGCTTCTGCGTTGTTGATTTGGGTCTCTAAATCCATTTACAAGTCCAATGGGAGTGGGCCGTGCAGTGTGGTTTGAAACCACAAAACTGAGCTCCCTTTCTTGGGAGAAGTGCTGAGTCTGAGCTACAGAAGGCAGCCTTGGCTACAGACTCAGCAATTAGCATACCAACAAAAGCACTGGCCTCGCACTGAGTCCCTGAGGACTTTGGCTGGTGGAGAGAGGGAGGAGCCGGCTCCTGCAGCCCACGTGACCCTCATCCCCCACTCTTCCCCTACTATCATATCAATAATTATAAAGATGTGCATGCAAGTGCATTGACCTACTTGGAGGTTTCATAAATATAAATAAATTAAGTGGTCCTGCCTAAAGATGCCTGGGCAAATAGGTGGGGAGGAAGAGGGAGTTGCTCATGCTCGGATGGACAGTGAGGGGGACCCTTGAGCATGCCAAGTCACAACAGAGAGTACAGGATTGTGAGGGAGAAGAAAAGTTTCCAGGTCCCTGTACCAAGGCAGGACTGACTGAACCTGATCCCACAGTGACATCTGGTCCTCGAGGTGTGTCTGTAGCCAGGGTTTCCTTGGCCCTCCCGTATCTTAGTAGGGTCTGGTGGGTGTTAGCCACAGGAGCTGGTGAACTCTAGCTACCAGGAACCTGGTCCTGTCCTGGAATGCTGTGCAGTGTTTTCTTTTGCACTTTAAAATAATTAAGGTTGAAACATACACAGCAGAATTACAGAACTTTTCTCTACTGATGACACAGGGCAAAACCATGCACACCGCTCTTGCGGAGGGTTTTCGACATGCTCCTAAACCAAGATCTCATTTCGCCTTCTCAACACTTCACCTAGGTGACAATGCGTGAAACTTTTTTCCCCCATCAAAGAGGGTTAGCGTGCCATGGCCAATATTCTGTAAACCTTCCCCTCTTGTGACACACTTGTCTATGTGCCTGGCTGCCCAATCCCTGGATGTCTCTCCATCACGTCCTTCTCGATGTGCTGATTGTGAGTTAGGCAGTCCTGTCAGATGGTGAGAGCTTCCACCAATGGGATGAGACACAGGTACCACCTACATTAAAATAAAATCAAAGTGAACTTTCTGCTCTAGAGTGTGTGTGCTTGTCAGCCTGGTTTGGATCCGACATACCCTTTCTACAAAAAGAAATAGTCTTGCCAGGTTCCTGGGTTACTTTTGCTTCCTATGTTTCCTTGTGCTACCCTGGGGGCGTTCCTTTGCAACAGCAAAGACATTGCTGTTAACATTAGCATGCCCATTCTTGTGAGATGAGGACACTGAGGAAGGGAGATGAATGGTCTAACCTGAGTCATTTGGAGAGCAACTGGTTTCCAGCACAATAAACCACAACCCATCACACAGCTTTGTGGGGACAGGTGGCCTGGGACCCCTACTGTTACCTCTTCTTCCTCCTACCCCAGTACATCTTTCTTCATCAGGCTTTTTGTCACAGAGCCTCCTTGCCTCTGCCTTTCCCCTCCCCCTCCAGCATGCCCCTCTGTCAGGCATGTTTTAGACTTTGTATGGACATTACTCAAGATCCTTGCCACCTGCTTCTTGTTGTTGTTGTTGTTGTTGTTGTTGTTGTTGTTATAGTTGTTGTTGTTATGGGCAGTACCCAAAGTCCAAGCCTAGCTACCTTCATCCAACCTCATCTTGCCAGGTGAGAATCCCCTGCCGACTCAAGATTGAATTCTATGGACTTTGAAGGCTCAGTGGAAGGCCCGCCTCCTTGGGAGTGATCATCCTGGCCCATGCTGCTCTTTCCCAACCCGGCACAGCATAGTCTCCTTTGCATGTGCACACCTCTCCTCCAGTCAGTAGCCCAAGAGCCTTCTGGGTATACCTGACACATACACAGGATAGCAGAGAGCCAGCTCTGACTTACCTTGTAACTTAACTTGTACTGCCTTTTCTTCATCTCTCTCTCTCTCTCTCTCTCTCTCTCTCTCTCTCTCTCTCTCTCTCTCTCTCTCTGTGTGTGTGTGTGTGACAGAGATCTGGGAATCTCTTTTTAGTACCTAACCTCTCTGTCATTATGAACCCCGTCTAGCAGTGGTGAAATGTAAAGGGTGGGATATGTTTGGTATGGCCTTCTCCAGGAACCTGCATCTTAATAGGTATAAAGCTTCTAGACAAAGGATAGGAGCTCTGACATTTCAGGATTTGGAGATGCTTCCCCAATTCCCTGAACATTGCTACAGGGTGCATCTCCACATGGCCACCGGCCAAGTGTGCTTTGTGGAGCTTCCCTTACTCCCCACCCTCTCTACCTTCATCTCCCTAAGCAACATTAAGGAATCCTTGGGGAACTAAGAAAATAGAAACACATTTGAATTCTTCGCTGCTTCTGCCCTCTTGCATTCAGATGACTGACTCGAGCTTGTCTCATCTCTCTTTTCTGACTTGGGGCTCTGGCCCCAGGAGAAGGGGGAGGGACAGTGTCTGTGTTGTGCTCCGAAACTCAAGATGTTGGGATTCTTCACTGGGATTGCCAGCTGCCTCTTCCTAGATCCACTATTGAGTCAGAGCCCTCCGGCCTCTAAGGTGCTGGAGTCTACTCACACCCAGGATGATTAGGGGGAGTGGGCCAAACCAAAGCAAACCTGTCAGAAAAGCTATGTGTGTTCACTCCAAATCATACAGGAGGAGCTGTGAGGACTCTGTGGGTCATGCTCGGGGCAGACACTGATACACTGATACTGTGATCTTCGTACACTCAGCTTACCACAAGATGGGAAAGTCTAAACCTGGTTCTCAGGGGAGATGAGGGAGTCAGCATTAGTGTGGGGTTGACTCCCTCTCTGGTTCCCATTTCCTTAGCTCCCTAAGATCAGGGAGGTGTTTGTGTGAGCCTGGGGAAGGGTCTCTCCCACAACTTCTCCCCAAGGCTCCTTCCCATGGCTTTTCTTTCCCCTCACTTTTGGGGTGTTGTGGCAGTGCCTGTGTGACTTCGTGACACTTTCACAGTCTAGCTCCCCATTCTCTGCTTCTCACCTTTTGCCTGAAGAATTATGCTAGAGGGGAGGGGCCTCAATGTGTTCAGTTGAGAGTCAAGTTGTCTTGGGGTGTTCTTTGAGTCTAGAGTGCCAGAGAGAATTTTCTAGAGAGCCTCTCATTCCCCAATCTTCCCCTGTCCCTCTGCCTTACCCACACCCCTGTTTCTGAAATCCTCCCCTCGTCTCCTCAGGCATGCTTAGCTGTGGCATTTATAAAGCAAGGTGCTGGTAAGTGGGATGTCCCACTTTGTTTGCTGATGGAATCAGTAAGCCTGGATACAGCAGTGAGGAAAACGCTCGGACAGGGTGTCTGACAAAACTGGGCTTGAATCCTGGCTCTGTTAATCAAGCTATTTTAGCCCTCTCCTGAGATTTAAACCCTGTTTCTATAGGCAGGAGGAACCCCGCCCTCCCTGAGCTGGGCTATGTCATCATTCTATATGTTCTGCAGTCATGGTTGCAGGAAGGTTCCTGGAGGAGGAACTATTTCTCCTACCTGGGCTGACATCTTCCAGGAGTTCAAATTCCTTTTCACTGAATTTTGTAGATATTCAGTGTATTTAACATCTTAGTTTTGGGGGACAAAGATGGGGTCTGGCTTGCCTTGCATGGTACCAACGACAAGGTGGCCTTTTTATTTTTTTGACAGGGTGAGATGCCCTTCTGCCCCACCCCCACCCCATTGGGCCCTTTGTTTAGGGTAGACATGCAGCCAAGCCAGGTCTTCTGTGGCAAGTCCTCTGGGTGGGACCGTTGGCAGACACATGGAGAAGGATTCTGCCAGGGCTTCTTCTTACTGCTGCAGCCCTTAGGGATATCTTCTCGGGGCAAGACTTGTCCCCCGTACCTTCTCATATCTGGATTCCTGAAACAGCCCACACGAGGGCTATGGCAGGTACTATGAGTAGAAGCTCATTGAATTCCTTCCTAAGCTCCACACCATGATTGTGCCCACACTGTAGTTGATGAGGACACAGAGGCTGAGGCAAGACGAGTGATGTGATCAAGGAAACCACTTAGAGGGTTGCAAGGCCGGGGCTCCTCAGTCTACAGTCTTTGTTCTTCCCGCACTTCCTATCACAATGCCCCTGATGCCAGGGCCTCCGAGACAGGTTTGGGGGACATCGGTGTGTGTCATGTCGTTGTCCTGGTCCAGGCTGGGAATGCTAGTGATAACGCTGCTCCACCTGGCTCCTCCAGGGAGCAGAGATCCGTTATGAAAATGACGTAGTGTCTCCACATCAATTATGTAGCCCGGAGCTTCACGATGATAAACCAGAGGGGCAGGAACAGTTCAGAGCTGTTCCTCTTCTTGGAGTAGAGAAAGACAAGGGAGAATGTGAACTCAGGTCTGGGCAGGGGCCTCAGTGAGAAAAGTGCTTGCATGGGGACCCAACTTCAAATCCCTGGAGCTCATGTAAAGTTGAGCATGATAGCCTACCCATCTATAATCCCAGTGATGCTGTTACAGGATATGAAGGGAGGTGGCAGGAGAGTCCTTGGGAGCATGTGGCCCAGCTGGCCTGGCATATGCAGTGGTAGACAGCAAGAGGCCCTGCCTCAAGGAAAATGAGAAGCAAGGACAGACACATGGGTTGTTCTATGACTCCACAGTGCTCTGTGGCTTATGAGCCTGTATTCTAGTGCATACATGCATGCACTTGCACGCGTGCGCGCACACACCCCCCATAAAACCACATATTAATAAACACAATGTCCCTCTTAGTGTACAGGACTAGAGTTCTTCTCTCCTCTTCCACATCTCCACTTGTCCTTCAACCTTGCCCTGATGTAGAGTGAGCCAAGGACTCCAAGGTGATACAGTTCTGAAGGGGAAGGGGTACGGCTGTCTTCCCAATTCTCCTTAGCCCATTCCCACTTGTGACTTGGAGATGGCCAGGTTTTAACGCCCTAGAACGTCACGGTATGATTCTTCTAAGCCTCAGAGCAGTCTACAAGACATTTCAACGTGGCTGGTCTATTCCAACTATCCTGGTGATACCAGCTTGCTTCACTCTGTCAAGTTCACAGGGGATGGTTCTGTATCCTCACGCAGGTCAAGGAAACAGGTAGTAAGGTCACACAGCTGGGCGGCAGACACTCCGAAGCATGGTCCCCGTTCCTCGCCATGCTTCTTGGACTCATTGTAAGGTACTCTGTGGTAGGTGAAGTCAGTGTGTCGCTGTCTTTCTCTCTCTGGGAGAGTAGGCTGCTATTCCACAAAAACTCATGTTCATTCTCGCCACTTTGGATGTTCCACCTGGCTTTCCGTAGCTCAGCTAACATGGGATGAATGGATCCCGGGCAGCACAGCTACAGCATCCAAATAAAGCCACACAGACAAATTCTTCTTCCCAGCAGGCCCTGGGGGCAAGAAATGCACACACATAGGGCACTCACACAGGCTCCTGATGGCACCAAGGCAAAGGATGACCCCTTTCAGCCCATAGCCTCTAGGGCGGTGCCTGCTTCTGCTGCTGAGGATAATGAGGATAATTCTCCAAAGCATGGCTGTCTATCAACCAAGAACCAAACAACCAAGATGCTGGGATCCAAACACACAAAAAGGAATTCATGAGGCAGTGAGTACCAAACATTGACTGGAACCCCAGGATCAGCGGCTAAGGCATGGCCAGGGTGATCCTGGGAGAGCCAGAGAGGCATGGGGGCTCCCGTTCCAACCTTGCACTCTCCGTACCCATCTCTCTGCCTCCTTTCTCCTCCTCTTCTATCTCCTCCCCTCCCACCCCCTCTCCCTCCTTCCTCTGAAAAGCAGTAACATCAGTGTGATGTTTTCATTGCCCGAGATCAGATGCCCCGCTGCCATCTGTAGAGAGGAAATTGAGCCTCATCGACCCAAATAAATAAAATAAGCAGGCACAGGAGGGGAGCTTTGCTACAAAGGAAAGCAAGGTCCGACTTGGGGTTTGGAAGCCATCCAGGGGGCATCAAGAGACACAGAGGTCTCACCTTGGCTTATCTCAAGCCTTGGATGGGACTAAAGAAGAGGCTGGTGGCCTCTGCCATGATCAAATGCAAACCTAGGTGGGGGCCTGGTGAATCGGCAGATGACAGACATCACTGGGTATTAAGATGCAAGCAACCAGAGAGCTCCTGAGGGAGCCTGCTGGCTCACTTCCTGCCTTGGTGGTGGCTGCTAGACCAAGTTGGATTAGATGCACAGGGCAGCCACCCTCCTGTCACCCAGCTATTTATTTATGCAAAACAAACACGCTCAAAGTCTTTTCTTCTAGGTGAACAAAGCAAACACTCCGCAGGCAGAACACCCCCTCCCTCCCCTCCCAACTCAATGTGTTTTCATTAATATAAATTGTTTGCAGTAGGCAAATTAATTCTAGAAATGGTTCTTAGACACGGCAAATCGTTCTTGTAAAGCACGGGATGCACGAGAGCCTACTGCATTTCCCCATGCGCAAGGGCTTGGGTAAATACACTAATGTTGATCATGATAATCAATGCTTATTACAATGACCAAGCTTAACGACCTGGAGCACGGAGAGCTGATCAAGAGTATTTCGGGCTGTGAATTACAAGCCCCCTGGCAATGGGAACATGCCATGAAGTACACGAAGCTTTCAGATGGCAGCGTTCTTAGTGGGTCTTAAAATTTGCCTCTATACGGGGCTTTCCAGTAAAGAATACTTTCTTGCTCCTTTGAGTTTGACGTTAATGAGGCATGTTCCGGTGGACAGGTATAGATAGATCTATTGCTCAGGAGGAGAGAAGTCAGTTCCCTGCCACATGACTGCGAGTACCCAAGGGCCAGAGCCTTGACTCTTACTGGGGATGGCTGTCTTCTCTAAGCATGATCTAAATTTTGTTTATGTAACACTTTTCTCAAACCTGACTTTGGGCTGGGGAGACAGCTCAATTGGTAAAGTGTTTGTCACACAGGCATGAGGACTGAGTCAATTCCCAGTACCTATGTAAAAAGCCTGGCTCGGTGGCCCGCATCTGTAATCCCAGCACTGGAGAGGTGGGGCAGCTGGGTCTGGGAAGACTCATTAATCCAGGTCCAGTGAGCTGAGCCAAGATTGACCTATGGCCTCTGTACATACATAGACACAGACACACACAGACACACAGACACACAGACACACAGACACACACACACACAGACACACACACACACACACACACACACCCCTACACACACACACACCCCTACCTTAAGTTACAAAACATTTGGTTGACCACATCTGCAGCAATAATATTTGTGAAACTAAAAGGCAATGAATGATTAGAATACAAGCATGCATACGTATTTAATGCTTGTCTACACACCACCCAGAATTCCCTATAATTTTGCCAGATTTGTTTGTTCCTTCTACAGTGGCCCTCTTAGGTCCTTCCAGGACATTCCTCGTCAAGGCCGTGTCCTTGGTAAGGATTAAAGAAGCTGTGGCTGGCATATGTTTTTCTTGTTGGGACCTGACTATAGACACTTAAGGACTGATGGTTGAGCTCTGCTGGGACCATAAAGTGGTCTGTCCCAGAATCATAGGAAGGGATTTCAAACCACAAAGACCCACAGATGCAGGCTGAGTGCTGTTAATAAGGGAATAATATTAATTTCTTAAGCGGCGGTGATAGTTATGTAGCAGCATGGGAAAGTAGATGGATTTTTATTCACCCTGAGTTACGTAAGTGTGAAATCATTAGAGGCTTGGGATTCACTCCAGCCTTGGTGGGCTCAGGAGCAGAGCAATTGCCTAACACATGAAAGTCCCTAGGTTTGATCTCCGGTACTGCAAATATAAACTTAAACACCATGGCATAAAGTAGGAGGTGAGAATGGGCAAGGCTTGGTAGCTCTGGAGTCTGGGTGATGGCAGGAGGGGTGTATGAAATGGGGCCGGTGTTCTAGCTCATACCATTTGATCTTTGTGATAACGATTTCAAAGAAGGAAACAAATGCCCTTGGTCTGACGAGTGTGGGAGAGGGTGGATTAAGACTTGTAAGGGGTAACAGGGTGTGGGAGTGATGTGGAGTCTCTGGGGGTCGGTAGAGCTGGCTCTGGCACCTCCAGGACTCAGAGGATACCTAGATTCCCCTGAATTCCTCATGCTGCTTACTCTGCCCAGGTTTCTCTCAGCCACAGCATCCAGGCCTGAACCCCTGCCTTTGTAATGAGAAGTGATGTATAATTGATGAAAGCACAATGTGATACAGTCACAGAACCCTTGTCTGGTATAAGACATCTGTTCAGCACATAGAATCCACTCAGCTACTGTCACAACGCATTTACTGTATTGTAACAGAGCCGCAGGAACGTGTGTGCACCACACGAGCTGCGATCTGTAATATCGGATGTCTTGGAATGTGGTGAGGCAGGATCCAGTGCCTCTGCCTTAGATATTTATGTGTCTGGGCTACGCTCTCTGTACTGCCTTTGCTCTGCCTGTATTCCTTCAGAGTTCTCTTCATAAATTATCCTTGCACTTTGACGGGCTTTTAACAGACTCAGGAGCTAGCATCTAACATCCTTTTTCCAGATACCCCTGTCACAGAGGATCCAGGAGCACGGTTCAGTGCAGTGCAGTGCACATTCTGGAAAGAGGAGACAGAACTAGAAGGAGGCCACATTCCTTCTTTCTCTGGACCCTTCACCTCTGGGCAAATCCAAAGTCCTCACTGGGATCCACTCCACACTGAAGGCTCTGGTCAGATATGGCAAACTCTGGCTTTGTGCTTGGCGCTAAGTGGATTTCCTTCACGTTCTAGGCAGGGAAGGAGATGGGAATTGGGAAAGAGGGACATCTTGAAGAAACTGGTAGCAAAGGCCACAGCTGAGGGACAGGCATAGCACTTGATCAGAATCATTCACCAGAAAGGGAAAGCAGGTGGCGAATCCTGATGTATCAGGACCCCAGCAGGGGACACGGGGACCTCAGGGGCCTCGTAGGTTAAACTCTCCACAACTCTAAGATGGTTTGTGTCACCTCCTGCCTCTCTTCTAAGTCCTAGTTAGTTGTCCCTCTGCTCTCTGATGCAGTGTGCCTCATTGGAGAAGCTGTTGGGGTCAGGCAGACTCCCAGCTGGGACAGAGCTGTTACAGTGGAGCCCAGCAATGTGCACAGTTTGTTTGTTGTTTATTTGTTTGTTTGTTTTAACATCCCAAACATCCCTGTCTCAGGTCTGGGGTCTCCTACTGTCCTAGAAGTCTCCTGAGGACTGCCTTTGGGATCTTTCTTTCTTTAGAAAAAACTATTGCATAATTCCAAAGGACCCTGTTATCGAAGTGTACAGCTTCTCACTGGGGAAGGCAGAACAGGCTTGTTAATGGTCTATGCCATTGTATCAAGTTCATTGCTAGGCAGCATTTGATGTGTCCTGGGCGATGTGTTAAGAGCTTCACACATATTCTCAAGCATACTCTTGCAATTGATCCCCTGAGGGGCATGTTGTCACTAGCCTCAGTCTTCAGATGGAAGAGCCTGGGTACACAAGGTTTAAGTGTTTCAAGCTCACACAATTTGAACCCAGGTACTGTAACTCCAAGCCCATGTTCCTAACTGCACTACTCAGCAGGCTAAACTTTGTCTTCGGGCAGCTTGAGTCTCAGATCGTTAGTTTGTGCAAGTCATTTTCTCCAGGTTCAGAATTCCCCAATGAAGGGGGCTAAGAAGACCCACTTAGAGGACTGTGAAGGTCAAACGAAATAACCATGAACCCTGGTATAGTACTTGTTACAGATGAGGCCCTGATCAGCTAGCAGGAGACTGCTATGAGGCCCGCTTTCCCATCCACTGGGTCTACTTGCCTACACAGAGGTGCAGCTGGTAAAAAAGGGCAGCCTAGTCCAGGGGAAGGGCAATGTGATTGTCCTGTAGTGTTTCTCTGTTCCTCCACCGTACTCCAGCCTCTTGTTCATCCTCCCTGAGGCAGCTTCCTGGAAGCGCTTACAGAGATGCTTCTGTACTCACTTCACCAAGGGCTGGGCTCCAGGGGCACCTCACAACTGCCATGACACTTCCTAGCATCTGAGATGTCAAGTACAAGAAGGAAAGCTTCTCTCCAGCTGCCAGGGAAGGGATGCTGACCCACTGCCTTGCTGACACCCAAAGCAGATCCCAGGCTTCCTACAAACTCTGATCTCGGAGCCAGGATGCTCTTCAGCCTCATTTCTTAGGAAGGACTCTGGGACAAGTGGGACAGGGGTAGAACCTCCTATTTATGCCCATGGCAGGATGTAGATTCCTGATTTCCACTGCACGTGTTTCCAAGTGGCTTTGTAATTTTTCATTCTGTTTTTATTTTGAGACAAGGGCTCATGTGGCCAAGATTGGTCTTCAACGCAATATTTAGTCAAGGAAAAACTTGAATTCCTTGTCCTCCTGCCTCTACTTCTCAAGTGCCAGGATTACAGGTGTGCACCACCATACCTGGCTTATGTATGGCTGGGGGATAACCCCAGGACTTCATGCATATTAAGCAAACATTCTACTAGTTAAACTACATGCCCTCAATAACCTTTATAAATGGGGTTCAGATCTCACTTGGCCCTTTGCCTGGTTACCTACAGACACACAATACCATCCTTTTTCATGTTGCCAAAGGACACACAGTAGGGCAAGAGGCATTCACAATAGCCCTCAAGGGGCTCAGAGCCAGGGGCCTAGAGCCAAAGGCCCTGTCTATGACTCTACCTCAAAGACTATGACCTTGAATCATCCTCAGCTATTTCTCAATGAGGGGTCACACAGATGTATGGGGGCTGTCCCCTGCTTCTGAGGGATCTATTCATGCAAAGAAGGACATGAAATATCTATGGTTGTTAGACCTCAGTCATATGACAACTGAATGCACGCTCTTACTCCACTGTCAAACATCCTCAAAGGGGAGACCAGGAGAAGCAATCTAGATGCCTTGGACTCTTTGTGATGCATGCACCTGTGTGAATCTCCTGTTGTGAGACTCTAGAACCAGCATGTGTTCTCTCTGGATGCTAGCTGCTGTACAATAAGAGTCCGAGGTGTCCCCAGTAGGTGGCTAGTTCTCCTACTCTCCCTAACTCCAGTTCCTCTGACTTCTCTCCGAAACCAGATTCCCTGGGCTCTTCCTAGTTTGTGACTCCTTCTACTCTTGCCTCTGAATTCTGGTCCTGTGTGAAGAAGGAGGCCAGGGGGAGGCGAAGGGCAGGTTTCTTCCCCTGGGTAAAGCTTCTTTTACTCAGTTCTCCCATCATCCCTGGCCTTCGACAACAACTTCTGCGATGGATTTCAGTTCCTCATTTTGACCTTTGCTGTTATGGGACCCTCCCACCGCTCATGCTTGCTTGCCTTTCTCCTCAACTGATCAAAAACCTCTCCTGTGGTTGGTTTTCTCCATTCTGACAGGATAACCCCCCCCCCTCCTCTCTCTCTCTCTCTCTCTCTCTCTCTCTCTCTCTCTCTCTCTCTCTCACACACACACACACACACACACACACACACACACACACACACACACACTCCTTTGATATCTCCTCAAGACATTTCTTTGAGGAGATGTGGGTGAGGGGAAGCTGTGGGGCACTTTAATGAGGAAGGTTTTCCTCTTGTGAAGTGGGTTGGATGGGGAGGGGTGGGAACTCATTAGAACGGGGATGGAGGATGTCAGGGGAGCCACTGCCTCCAGAGGGTTTTTGAAAAACCTCCTTTTTTTCTGATTAAAATATAATACATATTCATTGTGAGAATGTGGAACATTTACAGAAGCAGAAACAAGAAAATAAAATAAATAATATGTTGGTGCATTTGATAAATTTCCTTCTGTTGTTTTTTTTTTTTTTTTGTGTGTGTGTGTGTGTGTGTGTGTGTGTGTGTGTGTGTGTAGACCAGGCATTGTGTTATAGGCTTACATGCCTTTCCATGTGGTATAGCAACAGTAGTTTGAATTTTCTATCATTAGGTCATAATCCAAAGCACAGACTTAGGGACAGAGCATAATACTTTCTGTGAACATAGACCTCACAACTGTCCCAAATTCTGAAGGTCAGAGGGCTGGCCCAGTCTAATAGTTCCCCCAGTGTCCCTTGAGACTGAGGATGAGTCCTCTTCCTGGTGTTGGTTTTGCTACCTTGCTTTGCAGCTGGGAAGAGCAGCTTCGTGTGGGCCTCCATCCCCACCTTCACCCTGGCGTGCCCGTCTGCAGACAGATTTTCCCCTAGCTCTGTGTGTGATAACAAAAGCAGAACTTTTGGACTCCTATTCCTTTACAACCACATAAGGCCACTTTCTCCAAATACCCTTCCCACAGTGGAGGGGCAGAAGGAGGCAGGTTGCCCTAGGTCCTGCCCAGGTTTAAAAAACACGCAGATAGAAGTGACAGGGAACAAAATACCAAGTTTTCAACTCTGAGTCCAAGTCATATGGGAACAGGGAACACATTAATAAATTTATTTTGGCTCTGTATTGTCCATGACAAATGACCACAGTCAGCATCAGTAACAGCAAACAACCCCAGGAAAGAAATACACACACAAGCCCATCGCTCCTGCTTGGAAGGAGTGGGTTGAATTCAATTTCAGGCCTGAAGGCAAATTTTACAGCCCTAAACAAAATTATCTTAGAAGGCCACTGTCAAGTACACATGTAATAAAAGTAAGAACATTGGGACTAAAGTGAGGGAATGTTTCCCTAGAGTTACAAGGGATCCCAAGGTTTGAGGCGGTGAAGGATTGCTTCTCTCGAGTCCAGATTTTTTGAAACTACAAGGCTCTGCTTGTAATGGCGTTGCTGCAGGAAGTGCAACATCCCCATCAGTCAGAGCACGTCGCTCTTCACAGGAAAAAGAACGTCCATGCGCTGCAGGCATTGCTGTAGCATATGTCTTTAATCTAAGAGGGTGGGAGGCAGAGTCAGGCAGATCTCTGTGAGTTTGAAGTTAGCCTGGTCTACGGAGAGAGTTTCAGAATAGCCAGCTGTATAGTGAGACACTGCCCCCCCCCCCCATTCCAGCAGGACAAGCCAAAGGAATTAGGTCAGAAGTCTCCACTGAGTCAGGGAGAAGAGAACACTACAAAGCCCACTTCCATGGCCACCACGTATCTCCATGGTTGTGTGAGATGGCTGAATAGCTATGTTCATCAACTATGCTCAAAGAACCTATATCAGCATGCTGCAAAGAAGCAGTAGAGCCACACAGTCTAGACAAGTGCCAGTACATGAAGGGAACAAAACCCAGGGACACAGGGAAAGGAGCAGCATGCATTTTACTTAAAAAGAAAATCCCCTCGAACCAACATTGGCCAAGCTGATGCATATATATTTAATGTACAAAAAGGCAGCTCCAAATAATTAGGTCAACAGTTTGCTGTGTAGGTATGTGTGCATGGGAACACTTACATACATATGATGTACATGAGTGTGAAGGTCAGAGGTCAACTACAGGTGTTGTTACTTAGGAGCCACTTATTTTTACAAAATTACATGTGGGTCTGTGTATGTATGCACATGCATTCAACTGCATGTGCAAATCAGAGGCCACTTTGTTGGAGCTGGTGTTTTTCCTCCCACTCTGCAGGGCCTAGGGATTGAACTCAGATATTATGACTTAGGAACAACTGCCTTTATCCACTGAGCTATCTCACTGGGCCTCACATTGTGATTTTAAAATAAGATATCTCATTGGGACATAGGACTCACAAGTAGAGTAGGCTTTCTAGCCAGAAAGCCCTAAGGGTCCACCAACCTCTGCCTTCCTGGGGCTGGCATTACAAGCCTGTGCCACCTCCCATGCCTGCCCTTTCATATGGGTGCCAAGGATCAAACTCAGGCCTCGTGGTTGAACTTGACAAGAACTTTGACAACTGAACTATCTCTCCAGTCCCCATCATCATTTTGAACACAGAGATAATAAACCTGCACTCCTAGAATGTTTCTAGAAAATGCTCACGGTGGGGGAGAGGGGCTCAGTGGCTGGCTCAGAGATCAACCGATTTGGCATTTACAAGGTTTCCATGTTCATGAGTTTGTCAGTGCTGTGGGGTTTCTTTTCCCTTGGCCTAGAGCAGTTACTGTGATGATCAGTCACATAAAGCGCAGTATAAATTTTTATTATGATTGGACGGTGCTGTGGCTGGAACAGCCCTGTTCTGCATGGAGGTTTTCAGACATATTATAATTACATTCTGTAGGTTTGCAAATAATGACATAACCCAGTCACCTTACTGTGGGTATGATTTATTACAAATAACAAAATGTTATTATATGGAAATTAGTTTCCACACAACAGTGGCTAGAGGGTTGCTCTCCAGAGTGGCTTTAATCACTAGGATGGGAACCTGGGCCATTTCAGGACCTGGGATAGCGCCAGGATGGCCTTCCTCACCTTACTTGCTAGAAAGACCTCTACAAAAGGCCCAAGAGGAGGAAAGGTGCACAGGGGCAGGGCAATGAGCACTCAAGACACCCAGAGCTCAAGGTCGAAGGCCCTCTCCAGCCCCAGGGAGGTAGCATCATGCCTCACGTTTGGCTTGTCACTTGAGAGTGCCGGCCTCCTCCTGACCTCCTCCTGAGCAGCTAAATTCTCTTTTCATAAGGGGGGGGGGGGCTGTCAACTTCAGAATCCTCCATAAACTGGCTTTCTCTTTTGCGTCTTTGGGAATATTGTCCTTATTTAACAAGAAAGAGACGAAAATGCATAGACATATTGAGCTTACATATAAAGAGCATATGTGCACATTGTGCTTAGCGCCACCCACAAACTCAGGCCTGGCTGGTATGGAAAATATATGTGGTGAGCAAGCAAAACATTGATTGCCCATTTGTTTAACATCTTCCCCAACAAGTGGACGGTCATTGTTTATAAAACAAAGCAGAATGGGGAACTTTCAAATACTCTTGCCAGCTCGCTTTTCTTCCTTCTGCCCAGTGTTACAAGACTATGCAGTCTTGGAAGGCCAGTCGAACAGAGAAGCCCATTCTAGGCACTCCTGAAACCTGCCAGGTATAATTCATCCTCATAAGATAAGCAGTGCTACTTTTCCCACACCCTTCATGTTTCCCTGTATTCTGTGGAGTAGAACTCACTGACTCAACTCCCCAAGAATGGGAACCAGGTTGGGTCCTGGCCAGGGTTTATGAACAAAGTAAGGACTGAAACTCAGGCTGCTGGAGTCCTTATCCACACTATCTACTGCTCTTTTGTAGGTATCTTAGGTGACTTAGGGAATGACTACTGTAGGAACCAGATCTAGACATCAGTGTGTGTCTTCATTCTGAGTTCTTCACTCTGGGGGATCCTGGCCTTTTGCCATTGCCTGTACCAGAGGCTGATGCAAACTCATCTTATGCCATAAACCTCCAGCATTACATCTGAACGTGTATTTGCCTTTGTTGATATAATTTCAAGGTTCAGGTGGGTGGGAAAAAAAGGCTGGAGGAGAGCAGAAGAAGGCAGGGAAGCATTTTGTATCTTGAGGCAATGTGGAGCCAACTCTCATTATGGCATCGTGGAGACTCAATGAAGCAGAACACACAGTCTGGCTATGGCTGTCTCAGCACAGGGCTGAGATGCCTACCTTTAAGACGCTCGAGAGATCTCTGAGTTTTGAGAATGATTTCTGACTACCCGATTTTACAGCAGGGTGTTCACTGATTTTTTTTTGACATTGGTACCCAAAGTTTTGAAAGGATAAGTGCATTAAGAATTTAAACACTGGGAAAGCAATCACTCAGTGACATTTAATAACATTAATGCAGTGGGATTACAGAATTAGCACCGTAATGCAGAGCTCAACCCCAGTTTCCTTTCAGTGATTAGAGAATTCCTGACCAATTAACGGGAGAATTCTGCGGCAGCTTGTGGGGTGGGGGAGGGGGTGGCGCTGAGGCTGAGTCCTGTTTTGTTTGCTACTGGGAGAGGGAAGATTCTTTACTAGCTAGCCCTTGGCACTAAAGGGCCATGTTAAGTTCTGGTCCACGGGAGTTTGGATCTAGTTGGGGACTGGTGTCTGGAAAGAAATCTTCAGATGGTTTCTCTTTGCATGTGTGTGTGTGCGAGTGCGTGTGTATGTGTGCGTGCGTGTGCGTGCGTGTGCGTGTGTGTGTTCTAATCCATGAAGACATATAGAGGTTGTCGAGTGACACTAGATGTCCTCTTCTATCACTTTGCACCATATTATTTTTTAAAATTTGTTTGTTTTTATTTGATGTGTATGTGTGACTGACTGAATTTAAAATGTGTGCCACATGAGTGCTTATATCTGAGGAGGCCAGAAGAGGGCATGGAATCCTCTGGAACTGAAGTTACAGGTGCATGTGAGAAGTCCAATTTAGGTTCTGGGAACTAAACTCAGGTCCTGAGGAAGAACAGCAAGTACTCTTAAATGCTGAGCCATCTTTCCAGGTTCCATTATTTCTTTTAGACTGCGTTTTCCACTCAACTTGCAGTTTGCGATTTTTGCTCTATTGGCTAGCTAGACAGTGAGACCCCAGGACCTGCTTGTCTCTGCTCCCCCAACAAATGGCTGCTCGTAAAGAAGCCTTAGTGGATCAGGTGACCTAGACTCTAAGAAGTAGAAATGGACCCATAGATATATTTTAGTATTGAATACCTTTGGATTATAGATGCCGGTCTGCAAATGAAATCTTACATGGAAACCTAAAACATAAACTGAGTGAAGGGGGCGTGGTTTAGATCAATCCTGGGCCTCCTGCTTCTTTCCACACTATATCAATATATTCACTGACTTGTTCCCCCCCCCATCCCAGGATATATGTCGTCACACTGTATTCTTCATTAGAACAGATTTCACTTCAGGACTGGACCCAGCCAAGCCTGTGCCTCTGATTGGATGGAAAGACTTCTTCTGGATGGGTCAAAAGATGAGGACACAACCAGGCCAACGATAATGCACACTCACTCAGAGACACCCCAATGCTCTGCTTAGCATCAGGGTCTCACCACAGCTGCCTTGCCTCCAGGAGAGCGCGGAGTATCCATGAATTACCCTGGCCTGGCTCTGCACTTTGAGCTGTGCCAAGGGGTGTTACATGGAGCAAGTTCCTTAAGTCCAGCTCACCTTCCTCATCTGCCAGCCTGGAGGATAGCAACAGAGCCAACGTTGTAGAGAACTTGTAAGAGGCAAACAGTCTCCCCAAGGGCTGTGCAAAAGCATTTAAGAAAATGTATGTACTAGAAGGAACAGCCAGAAAGTCAGCCATCTCTACTTCTGAGTACCGGTATTCATTCCTGCCAAACCTGGAGAGGCTCAGCTCTGTCAGTATCCTGGCTGAAGGATGAGCTGAGGCAGGGCCTTCCTTCCCTGGTTCTCTGCCCCCAATTCTCTTCCAGGTCCCGCTGGCCAAGCGGGACCATCTTGCAGGCACGTGACAGCCTCTCACGGCTGAGCTGTGACACATAAAGAGATTTACAGTTATAGAGCATCTCACAGTGGATCTGGTTCACTGGGGAGTGGAACTCATCCACATCTCAGGTCCCAGCTGCACACTAGCTGAGGGAGCCTGCCAGCTTTCTTGTTGCCAGGGCTCTGGGTCCTAGGGAGTGTTTTGAGCTCACCCCTCCCCACACCACAGGATCCCCTCTGCTCCTTGCTCCATTTTTTCTCCACCAGAGGAGGGAGGAGGAGGTGGTCTGAGCTGCCACACCAGGCAGTGACAATTAAGCTCATTCAGAGCCGAGTCATTTGCATGCATCTCCTCACTAGGCGGAGAACACTCAACCTGTCATTATCTCTTGGCATAGCTGGTACCCAAGTCACGTGATTGTGGGGATGGCAGCTTCCTTTCCTTGGGTGCTGCTGGGCAAGATGAAGCAGGGTGGGAATCGTTCCTCCTAGCCCAGATGGGAGGCCAGAGCTGGAGGAGGAAGAGGATGCAGATGAGGTACCTGGGTCCTGGGGCAGGTCTGTAAAGGACATCGAGGGAGGACAGGAGGAAGGGCAGGAGTCATGTGAGGGTAGCTCCCACCTCCTCAGCTGGAATTTATTGAACGCGATTATCCCTTGAAAAGTATTAAAAGCCACCATTTTGCTGCACACCCACAGAGCGGGCTCCCGTAGCAGCTGTTCCCTCAAAGGCACTCCAGCTGCTCCCTGCCCCCAGTCAGCACCCACTACTTCTCTTCTCTGCCCCTCCCCCAGGCCCAGCTCAGCAAATCAAGTTCTACACACTGCCTTGCCTCATCTGGGGGAGTACAGCATTCCTCTTCTCAGAAACTGACATACGAAAGAGCAAGGTCAAGAGGTCTGGTGGTTAAGGAGCACAGAGTCTTCATCAGGGCCAGCTTTCTTTTAGTTAGAATGGGTGGCACTCTCAAGAAAGATCCAGAGGCACCACCCCCTCCTATGGCTTGCCAACGTCCAACAAGATCTGAATCCCATATCTGGGGTTTATTCCTTTCATTTAATCTTTGATATTTGTTTAAATGCAGATACCCACGGGAGATGCAACTCTATAAACAAGTTCAGTTATTTGCCCTGTAAAAAGAATAGGTCTCTCTAGCCCCACCCTAACCCCTGAGAATAACACTGAAGAAGGGAGAGACAGTCAAGAGAAGATCCTCCTCTTGGACAAGACTGGGACAGTGAGTGGGGGAGTGCAGAGAGGATCTGAAGACAGGGGCCTGGCCTCCCCGGATGCTTTTGGTTTGTAGCTTCCCAGTGACTCAGTGATCTGGGGACACAGGGGTCTTTGGCCAATCAGTATAGTGACAGTTGGTTCATTTCTAAGTGGGGGATGGAAGAGTAACCTTTCAGTCTCTCCACATTCCCTGCTGCTGCAATGGGCCACACGCCCACAAAGCCCAAGCCGGTGTCTCTTTAAAATGCACAGATTTATCAAAAGGGACAACTGCATACCTTGCCTGTTTTCACGTCAGAGTCAACAACCCTGGCCAGGCATGACCCATATGTGAAGCTTTTTTGTTTGTTTGTTTTTCCAAACAAGATTTCTCTGTGTAGCTCTGGCTGTCCTGGAACTCACTCTGTAGACCAGGCTGGCCTCGTACTCAGAAATCCGCCTGCCTCTGCCTCCCAAGGGCTGGGATTAAAGGCATGTGCCACCACTGCCCAGCTTCATATGTGAAGCTTTTTGGTGCCCTCTGAAAACAGGGAGGCTTGAGTGCCCACTTGAATGATTCCAGATTTGGGGATGGTCTGAGCCAAGGCCAGCCTTGAAAAACCCCTCCTTCTCCATATCAGACCCCGAGCACAGGTGACCTAATGTGGTCCATTGTCTCAGCATGTGTGTGTCTGTCCTCCAGTTCCCTGGGGGATACTCAAAGACAGAGTCCCTCTCTATAGACTGTGTAGCACTCAGTGTGAGGACAGGCATGCAGCTATTGCTCACTTAGCACCAAATGATTGAATGCTAGCAGGTACCTCTGCGTCACTCACAATCTAGCTGAGACACCATCAAGGTCCCTTGTGTATGGGATTAGCTCAGGCTCTGCTGACCTGACCTTAGTAGGCAGTCAGAATTTTTCAGACCAGTCTCAATGTTTCTGGAGGAGGGATGCCACCCCATCCTAGAACTGAATACTTGGGCTAGTTTTGACTCATCTGTGGCTCTGCCCAAGACTTCAAAGCTGAAGAAAACCATGGAGAAGTTTCATGGTGGCTTAGACCCCTGGCTCCAAGAGTTTTTGAATATTTGGTTCACATTTACTGTGGAAGAGTGGGCAAGTTGACTTCTCTAGGCTCGGTCTTCCTCCTCTGTACAGGGAGGATCATGAACCATCCACGTCAAAGTTGGCTAGGAAGATGACATGAGATGGTGGGTGTAAAGTGCTCACCGGAGCCACGCACCTACAGAATCCAAGCTCTTTCCTCTTTGAAATGTTCACATTTATCAAAAAATAAATCAGGGGATAACAACACAGGATAAATGTCATCCTCTGGATGTCGTCTCTCGAAAAACACCCGATGAAATCAGCTTAAAGGAGAAAGGTGTGCTGTGGTTTGCAGTTTAAGAAGGGATGCCGCCCATCATGGTGGGAAAACAAGGACCAGGGACAGGAGACAGTCAGTCACAGCGAGACCTCAGTCAGGAAACAGAGAGGCCAGCAGATGAGACTGGACTACAAAACCTCAAGGCCTGCTCCGAGTGACACACTTCCTTCCTAATGGTTCTATAGCCTTGCACCACAGCACCAACAGGGACCGAGCAGTCAAACACATGAGCCTATGGGGGACATTTTGCATTCAAACCACAAACGCTCTATCGTTTTCTACAGCCTAAGACTGGTGTCTTGAAGGAACCACAATAGAATTCATTAGGGAGGGAGGTTTTATTCTCAGTGAGGGGGAAGTCAACTCCTATCTTCTATACAAGGGTAATAGTGAAATCATTTCAGGCGATTTCTATTTCTAAGAAATAACATGTCTTTGGATGGGGACACACACACACACACACACACACACACACACACACACACACACACACAGAGGCAATTTTCTGCATGGTCTTCAGGATCAAGATACTTGTATGAGGCCAGACACATCACCAGTAGTAACTCAAACTTACTGATCTTTCTACTATAGAGTCCTTAAAGTGACCCTTCAGAGAAGGAATTCTTTTCTTTTCTTTTCTTTTTCTTTTTTTTTTTTTTTGATACTTTATTTACATTTCCAATGTTTCCCCCTTTCTAGGTCTCCTCTTTGGAAACCACCTATCTCCTCCACCTCCCCCTCCTCTATGAGGGAATTCCACCTCCCACCCACCCGCCCACCCACTCCCATATTCCCACCTTGACATTCCCCTTTACTGGGGCCTCTCCTCCCCCGATGGCCAACAAGGCCCTCCTCTGCCACATATGTGGTCCGAACCATGCGTCCCTCGATGTGTATTTTTTGGTTGGTGGTTCAGCCTCCAGGAGGACCGGGGGTGGGGGGGTCAGCAGAGAAGGAATTCTTACATCATCTTAATCAGTGAGGTCAGCTGCTGTGGCTAGGGCTCTCCAGCAGGTACTGGCAGAGTTGGCATTACAACCCAAGCCTGGCAGACCCAAAGCCCAGGTCCTTTAAGCACGTCACCCGCTGCATTGAAATGGTCGAGAATCACTCTGCAGATGGTGAGAATTGTGAGAATTTGAGGTAGCCTCTGCATGAGCCCAGCACACCAGCCCAGTGTTTGACCCTTGGCAGGTATTCAGCACTTGCTCAACTGGACTGAACACTTCAAGACATAAAGAGACTTCACAGAGCATCAGGGTGGGGGAAAGGAGAGGAACTTCTGTGAGAGGTGACCCAGGCAGCTACGGCATCCAGACCCTACCGAGGACAATTGCTCTGAGCATGCTTCTGAGGTGACTGCTATGGTTTGCTCTCTCACTGCTCCCAGTCGCTCCACAGAGTCCTGCCCTGCCCCCAAGACTTGTGTTCAATGGTGACGGACATCAGAGGCCTCACCTTGAGTAAGGAGCCTTGCCTGTGAGTAGGGACACAAGCTCTGTTCCTTTAATGGGATTTCTCTGGACAGCCTGAACTCTGATGGCCAGGCTCCTCATTGTTGCTGCTTCTTTATTTATGCTCAAAGGAGGTAGGACCACCATTCCTAGTCTCTTTCCTTTTTCCCATCATGCTCTCCACCTGCCTTTCTGACCAGTCTGGCTTCTTCCAGGGCCTCCAGTGGCAGATAAAGATGAGAGGCCAAGTGGCTTGATTGTCCCAGGGGGCTGAGATGGAAAAGATCTCTCCCATGCCAGTCTGTCTGCTCATGCCGTCCTGGCAACAGGGCCTGTCTGGGATCCCGGGATCCCTGCCATAGGCTTTCAGGACCTCTGGGGACCGCCATTGCCTGGCTTGCAGAACAGGCTGTCTGTTGGCTGTGAAGAACCCTGAAGGCTGGGGCCCTTCACTGCAGAGAGGCTGTTTTCTGGTTCCTCCTGCTTCTCCCTCTCTCCTTGGTTAGGTCCTTCCAAACCTTCTCCTCGCCCCTCCCCTCTTCCACTGCATTATGGGGCTACTATGACAACCATTTCCCAGTTCCTCAGTGAGGCCTCCGCTAGTGTCCATTATACTCCAGTCCTCCATCTCCAGGCTTATGATGCATCCCTCTGTAGCAAGCATAGAGTCCTTTGCCCTTCAGGGAGTCATAGGCAAAACCAGTCCTACCCAGCAAGAAAAGGCAGATTGAATGGATGGCACCCAAGCTGAGACCTTCAGCCAACCTTCCTTCACCAACTGCCTTTTTCGGTCCTAAGCTCATGGAGTCTGTCTCTGTTGGACTAGACTTCTTCACTTCAACCAGCTGTGGGAGAAAGGGTGTGTACATGGAGCAGGTGACCGGGCCAGAGGGATCTGGAGGGATGTGAGAGTCAGAAGGGCCCCTCCGACTGTGGTCCTGACTTCCTGCCTCTGGGGAGCCAGGCTATCTGCTTTTGAACCCTGGCTTGCCTCTTTCTAGTTCTGTCCTCTTGAGGCATCTTTATTCTCCTCGAACCTTGATGTTACCATTCTCAACCCCCTCTCTCTAAGGAGAACATGCTGTAGGCATGTCAGCCCTGGGCCAGGGCTGGGGAGTAGTCAGAACACAGCAACATGCATATTCCTTCCAATCTTGTCTTAGTTTCCTATTCTGTGTGATGGGGAAAGCTGAGTTCTGTTGGGCATAAGGGAAAACATTCGTGTAGCAGTCACAGGTGAGCCTGGGCAGATCTGTCTCCCTCCCTGAGCTCTCCCTGGGCTGTGGACTGGGGCCTCTTATCTCTCAAGGTTTGTGATGGTTGTATATGCTCGACCCAGGAGCGTCACTATTAGAAGGTGTGACCTTGTTGGAGTAGGTGTGACCCTGTTGGAGTAAGTGTGTCACCATGAGTGTGGGCCTTAAGACCCTCATCTTAGCTAACTGGAAGCCAGTATTCGGCTAGCAGCCTTCAGATGAAGATGTAGAACTCTCAGCTCCTCCTGCACCGTGCCTGCCTGGACGCTGCCATGTTCCCGCCTTGATGATAATGGACTGAACCTTGGAACCTGTAAGCCAGCCCCAATTAAATGTTGTCTTTATAAGAGTTGCCTTGGTCATGGTGTCTGTTCACAGCAGGAAAACCCTGACTAAGAGAGAGTTCTTTCCTTTAAATCCCAGATTTCCTTGTGAGTACATTCTAAGAACCAGAAACCAGAAATCAGAAAATGTTTCTTTCTTCCATGGTTCCCATGGCTCCACAAGGACCCACCTTCCCTACTCCTCAGAAGATAAATCCTACCCATGGTGAGGAGGCACCAAGGGACAAATTGCATTTTCTATTTGTGAATGACTCTGCATAGTAAAGCACCCTTTAACAACCAGTGAATCCTAGGTAAGAGATGGTAAGGGCAGCAAGTGAGCAAGCATGCCGATCCAAGTTCTAATCCCCAGCACCCACATGAAAAGTAAGTCAGACGTGGTAAGCACAAACACCTGTGTGTCATCTAGTGCTGTCAGAGGGTGATATCAGCCTGCATCCAGGCCCCATGAAAGACCCTGCCTCAAGGGAATAAGATGGAGAGTCATAGAGTGGGACACCTGATATCCTTTGGCCTTTGTGTGCACACGGGTGCACGCATCTACACATACATGTGTGTACATATACCATGTGCACAGATATACTGCACCATATACATAGACACCCCCCCTAGTCAACATACACACACACATACACACACACACACACACACACACACACACACACACACACACACACACACACACGGGGGGGGGGGGAGGGGCAAAGAACAAAGCTTAAAAGCATAGTGCTTCATACCTGTAATGCACTCTGGAAAGCTGAGGCAGGAGAATTACTATAAGTTTGAGCCCATCTTGGTCAATGGAAGACAAGTTAAAAGACATATGAAGAACAACAAAAAATCAAACAACAAAATGGGTGAAATCCTGTTCCAGGTGCTTGTGGAGTTCAGACCAGGGCATGAGATCCCCTGGAACTGGAGTTAGGGGTGGCTGTGAGTTACCAAGTAGGCGCTGGAAACGGAACCTGGGTCCTCTGTAAGAGCAACAAGTGCTGCTAACCACTGACTCAACTCTCTCCAGACCCATCCCTTCGCCTTTGAGATGCAGTCACTCTCTATGTAGCCCTGGCTGTCCTAGAACTCACTCTGTAGACCAGGCTATCCTCAAAATCTCAGAGATCCACCTGCCTCTGCCTCCCGAGTGCTGAGATTAAAGCTATGCGCCACCACAGTCAACTGCACCCGTGTCTATGTGGTATGTGGGTACATGTGTGTGAGGGTCCAAGTGGAGGCCAGAGGAAAGAGTTCAGTGTCCAGCCCTCATCTTATTCTCTTGCAACAGGCTCTCTCACTGAACTAAGATGTAGGCTGACAGTCAGCAAGGCCCAGAGGGTCTCCTGTCTCCACTCTCAGATCTCTGGGGTAGCATACATACATGGCACATCTAGCCTTTTCCATGGGGATTCAAACTCAAGTCTTCCTGCTTGCATACAAAACAGTCTTCCTCCCTGTGCCATCTCCATAGCCCTGTAGCTTTAGATGTAGCATCTGTTTGATGGTGTGAGATGGTAGACTGGTAGTTCACGGATTCTGTGGCCACCATGCTCAGAACAAAGAGGGTCTGTGAATGGGCTCCCTCTCCCTGTACTCCTTAGAACGTGTGTGTGAAGGGCCAACATCTCATGGATCCATCCCTCTTTAAAGGAAAGCCTGCCAGTCTCCACCTTCACTGCAAGGAGCAGAAAACCTCTCTCCCAGCAGCCAGCTGTCCAAGGCGGCAGCCACACTCTGCAGCTGTTGTCCAGTTGTCCCCAACCAAAGAAGGGCTGGAGGAGGAGAAAGGTTGTGACCACTTCTAGTCTCTTGTGCACATTCTTAATATCAGCAGGTGCTCTGGACATCTTTATTGAGTCATGAGGGAGATTCCAAGGACCAGTCTCCCACTCCTTTTGTTGTTATAACTATATTTTGTGGTTCCACATTTTCCCCAAGTGACCTTCCAGCTGCTATTTTGTCTCACTTCTAGTTCTCACAACACAGGGGTGGGGTCTGATTCTCCCTGTGCTTCTGACTAAGGGGCCACCAAGCCAGCAGATAGCTTGTCAACAGGCCTTTCTGTAAACCACCTTAGTGCCACCTCGGAGGACCTCTCCCATCCAAGGTTAGCAAGACAACGAGTAGATCTGCCGAGAAGAGGCATGGTGTGTTAGGTCTGTAACATGGGCCTCCATAGCAGCACCTGACACACTTCCCCCTGAGCTCCTGCCTCTCTTTTCCTAGTTAAAAATCAGTGCCGGTCAGCTGCCCTGTTTATATACCTGTATATAGGTTTCTTTAGGCGGGAAGGTAACTTCCTAGATGTAGCTCCACTGAATTAAAGGGTGTAACATATTCCTGTGCTTACACCCCCGCCAGGGGGCCTGTGCAGAAGACTCACCTGTTCTTAGCCAGCACACAGTACAGGGAAGGGTTTTTTCCTCAACAGTGGCTAGCATACTTGGAAAAGACAAAGCACCCAATGGCTTCTCTGCCTACCCTTTTGCAGCTTCCTTGGGGTGTCACTCTCAGCCCTGGCCACAGTCTCTGCCTCCCTCACTCCCTTACTTCTTGGATGATCTTTAAATTTTTTAAGATTACATCTTATTTAGCGTGTGTGTACATGTATGTGTGCACTCCATGGCTCATGTGTAGGGGTCAGAGGACAACTTGGTAGACTTGGTTCTCTCCTGCTGTGCAGATCCCAGGGATCAAACTCAGGTTATCAGGCTAGGCTTTTACCCACTGAGCCATTTTATTGGCCCTGAAAGGTTCATCTTCACACACACACACACACACACACACACACACACACACACACACACACACACACACACACACACGTCCACTGTTTGTCCCAAAGGTCCTAGCCCATGGAAGAAAGGCTGTCTCTCAGCTTACAGCACCAGCCTTTTGGCCAAGTTCTGAGAGTCTAGTGACCACCCCATTCATGTCACAAGGGTATCTGTATGATGAACTATGTGGTCAACAGATAAAGGTGTGTCTCCTCCCTGGACTTGGCTCCCTGAGGCCAGGGACTGTGTCTTTCTCACTGCTGTGGTCTTTTTGGTCTTTGGCGGCACTTAGCATCTTGAGAACAACAAAACCAACTCATCCTTTGCATTGAAGTCTCACTCTGGTCCCATTTCCTTAGTGAAAGGGGTTGGTACCCTCCTAACCTTGGCAAGAGACCCATCACTCCATCTTCCCCCCTCTACAGCCAGCCATGATAGAGTCACTCCATGTCCCAGGGGTACACACTTTTTCTCTCCTTTGATTCTGAGTCCTTCTCTTCTTTGTATAGTGACACACACACCCTGCATCCCTTAAGATAACCTGTGTCTTCTCCTCCTTGTCTCCTCAGGGGTACTTCCCAGCCCTCTCCAGTGAACCCACCCATAGTCTCATAATGTGGCACCTTCTAGGCAGCTGTCTTGGGCTGAGGAGGACAGCAGTGGTCTGAGGGGGATAGTGATCTGTCTGCCCATGCTATCCTCTGGGTGCTCTGCAATGCTGGGTGCTATACATCCAGGAGTTAGCCAGTGAGTCCTTGGCTGCTTATACTTTGTGGGGCTGCCAACACAGTCCCGTAGGGCCCGTGAGATTGGGAGGCTCCCCTTTGCCTACCCTCCCTTCTCTCTCCTCCCTTCCCCATAGCTTGCAAGCCTTCTATCTCATCTGATGAGCCCCATCACAGAACTCAGGCACTGTCAGGAAGGCAGGTATCTCCCACCAGTCGGGAAGGCTTCTGTTCTCCTTTCCCACATCAGGGTCATGCCATCCCATCCCCAGCCTGCTCCCTCTTCTGCACCCCTTTCCCAGTTGTACACACCCCTAGCTCGTGCTGGATGTGCATCAGGCCCCATGGTGTAGATACCAAGACACTTTTTCTTGAGGAGTGGAGCTGCTCTCCCAAGAGGGGACGCCAGAGCACTTAGCAGCATGGGGCAAGGACAGTCCTGACCACACTGTGACCTTCTTATTCACACTGTGATCTGCTCTATTCCTTCCTTTATACACCCTGGACACCTGCAGAAATCAGGCATAGGCAGAACCATCGTGACTGTGTCTTCTCAGTCATTGGTCACAACTGAGCTGGGAGAAGGGCTGCTGGGTACAGAGATCTTTCTTGTGGGCCGGTGACCCCAATGCTAGAGGACACCTCTATAGGAGATGCAGCAGTGCTGTTGGAAGACCCCTGGATGACCTCAAACCCCCATTCTGCCACATGCCAGCTGTGTGACCTTGGGGGAAATCACTTCCTCTAACTGTGAAAGTCACAGATTCTGCACCAGGAAGCCAAGGAGTTAGACATACAACCTGGAGTTTATGGACAGGCACAGAGTGCATGCGCACATCTGAAACCATCCTTGGATTTTTGCATGTATGCGCCAAAGAGGTGGCTCGGTAGGTAAAGGGCTTGCCTTGGAAGTGTGAGGATATGAGTCTAGCTCCTAGGACCCACGTAACAAGCCCAATTGTGGTGCTGTGGGGGTTGAGCCACGTGTATCCCTGGGCTTGCTGGCCAGTCAGTTGAGTCTATTTGATAAGTTCTAGCCAATGAGAGACACAGTCTCTATAATTATTATTATTATTATTATTATTATTATTATTATTATTATTATATGCCTGAGGAATTATACCTGAGGCTGTCCTCTGGCCTCCACACACAACATACATGTACAGATAACAACACACACATATGTACTTTCCTGGAATAAATTTGTATTTACGTGGGCTTTTTTGTTTTTTTGAATAGATGGTCCACGTGCCCCCTCCTTCTCTCTATTATTAGATTCTAAAGGAAATCTTCACTCCAGATGATTCCCTCTGCTCTAGTACTCTGTGGCTGCAAAAAGGGGACAGGTGTTCTTACATTCCACTGATAATTGTAGGTGTCCTATAAAAAGACTCAAGGGCACTTCTGATGTCACAGTAAAGGGACAGTTGGAAGCAAACAGATTAATCCAGATAGACTTCCTGGAAGAGGCACAGTTTTTGCAAGCAAACAGGCTTCTCAAGGCTTCAAGGGGACAGGAGAAGGGGTTCCAAGGAGTAGGGATGAATTCTTGGTCTTTTCCAAGGACAGAACACGGGGTGTTTTTTGAGCAGGGACTCCTAATTAGCTGAGGCGGCGCACAGTCCTCCACCAAGAACAAGAAATCAAAAAGTCAACACCAGCTCATTAAATACTCGGGTCTGGCTAGCTATTAAAAGAATTTCCATTCTGAACAGGATGCCTACCAGGGAATGCCAGCCCTAAATATAAGCCAGCCCCCTTCCTGCCAGGAGACTTTACTGAAGCAGGCGGGCAAGAGGGAGGGCTTGGTGGGGATGTGTCATTACCTTTAACATCCAAATATAACCGGCCCCAGGGGGTCAGAGACTAAGTTGGCTCTTCCCAGCTGCCTCCTGCCAGAGCCAGGAGAGGATGGGAGAAAGGCAAGGATAGACTCCTGCAAGGCCTGGGAGCAGGGGCTGCAAGCAGCTGCAGCTACCCTGGTCCTGGTTCAACCACTGTTCAGAGGGAGACCATCAGAGGTCTCTCCTGACTGGTGAAGTGAGGCTGCAGTGGGCTAATCCGGAGACAGGAGACACTCTCGGACATCAATAAGTACTTTTCCTTTTCAGGAAGTATTCCTGAGACATGGGGAAAGCCACCCAGCTTCTTTAGATGCTGAGATCCATATATGTCTCTGTGTATACGGTTGCTCAGAGTCATATGCCACATGTGCCTTTTCAGTTAGCAACGAACTGTTTTTATAGCAGCAATCCCCTAAGACGTGGTCTGGTGACATGGCACCATCTTAGTTTATATAAGCTCACTTTAAGATGGTCACATGACACAATGATCAGAAGGTATCCCTTTGTTAAGCCTCCCACCCCATGTATGTGTGTATGTATGTGTGAGTGTGCATGTGTACGTGTGTGCATGCATGCCTCTGTGTGTGTGTATGTGTGAGCGTGCCAGTCTGTGTATGTCCGTCTGCTCTTAGGCCCCCCTCTATAGATTGGTGCTCCCATCTGTGATTTTCCAGAGGTCAGGAGTTCCTTGAGATCACAGGTCTGGGCCCAGCCTCCTTCCATCCCATTCTATCCTCAGTGCTAACCCAGCATCCTCTGACGGCCTGCATCTGGTTCACTGGTCTAGGATGAAGGAACTATGGGGACTTCAAGCCTCTGCTGCCTACACAGAGCCTGGAGCCCAGTTCTCTAATGGGAGCTTGCATCAGTTGGTTCTCATTTCTCCTGCTTTCTCCCTTCAGTTCCTGGATGTTGGTTATTAACCCCCAGGTGCCAGGATAGGAGAGTTATCCCTGTGGGACTTAAGGGAAAACTCCGGCTCAAGGAATCTGGTGGCATGCCCAAGGTCATGCAACTAATTGGCAATGGAGCTGGGACTCAGGTTCAGGTCCCCTCAGCTCCAGGTCCAGGCTGAACTCTCAGGCTCGAGCAGACCCCCAGGCTAGCATTTTGACGTTAAGGAGGTAGGCCCACACCAGGACGTGTAGTGGAAAGAGGGAAAGTTCTTGTCACCACATAGGACCCAGCACCTGTCTGCTTCAAAATATGGCTGCTGCTGCTCCTTATGCGCAGCCTGGCCTGGGATGAGTCAGGATGGATGTGAGCCCAGAGCGGGGGCAGGTTCTGATGTCCACAAACAGAGGGCCTTGTTTGCTGTCATTGGTAATCATGCAAACCTCACCAAATACTCTGTAGTCAAACAGTCCGTCCCAGGTTACTCTGGGTTACACGTTCTTTCAGTGGTACATTGGGATTGAAGATCTGTGCAGTTGGAGTGGGGTGGCGGGGGAGGTCACTTAAGTTTCTGGCTGTTTGGTTTCTCTGGCTGGGAGATAGAATACCAAGTTCCCATTCACCGGCTGCCGTGGCTGTGAAGTGGGGAGATGATGCTGAGGGAGGAAAGGCAGCACCACCCACATAACCCTCAACACGAGGAAGAAGAGCTGCTGGCATCCATGCCACCCTTGAACCTCTAGGACCGGCTGAGATTTGCCACCAGAGGAGCTGTCTTTGTAAATCCTATGTATATCTTCCAGGATATGGAGTTCTGAGCAGGGTGAGTTTCCCACAAAGAGAGGAAAGCTTTTTCACATATAGAGACATATACACATATATAGGGAGTGCGTGTGTGTGTGTGTGTGTGTGTGTGTGTGTGTGATAGTCCAGTGACTTCTAGGACATGTTTGGGGGGCAGATCTCTCCCCTTCTTATATTGCCGCTTCCCTGATGACAACATGGTTGGGCTGTGTGGAAAGATCTCCATCTGGAGAGTGAGGTGACTCGCTGTCCTCCAAGCAGGTGCTGTGGGCAGAAGAGCAGTACCGCTTCTCGGGCTGGAGGTCCTCACAATATCCCGCACATGGCTAGACCAGGACAAGTGTCCTTTGCAACTCACAAGGGTTGGTGGGAGGAGTGCAGAGCCCTGCAGAGCAGGGGCCATGCCTCCTGCTGGGAGGCACAACTTACTAGGACCTGGGACCCATGGCCAGCTCATAGCTACCCTTTTTACCTCATGCAGGTAGTCTCGAGATTTGTCTCACTGCCCACTGAGCTGGTGCAATGTAGCAACCCTATAATGAACAGACTCCCTGAGAAGGAAGGGGTTCTGGGCCCATTTGATGCTGCAGCCTTCCTTGCAAACAGCTTTTTAGTGAGTGTTGCTTCCGGCTGATGGCCTGTTCACCAACACCCAAATGCCTTCCCCACTGTCCTACTTGGTTGGGGCTTGGTGCTCTCAGCAAGTCTAGACTGTCATCAGTTGCCACTCATGACAGAGTGACAGCTGGCTAGACTGCTCCTACTGCTGGAGCTGACACCAGGGCTTAGGAGGGTGTCCAGAGTGATTTCATTTTGTGCATGTGTGTGCAGGACTGGGGTCAACATCCGAGGTTTTCTTCAGTCACTCTTAACCTTAATTTTTTGAGTCAGGGTCTCTCACTGAGCCCAGAGCTCAGGGATGTGGCTCTCTGCTGCGTGCCCAGTACTGGGACTATAGGTGTGTACTGCCAAGCTGGCTTTAAACTAAAACAAAACATGGGGTTCTGAGGATCAAGTTCTGGTTTTCATGTTTGCCCAGCAAGCCCTTTATTTACTGAATAATCTTCCTAGAGCTACGCACCCCATGACCCCTTTATCACAGGCTGGGAGGGAAGGATGGAGAAAGGATGGAGGTGGGTCCAGGGGTGCAGTTAGACAGAAGGACGGGAGGAACTATGGACTCTGTTCATAGCTCACAGTCACAGGACGATGTGTCTGATAGCAGTTAACAGGGTATTTTAAAAACAGCTCCTAGGACACATTTGAAAGTTTTTAACTCAAATAAATAAGAATCCTCATAGGCTTGTGTATTACACTCCCTCCCTGGTCCATTGCACTCCCTTTACAGGCATTTTTATGTCACATGGACCCCAGGTATACACACAACCATGATGTGCCCCAAACCAAGCAAACATACAGCAGTGTCCTCCAGTGGAAATGCCCACATGGCCCCAATGCTCTTAAGGGCTTTCCTGCTTGGGGCTTGGTCAGTCTCTCTCCGTGGCAGCAGTGCTTCATCTAGGTGGCAGCATGGCTTGCCTTGCTCTGGCTGTGGTTGCACATCTGAGCCTGTGCAGAGCATGGTAGAGAGATTTCACAAACATGAGCTTAAGCCAAAGAGATCAGCCTCCCTACATTTCACATACAATTAGATTTAGTTTTTAAAGATTTATTGTGTGTGTGTGTGCACGTGTGTGTGTGCGCATGTGTGTGTGTGTGTGTGCGCGCGCGCGTGCTCATGGTGTGTGCATGTCACAGCTCGTGTGTGGCAGTGAGAGCCCAACTTCCAGGTGTCCCTTTTTTCCTTCTATCTGTGTGTCCTGGGGATCAGACTTGAAGCTTTAGGCTTTGGTGGTAGACACCTTTACTCCCTGAGCCATATTGGCAGTTTATAGTAATTAGATTTTATTCTATCTTACTTTGTTTTCTCTTGGGGGGTTACTGGAAGGGGACACGGGGCCTGTGGGGTACTGGCGATGTTCTGGTCCTTGAGGGAAGTAGTGATTACACACGTGTGTTTACTTCCTAGCAGATCATTAAGCTGCACACCTGCAGTCTCTGCCCTCTGACCCAAGTGCACTGCACTTCATCAAAACAATTATTGCAGAGATCACAGCCCAGTCATGATTGATTTTAAAATAATAATAATATGTAATGACTAGTGGTACGGAAGTCAGCAATATCCTACAGAGGCACAGAAGCTAAGAGGGAGCTTCCATGGAGAGCCTGACGTTCTCAGAGCTACAGTCAAAAGTCTAGCAACAACCAGACACCAACGTTGACCAAATCTGCTGACTACTCTTACAAGCAGACACAGTTCCAAGTATTAGTTACATCAGATAATTCCTGTATTATGTTCATATGCATAAATAAGGGTGTGTGTGGGTATATATGTATATGTGTGTTTTCATGTGTATGAGGATGTATCTGTATGTGCATGTATACGTTCACGTGTGTGGGTATTTGTGCAAGTTGTTCAAATGCATATGGAAGCCAGGGGACAACCTTGAGTGTCATTCCTTAGGCATTGCCTACTTTCTTTTTCTTCCTTCCTTCCTTCCTTCCTTCCTTCCTTCCTTCCTTCCTTCCTTCCTTCTTTCTCTTCTCTTGTCCTTTCTGTCTGTCTTTCTTCCTTCCTTCCTTCCTTCCTTCCTTCCTTCCTTCCTTCCTTCCTTCCTTCCTTCTTTCTCTTCTCTTGTCCTTTCTGTCTGTCTTTCTTCTTTCCTTCCTTCCTTCCTTCCTTCCTTCCTTCCTTCCTTCCTTCCTTCCTTCCTTCCTTCCTTTCTTTCTTTCTTTCTTTCTTTCTTTCTTTCTTTCTTTCTTTCTTTTTTTCTTTGAAACATTGTCTCTCACTGAACAAGCCCCAGAGATCCACCTGCTTCTGTCTCCCCTGTCCTGGGATTACAAATGTGTGCCAGGACACCTGCTTTAGTTGTTACATATGTTTAGTTGTTAGTTCTGAGGATCAAACCCAGGTCCTCATGCCTGCAAGACAAGCACTTTCCAGACATAGCTACCTCTCTAGCACTTCATTACAACGATGCTAGGAGATTAGTATTCCTATTTTGGAGGAGGTCCAGAGAGGTTAGGTAGGCAGTGGAAGGTCACACATCACATCAAGGGTGAGTCTGGGGTTCTAGATAGTCCCTAGGAGCTGAGACTATCTGAGCTCCTGCAATGCCTCAATCAAAGGCACCCCTGGGCCTCTTTTGAGGATGCTGGCTTGGGAGAGGTGTGCTCCATGCTTGGCCACTGGCTCCAGTGCTTCTTAGAAGAAACCTACCCCAGCGGTGTCAGTGTTGTGATATTTTTAAAAAGAAGTAAATAAGTCTTGCCATTTGCATGATATTTCATGCTGACTCTGCCTCTCAAACTGTTACTCCATCTACACACAGCACCGTGGGATGCCTGAGATATTTTATAAAGTTAATAACTTTCTCTTAATTGGATGAGTTTATAGAATAGTCTGTGCAATTAACAATAATTACGCCAAAGACACTTTGATTCCGAGGATGCTCCACAAACCCCGGTAGATTAAGCCATTTAGGAACAAAACAACAACTCACAACCCAGGCTCACACAGGCTGGCTGCCCAGCAAAGACAGCCCTGTGACCCAGAACAATCCTGGATTTCAGGTCACATGTGGAAGGAGGCTTCTGAGAAGTTCTGGAAAGGGAAGGGCTCTTGTCACACTTCAGAAATGTCCTCTCCAGGTAGGGGAAAGGGTTGGCAGCCAGGTCTTGCTACCATTTGTTGAAGGACACTGTTTGTGGCCAGGTAGCCATGTAAGGCATTGTTTCCTGAGCACTTGACAAAGATTCATGATGATAAACCAGATCTGAAAATCTCTCTTATCTGTCTCTCTTATCTCTGTGTGTCTCTCTGTCTCTGTCTCTCTCCTATCCCTCCCAGTCTCTCTCCCATGCTCTTTTGATCTTACAACATTCTTTTCAGGAGGATGTCACATATACAAAAGACAGCTGCCCAGGGACACCAGATTCAGTTACTTGAATAGGCCTTTTGAGTTCTTCAATGAACTTCGTCATAAAGTTCGAGATCTGCTGGGCTGGAGGAGCCTTCACCTCATCTGATGACTGCTCGTCTTCTCCAACATCCTACCAGGTGGTTGGTCAGCCTTGGCTGAAGCACCTCCACTGACAGGAGCTCTCTACCTTCCAAAGATAGCTCTAACTGTGAGAAGAGTCCCACGTTCCTACACCCCATATCTTATAGTATCTCTCTGGAGCGTCCACCTGCTACTGTGTGGAAAGGCAGTGAAGTCCCTATTTCATGGGATGGCTCTTCTGGATGGGACAAAGGAGCCCTGCTTCTGTACCATCTAGTTGCCGGGCAGGACTCTCTCCTGGGACAGTGTTCCATGAGCAGCTGAGGCACTAAAGGGTTCCCCCGAGAGACACATCTTAGGTGCTCCTCAGGGTGTCATATACAGCTTAAGCCTCCCCTGCCACAGGTTGATGCTGCCCGCTTGTCACCTTTCCTAGGTGCAGAGCCAGCTTTAGAAAGCCATTCATCTAAACAGCCCTGCAGAATGCAGCGAGACAACCGAATGGGCCCTTCATCTCCAGTGACCATGTGACCCCCATTTCTTCTGTAGTGCCTTCAGATTTGGGATGAAAAAAATCAGTTTTTGCAGACAAACAGATGCCTCTTTTAGAGCTGGAGGGAAAATCACGGGAGGGGAGAGGTGTCCTTACAGCCTCACAGGGGCACAGGACTCAGATGTGGGTCTCTGGCTACTGAAGTTGCCTTCAGTAGCATCCATGGGCTGTTCCTAGGTTCCCTTGGGAGAGCCTTTAGGGACCCTACTGCTCACTAGAGGGTGTGTGTCCCAGGAGAGAAGCCTTCCAGACCAGCTGCTGAGCAGTGTAGAAGCCACACGTCCCTTTGTTTGTCCACAGCAGTATTAAACGTGTCACAAGCGTGGTCTGTGAGCCAGTTCCGGACCCGTCTCCCTGCTTCTCTCTCAGTTCCCTCTCCAGCTCTGCTCTTGCCTTGATGGTTCTAGCTCGGGGCGTCTGTGCCTGCCCATCTGTTCAGTCCCATATGCTTCCCGCAAGGACTGCCAAGTCAGGGCCTGGTGCTCAGTGACTCGCCTCCAGCCCGGGGTGGCTGGTCTCAGCTTTCTCGGTCCAACCTGGTCGCTAGGAAACAGCCTCATTGTGCTTCAAGGGCAGCCTTGGATGCTGTCCTGGAATAGTTGTGGGGATGGGGCTGCTGGGCACCCAGATGGGCACCTGATGGGCATCCAGACTGGCCTTCCTCAGGGACTTTCCACAGGTCAGTTGGGCCTGACCTTGGGAGACTGGACCTCAGGGCCCTAGTTCTTGGAAGGTAAAGATGAAGCAGGCCTTCTGGGGCTAGAGTGTTCCCCTCGGGTAAATCTAGACCATGGCGTGGAGAAACATATCAGAAAAATTAAGACTTGGAGGAAAATGGGAAAGGCATTTACTCTTTTTGTATGCCTGTGCAAATCTAAAGAACTTAACTGAGAACATCACTGATGCTTTTCCAATCCAAAATGGCGGTAGATTTAAAGGAATACAGATGAATATCTATAGTGGACTGTAGGCAGCCGGGTTGCTGGGAGTTCACAGTGAGTCAGGCCAGCCTGAGTTACAAAATCCCTCCCATCCACCTCTCAGTTTACCTACATTTTGGGAGAAGTCTTCCCTGGCTTTAATTATCTCTTGGTGTTGTTGGTACAGATTATATAGGTGGATTATACATACCCACAATGGGTCATGGGACACTTCTCAGCAAGTTCCACTGTGGGCCTGAAGCCCAATGCAGGGGTATCATGTGGACTTCAGGGTAAAATTGCTGAGATCAAGTTCTGACGCTTCACTTTTCTAGCTAAGTGATCTTGGGTAACTTCCTGTGAGCCTCAGTTTCCTGCTCTGGAAAATGGCAATGCTAATTTCACCTGTAACTTTGGTGAGAGAATGATGCTTAAAGCACTTGCTGCCACAAAGCTAGTCACAAGGGGAGGGGAGATGCCATGGAGCCCATCCTAGTAAAGGCAGCCTGGCAATGTCAGGGTCCCAGATGTGAATGGCCCAAATCAGTGCTCCAGATTCTGCAGAACAGCAGCTGAAACTCTGGCTGGGAATTGTGGACTAGCCAGAAGGCAGCCTGACCCACAGACCAGGCCCGATCCAGTTTCTAAGCACAGGGAAGAACTAGGTGGGAATTTCATCAGCCACCAACAGTGCAGACCTAACAAAATGGCTCTCTTTACCCCACTGGTACGGACGGACGGGTAAAGGCTGCCAGCCTCCCTCCCCCTCTTTCTCTCTGCTCCACTTCCCCTCCCCCCTAAGATGAGATTGGATTCTAGTTTTATAGGGACATTCTGACACCTACAGCCAACCAACTGCTCCACTTAATAGGAAGACACTGTGACTGAAATTAACTCCAGAGGGGAGTTTCCGAGCCGTCGCTCAGGCAGGCTTGTCTGCTTGCTACCAGTTTGGACTTGGCCTCCGTTCTGCCACACCTACTCCGCAGGCTCTTCCTTTCTTGTCCCCACCATGGCAGCTGCTCTTAAATATCCATGTTAGACCTAGACAGGCAGAAGAGATGCCCACCTTGCAGGCTCAAGGATGAAGGATAAAGAAGCTGGAGAGGAACAGCCTTAAAACCACACTGACAAATTCCAGTTTCACTTCTATTTATTAGCCTTTCGATTTTGGGCAAGTTGCTAAGCCTTTCTGGGCCTCAGCTTCCTCAATTGCAAAGTGGATACACTAGTACCAGCTGGGTAGGGTGACTGTGACTTGTGGAAGATGACATGGTGAAAACACACCATGTAGGAGCAGGAACACACAGTAGGTGCTTTAGTTCTGATAGACCACAGGCCAGGGAGATGGCTCAGCAGGTAAATGCACTTGCTGTTGAGCCTGACAACCCAGTTCCATCCGTGGTCCTACACAGTGGAAGGAAAGAACTGCTCAAATTGTCTTCTGACCTCCATACACACACACACACACACACACACACACACACACACACACACACACACACTCACACACACACACCCCACATATTCTTTTAAAGATATAATAGTCCAGTTAAAGTCCACATTTCAGCTTTAGAGCAGAGAGAAGACTCTCTCAGCTCAGAGGACTCCATCTTTTCAGCTAATTGTTTGCTGCCCAAAGAAAAAGCTTAGACTGATGGCTGTACTTGGGTTCCATTTAAACCCAGATCTAGGGCTGAGATGTGACTCTCTGGTAGAGTTCTTGGCTAGCATGTACAAGGCCCTGGGTTTGGTCAATACTCCCAAACCCCACACACATACATCAAAAACAAAATAAAATAAAATTTTAAATCTCCCTTTGGTAAGACTTTTTTTTTTTGGGGGGTGAAACTACTTGGGTTTTTTGTTTGTTTGTTTTTGCTTTTTTACTGGATGACCTTTAACACTTATGAAAACGTTTGAAAGCACAGAGAAAATTCAGCTATAAGTCAATCTGCCAGGAGGATACTTAATTCATACTAAATTAAGAACAAATTTAATAGCTGGTGTCAGAAATCCTAGTAAGGAATTTCCAGGTGGCTCAGTGCTGCCACCTATCTGTGAGAACCAGTACAGCAGAGCAGCGCTATTAGACTAGGGTTTCTTGGTTGAGGGCGGAGCAAAGAGAACAACAGGGTTCTGGTTGTAAAGTCCTTCCCTTCTGGACATCAAATTAGGCAAGCACTTTACTACTAAGTCACACGCTCCAATTATTCCTCAGTGGATTATTTGAAGATGAGACAAGCTAATGTGTGTATAACACCTGCCGCTCACTAACTAGCTAGTTGTTCACGGGGTGGAGGTGGGAGTGGGGGGCGGGAGAGGGAGCTTCAGTTTTCAAGTTGAAAGGTGGAGTCATCAGAAGGTTACCACAAAGCCAACTGAAAGTATTTGTTTTATAAAATGTGTGCTGTAGGGCTGACGAGATAGCTCAGTGGGTGATGTGCTCGCCACACAAGCACCTGAACTGCACCCCAGCATCGATGTAAAAAGCCAATGTGGAGGCATGGATGTGATCCCAGCACGGAGAGGTGGAGATGAGAAGCTGCCCAGCTAGCTTAGCCTTACTGGTGAGCTCCAGGTTCCAGTGAGACTGTCTCCAAAAGCAAGAGGGATAGATCCTGAGGGTGACTTTTGCATGCACGTGCGCGCGCGCACACACACACACACACACACACACACACACACACACACACACACACACACCAGGTAGATTTAAGTGCTTTTAGTCCTTTTCACAATGCTTAAAGCTTAGGTGACCCTCATTCCACACGTTCTAGATGAAAAAATGAGATGAGAGTATTTTTTAAATTGAGGAACCACCTCAAAAGCAGAAAAGGACTGGTGAGATTCTTAGCAACCTGTCTTTCTCCACTGTCTGGATGTGCCACAGACATGAGGGAGGCAGGTCTGTTCCAATTCCAACACTCCTGCTTCTCCAAGGAGCCATTCCATTGCTGGTGTGAGACTAGGAAGTGGAGAAGTTACCATCTGTAAGATGTAAACTCTGACTGGTCTTCCTGGAGCAGGGTCCAGGCTGTACCCACTCAGCCTTCTTCATTTCTCCTTGATGGTGGTGCAGATCTAGGAGGGAGCTAGCTGACAATGGTGGCCAATTTGTGAAGTGAACACCCCACATATGGATCTAACATATACAACCTGGTCAGACAACACTGTCCTGGATGAGGGAGATTGTGGCTCCTAGCTCATGTCTTGTTTCCCTTTGCTCATAATGACCAACCCTGGGTGACTGCTGACGTCAGGACCCACGTCCTTGGCAAAACTGTGAAACAGGTCAAGTTCATCTCAGCCTCCTACATTTCAGTACTGACTTCCCATTCTCCTACCCGAGGCACGTGGCATTCAGGAACTTTCCTAGGCTATTTTGTGGGCAGCCATTTTAGTAAGTGATGCAGACTATATAAAATTAATGTCTACCGAGTCTATACTATGTCCCTATGCTGTCAGGATACACACATCAGCTCTTCCACAAGACATCCCAGCCACTACTAGTGCTGACTTTATTCAAAGCTTGTCTGAGCCTCAATCCTGGTTCTCCTGCTGACTAGCTGTGTGGCCTCTGGCTTATTATCTATCCCTTGAAGCTCTGTCCTTCCTGCTCTGTGCCCCACAGGACATGAGAACTCTGGCTTCACCCACTGATATCATATAAGCTTATCACGCAGAATGTTATCTGCTTGTCTACAATGCCCTTCCCTGCATAGGACAGAATCTGGGCTTTACTCTTGGGAAAGGTTCTGCCAATGAGCTCACCTCCAAAGTGGGCATGCTATTAACACTTCTTGCAGCACATTTTTGGAAAGCTAAGTCGGACGGCACCTCTATCACACACAGCTCTGGTGTAGGGGAAATGTTCCGTAGATTCAGCTTTTGTTCTTAATCTAATCTTCAAAAAGATGAGGCAACGGAAGTCCCAGAGTCAAAATGATGTGCCCAAGGTCACACACAGGGACCTTGAACCCAGGGCTTCCATCATGAGACCTGTTAGATAGTACCACCATAGGATGCTGACCATTCTGAATGACTCGTGCTAGATGCATTGTGGGAGGAGATGACTTACTGGTTCCCTACACAAAAGCACAGCGACAATCCCCACAGGAGCTGTCAAGACTTGGTCCAAAGAAAATAAGGCCAGGCAGCTAAGTGCCTTAGAGGACAGGTGGAAGACAGCTCCACATGCAGGCAGCTCAGTGCAGAAACTAACAGCCCAGCTTCATTAAGCCATTAACTTTCTTTTTTACCATTTGTTGGTTTCAAAATAAAATAAGTCTAGCCAACTCACAAAGCCACCCACCAGCTTCAACTTGATTGAAATCAGCTGATGCAAAATGACAGCATCACAGGGCGTTTACAGAGGAGGGTGAGAAGGGAACAGCACTGGGAAGACTTCTGCTCCATCCAGGCCTGCCAAAGGGAGGGAACTTGTCTACAGCACTCCTAAGAAATGAACAGGGCTGTTCTCTGCCTGTGGCTCCTGACAGAGTCATGAATGAAAGGCCAGAAGGGAAGGTTATGGGGTCATTCAAAATCCATCTGTAAATGTACTCTCAGGGGATAAAGGGTTGAAAGTCAGCCCATCAGGAATGTAAGGGTGTCTCTGGTGCTCTTGGCATTTGCCCTATTTCATTTCGACTATTTCATTTATGTATGGGTGACACAGTCCTTTTTGCACACTGGTGGTCCAATTCCAGTATGAAGTTATGGTCCCTGGAAGCTCTTCTTGCTTCCTTCCCTAGGGCAAGTCTTGTGAGTCCTAGGGTTGAGTATAACCACCACTCAGAATCCCAGGATCCAGCCAGTCTGAGGATGGGGGTTGAAGGGAATCCATCTAGCACAGATTTCTTGGGGTGCGGGCAGAGATAAGTTTGGCAGAGGAGTGTGTGGGAGGCAGGCATGGCTTTCCGGTTTGGTCATTGGGTCCCACACTTGTCTCTGTACAGAGCCACAGGAATGGTTTTAAAACACACCCATGCATGTCTTAGCTTTTTTTTTTTTTTAAATAGTTTTGTTGGTTTGGGTATAGCCTGAGCTTTAAAGAGGAACAAACAAACAAAAAACAAACAAAAAAAAAGCAAGATAATTCTGATATGGGGTCATGTTTGTGAATCATTGTTTTGGGGTCCATTCAGAAAATACGGGCTTCATTTCATACCTGTATGAACGTCTCCCATCTCTAACAGATTGCCTGAGTGGGGGGTTCTAAGTGAGATCATCTTAGGGGAAAGGTTCCAGGTCCTGGGAAAGGACCCCCTGGCTTATAGAATACTCCTCCCATCTCCTTCCTAGACACCTGCTGCTTCACCAGGACAAGGCTCTTTATCCCACAGTGAGAAATGAGGCTTAAGACAGCAATGCCCCTGGGAGAAGAGCGACTCAAACCCATGCTCAGCTATAAATGACTGTTGAGGAGGAAAGGAAACTCAGCCGCCCTGACAGCCTGACAGGAGAAGTGTGAAAACAGAGCCAGAAACGCCCTCATTTTAGAAACGAGGAAGCCTAGTGCCAGAGGTATGACCCACCCTGGCCAAGGCCATCGGCCCCACCCATCACAGTGGAGTCTGGAGCCGAATGAGGAGTTTAGCATCTTTCAACTAGGGGTAATGCTGACCTTGTGGCAGCTGAGAGGATCTGTCTTGTGGGAGCCCTGTGGGGGGTGGTCTCTGTATAGACGTTCTATTGCCTTCCAGTGTCACATAGACAGGTGTCAAGAATTTTCTCATGAACGGTGCCTGTAGGTTCTATCTAATTTTGGCATTCACTGTGTGGTGTCCAGGGACATTAAGTAACCAGGTATGTGTGAGGCTGTCAGCATGTGTTAGCCACTTTGTTCAGTGCTGTGACCAAGTAATTGGCAAGAAATGACGGATATTTATTTTGGTTTATGGTTTGGGATCCATTATGGTGAGAAGGCGTGGCGGCTGTGGTGGGGAAGACATGGTGAGCCTACAGCAGTGGCAGAGAAGGCTAGCTCACATTTGGACAGACCGGAAAGCAGAGACAGGAGAGTACTGGGACTCAGCTGGTTTTCTGCAGTCTTAAACTGAAAGGATGCCAGGCATTCCCTTCTCAGTTAATCCTTTCTGGAATTGTCTTGACCAGATGCTCCCAAAAGTATGTCCCTTGGGTGACTCTTAAATTCACTCAAGACTGACTATCACACTGCCCAGGGAAAACCAGCCCGTCCATGTCCCCTTTGAGAAATTCGATTGATCTCCATGCCCTCCAAAGGGATTGTGGGACCCAGCCTCTCCTCTCCTCTGCCTCCTGGCTTGTGGTTTGAGTGGCCTCCTTTACCACTGATTCCTGCTGTGGTTTTCCACCCTCACAAGAGCCACTTGTGGACCACTTGATCTTTGGCCAGAACCTCCAAGACCGTGAACCAAAATAAACCTTTTCTTCTTTAAAAGCTTTTTCCTTCAGTATTTCCCTTATGACAGCGCAGGGCTGACTAATAACAGCACCTTTGTGTTATGTCTCCCAGAGCCCCTCTTTCAGAGTTTCCCCTGCCTGAGATAACCAGTCACTGCCTCTAGATTTACTTGTGTGGCTTTGATATTGGCAGAGGAAGCAGCTGCCCCTAGGTAGTCTGTATAGGCACCATTAGGCCAGCAAAGGGGAGAAAACTATGATCTCACCTGGCTCAGGGATATTCTCTTACCTTCTAGAGCTAAGCCCTGCAAATAGAGGGTTAAAAGGTACCATACCAGTTTCAGGACAGAGATAAAAAGTGCCTCTTGATTTCACATAGTTCAGTCCTGCTGAGACTTGGTCAGAGAACTTGTCCACACTTCCAGCTGCCTTTGCTCAGCCTTGGTCCCCTGTGGCTGCTACTCAAGGCATGACTTTGTGGGGGAGGACTGCTCCACAGTGCAGGGCAAGAAGTAAATGTGGGCTGCACACTGCTGCCTGGTGACACTAAGGAGCCCACTGGACTTTATCCAAGTTCATTTGTCTTTCTTTCTTTTTTTTTTTTTTTTTTTTTTTGCTTGGATGGTGGGGCAAGACAAGATAGATTGGCTATTACCAGGCAATTAAAAAGTCTTGGGCTTTGCAGTCGATGGCCCTCTCTGAGCTTACTCCTCTCTGCAAAGGATGCTAGGATGCTTACCTTGTTACCTGCAGGACTAACAAGGTGAAGGGTCAAGGAATGTGGACATATTTGGTAGCTCCCCTCTGTACTGGCCTGCTGTATCATTGCTTTCCCAGACATTCCCTGCTTCTGTGATTCCAGATCCCCTCCCTGCAGACTTCAGGCCAGTCAGATCCCAGCTCCCTAGGGTAGTTGTCCCTGTGGGACACTCTTCCATGTTGCCCTAAAGTCTTCGAGGGCTTAGCCACAAGCATCGGGCACACGGTAAGACAGATCTCATAACTTACTACCTGCCCATTGCCAGCCCCATCACCATCCAGAAAGAAAGGAACGGGAAGAAAATTCCACAGAAGCAGCCGGCTAGGTCTGTCAGCTTCTGGGAGACTGCACATTCAAGAGGCCAAGCTGACATTTACAGTGAGGAGCTTTATCCCTGTGGTAAATACCCTCTAATGGTGTAGGTCATTACACTAATTACAGCAGATAATTAATTTTCTCATTCTTCTTATTTATTTACTTAATTTTTTTAGGTGGCCACCTATCACCAGAGAAAGGAAATTTGTTTCTTTGCTTTCTATGTAGATAGGTCTGAGCAAATCTGCTCTTGCTGGTGTCTCAGATGGCAGGGGTGGTTCCCCTTGGTCTGGTAGGCTACTAGAGGTTACTGAGAACTCCTGCCTTCTTGCACAGGGGTCTTAGACATTGCTCTCATTCAGAAGCTTCCTGCTGAGTGCCCTCTAAAGATGGCCTTTAGGCCTACAAGTTCCTCATTGGTCTGGACACAGGCCAATGCTTACTTGCAAGGCTTTGATGGAAGGTGGTCTTACTTGGTTCCTTGGTCTTACTTGGTATAACCATCATTACTCTAGATGTTTCTAGCACCACACTACCACTGCTTTGGTTTCATGGAGTGATCCCCAAAGGTCTGTGGATGTAAAGTGTGGTTCTCAGGTGTCACCATTGGGAACTGCAGTGGGCCATTAGGAGGAGGCTCCTTCTGGAAGGTCCTTAGGTTACTGGGGAGTTGCGAGACCCCAACCTGTCCTCTCCTCTGCCTTCTGGCTTGTAGTTTGAGTGGCTTCCTTTACCACTGACTCCGGACTGATTTTCCTCCCTCACCAAGCTGCAGAATGTAGACCACTTGATCTTTGACTGAAACCTCCAAAACCATGAGCCAAAATAATCCTTTTTTTTCTTTAAAAGTTACTTCCCTCAGTGTTTTTGTTACGGTATCACAGGGCTGACCAATAGCGATACCTTTGTGTTCTATCTCCCCTGAGCCCCACTTTCAGCGTTTCCCCTGCCTCTGATAACCAGGCACTGCCTCTAGGGAGACCCCAGTTCTCATCCATGGCTTGGCTCAGCTTTCAGCTCAGTAAACAGATCTTTTCACCCAGGACAGCCTGCATGAGCTGCCATGCCTAACACAACCAGCACATTGTATATCTCTTACCCCATTCAACTGATGAAGAGCATAACAATTTAATTTTGGAACAAAGAGAAAACTGAGGCTCAAGGAAGCTTGCCCCAGATTACGTCCTGGGAACATGGTCATACTTGACCGGGCGTCTCTGTAGAGCCCCAACATTTTATTCTGACCTTAAATCCCTCTGTTCATCAGCTTTTATCTGCTGCCAAGATCCTTATGCCCTCTCGGATCCATGACACTTCGTTTTCCAGACCCCTACAGACGTAACCAAGCTGACCCTTCCCGTGGGGACCATGGGTATCTCTACACCTTCCCTCTTCCTGTGGGACCACAGGCATCTTGACATCCTCTCTCTCCTTACACTTCTCCAGAGGCTAGCATGATCTGAGCATTTTGGATTTCTTGATTACTTACTTACGTTTTAAAGGGGTTGTGATGTGCAAAGTCCTTTGATTGCCCATTGCATTGGGCCTATAATAGTGTCACGAGGGACACTTGGTATGGCATTATTCCAATGTGAAGATGAGAGACTGAGGTATCCACAGTGACAGGGCTGAGCAGACAGGTACACAGAGCCAAATGCTAGCAGCTTAGAGAGCTGAGGAAAGTACAGGATGGGGATGCATGCTTCACCATCTCCCTTAAGCCCCACCAAGGCTCCCTGTGCTTAGCGGGACCTGCCCAGGACTAACAGCAGACCTATTGTTTCTGGGTTGAGGAGGGAATGGCAAGGGCCCAAGTTCCACAGTTCATCATCCCCACCTGGCCTCTGGTACAGCTAGAAGCACCAGGTTGGGTTTTCTCATCTGCAAACTAGAAAATCTTTTGTGAAGCCCCAAATGTGTAGCCTCAAAAGTGATTCCGGCCTAGTTTATTCTGATCTTTTGGTTCCTTGTAAAGAATCTGTGTTCTTTATCAGAGGCAGATCTCAAGAAGACCTCTGTGACTCAGTCCACAGCCCAGAGTCCCAGCACTTGCTTCTCCTTTAATGCATTTGGTGGGAAGCAGTCTTCTAGGAGGGGAAATGTGGAGGGCATTCCTCCCGAGAACCAGGCTTCCAGGGCCAGGAGTGGTTTCTCTTAGACACCAACTAGCCTAACCTGCCCATTTTACAAGGGAAGGAGGTAAATAAGGCCCATAGAAAGAGAATGTTTTGTTCAGAGTCACAGAACCAGACCTAGACAGCAGACAGCCTGCATCCTAGTCTAGCAGCCCTCGGCCCAGGCTCTCTTGTGGGGAGCCAGGGATGCCTCGAGGGAGATGAGCATCAGAGTCAGCAGCCCTGAAATACAAGTGCAACATAGATTTCCCAAACTGGGGTGGAAATTAGAAACAGCAGATTGATCAATGCTAATAAGGCCTTTTGAAAACATAAAAATAGAAACAAATCTAGGGATTAAAATAAAAGACGACAAGGAAGGAGTCGTTCGACTTCATGCATAAATCTGCTCAGCGGAGTGAACTGAATCATTGCGTTTCTGGAGTGGAGTTGAGGTATGCCTAAGCAAGAGACATGTGCGGTGTCTCTGGTTCTGGGGGTCCAGCCACAGGCTTTTGTCAAGGTCATTATCTCTGATGCCAAGACCCTAGTCCCCCCAACTTCCCATGGGGTCTTCTCCAAGAAGCCCGTGTCTATGCCTACTGCCTGGGAGGCTATGTGGGCTCTAAGCTATTGATCCCAGGCCAGGAGCCTGCAGATACTTAAGGCTGCATGCTCAGCACCTGGGAGTGCCAGGTGGAGAGATCTGGGCACAGAGCATAGTGCTTTCGTATCAGGAGACATCTGGGGAATGGGCTGGTCATACTGGGCAGGAGAGGTGAGGGACCGTGGCTGAGAAGGAGAACACTAGAAAGATAGACAGTGGAGAGATGGACAGAGGGAAGAGTTACTGAGAGACGGAGAAAGCTTCTAAACATAGGGAGGAGATGCTGCGAAGCCAGTCTTAAAGAGGAGAGACCTCAAAGGATGAGCGCTCTCCTCTGTGGGGCTGTGCACACAGGTGTCCCTGACTCCTTCTGTCTGTCATGTGCTATCCCACCATCTATTCCCTGCCTTCTTATAGACAGAGTCTCACTATGTAGCCCTGGATGGCCTAGAACTTACTATGTAGACCAGGCTGGCCTCAGACTCACAAAGGTCACCTGCCTCTGCTACCTGAGTGCTGAGATTACATACCTATGGTCACTTGGTCTTCGACAAAGGAGCTAAAACCACTCAGTGGAAAAAAGACAGCATCTTCAACAAATGGTGCTGGGTCAACTGGTGGTCTACATGTAGAAGAATGCAAATTGATCCACTCCTATCTCCTTGT
>CM052706.1:71959348-72019840 GCA_028551405.1 Uromys caudimaculatus
AAAAAAAAAAAAAAATGTGTTCTATCATGACCAGCGTCATTTTAAAAAGCCCCAATCAGTGCGGGTTACCTGCCTTGGAATAGCTCTGTTTCTCCATTAGCCATCAATTCCCTCAGTGACTCTTGGAGGTTGAGACTGTTTATTACAGAGAAGGAAGCAGGAGTTAACTTAGGCCCAAGTTACCCATACAGGAAGTCATATTTTCCATGTCAGAGGTTCCAAACCCCATACCATGTGCCTTCTCTGGACAGCATGGTGCCAGATAGGCTCTATTCCCTTCCAAATCCAAGAATATGCCATAAGCCTTATGATCAGGAAAGACATCACAAAGAGAGGCCTTTGGCTTCTGGAATTGGGGGAGGGCAGCCAAGAATAATGTGGGAGCCTCATGGTTGCTTTGACTGGGTGTCATGCCTTCCTGTCCAACCAGGGCTCTGGCCACCTTTCTATGAGAGAGCAAGGCAGAAGAGCAGAGAAGCAGCAGGCACTAATAAATCCCGCCCTTGCTCCCTGTCAACACAGACGAGGCCTCTGAGTGCTTCAAAAACTGGGTTAAAAATGGCTCGGCGGTACCTATCTTATCTGCTTTGCACCGAAAGCCTTCAGCTCGTGGCGGGTTTCCACGCAGAATTCTCCCCGCTAATCCCCCTTTGTCAGCTCTGATGCCGACATTGCAATAGCAGTCTCGTCCCAGCGATTTGAGAGGGATTACAGACCCTCAATCCTTCAGCATGTGGGAGAAGAATGTTTTCTCAAATCAAATTTTTCACAAATCTGTTTTCAAAAATAATCAAGGTGCAAATCCCCCTCAGAATGGCAGGATTGGGGGGAGACACTGGCTCTCCCACACACAACATAGCAACAGAATACTGTCTCTGAGGAGGGATGGGGAGACACGGAGCTACCTGGCCAATTAGGCACCCACCCCAGGCTTTTGTACTTGTTAAGGGGGACTCTGTAAGGGGAGGAGGGGGTGGGCAGATGCTGTGGCACAGGCCTCTTGCTCACATCGACTGTGATGCTGACTTTGAGGGGTTCTATGCATGGAAACAAGATGGGGAAGTGATAAAGCCAGATTCCAGTTAATGTGTGTGTCTTAATCAGCTATCATGTGACCTGCACCAGGCTGGGCGTTTGGGGGCACAGATGATGAATACAGTTTTATTTACTCTTGTCTTGAGGAGACTACAGTCTAGCTGAGGAGCTGCTATATATCTGGGGTTCCTGGATACAGGTCAGGCTGGGCCAGGCTATCATGGAAAAGAAGGACCGGGCAGAGGCATTCATGACTTAGCCAACATAGGCCGCCTTCTGGACATGTTGGAGAACAAGGGTAGAGTCCTGGATCTTAGATAAATCAAAGCCTATCCCCTACTGAGCAGAAACAAGGTCAATGAACAGCAAGGGGGACTTGAGTGCTGGCTAGACTGTCAGCAGCTGAGGGACCCCTGGTCATGGATGGCTCCTTCTCAGCATCTACATTATACTGTGCATCCAATCCTGGCTTCTGCCTTGTTTGGTAAGAGGGGTCTCTAAGGTCCATCTGTCTGCTAGGTGTGGTTCTGGGTGGTCAGGATGATGAGTTACCCTGGGCTAAGATGTTATAGGTTGGCAGATTTCTCTCAAGTCACTCAGGTCTCTGAACTATACCAAGGGTCTATGCTGCCATTTGCACAAGTGACTTTTGAATGCATTGGTGGCCAGAGTTGATAGGTAGGGTCACAAGGCCACATCCATGCACAAATCTTCTCCTTAGCTAATCCACGTGCCTCCTGCCCAGCAGATGCTAGGCTGCCCCTGTCTTTCAAGCAGATTGGAGTTTAAGTGTTCCAAACCTTGTCTGGTCTCAGACCCTGAGATTTCTTTCTGGTACCTGAAGCTGCAGTCTGATGTTTTCCAAGAGTCAAGGCCTCTGGTAAAAACTGGTCTGAAAGCCTGAGTTTGACCCCACCCCCGAGCTACGGGTAGGTGTGGGAAGTGAGTATGGCCTCTCCATCTCCAGCTGCCAGCAGCATGCCACTGCTCACCTGGCCCACATTTAGGAAGTCCAGCAAGAACCAGATTGTTCTGTTTACCGACAGACATGCAGCCCCGGAGGTTACTTGAAGCTCAGCTTTCTCTCAAATGCATAACTCCAATATTTCCTTCTTAAGCAATTCTTGTGCTCTTTGATGTTCTGAGGCAGACACAATCGCATGGGGTTTGATGCAGAGGAGGGGATGCAAGGAAGCCGAGGGGGATGAATACAGGGAGGGAAAGCCTCGGTTCTGCCTGCTGCTGCTCTCCAGCCCATTCTCATCCACTGTTTCATCCTTGGCTGGTCAAAAATTTGTGATCTATGGATGCTGCTTCACGACACCTGAGTCCTGAAGAGCCAGAGATGTGGGTTCAGTCATTGGGTGTTATGGCTTTAAGGGCAGATTTTTAAAAAGAGGACTTTTGAAGTTTATTATTATTATTATTGTTATTGTTATTATTATTATTATTATTATCATGATGATGTTGTTCTTGTTATTATTATTATTATCATGATGATGAGGATGATGGGCACTGTGTGTATGTGTGTGAGGGCGCTTGTGACATGGTGTGCCTATGAAGGACAGAGGACAACTTTATGGAGTTGGTTCTCTCCTCCCATTTTTACATGGGTTCTGGGGATCGAACTCAGGCTGATGGACCTGTGCAGCGAGCACTTTTGCCCACTGAGCTGTCTTGTCTGCCCCAGGGGCACAACTTTTCCATGTATGTAGGTTTTTGTTTTCATTTTTGTTCTTTTTTAAAAAATTCTGTGACTCACGGGTGAATTCTTAGGGTGCACCAGGGTCTCAGGAGAAGAAGGGGGGAGGGGCTGTAATTGCTGGGGAGCAGGGGAAGGGGAGGGAAGTGAAGGGAGAAAGGAAGGTAGATACTAGAGGGACCAAGAAAGAGAGATGTACAAAGCAAGTGAGGCAAAAAGGAAGAAGAGAGAAAGAAGGGGTGGTGCCAATGAAGCCTGAGAGGAGTTTGAGAAAAGAGACTCTGGCTGGGCGGTGCTGTTTCAGCCAAGATGGATTATGATCAGAGCTCAGCAGCTGGGGTCAAAGGTCACCGAGGTCCAGGTCACTGAGAGGATGAGTCCTCTTGTCTAATAGTGAATTCTACTTCCAGAGCCCTTAATCCGTCCATCTTGCCACTTCTCCTTGTCCCAAAGGGCACCCTACTAAACTACATTCAGACGCCAAGATCTTGGTCATCTATCTTCTGGGTATACCCAAATCACAGTCCAAGCCCTCATCACAGCTGTGCTCCCTGGAGTCAGAGCTGACCTGACGGGGAGACAGGTCAGGAGCAGGGAGGGCCGTGTGTTGAGTGGTGGCAGTTGTATTTGAATGAGGAGCAGAGCCCTTCCTCTGTGTGGCAGTGATGTGGGATACTATTACACGGCTTTTGCCTGGCCAGGACATTTAGGGAATAGGTGAGCACTTTCAAGCATTCCTTTTAAAGAGGGAAGCAGTACGCTTCATTATCATATTTTAATTAAAAGGAAAAAATCCTATTAAACAATTCCCAATGTGTTGGGATTAGCAAAAACCAGCACCTGGGACCCAGAAACTCAGCTTGTAAGAACACATGAACAAGGCTTATCTTTCTTGTGCCAGTTAATGAAGTGGCTTCCTGGGGGCCCATCCTTAGCTGGCCAGACAGGGTGGCCCCATGCTGAGCAGGCCCCACTTCATCATCTCTTCAGGGAGGAGGATGGGAGGAGGAGGTGAGAAGTTCCTGGTCCTCCATCTCCAAGGGTTGGAACCAGTAAACCCTTTGCTCAAAGCGCTGCTGGCCAGAAACCTGGTCTTAATATCAGATAGCACCAGGCCTTGAATTCCAGTTTAACAATATACAAACAGAGCGATATTAGGTGACCCTGATTCTACTGAGGCTCAGTGTGCTGGCTGATCTTATGTCAAGTTGATATAAGCTAGAATTATCTGAAAGGAGGGAACCTCAATTGAGAAAATGACTTAGTAAGTTCCAGCTGCAAGCATTTAATTGATTAACTAAGACTGATAGGGGAGGGCCCAGTCCATTGTGCTAACCATGGGCTGGTGGTCCTGGGTTCTATAAGAAAGCAGATTGAGCAAGCCAGGATGAGCAAGCCAGTAAACAGCATCCCTCCATGGCCTCCGCATGAGCACCAATTGTCAGGTTCCTGTCCTATTAAGTTCCTGTCCTGACGTCCTTCGGTGATGAACAGTGATATGGAAGTGTAAGCCGAATAAACCCATTCTTCCAAACTTGATTTTTGGTCATGGTGTTTTGTTGCAGCAATAGAAACCCTGACCAAGACATTCAGTTTCTTAGTTTGTTAAAATCTGAATTTTACTTTGATTTTGTAGAGTTCCCACCTCATCTTATAAATGAAAAGAAACTAATATGAAGCTCAAGTGAGAGTAAGCCAATGAATAATTTTATTCTCTAATAAGGCTATTGTTACTGCGTTCACCACTACCAGGAACTTTGCGGGAACCCTGTCCTTAAGCATGCTGCTTCCCAGTGTCAGCTGGGGATGTGACAAAGGGCAGCACCGTGCTTTCTCCCTCTCCCCTGGCTTTCTCTGTGCTTTTCCACATGCTGAGCCCTGAATAGGAACTCATGTTACCCCATTATTCATCCTTGCCCACCTTGCTGGTTCTCCCTGCTCATGCATCAGCTCTTGGTTCTACAGCATGTCCAGTCAGGGGCTCTCACTGATGCCAAGACTAGGGGGAGGCTACTCCATGTGCCCACACCATCCCAGCCTTTCACAGAGCCACCGTAACCTGAACCAGGTTCTGGAATCTCCTTGAGACTCCAGACATCTTAAGAGTGGGGATATTCTCTGCATACATATTATAGATGTGTAGTTTGCTGTCTCGTGACAGTCCTAACAGTGGGAGCAGTGGGTGTGTCTCTGACTCTTTTGCCTGCTCTTGGGATATTTTTCCTACTACTGGTGTACCTCATCCAGTCTTGATATGAGGGTTTGTGTCTAATCTTAGTGTAACTTGTTAGGCTATGTTTCGTTGTCATCCTTGGGAGGCCTGCTCTTTTTTTTGAAGGAGGACAGAGGAGGAGTGGATCTGGGGGAAAGGAGGGTGGGAGAACTGGGAGGGGTAGAGGGAGAGAAAACTGTGAGTAGGACGTAATGTATGAGAGAATAAAACAAAAAGAGTAAGACCGGCCTCTTTACACTGTCGGATGCCCAGTGTCACTGCGTAGTGCACGTGCTCCTTAAATGGCTTGAAAATAAATGAATGGATCATAAAGAGAATGACCTAATACTGGATGCAAAATGGAGAAGTCACAAATGATAGCTCTCTCACACACACACACAGCTTGAGGAAACATGGACAACACCAGGAGCCACAGTCTCCCGCAGACTGGCCCCAAGCTACAGAAGAAATAGCAGAGGAAGGCTCTCAGCTAGAGGGTGGTTGATGGCTCTTCCAACATCCTTCACAAGGAAATGCAGTTTGGGTGCCAGATTTAGCTCCAGGTCCCTCTTTCCAGCATCTAATTAGAGAGCAGAGCCCACATGTACAGACCATCCAGAATAGCAAGGACACAGACCACATGCCCTCTTGGCTTCACAGACATGGCGAAGACAAAGGACATGAATCCAGCAGAGGTAGATGACAGTGTGCACACCACACTGAACAAGCTGGGCTGTTTTGAAACACAAAATGGCCTTGGATCTACGCACAGAGATGGAGGCTCCATGCCAGTCAGTGAACGACATGGAGCAGCAGTCCTGGCCATCTCATTTTTTCTGTTTTATTTCTGAAAAAAAATCACAGAGTCTGGACAAAGTAGGTCATGCTGCTAGCACCACGAAAGACGGCAAGCGCAGACGCGTGTGAACATGTGGTGGCGGTTGGGGACCAGCTCTGCCAGGCTACGGTTTACACCACATGCAATCCATCTCCAGAAAGTCTGCAGTTATCTTCAATATGGACACAGACTCGTACACACACCACCACGGGAAAATTTCCGTCCCTCCCCAGAGAACTGTCATGCCTTTTAGCTGTCACTCCAACCCTGCTCTTCCCCCAGGACAGATCTGCTTTCCGTCTTTATGGATTTACCTAGGAGGGACATTTTACATAAACGGAATCGGACAGTGTGTGGTCATTTTTGACTGGTCTCTTTCACTCAGCTTAAGGTTTTCATGATTGATTCAGACGGATTCAGCATGAATCAGCCCATAATCCTTTTCATAGCTAAACAATATTCCATGGTACAGATACACTTCTCCATCTTGTTTAACCTTTTTTTTTTTTTTGGTTTGTGAAAGGACTTCCTGCTAGTTTCATTTTTAGTTGCTATTTGACCATCCCTTGGTGTCTCTGGGCTTTTGATGTCCGGGGTGAATAACCTGTGTATTGGTTGAATTCTGTTAAACTTAGACGTATTAGGGAAGAGGGTCCTTAAATCAGAAAGGCCTTCATCTAGATTGCAGGCAATTAGATGTCTGAGATGGGCGTGCCCAACTTTCCGGGGTCAATGCTACTCCTGGGCAGATGGTCCTGGATAATATAAGAAAGCAAGTTAAACAATCCACAGGGAGCAAGCCAGTAAGTAGCCCTACTCCCTGGTGTGACTTCAGTTCCTGTCTCCTGGTTCCTTCCTTGAGCTCCTATCCCGACTTCTCTCAGTGATGGAGTAAGACCTGGGAGTTGTAGGAATAAATAAACCCTTTCCTCCCCAGGTTGCTTTTAGTTTTTTTTTTAAATTTTTTTTGTTGTTGGTTTTTTGAGACAGGGTTTCTCTGTGTAGCCCTGGCTGTCCTGGAACTCACTCCGTAGACCAGGCTGGCCTCGAACTCAGAAATCCGCCTGTCTCTGCCTCCCAAGTGCTGGGATTAAAGGCGTGCACCACCACTGCCCGGCTGCTTTTAGTTTTTATCAGAATAGAAAAGTAACTAAGATATCCTACAAGTACCCAAATTTGTGGATACTCAGTTACTTATATAAAATGTATATTTGAATGTGATTTCCCCCTGTATACTTAATCATCTCTAGAATACCTCCAGGACCTTCTATAATATAAATGCCATGTGAGCCGTGTTATATTGTATTAGTTAGGGGAGAGGGATAAGAAAGAATCTGCACATGGTCTGCTCAGATGTAATTGGCTTTGTTTGATATTTTTCATCTGTGGCTACTTGGATCCACAGGAACAGATGACAGAGCATGTAAGTTTTGTGGGAAGTTTGGGCAGACAGATTCCCAGGAGTGCTGGGTCACAGGACGACACTGCTTAACTTTTTGTGGAACCACCAGACCATTTCCAAAACAGCCGTGCTGCTTTCACACCCCCGCCAGTGATGGGTGAGGGTTGATTTCCCCCCATCCTTGCCACACTTGCCGTGATCCGTCTCTCCAATTCTGATCATCCTAGGAAGGGAGACATAATGTTTTCACCCGCAGAGCCCTGAGGAGTTTTAAGAGGAGTCCTAGCAAAGTGGTGAGACTCTTGTCAGCCCTCACGTCCCCAGGGCTAACCCAGGCTGCGGATGAACAAGAGCAGATCAGAGTCTTCAGTTTTGTTCCCACATCTTAGTGCTCGGAGCTGGAAGGAAACTTGAGGATGGAGTGGTGGGGGAGGGGTGTCCCAGAAGAAGAAGAAAGGAAGTGGGACATAGACGGGCTCATCTACATCCTAATTTGGCTTTTAAAGAGTATTTATTGTGTGTTTATGCAAGCAGGCACCTGAAAGGCCAAATGAGGGCATCAGATTCCAGAAGATTGTGAGCCATGTGAGTGTTGGGAACCACACTGCTCCTCTAAAAGAGTAGCAAGTGATTGTAATGGCTAAGCCGTGTCTCCAGGCCTAGGTTGCTGGCTGGAGTGGACAGAGGGAGTGGGCCAGATGCTGTGATCCAGGCCAACACAGTGCTGCAGAGGCCGAGACCCTGAGATCCCTCCCTCTGTCTGCCTGTGAAGCTCAACTGCCCCCTGCTCTGCCTCCCTTGTGTGCCTGGCCTTTCCTCGTCTATCTTGCTAGCCAGGAGCCAGCTGTCCGGAAATGTACTACAGTAGAGGAGACATGAGTGGACTACCCCAGGTGCTCTGATTAGTGAGGGTGCAGTATGAAATGATCTTATAGAATTTGGGGGCTGTTCAGGAAGCCTCAGAGATAAGGGTCACAGCTCAGTTTGTGGCCTAACTTCTCAACATGAAGCAGAGCCACATCTCAGGCTTCTGAGCTTGGACTGCACAGTGGTTCCCACTCCTCACTTCTCCCGACTCCTGCCCACCATAACCCACATCACGATTCACATATGGACACAATGCTCCCTGCTTGTCACACAACCCATGCAAGTGTCCTAATGCCATGTCAAGAGACACTGAGTCACAAGTTGTCACAAGTGATCTGTGTGATCCTCAGGGAATCTGTGAATATGGTGGAGGTGGCTATTCTTCCTTTAGACAAGGGATGACATTGTTTAGATGACTACTTCTAAGTCACACAGGGAAAATGTCATAGTGAGGACTCAAAGCCAGCCGCCCATTTCCTGTCCAGTCATACATGATCTCATTCTGTAGGCTGAAGACTAAGGAACCATACATAACAGCTTCCTGTCACTGCTCCATCAAAACCACGACTTGCTAGTTCTGTCTTCAAAGTGTATCTTTAGTGACATCTCCCTCCACACTCCACTCCAAAGAACATCGTCTCTTATATGTATGACTACAAGCTTCTCCCCTGGATGTGCCCTCAGGCCCTCACTGGTCCTCACAAATGGCCTCTGGCTTTTTCCCAAGCAAGGCTGATGTTTTATGTCTCTTCTCTACCCTTAGTTTCCCAGGCACCATGAGGGACACAGATCTGAGACTCAGTGAGATGACATTGTTCCCTGCTCTGTACACACACACACACACACACACACACACACACACAGAGAGAGAGAGAGAGAGAGAGAGAGAGAGAGAGAGAGAGAGAGAGAGAGAGAGAGGAGAGATAAGAGTCCATGAATTCACATATATGCTCTGGCTTTAACCAAAATAATACAAAAACTAGGCACACAGCCATCTCTCTTGTCAAGAGCTGATTTATTCTACCTCTACCTTCTTCTTCTTTTTAATAGAAAGGAATACACACAGTGGATTTTGTAGCAAATGGGGATAAGAACCTCTCCAACTGGTGAGATGAGATTGTGTGTTTCCTGAAGAAGCAAGGCCACAGCTAAATTCGCCGACTTTCTGCCAAGCATGTTGAGTCTGACCAGATGCCAGGACTGAGGACTAGTTGACCCAAGGGTCCTGGACAAGGATCACTTGAGATGTGATGGCCAAGTGCCACCTCCTCTCTTATCCCTAACAATGGAGCTGGATCACTCCGAAGGCTGCAAGGGCTGCTGGGAGTGGGTAGCCCTCGAATCAGCACTTTCTCTTTCAAGTCTGATTCCAGCTTCCTTGTGATCACATTAATGTGAGAATGTCTCTCATGGTGTTGTCTGCATCCGAGATGAGGGTATAATGACTTCCCTAGTGTCTTGAGCATGTACATGTGCAAACACACACCCAGCCCCTCTGAGAAGCCCCAAGTTCTTTCTCCACAGAGCTGCTTGTGACGGTCGCTGGGCACTGCTTCAGGGACTCAGAGCAGATCCTTTTCCTTCCTTCCTGGGCCTGTGGGCTGTAGTGATTCCAGCTTTGAGCTGCTGTGCTGAAGATAGCAGGGCTGAGGAACCTCCCTCTTGGATCCCTTCATCCACTCTCTATAGCCATGCCCCCGGTTTTGTTTGTTTGTTTGTTTCGTTTTTTGGTCCAGGCTACTCCCCCAGGCTTCAGTTGTCTTATGTTCATACTGCTTGGGAAACTGTCTCTTCCAGCCTCCCCAGGAAGTCTTTGTTGGAGCAAGAGATGAGAAGCCAGGGCAATTTCTCAGCTTTTCTCGCTATAATCCCAGAATTCCCTTGTTTTGCCTGGTGTGTGTGTGTGTGTGTGTGTGTGTGTGTGTGTGTGTGTGTGTGTGTGTGTTGCTTCTGCGACATTATCTAGCTGCTGAGTCTGAACTGAACCTCCTGGGTTCTGTTCCTGTCCAGCCTTTTTGAAGCTTTTATGCGTTTAGGTTTAAGATTCAGAGAAGAAAGTGTGACTTCACAGGGAAGCTTGTAAACTCAGGGGCCATCTTCCCCCCAAGAGGTGGAACAAGCTATAGCACAAATCCTGTCAGATAGAGTTTAGCTCAACTCTTAACACTAGCACTCTCAAGGATGGCAGATGATGTGCTAAGTGTGTACACTGGTGAGTGGATGCACGCGTACACGTGTGTGTGTGTGTGTGTGTGTGTGTGTGTGTGTGTGTGTCCATGGTGGGGGAAGACACACTAGCCTTCCCCCCAAACAAACATTTTAATGTCTTTGTTCTAAGCCCCTCCCTTCAAGGTTGGTGTTGTGGAGGATAACCCTTCCCCATATGGCAAACCCCATGAAGAATTCCTCATTTACTTTGGATATTACCTTCCGGGAAGGTGGAGGATTTGCTTTAGGGATACCTTTTACTGGTTGCCCCAACTCATTCAAGGGGACCTGCTGAAATCACTTTTAGAAAGAGCCTCACTAGCTAAGGCCTGCCGAATTTTAGGTATGGTGAGGAGCTCAGCCAAACCTCAGGCCCTGGTTGAGCAGATCACAGACTGGCAGCATCTCTGCTTCATAGAATCATGTCCTGAGTAGTCAGCCATGAACCATCCCCCCTCCTGTCAACACTTACATCTGCACCCCAATACAGCCACTCACGGCAGTTACCCCGTGAGGTGAGCTGGGTAGGTGTTATTCTCATCATGCAGGTGAGGAAAGACTTTAGAGCAATTAATAAGACCCATCTAATAAGGGCCAGTAGGTTGTAAAGTTGGAAAGTTCCATACAAGCCCATCTAGGTAGTCATGTAGCCCATGAGACGCCTGCCTGCATCTCTTGGTTTCTGTCCTAAAAGATTCTCCTCCCATGTGGAGCCCAGCCTCTGCTGAGGCCTCTGGAGGAGTCCTAGCTTCTGGGGTGATTGGCCTTAGCTTATAAAACTCCTCTCTCCCAAGAGAACACCACTTGATTTCTGCCTCCCCTTAAGCCATGCAAGGTTAGAGACAGGACCTTGAGGCTTCTCTGAGGGATTGACAGGGTAGGGGTGGGGAACTGTGTTTTACAATTCCAAAATGACACAGGTCATCAACCCTCATTCTGAAGTCAGGGAACTTGAAGGTCTGTCTGTGTGCAGAGGGGATCTGGGGCCTGTTTTCTCAGCCTGTGTCACTTTCTGAGAGCCGAATACTGGCCGTGTATCTGACCTGCTGGCTCGGACCAGGTCCCCAGAGAGGTTCCTGTGTTCATCTACGGGAACTGGCATACTAAAGCCTCCCAACCCTCAGTGCCTCCTCCCTCGATCAAGGCCATTTAGAAAGTTTTCTTTTCTCTCTCCCACTGAAGACATCCATCACTTTCCCCAGCAGAGGCAAGGCGGCCACAACTCCTTTCCAGGGTTTATTAAATACATTCAAGAACCTATTTGTAGCTGTCAGCGAGACACTGAGGGGAGCCTGGGAGACCTCTTAGCTAGGCAGCCTCCCCTAAACCTCCCAGGCAGGGCTTCTTTTGCAGGCATATCTCTGTGACAGGCAGTGCTGAGGGATAGCCCAGCTCAAAAGCAGTTGACTCTCTCTGTAACAGCCACTATAGGACCACAGGGGAGGAAGTCAAGGCCATATGGGATGGCTCACACGCTCCCCCTTCCCAGCCACTGACTCAATCCCAGACAGGGGCTAGGAGCTTGGAGTGTGTGGAAACCATGTTTCATATTGGGTGACCAGGCCTCGGCACACAGAGAGGGTCTTCCTCCATGGCTATCATGTCTAGACATAGAAGGAAAACATTTTTCATAAGGTCTTCAGGGGAGAAACTACCTCCCTGTTGGGCAGATGTAGATGAAGGGAACTTGTGGCTTCCTCTGTTTTACTGACTCTACGCAAAGCCTAGGACAACTGAGCCTGGTTTGTCTCGTCCTGGGACCAAGTAGCTAAGAGAGCAATGCAGTGGAGAACTAGGCTGGATCTTGGAGGACACAGGAACCTAGTTCCTGCTTTGTCTCTTTTTCTGCTTTTATCATGAAACATGGTCACTGTGCAGAATAGCAGAAATAATTACATAACCAGCAGCTGTGTCCCCCCGCCCCAGGATGAACAAACTCTGATAAGCAGACTGATTTCTATTTTCAAACTTGGCATTAGTTGCTAGATGGTTAGCTGAATTTTCATAGCTCTTTTCAAATGTAAAATACTTTTATTCTTTCCCATAAAAGCGTTTCGTTTAATGCATAGCTGGCATTGAATGCGCAGACCTGAAGAGATTTCATTTAAACACAAAGTCAAAACTCAAAACCCTCAGGCTGACCAACAGGTCTTGATTGTTGTTGTTGTTGTTGTTGTTGTTGTTGTTGTTGTTGTTGTAAAGTGACAGTGTCTGTGGCTGGGGCCTGATGGGAAGGAAGCTGGACAGACTTGTTGACCCTTTTGCCAGAGTCTCCTGCCCCAGGCAAATGCTTTCTCTCAATTTTCCACAATGAGCACCAAACGAGAATATGTGATGTGAAAGGGTAATCCAACAGTATGTCAGGCATGGGTGGATTGCAACTCTGGGTGGGTGCTGCCAGGGTCCCCCATCCAATCCAGTCCTGCCTAGAACCCCCGGCACCCCCTTACCACCCTCACATTCTCATATCCCTTTAGGTGAACAGCTATTCCTTACCCCCTGGCTTCTATTTAGCATCCGCTACCGTGCCTGCCAAGTTGTTAGTCAGAGGAACTGGATATGCAGAAGCTGCTCAGATCAGCTCAGAAAGCCAAGAATGCATCTATTCCCAACCCTGCTCTAGTGACATCACATTGGTAGCTTGCTCTTGGTGTGATGAGAGTCACACAGGAAATCAGTCTGCACACACGACTACGTGGGCGTGGTGATATGAATGAAAATGGCCCCCATAGGCTCACAGCAGGTAGCACTATTAAGAGGCATGACCTTGTAGGAGGAAGTGTGTCACGAGGAGGTGGGCTTTGAGTTTAAAATGGTCAAACCAGGCCCAGTGTCTCTTTCTTCCTGCTGCCTGCTTATCCAGATATAGAACTCTTGGCTCCTTCTCCAGCACCATGTCTGTGTGTGCCACCATGCTTCCCGCCATGATAATGGATAAAACCTCTAAACTGTAAGCCAGCTCCAATTAAATGCTTTCCTTTGTAGATGTTGCTGTGGTTATGGTGATTTCTCATAGCAGTAGAAACCCTAAGACAGTGGACTTTCTTCTCCTTCTGAGCCCAGAAGCTACTAGGCATTTGTCAGAACACAACTGGGCCAGCAAGCTCAATAATCTCTGAGCTTCCAAGAGGTCTCCTAGAGAGGAACACTTGGAATCACAAATGGCCAGATTTAGGGAGGAGACTGGTTGTGGGATGTTGTATGTCTGTGGAATGACCGTGAAGAGCATTGTGTGGCCACATGGGTCCTCAGAAGGGAGACAGCAGAAGTAAGTGCTGAGAGGTGACACAGTTTGCTAGCAACACAGTTGAGCTTGCAGGTCACACTTCCCTACTCTGGTGCTTCTTACAAAATGCCTACTTCTAAGCCTGTTCACCAAGAGCTGCGGGGCAAGCCTCAGCCAAGGCACAAAGGGACTGGAATGCTTGAATAGTTCCCTGTGTCGGTGCTGTTTTCACAAGAGAGAGCCGGGTGCCTCTTGGGTGCTTAGCAAAGGCTGGTCAAGAGTCAAGGTGACAATACAGGGTTGGGAGGACCTGAGAAGGTCACTCCTGGTGTAATGGGTCCCTTTTCAGTCACAGCTCACTCTGCTTCCCTGTCCCTCTGCAACCATAGCTCAAGGAGCAAGGCCATAGAGACAGGCTGCTTGGAGTCAGACGGCAGCTGAAGTCTCCATAGACTCAGATGCAGGCTGCAGGTCTGGGAATATGAAAGACCAAGGAAACAGAAGCCCTTTGCCTTTGGACTCATGAGCATTCTATAAAGGACTATGCTCAGAGACACCTACTTAGGGAGTGGAGGAGAAGAACAGGGGAGAGGAAGAAAAAAGACTCGCTCCGGGTCACAGGAAAGGATGGGCTCTGATAGAGTGGAAGAAGGAGAAAGGCAGAGAGAGAGAAAGACAAGGAGTTAGAAAGAGCAGGAGGCAAGCAAGGGAGACCTGCCCCAAAGATGCCTTCCAGCTCTGGCTTCAGCCCTCCTCCCTTGAGGGCTACAGCATGCTCCCACTCCACACCACATAAGTGATCTAGTGTCCTTACGGTCCCCACCTACACATCAGGTTGTCTAGTCCAGTAATGCATGACAAACTTAGATCCTATAAGCAGGCATGGTGACTCAACGGCAGCACAGGAGACTGGTCACACCAGCCAGCCTTCACCAAGGCTCTGTGTAGGTATACGCACAAGTGACATGCTCGAGCCCATGCCCACACCCCAGCCTTCCTCTCCGTCTGCGCTTTCAGCAAACATGTACACATTCTCCCTCAACAGAAGGACTGAGGTGACCTGGAAAGCAGGCTTGGCTTGGCTGCCCAGCTGTGTGTCCCTGGGGTGAATTACTTCCACTCTGGAAACACAGGGGCAGGGGAGGGGTGGTATCTGAGGGAGGGCACTTATAAGGCTTCCCTGGTATGGGCAAATTCAAGGTGGAGTTGGCAACCATATCCTGGCGTCAGTGCTCCTTTCAAAGGCACCCAAAGTAGGGCTAGCTGCATGCTATTCCTCTCAGCCTGGCCTCAGCTTCCAGCATCCACAGCCAAGTTTAGCTCCTTGTTCATTGGGGAGAAGAAAACCACAAAAGGCTCTGGAGGGTAGGAGTATTTGGCCTTTGAATGGAGAGGCTAGCTTTGGAGTCTGATAGTCTTTGTCACAGACCACAGAATGACCCAGGGCAGCATGAGTTATATATTCATAGGTGGAGTCAGAAATTACTCTTAGATCGATGCCTTATGAGATACAGACTCAGTAAATAAATGGTCATTCCATTCCTCTCCTGTCCCTGGGCATCTGGCTTCCCCAGAGATAGGAGGTGGATTATTGTAAAGCCAGATACTTAGTGGCTCTGGGAACAAGCAGGTCTGCTTAGGGATGCAGACCAAGGTTAGGAAGAGGTAAGATTCTCAAGCTCAGACCCAGCCTGCTTGAAGAACAAAGATGGACAGTCACCTCCTAGACATCACTCAGGCTGCATGCTGTGCTTGCGGAAGACTGACACCATCTCTGCTGCAGATCCAGAGGGAAAGTTCAGTCATTAAACCTGTCACCCTCGAGTGACAAGATCCCCTGCTCCATGGCCACACTCCTGCTCTTATGCCCACAAGCCTCAGGGTGCTAATATGGCAGGCTCACCACTTCCTGTACTCATCTGTGCCAGATCTTTGCTCTCCTCCCAGACACAATAGTGGTGATCCCCTGCCCAACACTAGGCCGGCATGGGCTCGCTCCTGAATGGCTCTTCCTCAGTTATCTCTCTGTACTGTACCAGGCCTGTTGAACTAACTGGTCTCTTCAATTTTTAGAGTAAATGTCTCAGAAATACCACTGACTAGGGAGACCTTTTCCAATGCCCTTGAATAATATATAAGTTCTCTGGCCTCCAATTTGTTCCAAATATGCTTTTCTGGATCTGTCTCTAGTTCTTACTCCTTGGACAGACCCAGGAAATTATCACTTGAAGACCTTTGCCCCCCTGGCCTCCTAAGCCATTTCTTTCCTTGCTAGTTTGAGGTCTGTAAAACCTCTTTGGAGCACTTCTCATCAGAGCTTCTCTATTGGCTCAACCTGCTTCCCTTTTAATTGATAGGATGTTATAGAAACAGTGCTGGACAAACATTGGCTACCTGGAAAAGCTGATAAGCCCCCTTGGGGTATCTGAGGACTTTTAAGAAGCATAGCTTCTCAGTCCTGCCCTTAGGCTCTGGATCCCTGAGTGGGGCTGGGGATGTGTTTGGAAGCTGTCCCCAGGTGACCCAGAGACACTGCCATCATTGGCGGTTCCTGGACTCAAGCATCCTACCTATGAAAAAGGCTGGTGTTGATGGCTTTTACAGACCACAGGAAGAGGAGGCTAGTCTTCTGCAAGTTCCCAGGATGCAATCCTGGCATTTGGAAGATGTATATGGATGTCAGATAAATGGAGGGTGAATGGATATGCTCAAGAGAAGCAGCTGTGGTGCTGTAGGAACCCTCTTTGCTAGTCCTTTTCAGGACAGTGAGCCGGGGAGCCAGAAGAGTGTGTGTGCCTCTGTGTGTGTGTGTGTGTGTGTGTGTGTGTGTGTGTGTGTGTGTGTGTGTGTGTGTGTGTGTGTGTGAAAGAGAGAGAGAGAGAGAGAGAGAGAGAGAGAGAGAGAGAGCACTCAGTGTCAAAGTTAGAGTGAGTGACTTGTCAAGATTACAAAAATAATCAGGAACACTTGAAATCTGTCTATTCAGAGCCCAGTAGCCAATTGCCCTAACTTTCCCACTGGACTACGGTGGAGCACATGCTCAGAGTAAATCCCACAGTGCTAGGTCTGAGTGAGTTCTCCAGAATAGCCCAGACAGAGCTAACCCCTGCTGTACTGTCAAGCTGGGAAACAAGGGGTCCTCCCACAGTGTCAAAAGGAAGGGCAGAGATGAGTAGCCTGGGGTCTTACATGCTTTCCCAGCCAGAAAGTAACTCCAGAATGTCACCTTTGTGATTAGCCGACATATAAACACAGAGTGATGTGTAAGCACAGACTAAGGTCATAATTTGACAGATGTCTTAGTTCACAGCATTTTGTTCTCATTTCTTTGTTTGCTTGTTTTCCTGTTTATTTGAGACAGACAGAATATTATCATATTGTAGTCTAACCTGGCCTAGAGTTTATTATAATTCTCCTGTCTCAGTCTCCCGAGTCCTGGAATTACAAGCACATGACACCACATCCAGCTAAACATGGAGATGTTTTCATATAGTTAGAGTTGTTCCTTGTCTGGTTACTGGACTAAGGTCTCTTTGCCCTAGCCTTTGCCCAGAGATAGGACAAGAAAGAAAAATAGATGACAAGAAAAGCCTCAGTCTGCAGCAGAATTGGCTCAGCCACTTGGTCAGACCTCATGCTTAGTTCACTACTGGATACTGTCCATGTGCCTAAGCCTGGGCTTCATCATTGACAAAGATATGGCCAATCAGACCTCACACATCTGTTATTGTTTTCAGAAGTTCAAAGCATTGTCTTGATTTTGTGTTATGGGAGAGTCGCAACATTTCTTCAAGGTAGCTATTTCTGCACAAACACTAAAGACAGACTCAGGGAGACGTGGGGATGACAGTGCCTACTCTGAAAGTTATGGCCATCGACCAAATACTCCCTATGATTAGTGATTTGTGGGCATTTGGACTAGCCCCTGCTCTTTGGGATAGCTCAGGCTTACCTCAGCCATCACAACTAGTATTTCCCTTCTCAGAATTTAATCTTTCCCTCATAGACCCATTGTTCTGACTTTGACACTTCTGACAGCCTCTTGCTGGTCTGTGGTCAAAAGCAGTAATGGTGTAACTTCCACCATCTAGAGAGGTAATGATGGTGGAATTTCTGTACCTCACTCACTCATCCATCCCGTGGTTTGGTTTGAACTTGTCTTATGTCATTCTCACACCCTGCCACCCTCCCCAAGTCCTGGCCTTAGCCGTAAGATGGGTGAGCTTGAAAGAGAGCATTAGCATTCAAGGATGTGAAACCTTCATTCACTGCTGCCGACAATGTCAGATGATGAAACCACTTTGGAAAAGAGTCTGGTGATTCCTGGAATGGTTTATTACAGAGCTAACACATGACCCTATATTTCTAGGTATATACCAAAGAGTAATGAAAACATATTCCCTTCAACAACAATAACAACAACAACACAACCCAAAACCTTGTTTATGTGTGTCTACAGCAGCACCGTTCACAATAAGCACAAGACAGAAAGAAGCAAAATGTCTACCAGCTAATAGATACCCAAAAGGCGGCCTATCCAGCAAAGGATTATTGCTTGAACACGAGAAGGAATGAGTACTAATATGGACGGACCTTGAAAACATTTTGCTGAGTGAAAAAATCTTAGGCAGAAGACTACATAAAATGGGCTATGCGTTCCACTGTTAGGAATCTCTAATCAGCAAGTCCACATGGGTGGAAGAGGGGGTGTAAGCTAACAGGTAAAGGGTTATTTCGGAGGTGGTGAGAAGGTTCTAAAATGGACCGTGGTGAGACTTGCATGCATTATCTGTGAATGTACTAAAATCCACTGGATTGCACATTTAACATGGGCGAATTGCATAATTTATCCCAGTAAGGTTGTTACAACAAACAAAGAGGAAAAGACAACAGGAGTCTGGAACTGGGAGACGTGGGTTTCCTCTGTGGACACACCGCCAGTTTGCTCTATGGCCCTGGAAACATCCCTTCCTTTTTGTCTCTATTGATCCTTCTGTGAGGTGGGGGATGATTCATTCCTACTTCGGAAGAGCTCTGGGGGAGATTAGGATAGGGGGCAGGAGTAGGAAGAGAGGCATTATTTAAATGGGCAAGATTTACAGCCAAAATGTCACTGTTCTGGGGAGCTGTGCCTTCCTTGAGTTATGGGACCATCTTCCTGCAGAATGTTAAGGCGGAGGAGACATTAGAGATCACTCTGGAGTGTGGCTAAGACAGTTCTGTTCCTACTCAGGTACAGGCATGCCTACCTGCTCTTGCCCATCAACAAAGGCTTACTCACAGCATGGAGAGCCCTGAGCTTATACGTCTAACAGTAGTTGTCGTTCATAGTTTGGGCACTCTGATGGGGTGCCTGGAATGGCATCTCTCCTCAGCTCTACCGTGGGTTGTAAAACATAGAATCAAATGCCACTGTCTCCCCCAAAATGGACAGCCCTCCACCCACGCCTGCCTCCCAGCTCTGACGCCAGCTCTCCAGATGTTGCATCAGCTGCCAGCACATTGCCTTTCCCAAACCCCAGTACCCAGGCCAAGGCTGACCCAGAGATGCCAGTCATGCATCCATTGCTGGGTACAGCTCACAAGAGCCCCGAAGCCCCAGCGGCCATCTTAATGCCCTGACATTGGGGTCCATCTTCAAGGGGAACCCCTCTACCAGGCTGACCACAGGGGAGAAGAGCTTTGAATTCTGAGATAGTGGAATACAATTATGATAATGGTCACATTACTAGGAAGCAGCTCCCATTGTCCCACACTGCAAGCTTTATGGACATTACTCTGTAAAACTTAACCCAACCCTACAAGACATGTGTTACCATTTTCATTTTATGGATGAGGAAACTGAGGCTCAGGCAGGTTAAGCATCTTGTTCAAGTAAGTAGTGAAGAGAGGACTTAAAATGAAGTCAGTTTGGTGAAAAGTCCAAGCAGAAGCTCAGGTTCTTTAGGACTCAGCCCAGAGCCCTCGTTCTCCAGGAGCAACCAGAAAACTGACAATAATAGACAGCCATTTCAGCCAAGGTCCTCAGCCCCTGTTCAAGATGAATTCCGCTCTACATCACACTGATGTCAGGTGCTGAGGGTTGGCGGTGGTGTTTAATCTTAATGTAGAAATGGCGGGGTGGGAGGCATTTTATGCAGAGCTGAGGTTGGGAGACAAACTTGGGTATAGGAAGAGCCTGGTCATAGCACAGCTCCCGGGTCTTTTAGTCATAGATGCTGAAGTTGGCTTAGCCTCTAGTCATCCCACCAAGAGAGAGTCTGAAGCTATGCAACAGTCGCTGAGCAGTGAGTGTACAGTGTGACTGTCTCAAGGGTGGAGCCTCTACTTTCATACTCAGAATGGTGTGTGAGGTGGCAAGGTGGGATAACAGGGCACAAGGTCTGCAGTAAGGTGGAATTGGATTAAATCTGGTTCCTCCATGTAACCATGATGTTACCTTTGACAACAAACTTAGTTCTGAACCCTAATACCATCAACTGTAAACATGGGGCTAAAATACTTTCACCATTGAGAGTCTAAGGCTGGGCACGATGCTAGGAATAGCTTATATAGTATTCATATAGCAGTGCCAAGGATGACTGGACAACAGTCATCTAACTTCCTTTAGAACTACCTCGCTATACAATTTTTACTCTTGACTTCCTTCTTTCTTTTTTCTTCTATTTCCTCTTTCCTTCCCTTATTTCCTGATTTTTTGAGACAGGCTCTCACTTTGTGGTCTAGCTAGCCTCAAACTCACAGGAATCCTCCTGCCTCCACCTCACTCTCAAGTGCTAGAATTACAGGCACATCTACTATAATTGGCTTATATTTTCCTTTATAGATAAAAAAAAAAATGAGGCTTAGAAAAATTAAGAAAACTTCCCTGGGACATAAAACTAAGTTACAAGTGAACACGGTTTTGAACTCAGACCTTGGACTCTGTGTGCTAGTTTGCCACACTGAGTCCCTGAAAAACACAAGGGAGCGATGTCCAGACCACATCCAGCCTAGTGCACAGGGGATCATGTGCCACCTGAGGTCCCCTGATGTCCCAGGGTTCCCTAAGCAACAGAAGCTCATTAGACAATGGGTCTAGCCATTAGCTAGTTATAGACGTAGAGGACATGTGCCCATTGCCAAAAGAGGAAACTAAAAAAAGCTAGGGTTATGCATTGAATCCTGCTGTGGGGTCTTCACACCAGCGGTTGGAGCTGGAAAACCCATCTGCGCTGAGATGGGAGCAAGTACCCACTACAGAGTGTGGTGCTCGTAACAGACACATGCATGTCACCCGGCCTGTTCACCCCTCAGCAGGCCCAACCATCCCCAGAGCTTCACAGGGGTGCTCTGCCAAGTACCTCACCACCCTTCTCCCAAACTAGTTTACTTTCTTCTCAGAAAACTCTTGAGATTTCAAAGGGGGCGTGGCTCCCTAGGACATTAGGCACATTAGAATCCAATGGGCCCCTGATGGAAGAAACAGAACAATTACCAGACAGGAAAGACCTCTCAAGATCTATGGGGTCCTGAACAGGAGGGCAGCCGAGCAAGAAAAGGAGGCGGAAACAAAGCCACTGCCACCGGGGTCACCTTCCCTGGCCAGTAAACGAATGTGACTTGCTTTAAAATTTAGTACCAGGAGAAAGCATGTCTCTCCTGCCACACGTCCTTCTGTCAGACACCCTAGTAACAATCATATTTCCATTTTGCCTTTGCTGCCAAAAGAACTCGAGGTTGAATCTAATGTTCCGTGTCAGAGATCCACTAATCCTAGGCCACTAACAAAACAGTCTCATCCTGTTACATATACGGGACCTACTTCTCAGACTCTATTTGCAACTCTTCATGGTCCATTTCTCCTTTTTGAAAGCTAGTAGGACACTCAGAGATAGCGCTGAATGACAAAGGGAGACACTGGCCTTGAGGAGCTAGGACTTGTGACCGTTCAGGGTCACATCTGAACTCTTAGATTCTGAGTGTGCTGGGTGTGGTTTCATGGACACATTAGCCTCTTTTTAGCTTGCTGGGCAAGGGTGTCCTGTTCCGCCCATGTCGACGAATCATTGACTGTGCATGTGGTAGTCCAGCATGGTGCAGACCAAGGCTGCTTGCCAGTGTCACCTTACGGTGTTGAGCTGGGTTTGGTCTCAGGACACCAGCTGGCCTGAGACCGTGTGAGCTGACTGCTTGAGAACAATGCCTTTCCACTGTGAACTGCCCGCTCATTGACAACAAAGTCTTGCATCTACAACCATCTGGCTTTGTGGTGAAGGATGGAAGCAAGCCTCCTTTTAGACACACTTTAAAGCACTCCTAGGAGCTATCATGGTGTTCCACCTAAGTCTCAAGTCTTTGGAGCATTTGCTATGGGTTCATCAGAGCCTGCAGTTTGTCCACCCATGCCCAAGCTGGGGGCTGGGTATCCCTCTTTCTTATTTTTAATGATAAGGATACTGTGTGTATGTGTGCATGTGCACGCACGTGTGTATGTACGTGTGTGAGCCCTCATGTGTGTGCAGGTGCCAGGAAAGGCTAAAGGACAACCTTTGGTGTTGGTTCTCGGGTATTCTTTACTCTTTTTGGCTGAGATAGACTTTCTCTCACTGGCCTGAAATTTGCCAGTTAGACTAATCTGGCTGGCCAGCAAGCCCTGGAGATCTACCCTTCTCTGTCTCCCCGGCACTGGTATTACAAGCACACACCACTCTGCCCATTTTCTTCTTTACACAAGCTGTGGGGATCGAACTCAGGTCCTCATGCTTATAAGGCAAGTGCTTTACCATCTGAACTTTTTGCCAGGCCTCATGACCCACTTCTATGGGGTGACTGAAGCTCAAATAGACTGGGAAACTGGCCCAAAGTAACATTGTGTGTCGTCAGCAGATAGGAACAAAAACCCTGTTATCTTCACAGAGGGATGGGCTGGTGCACACTATCAGGCATTGGTAGGGTCTGATTGTCAGGAGGAGGTATGTGGCATAACCTGTGATCTGTGGCTCAAGAAAAGAACTGGCTCTATCAAAGGGCCCAAGTTAATAACGGACATGGAGCAACATAGGGTTAACACCTCCAAAGAGTAGAGCAGGAGTGACAATGAGCATTTTCACATGACAGCACTTGCCTTAGATAAAACAGGCTGCTTTGCCTATGAACTAGCCCGCCAACATGAGCTGAATGGAATGTACTCCATCTCCCAGCATCCTAAACCCCCTTACTTTTATCCTGGAGCCAAGACTGGTGAATTGGGTGCCCTTGGGTCATTGGGTGAGTTTAGGACAACTCAGTCTACCCAATTGCCTGTTCTTACCCTCAGTCTGTGTCTAGTCTTGACCTCCTGATTCTCCAGTCCATAATGAGAGCAGTAGCGAGGTTCTCGTCTGACCACCATCCTTCCTGGTTCTCCCAGGCAGCTCTCAGTCCCAAGAACTGCCTCTATTCAAGAGTTCCTAGAATGAGTGGCTGCTATCTAAGGTGAGCTCTGCCTAGAGGCTAATTGATGGATATCACTGTTCTTCAGTCCATCACACATGGACTTTCACTGTCACAACATCCTTCCGGTGATGGACACTCCCACAAGGATGTAACACAGGCCTGGCTGTGAACTCTGGAACTACCAAACACTATTCTCCTTTAACCAAAGAAAATGGAGGAACAAAGAAGTGGAGTTGCTGATCAAGGTCACACAGTTAAAGGAGTCAGAACCAGCTGTCTGATCTGCTCTTGGATTAAATGGGACCATCTTCCAAACAGCAACCAGATCCACACCCTCCCTGAGACATTGTCAGTGTTCAAGCACAGGACTGGCTGAAGTTGTGGAATGGGATAGCTGCCTGTGGCAATGGAGGAAGGCCACTGGGATCAACTCTTTGGGAAGATGGGGACCTGTATGCCTCAGCTCTGGTGCTCCCCAACTTGGCTGCTGTGTGTGTTCTCCACACTCTCTTCTAACCTCACCCAGGAACCTTCCCTCCGCTCCCGTCATCCTCTCCTGTTTCTCCTTCCCTCTCGCCTCCCTGGCAGAGGCTGCAGGGAGACACCCAACCTCATGAGTAGCATCCCCTGCTTTGGAGCTCTGGTCCCTTCCTTGAACTGAACTCAGAATATCAAGTTCTAAGGCAGGCAAGGTTGAGGCCACTGATAATCTGTCCTTGCCAAGTCTTCTATTTGGGGAAAGTGCCAGCATCAGATCTGAAGTTAAAAGTGTCACTGAGGAGCCAGACATGAGCCTGAAGCCTAGTTTTGCCATAGTTTCCAGGTCCCTGGGTTTCTACATGCACCCTTCAGTTTCCTCGTCTGACAACTGACTGGCTTGATTCTGCAATTTTGAAGTTCCTTCATTTTCTCTGGTTCTCCAGAAGAGCTCCCATGGTCATCTGGACAAGCCAAGTCTTAGTCTGGGTCTCATCCTCTGCAGCAGGAAATGCTGGAGTGTGGACAAATAGATTCCTGGGAACTTCAGAGAATCCAAAAAGGATTTTAATTAAAATGTAAATGTTGTAAGCATTGGAGCTCTCTCCATTCTGGGAACCAGGGCCCAGCTGTGAAAGGGTCAGGACATCCTCAGCATCAGTATTACCAGGTGACCCGTGTACACTGCCGGTACAGGATTAAATCACAGGACCTCCTTCATGCAGAACATCCAGGCAATGGGAGATGGGTGATCTCTAGCTCATCTTTATCCATGGGCAGTGATGTCGTCTCCTGAGTCTTTTTTTGTGCAACCTACTTTAATAAGGGTTCAACCTCTCCTCTAGCCCACCACCCAGCAGAGGGAGTGGAAAAGGAAAGTTATTAGGATATGGGGAGTGGACCTGTTCAGCAATAGTTCTCTGGGGTCTCCTGAGTCTTACAATGACCTCATGCCCCTGCATTTCATCCTGCTCCATTTTGTGCATCTGATGCCTAATATCCCATCAACAGTGGTCCTTTTGAGTTAGTCACCATGCTCCTATCAGGAGAAGATAATCAGGAGAGGTCACATATTTTGTTACTGGTCTATCCTAGACATACAGTCTTGGGCACCAGTTTGATGCTTTCTCAGAGCTTGTTACAAAGAACTGGGTGTACCGGGTGTATAATACTAACACTCGGGATGCAGTCAGGATGGTGAGTGTGGGGTGAGCACGAGCTACACAGAGTTCTAGACCAGTCTTAGCGAAATAATAAGACCCGATATCACTTCCCACTTCCTGCCAGGAAGAAACTATGACAAAGATGCCTGGTCACACTGTTCCAGGGTTGAGATGTGCTGCCTTGGCCTGGACCCAGAATCCAAAGGCTGCATTCAAGTTTCTCAGGGTCAGTGATCCCAGGACTCAAATGTGGCAGATGATCCTTCTAAATGTCAGAAGAGAAACCCAAGGCCTAAGAGCCAGAGAGAGGTACCTCGGAGGACTGAGTGATATCAGAGCAGCTGAGGCGGCAGCCATGGTGATGAAGGCCTTCCCAGAGGCTCCTGCCCCAAGGGAAGAAGAAGCTGAGCACATACCAGGTGTGCTGAGCAGAGACTACAGGGGCACATGCTGCCTGGGTTTTACACTCATTCTGCTCACTGCAACTTTTGGTGATTGTCTAATTAGGGCTCATTACAAACATCAAGTTACATTTGCAAGGTTGTAACTGCAGGGGAAGTATACAATTATTATAATGAAGCCTCCCCAGCCTCAGACTATCTCCCCTGCAATCAATCCCAAATGCCACTGCTCAAACCCTCTTCTTCATCTGCCACCTGGTCCTCTAAGACCTCTTCTCCTGTATCCCTTCCTATGGTCAGTGAGATACAACTAGATTACTCGATTTTGTGCATTGTCACCTCTGTGGGTTGTCTCCATCCAAGGGACTTTTGAGCCATTCTTTTCCCCACCTTGATGGAGAGCGGAGCTGCAGGTGTCAGAAGGTGACTCACAGTCGTGTAGACTTGGCCTATGTGGAAGAGCTCCAGGATATAAAGCAGAGAGAGTTGGTACCTTATAGCATAGGCTGGACCACCTATAGGCTGAAGCCCTTCCAAAGCCAAATACCAGTCACGGAGTCTTCAGCAGTAAGCAGTAGTTGGACATGGTCTGAACACAACCTGTTTCTTACTCCTCTTGGAAGAGTTTTAGCACCCACATCTGTCCTGGGGACCCAGAATTTCTTCTTTTTAGACCTCTGTGCAGGCACACTAAGGCCAGGCAGTCTTCAAGAAAGGGAAAGAAAGGCCCTACCTAAATCCCCTCTTCTATTGGCCACCTAACTCCAGGAATAAAGTGTCTTTTTTAAAAAAGGAGGTGTCATGGACTGCAGGTTCTGGAGAAGGGGAGGTTGGACAGATACAAGAAGCAGCCAGAAGCCTGTCTCCCCCTTTCATGGAAGCTTTCAGTCAGAGAAAAAGGCTTCTAGAGAACCTAACAGATGGCTTCAAAATCTGAAGGGCTGCCTTAGAGGGAACAGACATGGTTCGTGTGTTCTGAAGCAGAATCAGGACCTATAGCTAGCCAACCGTGGATGTGCTCCCTCTCAATGTGCTGAGGTGGGAAGAGGCTCTTTCATCAGATGGAGCATCCTCTCCGAGGTCCCTCCTACCTTATGATGGTGCTTGTGTCTCCAGGCAGGACCCCCATTGAAGTATCACCATATACACTGTGGACAGTCAGTTAATATTTCTGGGTTAGGAGATGGGCACAGTTACACTACTCAGAGGCGTTTGGCTATCAGGTGAGGTGGTCACAACTACACTACACAGAGGCATTGGCTATCAGGTGAGATGGACATTACTACACTACACAGAGGTGTTGGCTCTTGGTAGGGGGTGAACAGCTTTCTCCAGCAAGCTCCTTTCAAATCAAAGATACCCAAAGCAGTTCCTAACTAGAGTTGTCAAAACTCATATGAATTAGATGGACACAGTGATGCAGGCCTGTAACTCCAGCTCAGGGAAGGCTGAGATGACTCCAAAGCAAGATGTGTCTACCAAAAAACAGTGGGCTGACTTGGAGTGTATCTCAATGGTAGAGTATTTGTCAAGCATGCAGGAGACCTTGAATCCAATTCCCAGTGCTGGGGGGTGAGAGCAAACAAAAGTCATATAAATCATAGTTATATAAACTGCATTATTTAAAATGCAAGTGCTTGCCCCCTCCCCCAAAGTTTTCAGGCTTGCAATAGGGACAGATAATCTGAGTTTTAAAAATAAGCTTCTCAGATCATTCCCAGACAGGAGATTGCCAGACAACACGTCAATAACTGTCCACCTAGAAAGCCATTGGGTTTTGTGGTTCTTGCCCTTGCTTGGCACATGCACTGGAACATCTGAATGTAGACAAACACCAGGACACTCAGACCCAGGGGAGCATCTTTCATCTGAAGACTTGCACACAGATCCGTGCCATCTGACGTACCTCTGACACCCTCGCAGGTAGCAGACCAGGAGGCCCTCACAGTCTGCTCATCCCACCTTGAAGTTTACCTGTCCATCATCAGCTCTGCCTGGCTCCACCTGGGTTCAGTCTTGGTTCTTATATTCACCATGTACTGGGCTCTGCTTCTGACCCCCTGCCTCTAGTTCCCCAGCCTGGCTTTCAGGATCCCCCATCTTGGAACTATCCCGTCACCATCCTCTTGGGGCGGTCCACCCAACAGGCTGCACAAGTTTTAGTCCTAAAATCTACCCCAACTCCCCTTCCCAAAGCATCCCCTTCTCAAGGGGCTTCCATTCCTCTTCTGCCCGTGCTATCACTGACCAGGGGAATTGGAACCTTCTTCTAGAAGGTTCTCTCTCATACAGTGTCCGTATCACTGCCAAGTGTGTGGTCAGGCCAGCTTTTCCCTCCCCCTGCCCTTTCCCTGCAGGATTGATTTGTTTAGTTTCAACAGTTTAATCTTCTGTTTCCCTTGGAGTGGAGCTGTTTCCTCTGGTCCCTGGTGGGAGGCGGTCTGTCTTGGACTGAATCAAGAGGGGCTGGGGAGGGAGAGAAGGGGAGGGAAAAAAGAGAAAAGAAAGAGGGAAGGAAAACATACCTCCTGGCAAAACCCAGGGCAGCGCTTACACAACATCCTTCCCAGTGTATTATTTATAGTGCGATTGAAACATTGATTCCCTCCCCTGCTCTTCCACAGAGCGCTGGTGTTGCCACTGAGGTAGAACAAGTTACAGTGAGCAGGCTGCCTGGCTGCCTCAGCTCAGTACTAGCTCTGAACATTTGATACACAACAGTGAGTTCCAGAAATTGCCCTGACTCCAGGCAACAGGAGGAGGGATGGCAGGGCCTAGGAGGAGAGAGATGCCAGAAGAAGGACAGTGACAGGTTCAGGATCTGGAGAGGAATGATGGGTTCTCTAGCTGGGCAACCAGAGGCTCACATTTAGCCAGGCTTGTGGAGAAGCAGAGACTGGGACCAAACCTACAGCCATGATACACTAAGCTGGACTGGCTGGTGACAGTCATTCTGAGAAGTCATTTTTATTTATTTGTTGATTTATATAAATAAGTACATGTATGAATCATGGTGGATGAAAATGTCAAGATTGGATCAATACAGACTTGCTTTCCAGCGTCCTTCTGACACCTCCACAACCCGTGACATAGGCCAAGCCACAAAAGCTCTGGTAGACTCAGTTTCTCTGCCGCAAAAATAGAGCTAACACTGTCATATCTTACTTTGCAGCTATAGAGTGTTGAGGCCATGGGCAAGAACCATCTAGTATTCTGTAAAATTCACCCCCATTTAAAAAGTGAAACTGGATCTGAGCCTGTGCTCAGTAGATAGATATTTTCTAAGTGGGGAGGAGGTGCAGACAGTTGTTGGCAGAGCTTTTTGGGTCTCACAGAAGGTTCTCTAGTGGCCTGATTTACAGCCTGATAAAGGTGTATAGTACTAAGAGATCTGGTGCATTCCAAGGTCTCAAACCCTCTTAAAGAGCAGGCCTGGGGAACCACACCGGTGGAGCTCACAACCCCATCTATCCATGTCAAAGAAGCAGTGCCGAGAGTCTGTCTCTCTTTGTGGCATCTTCTGAGCCTTCCTAGTCAACTGCCACTGTAGCCTGCCTGCTGACCCAGGACTCCAAGATATAACCCCATTAGCTACCTCTCCTAATGTCTTCCCTCACTTGCACTGTCTGATGACTGCCAGGCCATCTCAGCCATGCTCCTGTTTCCTTTATGAAGCCTTGGTTGAGATCTCCCCTTTTGAGCCTGCAGGCTCCCCAAGAATACCATGAGTTGTAGATGGCCATTCTCAGCTCCATGTGTGTCAGTCCTCTCTAACTGTAATGGAAATCCCTTGAAGTCAAGGATAGTCTTTGGCTCTCGTCTCTGGTGTCTTAAAGGAGACCATTGGGAATTACTCTTTTTCTGAGCTTTGATGGTTGAGTCAAACAACATTCCGAAGATCTAGTTTCTCCTTTGTGAAGTGAGGGCATTTCAACAGCATGAGGATGGTGGTGAAGCCATCTTACATTTCCTACATGTCTGAAGTAAGTGACTCACTGGCTTGTAGTCCACTACAGATTCATTAGCTCTTAGGTGGGCAGGAATGATCCAGGTTTAGGAGACTGAAACATTTATGATTTGCTTTTTTTAAAAAAAACAAAAAACAGCACATTGAGATGGGTCAGTGCAAATAAAAGGCTCTGAAGTGTGAGCTTTGTCAACCTCCTGGTTAGTCAGCCCTGCAGATTTATCCTACAGCCGTTGCTTCTCTCCATTTTACTGAGGTAAAGGCCGAGCACAGAGAGAGTAGGACCTCTGTCACACTGCCAGAGTACATGAAGCCGAGATTCAGGCAGCTCCCTGTGGTACCCAAGTCTACCATCCATCTGTTTCCCTGCTGCCCAGGGATGTGGAATGCTAAACGATGAAGCCATGAATACAACCCAAAGTTATTGCACATATACAGGTTAGCAGACTGTTAAAGAAGGAAAGAAACCAGACCTGTGCCAGGCCAGCCTACGCATACCACAGGTGAAGAGCCAGGCTCTGAGAAACTTGACAACTTTTGTAAAAAGCTTATATAATTGTATCAAATGCCAGGATAGAGCCTGTGGCTATAGATGGGCTGGGGCTCCCTTCCCTGCCTCTTAAGAAGACCACAGAAGGACTTGAAGTCAGAGATCAGTGACTGGTACTCCTTCATCATTGCCATTACAACCTGGGAAGGTCCTACGTCCAAAGAAATGTCCTAAGCGACCTCTTTCTTGCCTTACCCCAACTTCAAGTTCCAATGGTGGGTTATTTTTGCATTTTCATCAGGAAGTAATGTTGAAACTATTTCTGTTTCTAGAACCCCAGTTGACCTTCTTGGCCTTTGTCCTGGGAACAGCACTGGAATGCAGGAAGGGTATACATAACCTCAGAAAGACCAAGTTCAAGCCCAGCTCCTGCCTCCTCTTGACCCTGAGAACTCCGGCCAGCCAGTCTCTGAGCCTCAGTTTCCTCATTTGCAGAGCAGGAGTGCTAATATTATTTTGGAGGGTGTTGGGATTAGTCCCACTGGCAAACAGTGTTGGCAGTTTTTATGGTAAAAGTGAGAGGTCACGTGCTCGGTCCCCTTGTTCCCTTGCCTTTACATTGCACAGTGATCAGGGACTTCGGGTCTCTGCTCTTGTCATGTCCCTTGGTTTGACTTCCCAGCTCTCTCCTCATCAAGTCCCCCAAAGCTGCAGCTGATGCCCCAAGTAGCTAAGCCGCTCCTGCCTCCAACCTCAAGCACCTCATTGCTACAGTGTCTCTCTGGCGCTCCTCGCTCATGGCTCTGAGCCCCCGTCCATGTCCAACTCCTACCCCTCTATCGAGAATGGGACCCACTCTGGTTCATAGAGAACACCCTAGCTTTAGAGAGCAGGGAACATGAGCCTGAGCTGTAGGCAGAAGACCACTGCTCTAAGGATGACCTTACAGGAAGACTCCATCCAAAGGAAAGTAGTCAGTCCGGACGAGGCTTCAGATGTGGCTGTCTACGGTGCTCTAACAGTCTAGATTACTGTGATGGCAGCCATACTCCTGCCTTTCTCAGGCTGACAGGAATGACTGGATGTGGTGATAGGAGTGGAGTGGCTGTACCGGTGTTGGCATAGGTCACTAATCCATAATGCGCACAATTATTGTCACGATGTCAGCCATCACCCATGCTCAGTGATGGGGATAGGGAGTGGTGTGTCAGCAGATGCTGGCAGCCAGATTTGGGTGGCTGGTTTATCCAAGGCCAGAATCAGAACAGTGGGTCAGTCCACAGAGCAACACAAATTCCCAGAGGAAGTGTCTGGCCGGAGCTGGGTGGGACAAGGGTGTTTTTCCCCAGCAAAGGCAGTATTGGTAAAGGCCCCACCCACTGTCTGCTCAGCTCCTAGCCCTCTAGGACCAGGGTTACCAGGTCCTCATGTCCTGGGATACAGAAGCACCAGCTCAGACAAATGAAGAGTGGTACCCAACTCTTCCCTGCATGAGCTCAATATTCTTCCTGTTTGCATAGGAGACGCAGTCAGCCAGTTCCTGTGCCCTGACTCAGAATCTCACAGGTAGGATTGCCTGTAACAATCAGAAGATGGTGGATTGAAGCTTGGCAGCAGCCTGTCTCCAAAAGGGAGTTCTGCTCATCCCTACCTCTTCTCCAGTGCTCCTTTGGTTCCCACAAGATGACCTGCCTCCAGACACATGGCCTCTGATTCCTTTCCTAGAGAAGGTAAGGGATCTAGTGCCAGATCTGTTGTCCACTGAGCTTCTGGTGCTGGAGCAAGCCCACCAGGACAACATCACAGCCAACTACACACACATTTACCATGTGCATGTAGCATCATCTTACAGCTACCCTGGGGCGTGGATTTTATCATCTCTGCCTTCTTTCTTTTGCTTCTCAGTTATTCACATCTTTAAATTTCCTTTGAGGGGCTGGAGAGATGGCTCAGTTTAGATAAAGTATTTGCTCCACAAATCATGGGGACCTGAGTTTAAATCCCATCACCCACATAAAATGTCAGGCTTGGTAGTAAGGGCTTGTAATCCTAGGGCTGGGGAGGCAGAGGCAGAGGGATCTTTAGAGCTTGCTGGACAGCTAGTTTTGACAAACAAGCGAGCTCTAAGTTCAGTGAATGACAGAAAAAGACCATCAACATTGACTTCTGACTTCCATATGCACATATATATCCACACATGAAACACACACACACACACACACACACACACACACACACACACACACACCTTCAAAATGCCTGCTGCATGCCAGGAAAGGAACAGAGCCAAGGGTAAGATGGATCTGGTCCCCGTCCTTATGGGAGCTTATGCTGCAGATGCTGCCCGCCCTTGTCATGATGTCATGCCTCCCAGGACTCTGTAAAGTGCTTCCCAGAGTACAGCCCCTTGGAATCACTTTATTCTGAAGCAGCCCCTTCCATGCCAGCAGCTGTGTAGCTCTGGAGCCTGGTGAGCTCCCTGCAAAACCTGGCACGTGCAAGAAGATGCGTAGGTAACCTTGTCAACACTGGTTGCTTTTTGCCTCATTATGCTATAGCTCAGTGGGTACCTGGGAGGCTGAACAGATTTCTTCCTAATTGTAGGACAGCAGCAGGTGAGCCGGGAAGGCACCTGTGCCAGTGCCTTGGTAGCGCTGGGTTCTAGGCACAGAGTCCTGTTCTCACCACCCTCCTCCTCCTCTGGCTCCCGCACAGGGTGGCTAGGTCTCATGGCAACCTCTTCTGCCACTTGGTGCCATCTCTTGCTGGCTGTTTCTGTTGCTTCAAATTCTCAAAGCCTGGAGAATGGAGGGGAGAGGATCCATGTAGCTGAAACAGCCGATATGCCTAAAACCTCAGGGCTGGAATTAATAAAAAGAAATGAAGCCATTCAGCCTAGCACTGAAATTATAGTCTTGGTTTCTCTGTAGTGAAGGAAGGCGGGTCCTGTGACACAGCAGGTGGCCTGGAGTTGGGTCTGGTGGGGAGGAGGCAGGTCCCCAACTGCAGACTGGTGAGCCACGCAGGAGCTGTGCTCTCCCCCTCCTCTTCCAGTACCCCTCCTCTGGAGACCCCTTTCCTCTGAATGTATTTGTTTGTTTATTCCTATTGATTTGCAAAGGCCTATGTGCCCCGGGGGCCTGTCACAGCAGGTGGACCAGATGCAAATTCAACAATTACAGTCAGTCCCATAGCAAAAATTTCCCATAAAAGGAGAAAACCAAAAAGCTTCCTGCTGTGGAACACAGGCCTCAAAAACCGGTCCTCACTGAATGGGGGCTTCTGTGATCTGGGAGCCTGGCAGAGGCAGGCACCAAGGAAGGCAGATGGGTTGGGACTGGTCCTCACACTGGCTCTGGGGAACGACGTTTTTGCTGGCAGTGGCATCTGATCCGGAGAGGCCTTTGAGGTTCCCATCTGCCTGAATTGTGCGAGTGTGAAGGATGAGCCACCTGCTGGGTCATCCATTCATCCAACAGCCATCTAATCCCATTCTAGAGCCCAGTACTGCCCAGACCCTGGTGATAGAACAGAGAAGACAGACCCATTCCTAGTGCTCATGAGCTGGTAACCTCCTCAGGGAGAGGATTAAAATTAAGCCTGACAAAAGCAAGCAAGACAGGGAGGAAGGAAGTTAGAGGACCAAGATTGGCTCAGAGCTATAACTGGCCAGGAAAGAAACTAGGGTCTGAAGAATCAGAGAGAGCTGATAGGGTGAGGTGGTAGACAAGGACTTTTTTTCTAGGCTCAAGGACACACACAGAGACCCTGGGACAGGGGAGGAGCCTGGGTAGAAGACACTGGTTTGTTTGAGAAACAAACAGAAACTGGTGTAGGGATAGCTCCGTGGGCAAGTGGACTGTGGCATGAGTAAGTTCTCTCCTTCCTCCATATGGGTTCTGAGCATTGAGCCCGGCTTGCCAGGCCTGGTAGCAAGTGCCTTTACCCACTGAGCCATATCATGAGCTTTTGAGACAGGGTCTCTCAATGGACCTGGAACTCATCCATTTATCTGACCAGTAAGCCCTGGGATCCTCCTGTGCCTCTGCCTCCTCAGCTTTTACGGGCTTCTGACTCCAGGCACCTGTGCGTGTGCAGCACATACTTTATTGACTAAGCCATATGCTTTCAAATGACGTAAGATGACCTCAATTCTCCTTTATCCTTCAGATCCAATCTCATTCATTCATTGGTGTGTTCACCCCATGACACACTCAGTAACTGCTTGTGCAGGTCAGGGTGGGAGGAGCGAGGGTAGTGGGGCTGGCTGTGGACAGGCCAAGCATCATGGCCTGGAGTGTGGACTCCCTGGGTAAATTTTGAAACAAGGACTGAGACATACTTAGATTAGACCTGCAGAGGAGGTATGGCTACCTTATAGAGGAGGGCAGAACGGGTCCACAGGCTGCAGGCAGAGGCCACTGACGGTCATCCAATAAGAGGTACACCTGCCTGCGCTACAGGACAGCAGGAAAATTGTGTCCCTGTGCTTGGGTAGCACGTGGTTCCGAACTCCCTTCCCACCCCCACCCCCCTGAGATACATGTGTGCCTGACACAGACATTCCAAAACCATAGGGTCTTCCAAACTCTGTCACCCTTTAGAGCTCATGAAGGGGCCCTAAGAAGGAGTCTTCTGGTGTGATTCTGCAGATGTCACTAGTGAAATGAGCTTGTTTTCCTGACATGCCAGCATGACAGAAGGCAGAAACACAGAGGATGCGTGCAGGGAAAAATTGTGGCCCAAATTCCTTTCTCCGTGTTTATGGTGTGGACACCCTTTGGGAATGGGGCAGGGTGATTCCCTATGGCCTATGCCCAGCACAGGGGATGCCGTTAATGTCAACATTTCAAAGTACCAATCTAGTCCACATATTCCCCAGGGACCCAGCCTGGACAACCTGGGCCTGAAGTAGCATTTGATATGCAAATATCCCATCTCTTTAAGTGAGATTGTTTGTGGAAAAGAAAGTTAAAATCAGAGGTAAGGAATTTGAGCCCTTAAAGACTGTGGAGCCACAACCTTTGTTTTGGGGGGTGGCCAGTAAAGCAAGAAGTAAAGTGACTTCTCTAGTACCCTTGGTTGGTTGGCTGGGTGTGGTGGCAAAAGCCTCTAATTCCACCCACCACTCAGGAAGTAGAGTCAGGAGGATAAAAAGTTCAAAGCCAGCCTCTGCTACATTGAGAGTTTAAAGCTATCCTGGGCTACATGTGGCTGTCTCAAAAATTAATTAATCAAGTGCTTGGACCCATTGGCTTTCAGTGGTTGAGTCTGTCTGCGGGCTTACCTGCTGAATTCAGTGCACACACAAAATGTTGGACACATAAACACGCAGATAAAAAGCCATTTACCAAGACCCAAATGCCTTTTAACAGAGGCTGTGCACCCAGCATGATAAGCCAATTACCAAAGGATTGTGTTCCTAAGTATAGCCAAACTGTCTCAGAGCCACATCAGTAGAGGATCAATAAGCAGTTAATCAATGGATTGACTGAGCATTTACTGCCCGTAATTAAATTTTGGAAAAAGTACAAATTCTATTATATCTACAATCAGTCTAAAGGGATGCTCAGATTGTAGAGTCAAAACAGAAGCCTGGTGGCCATAGTATTGGGGGTGGGGAAGGACGTGTCTCATTTCATAGCATCACAGAGTTTCAAAAGCCTCATCCGGTCCACCCCACTCCAATTTTGTAGAAGAAGAGTCCAGGCTTCCGTGAGGATGGCCTCATCCAACAGAACAGCAGATTGGTGTTTGAAGCAAGGATGACAGCTCACCTGTGGCCACCTGACTCCACCCCCCTTCCAGAGGGGCACGTGTCCTGTGGGCGGGGTGCCACTTCTTGGCAGTCACCCAGGGCTTTTGCATGAACAAAGATTCACAGAGGCACATGGAGCTTTCTACACCAAAGTTTCAAGGTTGGCAAAAAGAGAAGGAAGAATGTGCAAAAAGCAGATGTAATCACCAGGAGAGCTCAGCAAGAGCGAGGGTTTCCTGCAAACAGTTCTCAGAGAGGCAACAGAAAGGAGTTCAGAATAAGCCTGTAGCATCTTGGGTGATCCTGGGTGCATGGCTCACATAGTCACGTTTAGCTGTTCATCAATGGCGTCTGTTTTCAACATTGTTGCTGTTTCACTGCGTCCGAGTCCACCCTTCCAGGCTCTGTCCGGGAGACTTAACTGTGCTGTCACTCTGGACCTAGTATGTCACAAACTTTGCAACAACTGCCTAGACAAAATGAGTAACCCCCATCTTTATGCCAGGGGACAGATGCTTCTGCTTTGGGTTCACCTCTGTAAGGAAGTAGGAGTAAAAGGGGGAGCTGTGGGAGCAAGACTCTGTTCCCTAGTGTCAAGTAGAAAGTCCTCTTGGAAGCCCCAGACCTCTTGCTGGTGTCTACTCTGTCTAGAACATTTATGCTCTCCAGCTCTGACCCAGTTCTCCAGGACCAGCAGTTTCTGTGTTTGTGGCTCTTTGCAGACAAGTTGTAAATCCAGTCTCCAGCCAGCGTGCGAGTGTGTGAGGCCCCTGCCCCTTGCCACCAGCCTAGATGAGATCAAAACGGGCAAACAGGTTTTGTATTGCTTACTTAAGCCAAGAGGAATTAGAGAGGCAAACCGTCTACGAGCAAAATCAATAGATTCCAAAGCCAGACAGCAATGATTTCTGAAGGATCCTCTGCTTCCCTAAGATCTGTGCCGGTGTCTCTGTTTACAATAAACCCCTTCCTGAGCCAGCTCCTGGGTGGACTTTCCCTGGAAGAGGAGTCACCCCCACAAAGGAGGGAATTCTGCCTCATGACCTTTCTTCCATCTTGCTTGACAGAGTGAGGATCCTTCAACTTTCTGCCTCCTGTAGTGCCAGGGGCTCAGGGGCTGATGTTCAACATCCTCACCCCCTTGTCGACCCCTGCTCCCTGCACACTCCGGTCCAGGTCCATCTCATCCTCTCTTTCTTCCCCTACCAATGCCCTAAGCCTGAGGAAGTAAATCCGAAAGATTAAGGATTACTTGATGATTCTGGGCAGTCATTGGTAGCATCCAAGCCTTCTGCGCCCCCTCTAATTGGATCCATGGCCTGGAAGTCTGGTTTAATCAGCCTGTGATCGCTATGGGGGAGGGGCAAAGCAGGAGAGGTATAAGCTTCCCCAATCCCAGGGTGCGTGGGGGTGTGTGACTTGCTCTGTTTGCTGGCCCCAGCTGTGTGTGTGCACAATAAGCCTTTATTAACTATTAAACTGCAACCCGGACAGCTGCCTGGGGAGAGAACACTGATTCCTTCCCCAGCCGTGTCTGCTGCCCTGGAACTCAGCCTTTACACTTATTTATCTCTGTCTGTATTTCCTCTCACACATGTGGATAAAGCTGGCCCAGGCAGAAGGTGTCCAGAAACAGACTTCTCTCCATTTTCTCTGGGCACTCATTCACTCATGCCATAGGGTTCCCTGGCTGCCCACAACACACAAATATTGCAACACCCACAACACACCAATTTTGCAAGCTTTACCCAGATGGCTGTCCACTAGAGGAAGCAGGAACAGCATCATGGACAAAACAGCTACGTTCGCTGGTACCCATGAGGACCTCTGTGTGTTCTCTGGCCACATTCACTCCCCACCTGTGCCTCACCAGGTGCAGGAGGTCGTAGGCTGCCAAGCACATATCCAGCCCGAGGACCCCAGACTGAAACCTTCACCCTCAGAGCCAGAGAGTTTGGAGCTTTTCTGAGGGTATCTGAGCCATGCCTCATTCTAGGATGAGGAAGGAGTTTCCACAGAGACATTTCTGATGGAATCACCATGATTCTCTTGGAGGATGGGTCCAAATGGCATCATGGCAGGGGTCCCCTGTTCCTTATGCTGTGTCACACATTCCAGGGGCCAAACACTCTCTGGGAATAGTGACTGAGTCAGTATTTACTGTGATGCAGATCCACAGCCCTGGGCCCTCTCCAAGGCTCCTGGACAAGCACCTCTCCTTACTGTGGCCTGGGAGACCATTCAGTAACACAGGAGAAAGAGAACCCTCCCGAAGTCTCCTCTGCCTGGGCTCTGAGTTCTGCTCTGTGACTTCAGGTAAGTCAGACAACCTGTCTGAGCTTGTGCTTACTCATTTATAAATGGAGCGAATCTGCCCTGGCCGCTGGTCTGCTTGGGAAAGGAAGAGCCACACATGCATGGATTTGGGAATGTAAAGTATTTCATCAGGCAGACAGTGGAGTGGTTAAGGGAACAGATGTCAGAGCCAGCTGCTGGGTCTCAATCTATGCTGTGTGACCTTGGGAGAGTTACTGTCCACTCTGTTTTCCTTTATGGAAGAAGCCCCCTCCTGAGGTTTATAGTGAGGGTGTTAGGACAATGTACATGAAGAACATGGGGTCTATAAACCACACATGTCAACAGGTGTCTCTTTACCATGCTACTCTCAAAGCACAGAGAGACCACAAAAATGGGGCCACGCTTACTACTCTGACAGTCATGCAAGGGATCTTCAGGCTCAGGCCTGCCTCTGGGTTAGAAGAAGAAGCCTACCTGGGTTTCCACTCTGTAGATGGGCAGTCTAGAAGGCTGATGTCTTTCTGGGTCTCTCTCTCTCTCTCTCTCTCTCTCTCTCTCTCTCTCTCTCTCTCTCTCTCTCTCTGTTTCATGTAGCTCAGGCTGGCCTTTAGCTAACCAACAGTGACCTTGAAATCCTGAGCACCCTGCCTCCACCTCTCTAGTGCTGGGACCATAGGCTTGCACCACCTGGCCCAGTTTATGCTGTGCTGGGGACCGGATCCAGCCAGGCAGGCTCTGTACCAATGGAGCTAAAACCTAACCTGAGGCTCACCTCCTAGGGGTTCATCTTCCAACTCTCCAGGGAGGCCAAGGCATGGCCTTGGGCATGGCTCCTGCTTGGTGTGCTGGTCAACTTCCAGCATCTGCTCTCATGCCTCATCCAAGACGCTCCAGAGTGACCCATAGACAGTTAGACGCTCACTTCATCCCAACCTTATCAACACTTCCCTCTGGTGAAATTCTAATGGCATCAAATGATTTCCACTGCCAACTGTGATTCTCTCTCCAAATCCACTGATCATACCATGCAGTCGCACTGCTACCGGTTGAGGGCTAGGGGAGTCTAGGTGGGCACTGGAGGTAAGAAACAAGGGAGAGAGGGAGGGAAGGGGCTTTACAAGCCCACCAGATTCCCTTGTGAAAAGGTCCACAGTCCACAGATTCTATATCTCTCTCTATTTTCCACACAAGGGCAACAAAGCTCTTGCTGCTTGATTGTGGTTAGGGGAGGTCACCACAAGGTCAGTTCCTGTCACCTGAGGGCCACTAGAGTGGGTTTGAGTCTCTCCTTCCCTTTCTATATCTGCCTATTACCAGAGCCAGCTCTAAGCGGCATCTCACAACCTGTGACCTCCTCCCAAAGTGCCCAAAGTTGTCTATTTCCACAGCTACATGGAGGCAGATGTGCAGAGGGTCAAGGCATGGGTCTAGGACAGAAGAGCAGAGACTGATGAAAGACTTGGCCTGGATGCCAAGGTAGGTGAGAAAGTTGGGGGAAGGAGATGCCCACTTTTGCAGAACACTTTCTACGTATGGGCCAGCCTGTTTTAAGAGCCTTACATACACCAACTCATTTACAGATCACACTAACTAATCACTGAATGAGCTACAGTTTGTGGAGAAGGTAGCTGAGCAGAGAGAAGGGGACTTGCCAGAGGTCACTGTGGTAATGAGCCCTGGGGCTAGGAGGACAGTTGGTAGCCTTTCCCCAAGATGCTATGCTTGCCCATGGGGCTCTACTGCCCCTCCAGAGAGCCACTCTGTCTCAAATGATGGGGATTTTGGTGCCAAAAGAGGAGTTGTAATGTGTCTTAAACCAGCACTAAGGAGACTACCAAAAAGGCCACTGGCCATAATGGTGAAGGTCAGAGGGCCCAGAGAAAGTCACAGGGAGGGAGAGGTAGGGGGTGGAAGGCTTGCAATGGGTGTGATCTACAGGGTCAGCAGCTAATTGGATGACCCTTCAGTTCTTTCTTTCATAACCTTTCACCCTGGTTTGGAGTAGGCTGGGTTTGATAAAGCCAGGACTATGCAAAATGGCTGTCTCTTCTTTTCTCCTTGTAATTGCCCATCTAGGTGTGCCCCAGATCTGGAGTGGCAGGAGCAAGAAAGCTTGCATTAGCCCAAGTTTTTGATTGACGTTTGGGTTGGGGTAAGTGAACAGACACAGGGCACCTACTATGTGCAGGAAGCATTTGAAGCTTACAGAGTATAGCAAGGAATAGACTGGACAAAGCATCCACCTTGGCCTGCACAGTAAGCAAACAAATGACTCTGAGCTTAGACTTGTGGAGGGAGGGGTACGTGTTGAGCAGAGAAGGGGGCGTGCTCATTGCTAGAACTCGGGGAAAGGTTTTTTAAAGAGTCCTGAGGGGAGCCGTGCAGCTATCAGGGAAAACATCCCGGGGAGCAGGAACAGCTGCTATGAAGGACTGAAGCAGACACAAGTGGCATGTTCGGGGGTAATGGAATGTTCTAGTCCACTGAATCTGGATGGGAGAGGTAGCAGGAGACAAAGCCACAGAGAGTTGGGCCAGGCCATGCCTGACAGGAAAAGACCGGCTCTCATTCAGTTGGAGGTGGGGGCTGTAGGAGTAGAAATGCTAAGGGGCTTTGTCAGAAGTGTGGCTGGGGGCACTGAAGGCAGGTGGGAGAGGACGGGAGCAGGGAACCAAGGTGTTTCTGGGGTATACTTTCATGGGGATTCAGTAGTAACAGTGACTTTCCAGTAAGGCACAGCTGAACTCACTGCAGTGTGCCCTGTGCAGTGGTATTTACCCTCCATGTCTCGAGGATTCCACAGCACTAGGAGACAAGAAGAGTCCCCTTCTATCTATTAGCAGGATGATCTTAATGAAGCTGAGGGACTGCCCTCTCATGTCCAGAGGTAGGGCTCAAGCCTTGTGAGCACATGTGGGAACATGTATGTGGGGGCTCCCTGGTCCTCCCTTACCAAGGCGACATTACATAGGGAGTCCTGACTACCCACACAGCAGTCTTGCCATGGTCTCTATACCTAGTCAGTGGAGTCCGCCTTCTCGTTCCACAGTGGGATACCAAGTCACCAGGGCTGGTGAGGTTAGCCTCCCAGGTCATGCCTCCAGGGCCAGATCGAACAGGCCACCTTGGGAGGGTTTGTCAGGTCAAACAGTGTAATACCCCTTACAGGGGTGGTCCTCGGGAGCCCCCTCCCTTGCAAGGAGCCCAGCTTCCATTGTCACAGCTGCAGTGAAAATCTAGGGCAGATGGAACACAGAGCCAGAGGGGCATAAAGTCCCGTAAGTGGCAAGTTGCTTAAAGGGAGAAGAGGGGACTATTCTCAGACGACCCTCAGGGCCAGCCTTTGCTCTTCTTACTCTCACACTTGCCCTTCATCCTCCTCGTCCTCTTCTTCCTCCATTTTCTGTTCCCGGAGACTGACTCCAGAGTTCTCAGCCCCTCATCTATACCCCTAGCCGACATTTAACATTTATTTTGAGATGGCACCTCACTAAACTGCCCAGGCTGATCTTGAACTCACTCTATAGCCCAGGCAGAACTTAAGTAGTGATCCTCCTGCTTCGGGCTCCTGAGTGGCTGGGTTTACAGACATGAACCACCAAGGTTACTTTCTTCCCTCCTGATCCTGGATCTCACCCCTGTGTTTTACAGACCAAGAATTCCACAGCTTTCTGAATTACAGGAATAAACGCTGTGGGTGCAGTCCCATATTTTTCTCTCCCTCCCATATCCGCCAAGCTTGTCAGTTCTCTTTAACCACCCCACACCCACAAATGACTAAACCTGGAAGAATCGAACAAGGTTTGGTCATCTTGTCATGTAGAACGAATGGTTCCCAGGGCCACATCAGCATCCTTGGAAGCTCTAGGTGTACACGGCCTTCAAAGAGCCCACAAAATCAGAATTCACACTCCCACCAGAGCCTCGGGTGGTGCTATGCACAAGGACACTTGGGAAGTACTGCTCTGGGGTCGTAGGCTGCCTCACCCCTTTAAGGTGCCCCTACTTCACATGGAGCATTGAAATCCTGCCCAACCTGGGGAAGCACACTTGCCTTTCTTTTTCCAGGCAATGACAAGATGGGTCCCTCTGGATGTGCTCAGGATTTCAAGTTTGAACAAAGTGTCTCTTGACATGCCAGGCCTTTACTGGATTTTCATTTTTAATTTGTAGAGTCGTGCTAGTTACTCAGAGACCGCCTTCTCCTCCGTTGCCACCCACTCCCCCTTTCCTAGTTCCGGCATCTTGCCTGCTCCCCACTTTAAAAAACCCCCACAGAAAACCCATATGAAGACATCATTAGCAGGGACCGTTTAATTAATTTAATAAATTAATCTTGGACTTTTTCATTCCTGCTTCCTCGGGAGCCCCTTCCGAGACACTGGGCAGGATCACAAACACCCACATAAAATCCTCCAGCCACCAGAAGCCTCTTCTATTAATATTGCTGCAGAGGAATATCATTATTTAAGCTTCTAACCGGCTACCCTGCTGCCAGCCTGCCTGGCATCCCCCCTCCAGCACAGTGTGAAATCTCTAAAGCTAACATTTGACCTTGTCATTCCTGTTTTGTCCTTTAGTGCCTCTACCACCTTCCTAAAGGTGGGGCCCTCCTTCCTTTAGGTGCTGTTAGAAAAGGGGAGAGGTTGGTTATCACAGAGGTGGGGTGCCTGGGTGCCTGGGTGCCAGAGACCTTTAACACCCCATCCAGTATAGGGCAGCCCAGCAGAACAAAGGAACTTCCCACTCAAATGTATCCTGTTGAGAGAAGTATGAGATACTCTCCTTGGGCTGGCACATGAGGCCATCTGCCAGATACTTTTCAGACACCCCGCCCCTCCCCCGCCCAGCACCTTCCTTCTTCCCACTTCCCACCTGCTGCAGCCATGAATCTGAACTTAAGGATTTCCTAATTGCAGCCACTTGCTCTGATCCCAGTTCCCTCCAAGTCCCCATGCAGTCTGCCCCCCCCCCCATTTCAAGATGGGAGAGATGAGAGAGAGGTCTCTCCCTCATCTCCCTAGGGTGGAGGTGGTATGGGATTTTGGTAAATGGAGCAGCATTTCAGGTGAAGCCGGGCTATTAGGGGAAACAGATGACAGGTGCTTCTACATTTCACAGGGACGAGAGCATCTTCTGCGGGACCTGCTAGATGATATCCCTAGAGAATGTCCTTCAACCTTGACCCCACCTCCAGCCATATGGCCCAGCTGAGGGAGGGTCTCTTCTCAGACAAGGACAGCTGGCAGAGTCGATTCCTACCCCTAAGACAACAAACAGAACGTATTCCTTCCCCAGCCTGTGACTCTTGGGACCCCAAATCACTATGTAGCATAGAGTCTTATGAGAATGTGACAGTGACCCTGAACCCCAGAATGATGGGAGATGCACAGCCCTCTCAGGGAAAGCCAAGGAGGCTAGATACTGGCTGGAGAAGACAGGAGGAAAACTGCCTGGTCTTAGCTGGTCCTGTCCTCATTCTACTGAAGAGGATACAGACCCCAAGAGCCAGGGCATCTTGTCTGGGACCACATGATTATTAAATGGCTTGAAGAGAAATCAGACATCTCCCACTCTCCGCCTTACCACAGTGTCCCCTGTTCCTCTACTGAGGACTCAGCTTCCTGGCCAGCTCGCCCATCCATGCATATGGTACCTTCACTTACTCCCACGGTCCTATCATTGGTCAGGGCTGATAGGGGCAAGTGGGGACAGAGGAAAGCAGCTAACTGAAGATCCCTGAGGAATCAGGAGTCTAGCGCTGCTACCCCTGGCCAGACACCTTTCTTTGGTTAGTTTGGATCTTACCCCGTTCCAACGGGAATTGGAGGCAGCCTGTGAAGATGCCTGCAGTAACTTGTGATAGGAAGAGAAGGGAGGGAGGGTCCATAACTGAGCAACAAGGACATCAGTACAGTGGCCTGAGCATGGCTGCTCCCCGAGAGACACCAAGGACACAGGACTTCCAAGTGGAAAAGAGCAAAAGGCTTCCGGGGTACTAGGCAGTCTGCAGGCCCCTGGAGAGTGTGGAGCCTAGCCATCCAGAGCAGAGTACGTCAGCAGTCACATGTGCATCAACTCTGCAAGTTAATGGAAGCTCAGAGAGGCCACACAGCCAAGAGCCAGAAGAGACTTTCCAGTCCATCTTAACACAGGGCTTAAGACTGTATCTCTAGAAGCAAACTTCCTCGATTTGAATCCTGGATCTGCCACTTAGTCTGTGAGGCTTTGGCAGGTCATTTCACTCAACATTGCTTTCATGTGAGCGAAACAGCAGGTATCTGCAGAACTTGACTCCTAGGGACCGTTCAATGTTAGCTGATTTTATTCTGTTCACCCGCAAACAAGGTCCCTAATGCTGACTGTAAAGAGACAGTAGAGCGGGTACTCATGTCCACCGACAAGCACAGACATAAGCAGATAATACATGGACCAATGGTCCCTTTCTCTTTCCTTGGGGATGAGTTGTGAGGACTCAATGCTCAGGATGTTACTCCCTATTAAAGGCGTCCCAAATGCCAAACTCTTTCTCTTTACCTGCATATGCACTAATGCTCTTCCTAAAGGGCTTGAGTCTCCCCAGTTTCCCCACCCTTGTTCTCTGATCAAAGGCCAGCAGTGAGGTCCACACACAGGGAGAAAGAAAGGAAGGCAGATCACACAGGGATGCCTATAGATCTTTCCAGTCTCCCTCTTTCTCCTCATCTCTCCTCTCAAAGCAGCCTGCTCCGCTGCCAGCCAGCGCCTCACTCAGAACCACCTTCTCCCTCCTACACGGAGGTATGAAACCCATCAGAGCTTGTTTTTAGCTGAGAACAAACTGTTCGCACATTTCATTACCTTAAAGAAAAAAAAAAAAAGAAAGAAAGAAAGACAGGGAGAGGAAGGGGACATGCCGGGTGAAGCCACTGGTGTATCAAAAGCCAGAACTCAGTCCCATACGGAGGCTTGGAGTTAATGAGGAGGGAGAGAGAGAGTGGAGTTTCATTAAGAAAAGATCAGGTTTGGAAGGAGGTGGCCCTTTCTGCTTTGTGCTGGTCTCTGGGCTGATAAGAGGTCTCTGAGTAATGCACAATGCACTGTGGAGGGTCAACCTAGTTTCAGCCAATAACGTAAAAGTGAAGGGAGCTGTTCTGACGTCAGAGTGTTCGGGCAATGAGGTTCTATTGCTGGGGCTGGCTGAGCACTCAGATCTTTAGCCAAAGGATGGGGCTGCAGGTTCTTGCCAAAGTGCTGGGAGTAGACTATGTAAGATGCCCAAGTGGCCCCATGGAGCAGCAGTTTCTGCAGCCAATGCCCAGAGGCCAGCATGAGTGATCGGCAGATGAGGAGGGCCCATGTTGAAGCAGATCCCAGTCAGGTCTACAGCAGGGCCAGGATCTTCATGGTACAACGGCACCTGGGGACCTTCAGGGGCTTCTTCAAGCTTTTCAGGACAGACATGTGGGTCATATAGTGAGTGAGACACATACCCTAGGTGTGGAGGACATTGTAGGAGCCAAGATTTTGGAGTTGAAGAGAATCTACCTCAGAGGCCACATACTGCCCCTGGGATGAGGGGACTCAAGAGAGCAATGTCACTCATTGAAGGTCATAATGAAAATTAATGGCCAGGTGGAGAACTCAAGGCTCCTCCAGCAGATGCTACTTTTTCTATCAGCAACCAGTCCCCTGGCTGTACCATCTCTGTTTAGGTTAGCAAACAGCAAGGTCTGGTGGAGGGCCACTTGGAGACAAAGGAAGAACATGGCAAAAAATGGGGACAGGCAGCATGAGAGAGGTATATATCCCCAGGGGCAGGCATCTGGGGGGTCTCTATGTCCTCAGCTAACAAGACCTTGGTGGGATGAGAGACTTGTCTGTCAAGAGGATGGTGCTTTGCCCCCCAGAGCGGCTGTGAGCCTCAGACTCAGCATTTTTTTCCTCCTATTGGCTGTGGGTGGCAACTCAATCTCTCTGAGCCATTCCTTATTTGCAGGCTTGCCCTGCTGGGTCTGTCTAGGCAAGCTTTAGGTTCAAAGAGGTATTCAACGTCTCAACGTCTTATTATTTGTAGAAGTCGCTGCGATTTCTAGCAGAGTTCTGCTGTCTGCCCTTAGGACAGTGACAGTGGACAGGTAGCATCTACAACACTGAGTGCTTATCCTTAGGAAGCAGGACCGGAACCCTTGAAGATGGGCTGTGGTTGATTTCTGGGGGACTTGGCAGCTGAGGACTTCATTTGTGGTTGCACCCATCCTCCTGAACCCAGAAGTCAAGTGTCTTGGGACTGGGATACTGGGAAAAGAAACTGAGATGACGCGAAGTCCTGGTTCCCTCTCCACTGAGGCTCTCATCTTGCCTAAAGCCCCCCATGGGTCAGGAGCTCTGAGCCCCACCTGACCAGGGGTCTGAAGAAGGATTATGACTGGGGATAGGGGAGTGTTCTTGTTTAGGTTCTGACTAGAGACTAGCTCTCAAAGTGCCATCCTGCCCCAGTACACTGAGCTTGTAAATATCAGGTGTAAGCAGTTTACAGCACAGGTGTGGGGGCTGCCAGATACAACCTCTGCACAGCAGGCAGCTGACCCCATCACATCAGAAGCAGAACTGAAAGTAGAGCCCTACCTTCTCCATGCTGGTTTGCAGCTAACATTGGCCCATTAGTCTCCCCTCCCCTCCCTCTTGGTCCTCAGTCCACACCCCTTCCTCATTAAATAATGTTTTCTCTCAACTGATTGTGACCAACCCAATCATAGCCAGTGTAAACAACTCTTCACAAGTTTGTAGTTTCCTTTCCTAGGGTACCAGAATGGGATGTGGATTGGGTTCAAAGAGGAGGTCATATACCTGGGAGTAGGGGGAGGAACAGGGCTGTGGCTGGGATGCCAGGGATTCTGAAATCTAACACAGTGGTCAGGATGGGGGCAGGGAGGGGGAGCTCATCTACTATGCCCTTTGCAAGTGGCACCAGGGCGATACTCGGATACTCATGAGGAAGATGGCTTGTTTGTTTGGCTCAGTGTCTCTAAAGAATCTTTACACTGTGGCTCAAAAGCTTATGACTGGAGCACTGAGTGGGAGAGGGACTAGTGACCCACTGGGACCCACGGCACTTCTGCTCTCTAAGAGGATCAAGGACTGTGGGCAGTGTCTTGCATCCCTCTCCTGAAGCCTCATACCTCGTGCTCAGAAGAGCTGCTCAGAAGGTGGGCTGATGAAGCTAGGAAGGGTGAGAGGGAGAGAGAGAGAAAGGGGGCAGCAGGCAGAATGGTAGGAATTAAAGTCAGGGGCCATCTGGAGTCAGATTTGGATCTGAATTTGATTCTCCAGTTTTCCTGCTGCCCCTTTTCCTCTCCCCCAGGGCACAAACCCAGGGCCTCTGCATACCAGGCAAGTACTTGACCACAGTTACACCTCACGTGTAGTACACAGAATACTCTCTGACTCCTAGGAAGTTAACAACATCCCACTAAAAAGATGAGGAAATGAAGCAAGCTTAGATATAGTATAATCTTCACCGGTATGGGAGAAATTAAAAGTATGAATTATTAACATGACTGCTGAGGGAAGATTCTTGATGGCAGGTGCACTATGTCCTTACACAAAGGGCCCCAGGGACGTCAGGAGAAAATGACCAGATGGTTAAGACCTCTGATGTGACCACCATTGTCAGACTATGGTTGGACAGGCCCAAGGTCCAGGGGGTCTAAAGGCAGCTGCCTAGGCAGTTTGGAGCGTGGGCTGTGACTTGCTCCCCTTCTCTGTGACAGCTGTAGGGGGGAGTGGCATACTGGGGAGAGAAAGCCTGCACCCGGAGAAGGGGTGGGAGGCGAGGATGGATCCGCAGCAGGAGCAGCCATAACATGGGAGAAAAGAATGGTGTCTGGGAAGATAATGACTCAGAGACTCTGGAGCGTAAAACTGCTACAGAGATGCCAACCCTGAGGGACAGAGCAGGCAGAGACATGGCTGGGTGCTCCCGGGAACCATTAAGGAAGGCACTTGGTTAGGTCCCGGAGCATAAATCCCCTTCACCTCCAAGTGGGGGCCACAAGAAACCTCTGTTCTGTTCTTTGGTACAGGCTGCCATTCCCAACATAGGTTCTAAGCCCAAGCAGGACAAGAGTTAGAGGAAGGTATGAGAGTGTTTCTTCTGTCTCTTTAGCTCTACAGAACCTCACCTCCCTCATCTACAGCTCCATTTTTAAGGTAACCAGAAGGAAAACAGGCTCCCAGAGGTAATGGATAGGGCCTCTGGCTGGGCTTCACCTGGGACAACCTGCATGGCTTCAGACAATCCTCCGAACCTCCCTGTGCCTTGTGTCTGCAAAGAAAGGACACTACAGATTTGCTTTCTCTGCCCTAAAAGACTGAACAGAATAAAAACCCTAAGGGATATAGAATCCAGTCAATTAGAACCTCTTTCTAGACTCTTCTAGAATGTACTAAACAACAGCCAGGGTTATGAAGATTATCCTGACTTTCTCAGAAGCCAGAGGTAACTCAACCAGGCAGGGGGTCCCCTCCTCTTGGCTGGCAGCCCTCAGACTGTCCCCTGGAGGCTAAGGAACCCTTTCAGGTGGGATTCCAGGAAGGACACTGGCCCTAAAGAAGAAGTGGGCTCTGGAGCACCAAGTCGTTGAAAGGCTAGTGACCCTAGCTCTGGAGTGGCACATACTCCTTATGGCCCAGGAAATAGCAGAGCCAGGGACTTTTGTTCTCCTGATGTCCTAAAGCTTCCATTTCCAGGTGACCTCAGGACAAGACAGCTGACACAGAGGTCTCAGGCCCTTAACTTCACAGACGAAGCCTTGAAGATGTCCCAGGGAAGGAACCTGCAGACAACTGTTCTCAGTAAAGACAAAGCAGTTCTTACGCCCAGGCTTGTCCAACTTTGACACTGTAACAGGAAGTCATTGGCCACAATTCAAGACTTTCACATTCAAGAACCATGCCAGAGTTATGAGAAAAGAAACAATAATTACAAAAAGGAGAAACCCTTCATACGTTTTATGTTTATGAGTTTGTTTGGGGCCACATTCTTACTAGCCTTGTCTGCCTGAAGACCGGAGGCTGGGCACACCTTTAGACTGAAGTATTGAAAAGACCCATAAAAAAAAGTTCAGTAGGTATGGCCTCGTGCCTTTTGCTTCAGGGTTCTACCCTCTGCAGCTCACTGGGCAACACTACCTGGGAACTGGTTAAAATGAGGCTTTATGCATTTTCAAGCGCAGGTTAAAATAGATCCTCTGGCTTCCAAGGTGTTCCCATTGGCTCTCTCACATTACTTGACAGTGCTCCGAAATCTGAGAACTATGGATCCAAAGCCTACAACTAAACAGCGCATAGCAAGAAGCACAGGTCTGCTCTAGGGAAAACCTTTCTGAACTGGAGAGAGCGCATGGCTAAATGCTTGTTGTTCACACACAAGGACCTGAGTTCCATCCCCAACGCCCATGTAAGAGTGAGCATGGCGGCATGTGTTTGAAATCCCAGCACGGAGGAGGCAGAGGGAGGAATGACATCAGACAGACAGATAGACAGATAGAGGGAGAGAGAGAGGGAGAATACCTTCCTATTAGCAGCTTATGAGATCTACTGGGGGGCATCTCTGGGGTGGGGGTGGGGTACAGGGCAGACATCATCAGCATGAGGGTCAGTAATAGGATGTAGGAGCTGACCGCTCAGGTCTCTCTCTGCTTTGGAGGAAGGCCTGGAGTGGTGTGTCCTGTCCTCCTTCCCTTCCCCCAGCTTCCCAGGCTGCTGGCAGTCTGGCTCCAAATGTACCACCTCTGTGGAGCAGAGACCAGCAGGCTTAATTCACATTCTCCTAGAGGACAGGTATTTGCATCAGAAATTACCCTGGAACTTAATTCTGCATAATGTTGCTCAGACAAACGACACCCCTGAAACTCTTTACCAAGGCCAATAATAACATAACTGTGGAGAGAAATAATGAACAGGAGCAGGGGGGAGGGAAAACTGGGGAGGCGAGGGCAAGTAAGCGGCAGGAAAAGAGGCAGGCTTCCAGTCTGGCGGAGTTTTGTCTTTCCGAAAGTCACCAACGCAATGCTCACACCTAGTAGGTGCTCTGTAGATAGGTTTGAAACTGTAGACTATACTGCAAAATAAAAACTACAAAAGCAATATGGAGAGGAGGAAATCTGCTTCTGTTCATTAGCTACCTTACGAACCGATTCTTAATCCGTGTTCATAGCATCTCCCGGGTACTCAGTGGAAGTCAGGCACTGTTGGGCACTATGGCTCCTGTCTTTGTGGCACACCAAGTCCTACATTGATCTCACTGTGTACAGACACAGACATAGACACAGATACAGTTACAGACAGACACAGAGATATAGACACAGACATAGACACAGATACAGTCACAGACAGACAGACACAGACAGATACAGACACAGACACAGACAGGCACAGACACAGACGCAGACACAGATAGACACAGACACAGACACAGACACAGATTCAGTCACAGACAGAGACACAGATACAGTCACAGACAGACAGACACAGACACAGATACAGTCACAGACAAACAGACAGACACAGACATAGACGTAGACACAGGCACAGACACAGACACAGACACAGACACAGACACAGACACAGATACAGTCACAGACAGACACAGACAGAGACAGAGACAGAGACAGAGACAGAGATAGACACAGACACAAACAGGTTCTGGCTCCGGCAAGTTTAAAGGCAATGGTGTGACTCCTGGGAAGTGACTTCAGGTCTCACATGGGGAAGAGACATCCTAGGCTCTCAGCTGCCCCTTCTGGCTTTTCATCGTCAACTATGTGGGGACTTGCAATGGGCAGCAGAATTTCCTTGAGGGCTGCCCACTTCTGGGAGTCAGAGCTACTCAGCTCCATTCATCCATTTCAGAGAGAGAGGTAGAGAACTGAGAGGTGGTGAGATCCGTACAAGGCCTGACCTCTCCCAGGCACCTTCTGAAGTTTCCTGCAAGGCTGGAGACTATGGTTCACAGGGCAGGAAGATCACATAGTTTCTTTGAATCCAAATTTGATTCTTCTGTATCCCCCAGGGATTCCTTCCCTGGGAGAAAAGGAGGTCTAGAAGAGGGGTTCTGGCCCCTGCTGGGCTTCAATTAGGCAAGCTCTCAGGCTAGTTGGATCTCCATGAGACAGTTACTTTGAAACAAAGGTCTGGGAGCAAAATCGCAAACCAAAACTATCCACCAAAAACTCTCCATAGGAATCCCGGGATAGCCACTGAAGACTAGGTTATGGCTGGGGAAACTGAAGACAGGGTCCCACAGATGCACAGAATACATTTTAAGCAAAAGGATGAACACATGGCAGGCCTGAAAGCCCCTCAGGAAATGACATTTAGGATTATAATTATCTGTCTAAAGTGTTCCCACATCAAGGATGACATATGACGTATGGGCTCAAATGGGAGGCTTCCCGCCCATGGGGTCTGGGAAGACGGGGCCACCTCACGGAAACGAGAGATGGAAGGTGATGAGTCAGGGTGATGGGGTGCCCCCGAGCTCTGCGGTTCTTCATCTGAGGATCTGCCCAGAGATGCACATGCCACCTTCAGCTCCTCAACTCAGCCCAATTATGCGTGTTTACATTATGGTTACGTATAATTCTGCCATTTACATTCAGCTGTAGATTTCTCTGTGTGCTCATAAAATATTAACATTGGAGGCCCGCTTGTTGCCGAAGTGTTTGTAATTTCTCTTCCCCATTATGGGCTTATTAATGATAATAATGCCGTTTCCCTGCTTAGGAGCCGGGACTACCGAAATACAATCACTCATCAGAGCTGAAATCTGACAGCAAGAAGTCGGATTCATTCCCTGCTCGGCATTTAATCTTAATAACATTTTATCTTGGACGACAAGTGTGTGTAAGTTGTTTAAAAGCCACAACTACTTCCACGCTATGTGTTCAGGGAGAAGAAGCACAAGGCAGGGCCTAGGGAGACCATTTGTCCTCTCTTCTCCTCCACCTCTTGTCCCCAAGCTGCTTTGCTCATCACTTTTATCTCTCAGGATCCCCCCCTCTAGAGATGGAAGTGGGATCTACCTTTATTAGGTGGGTGAGTTGCGGCAGACATCAAGGGGAACCCCCTCTGTCCAATTCCTGTTCAGTATCACTGCTCAGGAAGGATTTCAAAAAGAAAACCCGTGAGAACGAAAAGGGCTTAGGAGCACATCAGCCTCGGAAAACACAACTACTCAAATGGTCTCTATTAAAAATAAGTAAATTCATTTCAGCAGGAGAGCTGGGCCCACAGGAGTGTGAAGACTTTAAGGCATGCCTTTCCCCAAGGCAAGGAGGCCATGATACAGCCCCTGAGCAGGCTCTTCCCTGGCTGGATCCCCTCCTCCCCAGACTGTGAGGCTCTGCTTCCCTCCTGCTTTCCTGCCACTGCTACATCAGAAGCTTTTGCCTGAGGTGACTTCCCTGTGGCTGAGCAGAGAGTCAACATTCCCCATCTATCATCTGCTCTCATGGTTTCACTTGGCATAAAAACCCAAGGTGGGTTTTCTCTGGGACCTAGTAAGGGAAAGGTCACCTTTGGCACATTTGTCTCCTCCCTTCCCTGAGCACATTGAGCTTTGGGTACAGCCCACCAATTAGATGCCACAACTAGATGTTGATTAGAATTTAAAATAGCAGCTGACTACCAGGGGTTTATATACTCATAGAGGGGCTGCCATGCAAAACCACAAGAAGCTGAACTTAAAACCCCAGCACACACATATTTTTTAAAAAACAAAACAAATAAACAAACAAAAAACAGCTGCAATTGATGCTGGCAGGTCCCCAAGTCCCATGAGAGACTTTATCTAAAAAAAAAAAAAAAAAAAAGAAAGAAAATAAGACAGGAGTGGGGCCCAGCAAGGTCTCCTTGGTGCTCCCGAGAAATGACCTCTAACCTGTAACATTCGTGTGTATGCTTGTGAAAATGTACACATACACTCATACCCATAAGTATAGAATCCTGGCTGCTGTGAATCTGCAATAAAATGAGAAGCCAATAACCATCCCGGGGGAGGGGGGAGGACCTACACAGATGGACTGCTGGGTCAGGGAACTTTGAGGATAACTTGTGGTACCCTTCTTGGTACCGAAATCTGCGGTCTTACTGGCTCCTAAGTTCTATCCTCTGATTCATATGAACCTGGCAGCCTCCCGACCACATGCTGATTATCTTTAGAATTCTTTACTCTCTCCAGAGTCAGAACTTCTGTTTTCTAAAGTATTTGTGTCTCGCAAGATGGCATCCCAAGATCCCTGCCATCCTGAGTACCAGCCTTTAAATGGTCAGTTTATTCAAGTACTTCACACCTGAAGCTAGGATCCTATGTTCTCTGCTTGGTGCAGTAGACAGGAAGCATTGAACCCTCTGCTTTAGATTCATGTATGTGTGTATTTGTGCGTGTGTGTACAGGTGTGTGTGCTTAGTGTGTACATGTGTGTGCTGTTTTTGGTTCTTAATTTCATCCATTCAGCCCAAGAATGAACTGTGTACTGACTGTGGTTGCCTTAGCAGCTGAAGAGGACCTAAGATCCTCTCGTAAACATGTGTAAGCCTTTCCTGTCAGAACTTCCATCAGGTCTGGCTCTCCTGAGTCGGTACTTACAGAATCGATTTTTTGGAAACTCAGTGCAAGGCTTTCCATTTATCCCCATTAGGTTGCATCGCTTTCCTTTTAGCCTGGTGTTCCTGCCTGAAAGGCATTTCAGATCCTGATTCAGGAGCCCACAGAGTGGCCATCCCTTTTGCATTCTGTGACATCCACTTATCTGAAAAGCACGACTTCTGGCTTGGCTCCAGAGCTTGCTGTGTTTCTAAGGGGCAAGGATCAGGGTCACCAGAAGAAGCCCTGATGTCTCCCTCCAGATCCACAACAGTCCGTTGTATAGTCCTCTTTGGGCATGCTTGATTAGCATGCTACACACCCAGGAACCCCAGGAAAAGCCAACAGTGGCAAGAACCCAAAGCTGGAAGAAACAGACCAGCACCTGGTTATACTTGCAATAAGTGGTACTTCCTTCACAAAACGATGCTTCGGGGCTCTCATTCTCTTTGTTGCTGGGAGAGACTTGGATGGGATAGCCTGACATTTCTTCCAGTTTAACCTGGTATTACAATGAAAATGTTTTTCAACCTAGGCCACCGAACTCCTTGAGAGACTGGGCCAACATGCTCTGTCTTCCTTCTGTCCTGGGTCTTTGGGTAAACAGGAGACATGGTTTGGGGATGTCTCTTTTTTTTTCCAGTCCTTTTCCAAATACAGAGTGGCTGTGTGCAGAGGAAAGGACCTCCTCTCCTTGCTGTATTTAGGCCCTTGCTCTCTGTCTCTTTGTCTTTGTCTGTCAGTCTGTCTCTCTGTGTCTCTCTGTCTCTGTCTCTACATCTCCATCTCTCTCTCTCTCTCTCTCTCTCTCTCTCTCTCTCTCTCTCTCTCCCATCCATCCATTTACAAACTCCCAACATTATGTCCCAAAATAAAGAGAAAGTACAGACTACCTTAAGTGGACCACACTGCTATGCCATCTACTTCTACCTGAGTGCTGGCTAGCAGTTTTGCAACAAGAAAAGGCAAAGCTTCACTTTAGCAAGCCAATGAGACACCTGCTTCTTTAAATGACTAACATGGCCTGGCTATTGGAACCCAAGTAGAATGGGAACTCACACTAGACCGACCATTCATTCTGGTTGGACTCAGGGTGATCAGAGAAAGAAGTGTGAACAGACAAACTTTGAACCACATCCTCTGTGAGGCTAGCATGAAAGTGCGAGTTCTTTCCCCACCTGTGAAGGAAGCCTAGGGCACTGGGTATGCCACTAAAGACCAGGCCAGAGGCCTTCTGGGGCCAGATAGATGATGGCCTTGAACTCTCCCACATCTCCAAGGATCTGAATTTTGGTTTCTAAATGACTGGAAGATGGGGAGTATTCAGGGCACGGTGGCAGAGCAGGCTTCAAAAGGTAACTGATAGTTGTTCAGTGGATGGAGTAAAGGAAAGATACTAAAAACAAGACAATAAGAGTTTAAAGGAGGGATTGCGAAGTTCCAAACAAGAGTAGTGACAGCAAGACAGAGTAGGGAATCCACAGTTTTTGAAAAGGCAGCATCAGGGGAGAGACGCTTCTTCCTGCAGAAAGGTAGGTGGACCTAGTCATCTATTTTATGCATATGAGTATGTGGAATGCCTGTGTGTATGCATGTCTGGTTGTGTGTGGATACATGCCCCTCTCTCTCTCTCTCTCTCTCTCTCTCTCTCTCTTTGCGTGTGTGTGTGTGTGTGTGTGTGTGTGTGTGTGTGTGTGTGTGTGTGTGTGTAGGCCAGAGGTGTATATATAATGCTTTTCTTGATTACTACTCTCCTCCATGTATCCTGAGGTGGCATCTCAATATATAAATCAGAGCTAGTCTAATTAGCCAGCTTGCTTTGGGAATCCCCTGTCTCCACTTCATAAGTGACAAACTTCCAGGTGGGCTATCAAACCAGCCCAACATTCATGAGGATATTGGAGATCTGAACTCTGGTCCTGATGGCTATATGGCATACACTTTACTCACTGGATCATTTCCTAGCTCCTGATTGGGCTAATCAATCTAAGGAAGAAAGGAATAAGAACAGAACTGAGGTTGTGAGTTTGTTTGGAGACACACTGGTGATGCCGAGGACTTCAGATTATGGATTGGGGCTATCAATCTACAAAGAATGATTACAGTCGAGAGTGGACTTCCCAGTTCAGCTTGGTGTTGCAAAAGGCTGAGGTGGGAGGGTAGCAGGTTCAAGGCCAGCCTGGACAACCTAGTGAGACTTTATGTCAAGATAAAAAGTGAAAACAGGGCTGAGGCTGTAGCATGAGGTAGAACACTTGCCTAGCACATTCAATGCCCTGAGTTCAGTTCTTAGCATATAGGAGGGGGAAGTAGACATCTTACTCAGAGGACCCATGGAAAGCAAGACAAGACAAGAGGGCTCAGGACTGAGGTTAGGAGGAACCAGTGTGCAGGAAGGGACACACACACACACACACACACACACACACACACACACACACATACACACACACACACACACACACACACACACACACACACACACACACGTATGCAGAGACAGAGAGACAGAGAGAGCTAGAGAGACAGAAGGACAGCCTAAAGTGTACTGTACCGGTGAGCCATGAGAGGGTGGGGTGTTCAGCAAATGACAACTGTTATGGCCCTGAGAAGAGATAGAGAGATTCAGAGAACAAGGACTGTGGGAGGAGATGCTACAGTAGCCACTGGGAACAACCTAGATAATTCTCTCGTGGTGGGAGGCCAGTGAGGCCAGCTTGAAATCCTACATCACTCACTGCTGTGTAGCCCTGAGCGAGCTCTTCACTCCCTGAGTTTCCGTTTCTTCAGCTATAACTATCATGTCAGCTATTGTTGGGAGTAAACATGCTATAAGTGGCTCAAGCATACAGTAGGTGCTCAGTAAATGTCAGTAAAACTCAGAAATGTGTGGTCAACAGTGGAGAACAACTTGGAAAATAACAACAAAACCTTTTAGACAGTATGAGAAGACCTCAAGGCTAGAGAGATAGCGTGTCAGTTAAGAGCACTAAATGCCCTTCCAGAGGGCCTGGGTTTGATTCCTAACACCCACATGGCACCTCACAGCCACCTGGAACTCCAGTTCCAGAGGATCTGATGCCTTTTGGGGACCTCTGTGGGCACTGAACCCACATGGTGCACAAACATACAAACCCTTATATACATAAAATTAAAAGAAACAAAATGTAAAAACCATCATCATGAGAAAATGTATAGATGGCAGAAACAAAAAATGGGGATGTAGGTGAGGAAGAGATGTAGGGTCATCCATCACAGGGAAGGGATGCCCAAGACAATGTAGGAAAATAGAAATTCAATGCCCAGGATCGTCTGCTGTCCTCAGACGGCCTGACAACTACTTGGGAGATGGCAACTGGGAAACTGAGGCTGGGGCATGCTGCTGGGCCTGGTCCTTCTTTAGCTTCAGGTCTTTAGATGCCGGCCCTTGCTGAGGAGGCCAGGCTGACATAGGGAATGGAGAGAGAAGAAAGCTGGGGCTGGTGGGTGGAGCCCAGCACTTACCAAGGGCTTCTCGAAGGTGATCCCTAAAGGGGAGTTAAGAGTCCAGTCTTCAGACAGCATGCCTGGGACGGACCTAGGCCCTCTGCACATATGTGACAGTTGGGCAGCTGGGTCTTCATGTGGGACTCCTCAAGCAGGAGCAGGGGCTGTCTCTGGCTACACTGCCTCACCTAAGCGCAAAAGAAGCTCAGTGGAACACATCTAGTCGTACTAAATCTGATATGCTGGTTGATATCTATAAGAGGCCTACCCTTTTCTGAGAAGAAGGGGTGCATGGGGGAGGGGAGAGGAGAGGGAGAGACTGGGAAGAGAGGAAGAGGGAGAAGCTTCAACGGGGGTGTAAAGTAAATAAATAGATAATTTTAAAAGGGGCGGGGGAGTCCCATCTGCTTTGGGCCGATCAGGAGCCTAGAAATACTCTGCCTGACTTGGGATCACTAGCTCCACAGGCCTGGCCTCCCTCTAGCTGGGGCTTCCCCAGTGCTTGCCAGTGCATAGGCTGTCAAGCATCTCCCTTCCTGGGTGATCCAGACCTGTATGATGGCATGGGAGCTGGGAACGCTAATTGGCCATCAGTAATGCAAGATCCACTCACTTCCAACATGTAAATTCCTGCCCAACAAATTGGAAAAGGACATCTCCTGTGCTTGCCCATTAATAGTACAACCTCCCTTGTCATCAGAGGCAGCTGTTGGCATTTAAACAGCTTGTTAGCTCCACCTCCTTCTTGGACTCTTCAGGGACTAATAGGGGACCTAACATTTAACCAAGGCCATCTATTTGCTGGAGCCTCCCCATGCATAACCCAGGCGGCCTTCGGTTTCCTTGTAGCTCAGGTGTTTTTACCATTGGCTCCTCATTTTATCAAGAAGAGATCAGTAGTTCAGAGAAGTTAGATCACTAACCCAAAGGCACACAGCATAGAGACAGCTGCATTGGGATCAATCCCAAATTCAGGTCAATTCCTGTTCCTTCACACATCTTCCTGTGCTGGCCGTTGTTCGTTAGCTCTCTTTCTGCAAGGTACCAACTGGTAGCAGTCCTCTCTGATTACTAGTCTGTATTCTGGATTTTATTTCTGCTTGTGCGGAGTGAGGCAAAGTTAACCTCACGTTAACCTCACGATCCTTTTGTGATTGGCTGACTTCCACGCACCACCCACGTGCCACAGTTTTCTTCCTTTTTAAGGCTGTGTAATATTCCGTTGGAGGGACACATCATACTTTGTTTATCCAGTCACACATCACCAATATTTGTGTTGTACCTTCGGCTGGGATCAACGTGGTTGCTGTGAACATGAGTGCCCAAATACCTCTTTGAGAATACTTTCGGATCTTTTAGGTATATCCAGAATCACAAATTTTGGATCATGCCATAACTTTATGTGTAGAAACCACTATACTGGTTTCTGTAGGGCTGTACAGTTTTACATTCCTGTTAACAGTATACCAGAGTTCCAGTTTTTTCCCCACCAAGTATTTGCCAACACTTGTTAATTTCTGCATTTGGAAGAGTGTGAGGTGGCATGCATTGTGGATTTCATTTGCATCTCCCTGGTAATGACTGGTGCAGGGCATCACTCACCTGCTTGTCAGCTGTCTCTCTTTCTAGAACTTTCTGTCTGTTTTTAAGTCTGGTTCTTCCGGATTGTGATATTTTACACACCCTGGCCCTCCACCCTCTGTAGCTCTCCTTTTTACACATTCCCAGGTTCACGGGAAGCCTGATGATAGTGTGTAGGACCAGAAGGAGCCTTCCAATCCTGTCAGCGGGCTATTTCCCCAGGCTTACAGTGTTCTACACAGGAAACCTTTGCTCACGTGGAAATGCCACACAGAAGAGCTAACTAACTCCTCAGGTCACCAAGGCTCATAAAACTTGATCTGGAATTCCTTGACCTGGGTGACATCCATCAAGAAAAAAGCTCAGGATGGAAGGGCGGTCCTCAGAATGGGAAGGCAGGCTCTGTTCTCTCCTCTCGTCACCAGGCAGAGTCACGGACCTGCCCCATCCTGCGTTCCAGCATCTGCCGTTCTGTGGCTTGCGGCCTTTTTCGTCTCACTTCCAATCCCTTCCTGGGCCCTGAAGTCCCCTCTCTAAACACAATCATCCTTATCTGTACCACACTCATTTTCTGTGGGGGACAGAGCCAAGTGTTCCTAAGTGCTTGTAGGGTGATTGTTCCCATGGGCACCTGCCAAGGTCAACCCTTCCTCATTAGCACCCCAGGGAACCTCCGACTCTACTGTATTTTCAAATCTGGCGACCTCTTGAGGTGGGGTGAGCAGAGACTGTCTCAAAGATGCTAGCAGGGCTCTAGAGAGGCTCAATCCAGTATTTCCAAACTCTGACCCCATTCTCCTCTCTTGGAATGGTAATGTATATTCTGTGCCATTGTATGTCGGAAGAAGTAATTTGTTTTTTAGTTTACAGGGTTACTGTTAAGAGATGCCTCAAGTCTCAGAAGACACTTTGGACTTAAAACAGCATTGAGTCTGTGACAGACTATGGGGACTTTTGAAGTTAGACTCAATGCACTTCGCAGAATGATATGGCAACAGTCCTATAGGGGCCAAGGAGTGCAATGTGATGCAAGGAATGATCCCTATACGTCTTAGGCTTTTGAATACTTGGTCCCCAGTTAGTGACCATATTTGGGGAAATTTTGGAGGTGTGGCCTTCTGAAGGAAAGGCATCACTGGAGATTCAAGGTTAGCTTTTTCAGTTTCCTGCTGAAGCTGTCTCAGATTTCTTTCTATCAGATTAGACCACACAGCTTTCTCCTTCATGCCAACAAAACCTTTCCATTCAGAGTCCCCTGAGTACGACTGCATTCCCAGCACCCTGGTGACCATGAGGGCAATTCCATTACCTGCCCAAGAAAGCTGCAGCTCCAAGCATAGGCTCAATACCAGGTCCAGTGCAGGACCTGTGAGGTCAGCTAGTGAAGTACTGGCCTGCTTTGCTCTGTCAATCACTAATACTCATAACAAACAGGTTTCTAAGACATATGTAAGAGGAACCATGATTGATCTGAGTCCTTGTCAAATGTCCCTTCCAGCCCCTCTGTACAATGTGCTAGCAATGGTGCATATCAGAAGATTCCTGCTGGGGGTGGCCCTTTAAAAGACACTGGCATTCCTTAAACATTGTATACCTTCTTTCCTCTTTTTAAATGAGGTCAAACTGACAGGAGAGAGGGCAGAGCTTGGAGATGGGGTGGCGGTGGTGTAGGAGATGCCAGCCTGCTGAGGAATGATGCCAACCTGGGTAGGATACATCCCCCGGAGAAAAAACAATCACGAGAGACAAATGGGCTTTGATAGCTCGCTCATGGTCAATTAAAAATGCCAATTAACACTTCTGAGAAATAGTTCAATATTTGTCAGTGGGAGTAGGGTGCATTGAGATGCATGTGGAGGCAGGTGGGAGAGGGTGCTGGGAGGTTGTGGAAAGACACCCTTCTCATCCCACTTCAACAAAACCAGCAGCAGTCAGGTGGGGGAAGGGGACCTGACTCTAGACTCTTCCCACTTTCAAGCTTGTCCCTACACCTTCAAACCAGTCTCTTGGAGGCAATTCAGCCCTTTTGGCATGGTGTTTACTGTTGGCATTCTGTCTAAACTCCACCCCACAGTTACCTGGCAACAGCCAGGTATGCTCCTCCCCACAGTTGCCTGGCAACAGCCAGGTGGGCCTGGCCCACTATAAAAGGGGCTGCTTGCCCCCTCCTCTCTCTCTTACCTCTTTCTCTTGCCTCTCTCCTACTTCCCTTACCTCTCCCCGTTCCCCTCCCCCCTCTCTCCACGTGGTCATGGCCGGCCTCCACTCCTCTACTTCTCTACTCTCTCCCTCTCTCTGCCTTTCTCTGCCTCTACTACCCTCTTAACTCCCCTTCC
>CM052706.1:72020340-72053590 GCA_028551405.1 Uromys caudimaculatus
TGCCCCCTCCTCTCTCTCTTACCTCTTTCTCTTGCCTCTCTCCTACTTCCCTTACCTCTCCCCGTTCCCCTCCCCCCTCTCTCCACGTGGTCATGGCCGGCCTCCACTCCTCTACTTCTCTACTCTCTCCCTCTCTCTGCCTTTCTCTGCCTCTACTACCCTCTTAACTCCCCTTCCCATGCCCTAAATAAACTCTATTTCTATACTATACCTTTGTGTGTGGCTGGTTCCTCAGGGGGAAGAGATGCCTGGGCTCGGGCCTGCTGAGGCACACCCTTCCCCCACACCTACCTCCCATAACCCCATATATCTCTCTATATATTTTTATAAACACAACACTTACTCCATCCGCTCTACCACTCCTCCTTTATCCCCTGCAGGGACCTGGTCCTACATGCAGCTTCAGTGTCTGGCTCAAAGATGTCATTGCCTTCCTACCCTCAGTCCCAGAGACCTGAGTGTCCCAGACAGACCATTCATGCCCACAACAAATGCATGTCCAACATCATAAACTTCCTTGTTCTGTGTCCTGCTCCCATGGACAGTCCTGTGGATTAAACCACTTTGCACAGAAGCCTGCCTCCCCATCCCTCTCCTAACACCTTGGCTAGACCACATTCTGTTTGGCATACGTATTTCTTTTCTGGCTCCCCAAATGATTCTCTTCACGCTTGCAGAACCAATGTCTCTAAAGCGCAAATAGGATCCTGTTGAAACCCTGTCTAAGAGAAGCCAGTGATACTGCTAGATGTTCAGACACCCCCTATTTTTCCCTCTCCATCATCTATCTCCTTTGATTCAGGATGTCTCTTGGTATGGAACTCACCAAGTAGGCTAATCTGCCAAGGCATGATCTTGCCCTGGGATAGGCTTGTTAGTCAGTGAGTCTTAGGGATCTTCTTGTCAGTGCTAGGATTACAAGTGCATGCCACCATGTCAGACATTTTTACTTGGGTTCTGGAGACCAAACTCAAGCCCTCCTGCATTTACTGACTGAGCCATATCCCTAGTTCCAGAGTTGCTGGTAATGCTCAGACAACCCTTTGTGAACCTGGCTGTCCCCACAGCCCATACCTCCTCATACCAGTCGCTGGACTCCCTTAGAGCATACTACCCTCACAGCGTGTCTCCACTGCTGAACAATCTCTCAGCTTTCCTGCTAGTAAACAGCTGCCCTTCTTCCAGACATTACCTTGAGCCCAGCCTACCTCAGGAAGCCCCCTTAGGCTGCTGAGCCTCTCTCTATCTTGATTTGGGCCATCTCCTGTGTGTTCCTTGTGCTTGTTTACAGCTTGCAGCTCCCTCCCCTCACTATACTGTAGAGCTGAAGCTTGAAATCGAAGCCCCTGTCTTCTATCCATCTCCTGACACACAGTAAATTTTTGTTGTGGATTTGCTGCATGTGTGAATATTCAATACAGCTTTAAAGACTTTGTGTAATTATCAAGTTTTTGTGACTCAGACAGTACTTCCCATTGGGTTTCATTATAAAACCAGAGGTGTTTTATTTTCATTTTAACAGTTGGCACCTTATCAGTGGTCTTAATTCTTTATGTGTCTTCCCTTAAATGATGTAGAAGCCCATCGTTAAAGGAGGCTTTTGCCTCACCCCTATTGTAAAACAGGAGGCCTCTCTGGAATGCAAATAAGCATCTCCTAATTTGGTTACTTGTAAGTTGGAATTTGAGGGTTTCCTAAATTAGCAGTGCAAACTTGCAGTTTCTCTGGAAATGGCATGATGGTTGTAGCTCAGAATTTGAAGGTACAGAGAGAGGGGCTCAGAATCTGGAGCAAGAGGCAAGCCTATGGCCACTGGGAACAGAAGTCGGTGGTGCAGAATACAAGAGCCCCAGTATGCAGAGCAGTGCTTTTGAAGGCTCTTAGCTCAGCCTCCAACTCTGAGTCACTCCTGGGCTATTTCACTGCAATCTTAACCAGGCAGCCTGCACCACCTCATGTTCTGACTAAGAGGGGGCTACAAAGATCCATCTTACTCTTCCTTGGGTTGGAATTCTTACCTCCCCCAACCCCCCAGCCCCCCCAACCCCCCACCCCCCTCCTCCGCTATTTGGATCTCTGTCTGGTCTTTGCTGGGCTCCACCTGACACCCTCCCCTTGTTCCACACTCTTGGATTCTGACCTGGGAGATGCTGTTTACTAAACAGCTGGGAAATATTGACACCAAACCAACTAACTACTTCTGAGGTTGCTAGGTTTGGGGTCCCAGGAACCTTCATTTCCCAAGTGACTAAGGGGGATTTTAGCCCCATTTATTTGACTTATCAAAACTCAAAATAGGAATCTTCACCCACTCCTGATATTCTGGAAAACCTGGAAGCAAAGTTTCCCTTCTAGTCAGGACAACCCCAGGCAGCTGAGTGGCAGAAGTGAGACGGTTGCCCCTAAGGACTGTGGTACCCTGAGGTGCAGAGACTAAGACCAGGAAAAGTCCTCACTGCCCAGCCCAGAACGGTGGACCTTGGGTCAGTCTGAGACCCGCTGCAAGGGAAGAGAAGCAGTAGCAACACTGTGAGAGAGAACCTTGACCACTGCCACCCCAGTCCTGCAGGCGCAGACGCAGACGCTGTGCCCGCCCTGGCCAGCTCTGCTCTGGCATGCTCCAGTTTCTCCCTCGTTGAGTAATGCTATACCCATTCTGCACCAGGGCACTGAGACTTAGACAATTAGGTAACTTGTCTAAAACCACAAAACGTCGTCCACATCCATTCATGCTCTTAACATCTGTGTGGAAAAGAGAAGGTGAAATGGACAGAGAAAGGAAATGGGCGGGAAAGAGGGAAAGGGGGGAGGGGAGAGAGGAAGGGAAAAGAGGGAGGAGCAGAGGGAGGGAGTGGGGAAGGCAGAAAGGGGAAGACAGGCAATCAGCGAGGAGCAAGATGGTAATGAAATGAGGCGGGGGGGGGGGAGGGGGAGATCATTATTATTCCTCAGACTTCTTCCCTATAAACTTAAAGAGTCCTCACAGCGGTTTCCTTTTCTTTCTAGAACCTGACATGGTAGGTCAGAGCACTGGTAGCCCTTTCCTGACTGCCACCTTACCTTCTCGGCTTCCTCTGACATACTCTCACTTAAGACTGTTTCTTAAAAGACAGGTGGCAATATTCATCAGGAAAAGTCTTGTGGCTGCTGCTCCCCACTATGACCAAGCTGGGCAGATTGGCAGGGAGGACCAGGAGCTGCAAGGAGGAGGGCTGAGCATGGCTTGACACTTAACATTCCTGCTAGTGACTCCAGCAGGGAACCCCAGTGCTGAGAACATATGTTCTCTTGTTTCCGCTCCAGCCAAAGGGAAAAGGTAGGTGTCACACACCCACACCCCAGGAACAATGCAAGTATTAATAACTGTTTTAATTGTACTCGAGTCTCAGCATATTTCCCCTGTGGTACCTCAAAAGCCATTTATTTTGGTACTTCATAACAGGGATGGTACTATCCACTGGGGCCCAGCCAGGCTGGTGGTGACTAATAGAGAAGTCTTCATTCAGAACAAGGCGGCAAATGTGGTTCCATTTCCCCGGTGTGCATTAGGTGGGTGGTGGAGGCTGTGAGCTAAGTGGAGCTCTGTCGGTGTACGTGTGTGCCCCAGATGTGTGTGTGTGTGTGTGTGTGTGTGTGTGTGTGTGTGTGTGTGTGTTGCTTCCATTTGACTTTCAGTACCCACGAGGGAGTGAGGCATGTCTGGGGGCTGAGAAGGGGCGGGGAATGCAGATAACCCCCTACAATGCAGAATCTAAAAATAGCATGCACTTGCCTTTGACTTGCAATGTATGATTTTCTCCCTGCCCCCCGCAGACTCACCTTTCTAATTTTATTTTGCTTAGGCTGTTATTAAAATGAGTTTGCAATCTCAGATAGAACTTTGATGGCTCTAGAACGTGGGAGGAAGGGGGTGCCCAGTGGCAGAGAACTGCAGCCCAAGAATCCCCTTGTACCTTGGACAAATAGTCTTAATGGAAAATCAGTCAGTTTTAGGCGTGAATTCTCTTTTCCATTTAAGATATCACCCTTTCCCCCTTTTGTTAGAAATAAGACACTTTCTGCTTCCAAGCAATGCAGAGATTTTTGTCTCCTGCTAAAAATTCCTCTTCTTGAAGACCAGTGTGTGAATCCCAGAAATTGTGTGAAGATGGCTTTTTCTGTAACCCAGGGCCCCTGTGGCCTGACGGGAGTCAAAGTCAGGAGAGTCCCAGAAGCTAGCCATGGTGCTGAGCACCAAGCAACAAAGAGATGCTGTCTCAAACAAGGGAGAATGCAAGGACCATCACTGAGATTACCCTCTGACCTCTACACACAAGTCATGGCATGAGCACCTACCCTTAACATACACATCACACAAACACAAAGAAAAAAATTATCAGAGCTCTCACTCCATCCTCTCAATGGTGGGACTTCTAAGCTCTTAGAGATTGCTGGAAGGCTGAAGGCATCCCACCTCAGCGAGCCTTACTTAGGGACACCACAGAGAATGAAGGGAACCCCTCTTCTTCATCTTGACCTGGATCCATATGTCTGCTGGCCATCCATCTGCTTGGCAGAAGCCCTCCTGCCCATTGGGCTTCTACTTTCTGTCCAATGGACATGTGTTGTCTTTGCTTGTGGAAGCTTTCCCTAGCTCGTTTTTGTTATTGTTTTCCTGGGGGTTTTGTTGGTTGGTTGGCTCAATAATTTCAAAGAAGCCTTTCCTATTTTATGCAAAGGGAAACAAAAGCCTAGGGGTACATGAAGACCAGTAGCTCAGCTTACTGCTACCTCACCAATGTCTCCCAGCTGACCCACTCCCACAGAGGAAGGCAACCAGCATGCAGGGTTTCATTTGGCTAATCTAGCAGAATTAAGGGCTGAGAAAAAAAGAAGTGTCAGTCAGAAGGTGCACTATGAATCCTTTTATCATATGCATCCGGGACCACAGTAACCTTTCCTGTACACTGCAAGCCAGGACAGTGGAAGTTACCCACCATAGAAACAGATGTAGCTGTGTCCAACACAATTAGGCTTCTACCTCTCGTCCAGTGGACATGTGTTGTATACACCAGGAAGAAGGCCCAATGTCTAGTGTCTCTTCTGCCATTGATACCTTGGGCTTGCGCCTTAATGCATTTTTCTATGAACTTATCCAATTATCAAAAACACCCTGGGTTCTTTTTAATTTTTTTAAAGTAAAGATTCTTGGAGTCTTTATGGAACTACCGATCTGGACAGTCATATGCTACATAACTCAGGGAGATCACTGACCACACATTAACAGCCCCATATTTAAACCTATGTTTACTCCTCTGTAAAAAGATTGGAGTGAACCAGGTATGGTGGTACATGCCTGCAACCCCAGCACTTGAGAGGCAGAGGCAAATGGAGCCCTGTGACTTTGAGACCAGCCTGGTCTGCTCAGCAAGTTTCAGGATAGCCAAGACTACACAGTGAGACCCTGTTTCTAAAACCATGGGAGAAGGGTAGACCAAATAATGTCTAAGGCAATATCAACTGACCATTACTGCAGAGCTGGATTTCTATACCTCTATAATCAATGCATACTGGAAATAAGAGTTTCAAAATAAGCTTGGGCTCATATGAACAATCAAACTCTTGTCCCCTCCCATCCTGGGATATGGCCTTGCTTGCCTTTGCCTGAGCTTCTAGTAGCAACTGCTGGGTTTGCAGCTGTCTAAGAAGTCAGTGCTTTGTTGGAGGCCATGTTCAAAGTTCCTCACAGGAATGTTCTTGGCCCAGAGGTTTGGTGGCTGGAAAGTAGACTCTTAAGTGGAAGGTATGATTTAGGACCAGTCAGTCCTAGTCAAAGCAACAAAATAAATACGACTTTGTGGAAGTCAGACACATGGTGACAACAAAGAGAAGAAGCTTTGGGTTTGCAGAAAGAGCAAACAGAGACAGAACAAATGCTCTGTGAGGGCCTTGGGCCCTCTCTTCCCTCTCCTCCATCTTCTCTCTGGAGGGGTTTGTGGGGCACTATGCAGGACTCCTCAAGTTTATTCACTTAGTCTATATTAAGGCAGAAGTGCCATTTGACTCAAGGTAGACCATTTGCTGGGAGGTGGGTAGACCAGATGTTCTCCAAAGCAATGTCCTAAGGCCTATGTGGAAGTGTGTTTCTTCTCCAGCCATAGGAGGTTCAGAGAATGGATACTGAGTATAGCCACAGCAAAGGGCGAAACAGAACATTACAGCATCCATGAAATGAGGGCTATTTCAGACCTCAGGATAGCATTATGTACCTCCAGCATGACTACCTGTGTCCCACATGTCATGGTGTGCTCTCTGGTCTTCTTCTTCAGTGATTATCAAGGAGACTAGGGTTGGAAGGAACTTCAAACCTACCTGGCTTAACTCCAACACCCAAAGTTATAGTTCTGCAACACAAGCTAGTATCCATATATGCTGGGACATAAAAGTCACTCATTTTTTCTAAAGGCACCAAACCCACCTTTGTGTAGCTTTTCTGTAAAGTGTTCCCTGACAGTCTGAGACTGTCTCTGGCACCTAAGATATTCCTGTACTCTTCCAAATTAAATGCTGTTGGGCTCTGGGAAAGTTTCTGAGCCTCAGTTTTCTTTCTAACAAAGTGAGAAGAATAATGCCCAACTTAAAAGACTGTTGGGCAACTCACAGGAACGGTATACAGCAGTTGGCACGTAGTAAGCTCTCGAGAACCATTGGGCAGTTTCATTTTCAGAAGGGGCAACATTATTCTGAGATGTAACTGTGACATGGGCGGAGAGTCCATGACAGAGCTGGTGCATTGTACAGAAGAGGACAGAGTAAGGCCATTGTCTTAGCTACTATCTCAACTCAAGCCACCATCTGAGCATCAGGAAAGAAGGGTACCAAGCACCCCAGGGTACCTACTGCCACGCTCCCTCTCCCTTCTCACCCTATGGAGCCATACATAGTAGGCCATGAGCTGTGTGAAGCCCCACGAATGGTAACTCTCATATATTCCAGTATATCCAAGGATGCACGGCTCTGTTTCAGAATCAGAGCCTGCCCATGCTTGAAGAGTCTTATCTTGTTTGAATGAGGCATCTAAATTTTCTGAATTTGTCTCCTCTTCTGTGAATTGAGGATATTGAGAATATCCACCCAGTAGACTTTTCATTCTGGGATAGAACGAAGTAAAATAATGGACTTGTGCCAAATTTGGTCTATTGCTAAAGGATATTGGATACAGCCTAACAGCCATTAGCTGTTATGAGACAAAGCAGTCGCCGTTTCAGTCTGTTAGAGCAAAATACTACAGGCTGAGTGTTCAACAACAGAAATTAATTTTCTTGCAGATGCAGAGGCTGTAGTTTAAGATGTAGGGGCCAGTAGATTATGTTTCTGATGGATTACAGATGACAGGCTAACTGCCGGGTCCTTCCATGAAGCAAGGAAAGTGTTCACTCCAGTGCTCACACACTCTGCTGTCTCTTTCTCTCACGGCACTAACCTATCAGAGAAAGGTTCCACCCTCACTGCACCTTACTTCTTTACAGGCCCCATCTCCAAACGTACCAAATAGGAATTAGAATTTTTAGATATGACTTGAGGAATGGGTAGAATATGGGACACAAACCTGTGGTCCAAAACAATAACCAAGAAGGGTTTTAGTGGTAGTGATTTATCTCAGTAAGGCTAACAGAAAGCTTGATGACTATGTGACCATCTTCCCATGCCGTCTTTTCCCCAGACTCTACTTCCCTATGTCCCTGTCTTCTGGTCCTGGCTTCATCAGAAATAAGCGCACAGAGTAGCCTTCTCCAGGCAACAGGAAAGTCTCCAGATCCACCAGTCTCAAGAGAAAGATGAGACCCCAGGGAGATGGGGCAGACCCAAGACCTTGAGGAAGCCAATGACCCCTGAATGAGAGACTGGCAAATCTATACAGCCCTACAGAAGGAGTAGGGCTGGCTCAGAGTCCCTTTTCACAATGGGCCTCCAAGGTAACACCCCCCACAGACTAAACCCCAAATTTGACCAAGCCCCAACACAGAGCTACTATTAATGTGGAACAATGGACCATCCAGGAAACTTGGTAAGGTAGAATGGGTCTGAGACCCCAGTACCCAGGTACCCACCTGAGATGGTAGGCGCCTCCCTGCCCCTTGCCAGGTTCCTGGCCTGGAACATGTGCTACACTTCCCACATAGGGAAATGTTATCTGTGGTCACGTAGCCCAAGGACAGAGTTCTCCATGCTAATGAGATATCTCCCTGAGAGTTTAGCCTTCCTGGACATTTCTCCATGCAAAAGGTATTTAATCTTAGGTCCATCCTGAGGAGTTGGTATATATTCATTTTCCATTTATTAACAGTCAATAAATGGTATGGATAAACATGGACAGTCTCTTACATCGAGAACCATAGCGGGAAGCATGGAGAAGGAGAAGGCCTTCGCCTATAGAGCTACAACCTAAGTCTCATGTAGAAGGCCTCTCTGTGCTCCCAGAAAACCACAGCTAAGCTAAGGACAATCATCGATGAGCTAATCCAGAGCTCCCATTTCCCCTGGCCCCGGGCTAGTCGCCATCCTCAGCCCGAGGGCCCCTAACAGACCGTGGACTCCCAATCCTTCTTCTCGACTCCTCTGTGTGACACCCCAGTGACAATTGGATGTCCGGGAGTCAGGGAATCCCAACTTTAGCCTTCTACATCCTAAGCTGTGTTTTCCCACCCCCTGAGCAGTGAGTGTCTCAGTGCTTCCCTAAAGCCCAGCACCTGAGGACAGCAGCATTGGTGCAGGATCACCTCCCCAGCAGCATGTCCCACACTCCAATGGTGGGGCAGATCGCAGGTTCACATGTTAGTGCAGACAGTTGTCTTTTTCCGCAAAGGACAGTCTGCATGGTCTTGCCCAATGAAGGGTTACAGTACATGCAGCCTGGGATTTTTATTTTACTTTTCTTCCGCTAACACCATCTCAATTATTTCATGTCCCAGATTCAACAAGGCACTGTCCCCAAGATGTCCGTGATAACCATAAAACTCCATGCTGTGATTTCATATCATTAAGTCTGTAAATTGGGGTAGTTCGTGACAGTAACTGACATTCCTCACTTCTCGACATCTCTCAAAACCAGATTATTTTACAGCACACTCTTCTTTAGAATAATTTTAGTCCCCAAACCTGCCTGTAGGCACCAGGCAGCCTTCCTCCCTTGGGTAGAACTGTCCCCAAGGCATGGCATTACAGCTGTGGGCGCTGGAAGGATCTGACATATGCCCTACATGAAGCTCCTCCCCTTGTAGCACCCTACAAAGGTATTCAGCGTGACAGGAACTAGAATAGGTAGAGGCAGACCACTGATTTTGAACCCAGTCCTATCCCTTACAAGCTGTTTTTACATGTCTAAAAAAAAAAATGGTCCATGACTCAGTTTCCCCAGTTGTAACATGATTGTGGCTGTTAGGATTGTTTTATATTAAAGTAAATAAGTGATGAGCAGTACCTAGAGAAGAGTCCACCCATGATCAAAGCTTAGAAAAAGGTAGCTGTTAGGTAGACACGCTGAGCCCAGCTCCTGACTGGAAAGGCTGCTGCAGACAGATGTGCTTAAGAAGAAAGAGTACCAATCCCTAAGCCACACAGTAGCTGCTACCAATGCCAGTCAAGTTGGGTCACTTCAAGGTCACATAGCTATACTAAGAGAAAACTTGTCCCTTCTCTGCCTATCCTTGTGCCTTCAATGGACAAAGCCTTGGAAAATCATGACCAGTAGGTCAAATTCATGGCTCCTGTCTTGCTAGAGAAAATCAAGACAACTGAGCACGTGGTGGGGTGACTCCAAGGAGGCTTCCAGGGTAGCATTCTGGAACAGGCTTTCCTCATTGTGTGTAGGGACTATGTTTATGACTGTTGCGTCATAGGTCAAGCTGAGCTTAGCTAAGGATATAAGAAACCCTGAGGTTGGCAGTAAGGGCTGCTCATCTTTGCTCCATCCTCTGTTCTTTTGGGAAGCTAACACACAAGACTCACAACCCTCCTGGGCTGGGAAGTAGCTTGATCAGCAAAATATTTGCCTCAAAACTGTGGGGACCTGAGTCAGTTCCCCAGAACTCAAAGCAGGTCTGGGAAGGTTGCCTCAGATCTCAGTGCTGGGGAGGTAGAGACAGGCAGACCCTTGGGGTCAGTGTAGCCAGAGCAGCCTACTTGGTAAATTCCAGGTAAGTGAGAGACCCTGTCTCAGATAAAGGTGGATGATGCTTGGTGAATAACACTGGACTTTTTCCTTTGTCTTATACTCACACACGCACACACACTCACACATGCATGCACACATACACACATATATACATACACGCACATGGACACACATATATACATACGCAAACGCACACATACACATGCACACACAAAACCTCCCCCCCACACCTATATGTACCCACATGAACACATGCACCTGCTCCTCACACCCAATGTGCTTACTAATTACTGGCATTTGATAAACAAACAAAAAAGGAAGGGAGGAATAGCTTGCTTAAACCCTGTCATGGGGCTGTTACACTGGCTTCCTGAAATTACTCAGGATCGCGTGGAATCCTCTGGTGTAGGCAAAGGATCGGGGAGGATCCCTCTGTCACCACCGCCATTCTTCACAAGGCAGCTGCTCCTAGGGCCATACTTAGTCTACACCCCTCTACTCATCAGTCCCTGGCACAGATAACTCCAGGGACCGTACCGTGGCCTGCTGGTGCGTCTTCATCCAGACAGCTGTAATTCTGGGCTCAGAAAGACGATTCTGCTTCTCATCTTCTTTTAATATTTCCTTCCCTTTCAATTTTGTTCCCATCACCTTAATAATTGTGTCTCTGGATTGTTCAATTCCACAATTAAGCCACTGCTGTTCACAACTGGCCTATCACCAGCTAGGATTAAGATTCATTTCCAATCAGAGGGTTTTCCCCCCATTTCCCCCTGCTTTTTATTCCCAAACTGAATTTGCATCACAAAAAAATTAAACAAAAGCAGCTTTCTGAATCTCCACTCATTACCCCCATTACATGTGTTAACGTCATTATCCTCAGCTGAAGGCAGGACCAGCCTCGAATGTCTCGGCGCGTTTGTGGGCCTCTTGCTATATTAGTTTAGAAAATTGCTTTAATGCAGATGCTTTTAGAGGTTTAAAATCTACCATGGCATTACGAGCTATATAATGCTGTACATTTTTTAATCTAATGGAGCATTTATTTTATTTTATTAAAAAAAAAAACGCATTGCACTGAAATAAAAAATGCATGCCTCTGGTAAGGAAGGTTAAAATGCGAGTGGGGAAAAATGCAGACTTTGCTTCTGACTGGCAGGTTCTCTCCACTCCCTTCTTTTCCTCCCTGAAGGAGAAATTGTTCTTCTGGAAACCAGAGCCTGGAGGCTCTAAATGAGACTAAGGCCCCAGACTTGGTTGGATGCGGACAAGTTCAGGATGTGGGGGGAGGGGCACTGTATCCCATTGACACAGGGATAGGAAAGGGTCCTATATCACTTGGGGTTGTAAGCAAAGACAAAGCTCGCTATTCATGAGCACGGTGAAGCACAGGTTCAGGGGCAATTACCAAATTTCTATATTCATAGAAACCCAGTTCCCCAGGAGAGAAAGGTTCGGGTAGAAAAGACAAGAAGTGATGGTGTCTTACGGAAATAATAGTTTTGAACAATTACATAGACGCTGCTCTTTTTCTGCTTCTGCATGTTGATGACAGGAAATGACACTTTGTTAGGTTTTTACTTATTATTATTATCATCATCGAAGTGCACGAATGCCAGCAGCATCTTTGCTGCTGTCCCAGGGATCCACTCATCCTGCCAGTCCAGAGTGGCAAAGGCTCCATCACTCCCCCCCCATCATTCTGCACAGCAAACCGGGAAGAACAGAGCAAGGAGAATGAGGCTTCCGAGGCTCTGCCTTTGACCCTCCTCTGGTACCTTGGACCTCTCCTTCCCCTTATCTCTTCAAGCCTTGCTACCTTTCCGGGTCTGGGTTAATAAATACTTTTCTCGGGGCCCTTTGTGAGGAGAAGTGGCTAAGACCTGAAGAGTCTGAAGTTTTCTCCAGCCCCACAACTTTCTACAGGATTAACACAAACACAAATAATTAAGTATTCCTAAAGGGGGAGTCATACAGTTAAGACTGCCTGCCTTAGTTTCCCCATGGATCTTCACCCTTCTGTTCTTGTTGTCTCCTTCCAGTCCCATGTCTAACCAGTCCTCACGTGCCCAGGCTGGAGGTCTCCCTGTATCGTCCCCCCTTACACCATCAGCCCGTGGATGACCGGCATCTCCCAGGAAGGTTGGGGAGAGCCCCACTCCCATGGCCATTGAGGCTGATTTATAGCAGTTAGAAAAGAGGTCAGTGCTTGATTGAGCTTAATAGATCCATTAATTACACCAAACCAAACAAACACAATGAACATAAAAATTTACAGCCTCTGCAAGCGGTTCGGATGCGCCCCTTGTTGGGCCTTGACAGGTTCCGGAGAATTCATCCATCTTCACACTTTGTACACCTATGGTGTGTGGAGACCGTGGCAAGTGGGGCTGGGGATAGAATGACCACACTGCCCAGACCCTGAAGCCCCCTCTCTGTCTCTGTTCTGCCTCCCAGAAGTCTGCAGAGCAGTTCAGCACAGTGGTCAGAGCGTGGTGTTACCCTTCAAACTCTGATTCTGACTCTAGCTAACTGGGTGGTGCAGATCATGTCCACACATCTTGCTGAGTGACCTAGAAGTCATCAAACTAAACACATCTGGTTTCTCCCAGGAGAAAAATAAGAAAGGCTACAAGGGATTGCCTAGAACTGTGGAGCCATGCAGCAACCAGCTGGGATGGGAACCCTGTCCCCTGACCACAGTGGTCTGTCACACCTCATCAGACACGCACTGTGCTCAGAACCAAAGGAAATTGGGACCAGGAAGAAAATAGAGCCAAGCAGGAAGAGATAGGAATAGCAAACAGAAAGCTTATGTAGCTTCATCTGTCAGTTAAAACCAAGGGCTAGGGAAGTGGCACAGTGGGGAAGAACACTTGATGTAAAAGCAAGAGGACCCGAGTTCAAATCCCCAGCACCTGATAAAAGTCAGGAATGGAGGCAGAGCAGGCAGATCCCAGAACCCACTAGTCAACCAGCCTGTCCAAAAATGGTGAGCTTTAGGTTTAGTAAGAGACCATGTGTCAAAACGTAGGGTGGAGAGGGAGAGAGGAAGACCCCTGATTCCTCACTCTGACCTATGCATGCACACCCATCCTCACTTCTTATAAAACCAAAACCACAGCAAAGCCAGCCAGCAAAAGACCCAAACCAATGGAGTTTTGCTCTGTTTTGGTTTTTGTTTTAGGGTTGTTTAAGTTGACCCGCTGATGTGAGTACTCCCCCTTCCAGACCTTCCCATAAGCTGTTTGCTCTCTGTCTGCAAGGCTCTCCTTTCCTGTTCCCTCAACCAAGCCTGTCTGAAGAGTCAGACAAGTTTTGTTTGTTCACTAGCTTTCCTCATTGCTCCCAAGATCTCTCAGGAAAAATAGGCCATCCTGGCTTCTCTGCACCCCTCAGCACCTGCCATCATCTGTCCTCAGTTTAGTTAGTGTTACCCACTGTGACTTTGTTGTCTTCCTCCCTCCCTCCTTCCCCCTCCCTTTCTCCCTCTCTTCCTCCCTCCAGCTCTCCCCTTCTCTCCCTCCCCCTCTCTCCAGGCTTCCATATAGCTGAAGCTGGCTTTGAGCTCCCCTCCTCCTGTTTCCTCCTCCTCCCTCCCAAGTGGTGGGATTGCAGGCTATAAGCACCACATCTGGCTGTTGGTCATTCTTGTTCACAAGATCTACTTTGACCCTCTGTCATGTGGGGCCCTGGAGATACGGTGATGGCCTCCATGTTCATCCTTCTTGCCCTCATGAAACTTGGGATCTGATGATATTTAATTTTATCATGTGCAGTTTTAAACACTGTGCTCAGCCCAAGGCTTAGGGTGCCTAGAGGGTCAGAGGCTGTCTGCTGTGTACTTTCAGAGAGCGGGGCAGAAGTGATGTTCCTGCCCAGAGCTCACCCACAGGGTCGCACAAGCCTGGGGCACACTAAGATACCCACTCAGAGCAGTTTAACCACATATCAACCCCTGCCCTCCCCCAATCCATTTTTCTATTCTCAGATATCAATTCCTGGTCAGTCATTCAGCCCACAAGACCCTGAAAATAGATTGAAATTATTGCTTTATTTCCCATCCAGCTCAGGGTGTTGATTTATGCTGCCCAAACAATCAAGTCTTTATCTCCGTCACCCAGCGGCATTAGCAGCAATCTATCATGTTTTACTTCCTTCTTTTGCTACTAGCTGCTGGTGCTCGGTGGCTGTGTCCCTCTCAGAGAGCTACAACCACAAGTGGGCATGAACAATAATGGGAGCAAAGGCCAGGGTGCGTCCTGACAGCCCGGAGTCAGGGGGCAGGATGATGCCTATCCCGGAGATGCTCTTGCCTTGTTGCCACTGGGGAAAGATCTGCCAGTGCATTGCGCGGGGGGGGGGGGGGGGTTTGTGTCCTTCGCCAGCTGAATAACCCCTGAGAAAATTAGAGCCCCTCTCTGGGCGCTTATGTCTTTCCCTCTGACTGTCTCTGACCATGAGTTTCAGGGAGGTCTGGAGGACACAGTGAAGACAGATTATGTGCCTGTCCCCATAGAAGAGCTTCAAGGTGTGCTCTGTAGGTGTGTGATCTGACCAAGTCTTCCCTCACCCTCCCTGACTTTCAGTGAGATTAGCTGTGACCATGTCATAGCCATGGGCTCTATGGAAGCTGCATTCCTTCCTCCTACACCCCTCAGAACAGGTGCACACACCTGCCGGAGGGAAGGCACCCCAAAGTGCCAACCGTATCTGAGGAGGGATGCTTCCCCAGGTTAGGAGTCCAGACCCTGCTCACTGCCTGCTTGGGAGCTACGAAGATCTTTTAAATTAATGAACTAAATGGCTGGGGTTAATATAAAGCCAAACAAAAGAAGTGGAATACTTGTATTCCACTTTAAAATTAAATGAAATCCTTATTTGGGGTGCACCAATAAGGTTTGTTAACCACAGGTACCTGACTTGTCCGTGTGCTGCCCATGGCTGCCGAGGCTAGCACCACAGCAGACGGAGTGTTCAGGACTGAGCCTGAAAAGCCTGACAATGTTCTTTCTGATTCTTTTTCAGAAAAGGCCTGGCTATCCTTGGGCCCATGATTGGGGATGCCAAGCCAACAGTGCTTTCCTGTTAGTCTGGCAGGACTTTCTAGAGACTTGTAGACAAAGAACAGGTGTCCTAGGGATTTCTATCAGCTAAAGCAATTGTGGTGCGGCCAGTGAGATGGCTCAGTGGGTAAAAGGGCTTGCCTGGTGACCGGAGTTTGATACACAGAACCCACATAAAAATGGAAGGAAAGAACTAGATCTTCAGATCTCAACATGTTCATCCTACCCTCCTCCACCCTGTCTAAGACACACACACACACACACACACACACACACACACACACACACACACACAGAGAGAGAGAGAGAGAGAGAGAGAGAGAGAGAGAGAGAGAGAGAGAGAGAGAGAGAAAGAGGCAGACAAACACATACACAGACAGGCAGACACACACAGAGACAGACAGACAGACACAGAGACAGACAGACACATACACGCAGACCCACAGACATATACATAGACATGCATATGTGTGCACACACACAGACAGACAGGCACACACACAGACCCACAGACATACATGCAGGGATGCATACATGTACATACCCCCGCCCCCACAAACACACACTCGAGTACATACTCGTGTGCACACACCTTTTAAATTAAGAAACAGAGAGGGGGGCAGGGGGTTGGAATAAGAGGCAGTCCTGAGCCTCCAGGCTCAGAATCACCTACTCTAGTCCTGTGCATGCATGTGGTCGCCCAGCTTTTCTCAGGCTCCGCCCATTCCACTCTGCACCCACACTCATGGTCTATCAGTCTCACCCTGCAAGGGCCACCTCCTTCCACAAGCCTTGCCTCCCCCACCCAGAAGAGTGTGATCCCCTTGGAGGCCCCTGTATACTTCATATCACTCATGTTCTCCTCCGTGGGGACAACAAATTGGTTTCATCTCAGGCTTGTTCCAATTGACTGGAGGTGGCTTCCTGTGTTGATAAGGTTTGTGCGGTTGTTTGGGAGTGCGGGGGTGGGGGATAAAAAAGGGACAGCTGCTGTGGGTATGAGAAGGGGGAGCCCATGCTCTCATCTTGTTTGCCCTACTCTAGTATGTATCCTAGTTGCTGAAAGCGTCTAGAGACAATGGTCTGTCAGGCCAGTCCCTGTGACACACACACACACACCCTACCCTCCAGTGTCCCGACACAGAGCTAGACTCAGAACATTCAGGGTCACTGTTTGGGAGACAATGTTCTAAAACCAGGCTTTTCAGATGTCCCCTGGCAACTGGCCGTTAAATACACCCATGTGGCTGGGCCAGGCACTGAGTGGGATGCAGGGAGCCCCGAACCAGCCCTACTCTCAGACCCAGGCTGGGAAGAAAAGCTGAGCAACACCCAGGTGGAATCATGGCATTTACATAGCAAACAATACCCAGGTGTGGCAGTATGTCAACAAGTCCCGGCTCAGCAGCTCCCAAGTCTCCACATACTTGAAATGTTTGCCACATGCCAGGCATTAATATTTTAACAGCTGCGCATTCGTGGCAGGCAGAGCAGTGTCCGGAACACAGCGTAAAAATTGAGTGATAATAGCCTGCCTGTATGCTGTATGCGAGGTCAGCGGGGCACTGGCATGCCTGATCTTCTGCAGGGGTGGCCTGAGCTCTCTCCCAGTGCTCTCCTGTGCTTTCTCCCTCTCCCAGCCAGCCCCAGAGGCCAGGGCAGTAGGCTGCCAGGAAACTGCCCTATGGTAAGGGCTCCTGGCCTGCATGCCCCAGGTGGCTCTGAGGACCCTCTGTGGGTCACTACATTTAGTGGGGTGGGGACATTTAAGTGTGTGCACAGGACGACAGGTCCAGTTCCAGCATAACCAAATGACTTCTTGCCTTTGTCCAGCTTTGAGAATTTGAAATCTAGTACAGGCCACCTTGGGGCAGAGGTGAGAAGAAAGGTTTCCTGGATGACAGAATGAATCCATGGAACAGAGCAACGACCAAATTCCCAACAAGCCTTGAGACAGGAAATGCATAGCTTAGGAGAAAGTGCATGTCCCTATTAAATATGGTTCAGACACAAACAAGATGAACACTCACAGTAGAGGACTTTAAAAAGTTCTCTCTGGTTAGAAAGCCCCAGAAGCCATCTGTTCTTGCGAGCTTGGCCTACAACTCCTCCCATAAGACAGCACGGGGACTGCGATTATCTACTAATACCAACCAGTATTTAGTAAGTACATACTACGTTCCAGGTCTGTGACAGGCCAGACAGAAAGTAGCTTCAGCTTCATAGACCACATCCCAATACTGTGGCTTTAGCTAGAGAGTAATTCGGATCACACTTGCTGAAAAGCAAATGGCTGTGCTCAAATACAACTTTATGTACAAAGCCCACGGTGTATGGTTTGGTGTGCATCCACTCAAAGCTCATGTGTTAAGGGCTGGGTACCCAGATTAGGCATTGCTGTAAGATCCTTAAGGGGTGGGGCCTCGTGGGAGGTTTTAGATCATTGGGATGTGCCCTTGAAAGGGACTATAGGACATTGGTCTCTTCGACTTTCTTCCCTTAGTGATCACAAGATGACCTGTTTCCCTGTCACAGGCTTTCACCTAGGGGCACTAGCTTGTCACCATCCCCAAAGCAAGGAGGCCAAGTGACTGTGACTGAGCTATGAGCCAAAATAAACCTTCTGTCTTTTGTTTGTTTTTTTTTTTTTAATTTGTGTGTGTGTGTGTGTGTGCATGCGCACACACATAGGCCAGAGGTTGACAGTAAATGTTTTCCCCTATTGTTGTGCATTCAAATTAAAAATTGTATGTGTATGGGTGTTTTGCTTCCATGTTTGTATGTACATTTTATGTGTGCAGTACCTGAGGAGGCCAGAAGCAGAAGTCAGATTCCCTGGACTTGGAGCCACCACATGAATGCTTCTGGATCCACTGGAAGAGCAGCAAACACTCTTAGCTGCTGAGCCATCTCTCCAGCCTCTCCACTTTATTTTTTGAGATAGAGTCTCTCGCTGAACCTGGAGCTCACTACTTTGTCTAGACCAGGTGGGCACTGAGTCCCAGGGCTCCCCCTGTATCCATCTCCCTAGCACTGGGATGATGGATATTTACCACTGCACCAGGTTCTTTATGTGAGTGCTGGAGATCTAAACTAAAGTTTCCATACTTGCATGGCTTGCAAACACTTTACCAGCTGAGTCATCTCTTTAGCCTCTCAACCTTTCTTGTTTTTAAGTCAATTGTCTCAGGTGTTTTGTCACAGTTATGGGAAGCTGGCCAGCACACAGGTAGTAGTTTGCCAGCCTGTGTTCTTTGTGTTATTCTCTCATATTCTACATATATCATCTAGTTTAGCCCTGATAATCACCCCAGGTGAGTGTGTTTTTGTACCTCCTTTTAACAATAAGCAATCTCAAGGTTGGGGTTTGGCACCTCACTAAGATTATGGGGTTACTAAGAATCATAACTAGAATTTGAACTATTGTAATACTCTAGTGAAGAGTCATATATAATATATATATACACATCACATATGTAAAAATTATATGTATATTAAATATACATAGATAAGCAACAGGTGACAGCTGTTGGGTGATTATGAGATAACAGATACTCTTCTGAAAGCTTTGTTACAATTACATTACTACGCCTGTTGTACAGATGATGAAACTGAGTCCAGAGAGGTGAAGGCACTTGCCCAGGAACACACAGCTTAGCAGCAGAAAGAAAGGATCTTTCCTTTTCTCTTTCTTTCTCTTCTTCCTTTCCAGCCGTGTGTGTCTGACATAGGTCAGGAGCTCAGGCCTCTCCCCTGCTGCTTGAGTTCCCAGTTCAGCTTACTTGGGGCATCAGAGGCAGACAGTACTTGAAATACAGATGTCAAATCCACTGCCTGCATCCCTGCAGCTTCAGGGACTGCCCCATCAGGTCTCAGTCAATTTGTTCCTCTGAGTCCAGGAAGCAGAACTCTGGGTGGTCCTTGGAGGGACAAAGCCCGTACCTGGTTGCCTGCCCTTGTGGAGTCAGTGTGACCCGCCCAGCACTGGAGCTGTCAGCTGAGCTCCAGCAGTGCTTGCCTCTCACAGTGACACTAGGCGTCCAGGTACAGAGCAGATAGCAATTTTCCTCTTTACTTATTGGCGCAAGACGAATCAGCGAGCCTGACAGGGCCCCAAACAAGCTGTCAGGAACTTCTAATTAGGGCTGAGCGGTTTAGAGAGTGCACACGCCCTTCCAGCCTTGGAATTAGCAGGACAAAGTACTCAGATGGAGTCAGGCTGAAAGCAAAGCCTGCCTGGGGCTGCAGAGACAGGGAGCTGAAGCAGGAGTGTGCTTGCTCCCCTACAACAGAACAGGCTCTTTTAAGGCCTGCTGGCCTTTTCTCTAAGGCTCAGAAATACTTGGATGAAGAAGAGGGGTGGGACCAGATACCACGCCCCTGCAAAGTCCTGCTCTCCTTGGCTTACTTGTCTAAGCGCATGCTGAGTCCTAGAGAGGTGGCAGGGAGGTTTATGTCTTGGATTTGAATGAGATCAATAAAACCTAATCCCTGGCTCCAATTCCTCTTCTGTAGTGTGGCCTAGTGGGCAGCAGGTAGAGCAAAAGTGGCACCTCCCTCAAATGGAGGCCGAGACGTCCTGGGGGGGGGGGGCTCGTGAGGGCTTCCAGGGCTACTGCAGAGCGCCAAGCACAGTGCCCTGCACAAGGCAGCGCTTAAGGAGCAAATGCCAACTTTGTTACTGAGGGCCTTTGTCACCAAAGAAACTTCCAAAGGAAAAGCTGACTGGCCCTCACTCATTCAAGTTTTATCCTTAAACCCACCCAAGTCGTAGGTGTCATGACCCACATCATACAAATGAAACTGAAACTAGAGAAACTGGTGTCAGAAAAGTGTCAGGTTCTGCATGCAAATGCTTCCCGCAACAGTCTCAGGCTAAGCGAGCTGTGTGCTATTTCGTCCCAATGTTCAATTACTGGTGTGTCTTTAAGGATTCTCCTTCAAACTGGGCTAAAATGTGCTGCAGCTGCTGCTCATCTGTCCTAAGTCTACTCTTTGGGGACCCATGGCAAGTCTAGTCCTGCCCTCCCCCCACCCCATGTCAGGGACCGCTCCTTCTCTCCCAACCAGTGTTGGTCATTTCAGCTAGGAACTGAAACCCAGGTCCTCTTCAAGAATAGCAAGCACTGTTCATCACTAAGCCATCTCTCCAGTCCCTAACAATCTGTTTTCTCGTTATCACAATCCTACACAGCTAAACACCCTTACTGGCTTCAGGGCATTCACAACCATCATCTACACCTACATTAAAGTCTCTGATGGCATCTTGGGAAGAATGTCCCCTCCCTCCAGTGTATCTCAGCGTAACAGGCTCACAATGGTCAAGTCCTTGGGACCAGAAGAAGGTGATCTCCGAGAATTCAAGGCCAGCCTAGACTACAGTCTGTATCCATCCCTCCAGAGTGACCTGGTACATCAAGTCTTCACCTCTTCTACTAGAATTGCTTAGATTCTCATCCTAGATCCAGAACATTGCTTTGCTTTTTTGTTTTGTCTTTGTTTTATTTACTTGTATTTCATAAAGAAAGGCTTGCTTGTCTCCAGGAATCCTATCCTGCTTTCTGGCCATTCTCTCTTTCTTCCCTTTAGATCCAAATGATCTGTGCCATGGTTGTTAGAAGCCAGCCTGGGCCTAAGGTGAGCTCAGCCATGGGTCATTTGCCATGTTCATCCAGGTTTCCCCTTTGAGGAACCAAACCACATTTGCCTTGCTCCCACTTAGAACCCTTTCTCCAGTTTGGGTCAGTTCCCCCAGGGGGTTAGCAACTGCAGCTGCTGAGTCTCCCCTCACTATCCTGGAGGGAAGGAGAGGACAGAGCAGAAGACATACCTATTGGGCATAGGGCATCAACTGGTGCACTTGGCTTTGCTCTCAGACTGAGGAGAAAGGACCCAGCCAGAGCTGAATCCCTTTCTTTACCTCCCATTAGCACCAGAAACCCACAACTACTTCCTTATTCTGTTCTTGAGGTAGGAAGATGGCCACAAGTTCAAGGCCAGCCTCAGCTACAGAGTAAGATCTCAACCTACCACAACAACAAACAAAACAAAAGTCCTCCCCCATTAAAGGTCACATCACTACCCGCTGGTGTCTCGACTCACCTGAAATTTAGCCTCCTTGACTTTTACCTTCTAGAAAACAATGAACTGACCCCAAGTCTCCTTTCAGTCTAATGAGAACAGCATGTCTTGTGGAGCTAAGGACATAGGACAAGTCACCTGCCTGCTCTGTCTAGTTTCCTCTGTGTAGACTAGCTATAATTCCCTGCAGGAAGCAGGAGATGGGCCCTGAGCCTGAACAAGAGGGACATGTCACAGAAGAGGAGGCAGGGCCGCTGGAGGAGGCAAGAGCTACACGCCACCTGTCCTTAGGAGGACGGGGATCTCCTCTTCCCGAGCTCTCCTGCTACTCTTTATTCATTAAAATGCTCAGATGCTGACTAACTTTATTTGCTCAATATTTATTTCACCAGCCTTGAAGCAGGAACAAGAGGCAGCGTGATTGAAAGGTTGTCTGGTTTCATTGTGGTTCCTGTAAGTAATTCTCCAGCCTCAGCGGAAACGGTGTTTTATAACTTGCCAGAGCAGATATCCCTTAGAGAATTGGAATAGATATTCCCATGTCACCTACACTGTCCTCTCCCCAACTCCCAGGCCTCTCCCACCCCCACAGTGCTCTCCACTCTGGAGCCCCGCTTTGGGGGAGGAGGGGAGACTGACCTGGAAGTGTCAGCCAGCAGCTACTCCCCTCCTGCCACAGGAATAGTCACAGACACCTGCTCCCACTGCAAAAAGCAAGGAACTCAGGGGGACAGGAGAAGGTGACTCTTTGGGTTTCCCCTAAGGGCTGGGCTTGTGGAGTTGGGTGCAGCCTCGGAGGGAGCAGGGAAGGCTAGGTGCTTTCTGGATGGCATTTGGAACAGGAGGAAACCGGTCTTGCCTCCCTGAGACCTTGATACAGTGAACTGAGAAGCTTCCAAACAGACAGGATGCTATGCTGGGGCCCACAGAGCAGGCAACTCCAGCTGTCTTAGGCTGTGCTCAGTCCATGCCATTGGAGACAGTCTTCTTAGATGGTGCAGTCCTCTGCTCCTGGCTCCTGTCAGGCTCACAGTGGGCCCATGGTGACTGTGCCCTTGCCCTTCCCTGGCAGCTCTTCTTCTGCAGTCTAGGCCTTTGGTGAGGACAGGAGGAGCTCTGTCCCGCCCCCACCACTGATCACAGCTCTGATTGTAATCGCCACGGCTCCCCCCCTTTACTGTTATGACTAAATCAAGTTGGGAGATTTATCTTCCACTTATCTTTCCCGTTTCCGCTCCCTGTCCGATCTGCACTGTTGAACACAGCAGAGCAAAAACATATCACCCATTCCGATCAGCGGCTATGCAGCCGAAAAACACCCCCTTCACATAAACCCGGCGACTGCCTTGTGGCCAGAGGGTTCTGTGGAAGGAGGTGGATCCTCTCCACAGAGCCTGGATTCAGAGAACCCCAAAGCCCAGCTTGAGGTGCCAGTTGAGCACTGATCAGGGGGTTTTGGAAGGGAATAGAGAGGGAGCTGGGAGCAGGCACCCCACACGGGGGCCTGACTTTTGCCTGAGCCAGACCAGGCCTGAACCCTGTTCTAGCAGGGCCTCTGCAGCCTTCCCAGGACCTTTCCTTGGACCCGCTGAGGTGGTAGGAGAGTCAGACTAGTGTCTGACATCCTCCATCCAGGTTGGGCAGCAAGTTGGCCATCCTCTTTGGGAACTGTCCCTCTCAAGACACCACCTACCAGGGGCAGGACAACACAGAGGGTAAAGAATGGGGCAAAAAGCCTGGGCAAGCTGCTTGCTGTCCTTGAGCCTCAGTTTTCATATTTGCAAAAGGGTTAATGATCTCCATTATTGTGAAGATTAATGAGGGGGTTTTGTTTGGTTGGGGGGGTGCTTTATGTGAGGAGCTTTTTTCTCTTGAAGGTGGCTAGCCTGCCAAGGAAAGACCCTGCTGCATTCCAAGAACTTGATGACCCAGACTGGCTGACCCCTCCCTCCTTTCCTTCAGTCCTTTTGTCCCCGCCATTGAGTCAAACTGAATGGGATGAGACACAGTCCTGCCTTAGAATACAAAAACTGAAGTGAACTTGCTGCCCTGTGTGCTCGATAGCACCCTATCGCTTAGCTGGGTTAATTTCATCTCATTCTGGCATTTCTTTGTGTGACACCAAGGATACTCTTTCCCAACATTAAGGAAACTGCATTTAAACTGGATTCTACAGGAGGTGGGAATAAGGGAGACATCACTTTGGGTCAGTTGTTATTCAAGGGTTCAAAGGAAATCATTTAATTTCTTTATTTGTTCCATTTTAAGTTTTGTTTATACAGATGTGAGGCCACTTGGTACCTCCTGAGCCAAGGCAAAATGGCCCAGAACATTTTCTCTGCACATTTGCCATGCCTTCCTTGTTATAAGATCCAGGAATAAAAATGGCCAGCCCTGTGTCCCTCAGAACTAAAGGTCTTTCAGGAAGTGAGAGTGACAAGAGCTCAGGTCCTTTTCCCTGAGACCATCTCTTGGGGAAAAAAAAACCCAGAAAACAAACAATAACAACAACAACAAACAGTGGCCCTGATAATGGGATTGAAATTATGTTGTAGCTTTGTTGTTAATTTTCTGAGACAGGGTCTCACTTTGTAACCCAGACTGACTTCTGGTTCTCCTTTTCCCTGCCTCTGCTTCCCAAGTTCTGCGGTTGTAAATGCACCACTACTCTCAACATTATTGACGTTTTGGTGGCAGGAAAAGACCCTGAGAGCCCCACAGTGAGAAGATTGGGCAGTGGGTCAGGGGACTGGCTCAAACACAAGCATCAGTGGGCAGTGGGTCAGGGGACTGGCTCAAACACCAGCGTCAATGGGCAGTGGGTCAGGGGACCCGCTCAAACACCAGCGTCAGTGTAGGCATGGCAGGGATGGTGGGACAAAAGCCTTGACATCCAGGTGTGGGGGGCCTGCAAGACAGTTGGGCCAGCCAAAGCAGTCCTGAGGTCTCCTCGGAGCAGCAGCCAAAGTCACCGCAGGGTGAGAAGCAGATGTGATTAGGTGTTGCTGCTGTGTCCAGCCCCTGCGGCTCCTGTTCACACTCTGAGTGTGCACTCTAGTGACTACCAGGGCCGAATGGCCCCATGCTAGTCCATTCATCGGCTCATGAGACTCTGTTTTAGAAAAACCCCATTAAGTGGATACAGCTCTTATCTCAACATTATATATGAAGGATAGAGACACACAGTCTTGACATGATTTATCCAAGGTCATACAACTAGTACACAGAAAAGCCAGGATTTGAGCCCAAAGCTCACTGTTGTCACGAAATGATGGCATTATAATGGAACAATGTAAAGTTCTCTCTCTCCAGTATCCACCCCAATTCTAACCACCTAGGCTGTGTTCACCCTTTGCAAAGTAATGGGATTATAGATAAGACTCAGGAAAATTGTAGGCACTGCTCAGGGGCCGGCAATGATATATAGCCTTTCCTTTCCCCCCCCCCCCCCAAGCACCCATATTCTCCACCTTCCTCAAGAAAAACTACTTCTCCAGAAAGGCACCTAACCTAATTAACTCACCTAACTGGAGTGCAGTGGCTGGGCCGAGAGGAATATGCCTGCTGCTGATCTGTCTTCTAACTTCAGACGATTCTTGTTTTTTTTTTTTTTTTGGTTTTTTCGAGACAGGGTTTCTCTGTGTAGCCCTAGCTGTCCTGTAACTCACTCTGTAGACCAGGCTGGCCTCGAATTCAGAAATCCACCTGCCTCTGCCTCCCAAGTGCTGGGATTAAAGGCGTGCGCCACCACTGCCCGGCCAGATGATTCTTAAGTCAGAGGAATGACACTATTATTGTGGACTCTGGGTGAGGAGGAGCAGCCTGGCAGATGGTGGGAAGGGTTGAGCGTCCTGATGCTCATGTCTGAACACTAGTCAGGGGCAGAGCCTGATTGTGGCTCCTCACTTCCTACCTCCAGAAACTCTCTGGTTCCTTTCTTTGCTTATATTTTATCTATGACTTCTGTTGGGAATGATGGCTTAGGACAGTAAGTAATGTATGAACAACACAAAGTACCCATAAAGTAGAAGGAGACACAGTGTGCTTTGGGTCAAGGGGGTCAGAATCACAGGGCTCTCATCCTTTGGAAGATAACTCTCACACCAGGAAAGGACTGCAGATGGCGAGTGTCTTCACTTGCTGAGCCCTCTCACCAGCCCCTGGTCCTTGAGAATGTTTTGTGGCTCTTAAGATCCTCTGAGGCCAGAGATGATGACCCACCATGAGCTGAACTGTCTTCCCTGTCACCAGCCTTAGCACCCACAGGCTCTACCCTGCTGATACCTACTTCCGGTCCCTGATGCTGACTCCTGGTTTGTGCTCTGTCCTCATCACGTCCCGTCAGCCAAGCAGACGAAGATAGTCGCTCCAGCTGGCTGGTTACCTCCTGATACTTGTCAGGCCTCCCTGCAGTGGGCTGCACTGAGCTCTGAGTTCAGGTGAGGAGCACAAGTGGCGTGAGGACTTGGTGATAGGAAGAAAGCAGCAGACAAGGGTCAGAGCCAGAGAGGACACGGCTTCGTCCTGAGTACTGCGTGACTTTGGCCAAGGTCTTCCATGTTCAGGGTCCCAACCTGCTTACACACAGCAGAGAGAGCTGTGTTGTGCCTTACATACCAAGCCAGAGGTGGACTTTGTCCCTTATAAGACTTTGTAAATGTCTGTGTCAGGATCAGAGCTATTATAAACTACATCCTCTTAGTTCCAAGTCTGTCTACAAGTCTGAGGGTCTCTATGGACTTGTCTTTATCTGATGACATTCTTTTTTCCTTTTTTTTTTTTTTTTTGGCCATGAAGGTATCTTTACACCTTCTTGTCCTACGCCACCTACAAGTGGCCTGGTCACAATGAGCACTGTTACAGTTGCTCATCAGAGACATAACTGCCTGCCTCTAGACTCCTTGCCCCAGTATCCTGAAAGAATCCAGGAGCAAGATGAATCCTGGAACAAGCTATGCCTGCAACCCAACCTGCCCCAGCTAAGCAAGGCAAATATGACTGCACCAATATCATCTGCCATGTAGGACCAGGCCAGGCTCCTGGGACCCTGTGTGGAAGATCCAGGGCTCAGCAGGAACTCTACTCTGCTTCTGCATACTAACAATACACAATCTAAAAAGAAAACTAAGAAATAACTCAGTTACAATCCAGGAGGATATGCTGAAGAACCAGAGGCAGGAGAATCCCAAGGCTGGCCTGGGGCAGAGGGATGGCTCAGCGGGTAATACTATTTGCCACCTAAGCTGGACAACTCAAGTTCCATCCTCAGGTCCCACTTGATGGAAGGAGAGAACCAACTCTTCAAAGTTGTCCTCTGACCTCCATATGCATACTGTGGCATTGTACCCTCCCCCACATATAAATATAAAATAAATAGGTGTAAAAATTTAAAATAAAAAGAAATAACTTCAATTTCAATAGCATCCAGCAGAATGAAATACTTAGGAGTAGTTTTACCTTGAAAAGCACAAAACATCATTGGGGAAATGGAGTGATTTAAATAAATAGAAAGCTACCCCATGTTCACAGACTGAGAGACTTCCTGAAGTTAGGACAGAGATATGAGGACGGGCCACAGGGGCCATGTGAAGGCTGCCATTCTGTGCCACATCGTCCTCCTTGAGATGAGATGTGTTCCCTGTAAGGTTAAAACCAGGTCCAGAAAGGGTACACAGAGTGCCCAAGGTCCCTGAAATGGGGACAGTCTTACAGCACTGTGGTTTGTAAATTCTGTCTTGTGAAGTTATGGGCTTTCCAAGGACCTCCTTAAGGCTCTGTCACAGAACAGGGAACAGAAGCAAGAAAGAGACCCAGCAGGTAACATTCAGGGCCCCCGCTATTGACGGTTTCAGCTCAAGCAGCCTCTTTTGTGTTTTATATGTAAAGGCTCTGTGTCAGAGTCCATCAACACAAGAAATTTGCTGCCTTAAAATGCTGTTGCTGAACATGGTGATGTCTTTAAGCCCAGCACCAGAGAGGCAGAGACAGATGGATCTCTGGGACTTTAAAGCCACTGTTGTCTACATAGTAAGCTCTAGACCAATCAGGACTAAATAATGAAACTCTGTCTCAAAAAGAAAAAGAAAAACCATCATGGCAAGGTACTGATACATCTCCATAGCTCCCAAATCTCGTTGGACATATAGATACAAGTCATTGAATAAAAACTAAGAATGCTTCCAGACGAAAGGGATAAAGGACCCCAGGCTTTGAGAAGCCAGCATCCCATTAGAGCAGGCAAATAGTTCCATAGCAACTACAGGAAGAGAAGGTGCTGCTGTAGCATATCATACGAGAGGTCAGAGTGGGGTGTTTTTGCTGCTGGATGGGCAGAGGGGGTCACTGTGGGTCATGTGAGCACAATGGGTTCAGCAGTGACCACTTCCATGATCATCAGTTACAGTCTGGGTAATGATGTGGACCGATGGAACCAAGGGTGCTGAGGAGAATGTTCTGTAGCTCCACTTGTGGGATGGTTTAGGAGGACAAGCAGCCAAGGGAGTTCTGACAGCAGAATGGCAGCTTAATACTATCAAATGGAAGCCAGAGGTACGTACAAAAGATCACAGACCAGACCAAGTAGGCTTCCGCCCAGGAAGCAAGGTTGGTTTAACACCAGAAACCAATTAATGTAATACTCAGCATCAAGAGAGTATAGGACACAAGCAACGTGATCATCTCAACACACACACACACACACACACACACACACACACACACACACACACACACACAAGAATTTGACAAAATAAGACATTTTTCTAATAAAAACACTCAGTAGACTAGGAGTAGAAGGAAATTTTATCAACCTGATAGAAGGAATCTGAAAAGGCCTTAATTAACACCCTACTGGCTGGTGAGTGAGCGGATACATCCCCCTTTAGACCTTTCTCACCACTCCCATTAGCATTGTATAGAGATTCTAGGCAGGGTAAATAGGCAACACACAATGAAATAAAATACATCTTGATTAGAAAAGAGGAACTGGAACTCACCATCTGCCTGTGACAGGGTCATATATCTAGAAAACACTAAAGAACCCTCTGAAACTTACACTGTCTTTGTAAAGGTTTCAGAGGTACCATGTCAGTGTGCAAAGCCCTGCTTTATCTCTGTACACTAGCAATGAGCAACTCTAAAGTGAGATAAGAAATAGCTCCATTTGTAGGAACACCAGAAAGAATGAAATAGTTAGAAGTAATGTCTAACTTTAAAAGTACAAAGTATTATTGAAAGTCATTAATGCCTGGCGTGATGGCACACACCTTTAATCTCAGCACTCGGAAGGCAGAGGCAACGAGACTAGCCTGGTCTGTAGAGTGAGTTCTAGGACTGCCAGGGCTCTGTTACACAGAAAAATCCTGTCTCAAAACACCAAAGCAAAAAAAAAAACAAAAAAGAAGGAGGAGGAGGAGGAGGTGGAGGAGGAGGAGGAGGAGGAGGAGGAGGAGGAGGAGGAGGAGGAGGAGGAGGAGGAGGAGAAGGAGAAGGAGAGAAGAAAGGAAAGGAAAAGGAAAAGAAAGTCATTAAAGAAGCTGTGAACAAATAAAGAGGCATCCCATATCCAAACTCTGACCTAAAATTAAGACAACATGTCCCCCCAAATGGATCTACAGATTCAACAGCAGACACCCATATCTGAATTCCAGCTAGCTTCTTTGTGGAAACTGACAAGCTGCCCCTAAAATTTATTAAGACTTACTCTGGAGGCCATGAGAGCACTGGCTACTCTTTCAGAGGACCAGGGTTGGATTCCCAGCACTCAGGGGCTCACAAATGTCTACAGCCTCAGTTTTTAGGGATCCAATATTCTCTTCTGGCCTCTTGAGGTACCAGAAACATACATGGTGCAAGACATACATGCAGGCAAAACACTCCCATACATAAAGTAAAATAATTTTTTAAAAGCATGGTGTATATTTTAAAAAACAAGACTTACACTGCACACAGAGCAGCCCAAACAGTCCTGGGAAACAACCACAAAAAAACCCATCTTCTAACAAAGAACAGCAACAAGGGACAAACGCTAGAGGTGGCATTTTTTTCCCCCTGATTTTAAAACTGACTTCAATTCCTTCCAAGTCCTTCCCACCCTCTCTTCCCTTGATTACTTTGATCCCCCTTCTAAGTAGGACTGAAGCATCCACTCTTTAATCTTCCTTTCTCTTGAGCTTCATGTGGTCCGTGAGTTGTATCGTGAGTATTCCATGCTCTTTGCCTAATACCCACTTATCAATGAGTGCATACCATGTGAGATCTTTTGTGGCTGAGTTACCTCACTCAGGATGATATTTTCTAGATCCATCCATTTGCCAGGGAATTTCATGAAGTCATTGTTTTAAATAGCTGAGTAGTATTTTATTGCATAAATGTACCACATTTTCTGTATCCATTCCTCTGTTGAGGGACATCTGGGTTGTTTCCAGCCTCTGGCTACTATAAATATGGACCCCAATAGAGAAGTTAGGGGAAGGACTGAAGGAGCTGAAAGGGCCTTCTCTGGCATCAATGGGAGGGGAGGCCCTTGGTCCTGTGAAGGCTTGATGCCCCAGTATAGAGGAATGCTAGGGCAGTGAGGTGGGAGTGGGTAGGTGGGTGGGGGAGAATCCTTATAGAAGCAGGGTAAGAGGGGATGGGATAGGGGGTTTGCAGAGGGGAAACATGGAAAGAGAATAGCATTTGAAATGTAAATAAATAAAATAAAATAAATAAAGTTGAATGTGTGAAAGAAAGAAAGAGAGAGAGAGAAAGAAAGAAAGGAAAGAAAACTGACTTCAATGCCTCGGCAAACAAGGTACTGACATGTCAATACTTAGGGTAACAGGACAACAGCCAGGCACAGTGGCACATAGTTTTTATCACAGCACTTAAGAGGCAGAGGCAGGTGGATCTCTGTGAGTTTGAGACTCATCTGGTTTACATAGTGAATTCCAGACCAGCCAGAGCTATAGAGTGAGGCCCTGTCTCAAAGCAACAATGACAATGATAATAAAATTACAGTACTAGAACAGAAGTGAGAGTCCAGAAATAAACCCTCACAATCTTAGCAAGGATGCCAAGCCTGTTCAAACAAGAAAGGACAGTGTCAGTGATACCGCAATTGGATGTTTACAGGCAAAAGGATGGAGGTAGACCCCAACTTCACGCCATCGAAAAACTGAGTCAGAATGGACCAAAGACCCACATATCCCATCTAAAAATGCAGATTCTTAGAGCCCAAGAGATAAATCTGCAAGACCTCAGATTAGGGGATGGCTCCCTGGATAAGTACTAGCAACAGCCAGAAAAACAAACAACCTGTATTTCATCAAAATGAAGATGTCTTCTGCTTCAAAAAATACCATCAAGAAAGTAAAAGGACATGTCATAGAACAAGACAAAATTTCTTCAAAGTGAACACCCAGTAAGAGACTTGTCTTTAAAACAAGAATTCTCACAATTCAGTAACAAAAAGGCTTTTCAGTTAAAGAAAAATAAAAGTGGGTAAAGGATCAGCATAGACACTTCCTGGGCAATAAGTCCATAAAAAGATATTCAACATCATTAGCCATCAGGAAAGCAAAAGCTGAAAGCAATGGGTACCACCTCCTACCCACCACAGTGGAGAAAGAATAATTATGGCCCATCATGCTAGTCTTCTGGGACCTGTGTTACCTTTCTTAGCAAGAGGAAGCTGGTGGGTGTGACTGCACTAGGATCTTGAGATGAAGGCGCTGTTCTAGATAGCTAAGTTGGGTTTGGTGCAACAAGGGTCCTTCTCAGAGAAAAGGAAGGTAGGGGAGCCAGGGAAATATTTTCAAATCAGTACATCTTCAGGATTGTGGGAACATCAACACAATCCATTTTAAACTACCACCACCCAAAAAGAACAAGCATGCTCATTGGCACTCTGTCTCCACACCCCGCCCCCGCCCCTGCCTCCCGCCCCGCCCCCAGCCTTTGAACTGGGAATCGGAAAATGAAATGAGACAATGAAACTTGACCATGTTTCTCTCCATTTAGTTTGATGTTGGCCACTGGTTTGCTGTATATTGCTTTTACTATGTTTAGGTATGGTCCTTGAATTCCTGATCTTTCCAAGACTTTTATCATGAAGGGATGTTGAATTGTGTCAAATGCTTTTTCAGCATCTAATGAAATGACCATGTGGTTTTTTTCTTTGAGTTTGTTTATGTAGTGGATTACATTGATGGATTTCCAGGTATTGAACCATCCCTGCATCCCTGGGATGAAGCCTACTTGATCATGATGAATGATCGTTTTGATGTGTTCTTAGTTTCGGTTTGCAAGAATTTTATTGAATATTTTTGCATCGATATTCGTAGGGGAAATTGGTCTGAAGTTTTCTTTCTTTGTTGGGTCTTTGTGAGGTTTTGGTATCAGTGTTACTGTGGCCTTATAGAATGAATTGGGTAGCGTTCCTTCTGTTTCTATTTTGTGGAATAGATTGAACTTGAAGCAATCGCACTAAAATCAGGGACTAGACAAGGCTACCCTCTCTCTCCCTATCTATTCAATATAGTACTTGAAGTTCTAGCTAGAGCAATTAGACAACAAAAGGAGGTCAAAGGGATACAAATTGGAAAGGAAGAAATCAAAATATCACTCTTTGCAGATGATATGGTGGTATACTTAAGTGACCCGAAAAACTCCACCAGAGATCTGCTGCAGCTGATAAACAACTTCAGCAAAGTGGCCGGGTATAAAATTAACTCAAGCAAATCAGTAACCTTCCTATACTCGAAGGATAAACAGGCTGAGAAAGAAATTAGGGAAATGACACCCTTCACAATTGTCACAAACAATATAAAGTATCTTGGTGCGACTCTAACCAAACAAGTGAAAGATCTATATCAGAGAACTTCAAGTCTCTGAAGAAAGAAATCAAAGAAGACCTCAGAAGATGGAAAGATCTCCCATGGTCATGGATTGGCAGGATTAATATAGTTAAAATGACCATCTTGCTGAAAGCAATCTACAGATTCAATGCAATCCCCATCAAAATTCCAACTCAATTCTTCATAGACTTAGAAAGAGCAATTCTCAAATTCATATGGAAAAACAAAAAACCCAGGATAGCAAAAACTATTCTCAACAATAAAAGGACTTCTGGGGGAGTCAGTATCCCTGACCTCAAGCTGTACTACAGAGCAGTAGTGATAAAAACTGCAAGGTATTGGTACAGCGACAGGCAGGTAGATCAGTGTAATAGAATTGAAGACCCAGAAATGAACCCACATACTTACAGTCACTTGATCTTTGACAAAGGAGCTAAAACCATCCAGTGGAAAAAAGACAGCATTTTCAACAAATGGAGCTGGTTCAACTGGTGGTCTACATGTAGAAGAATGTGAATTGATCCATTCCTATCTCCCTGTACAAAGCTCAAGTTCAAGTGGATCAAGGACCTCCACATAAAACCAGATATACTGAATCTAATAGAGGAGAAAGTGGGGCAAAGTCTCAAACACATGGGCACAAGGGAAAAGTTCCTGAACAGAACACCAATGGCTTATGCTCTAAGATCAAGAATCGACAAATGGGACCTCATGAAATTCAAAGGACACTGTAAATAGGACAAAATGGCAACCAACAGATTGGAAAAAGATCTTTACCAATCCTATGTCTGATAGAGGGCTAATATCCAATATATACAAAGAACTCAAGAAGTTAGACTCCAGAAAACCAAATAACCCCATCAAAAAATGGGGAACGGAGCTAAACAGAGAATTCTCAACTGAGGAAACTTGTAGGGCTGAGAAGCATCTAAAGAAATGTTCAACATCCTTAGTCATCAGGGAAATGCAAATCAAAACAACCCTGAGATTCCACCTCACACCAGTCAGAATGGCTAAGATCAAAAACTCAGGTGACAGCAGATGCTGGCGAGGATGTGGAGAAAGAGGAACACTCCTCCATTGTTGGTGGGATTGCAAGCTGGTACAACCAC
>CM052706.1:72054090-72099394 GCA_028551405.1 Uromys caudimaculatus
TGCTGGCGAGGATGTGGAGAAAGAGGAACACTCCTCCATTGTTGGTGGGATTGCAAGCTGGTACAACCACTCTGGAAATCAGTTTGGTGGACCCTCAGAAAAATGGACATAATACTACCTGAGGACCCAGCTATACCACTCCTGGGCATATACCCAGAAGATGCTCCAACATGTAATAAAGACACATGCTCCACTATGTACATAGCAGCCATATTTATAATAGCCAGAAGCTGGAAACAACCCAGATGTCCCTCACCAGAGGAATGGATACAGAAAATGTGATACATTTACACAATGAGATACTACTCAGCTATTAAAAACAGTGACTTCATGAAATTCACAGCCAAATGGATGGAAGGTAACTCAGTCACAATAGAATGAACACTGTATGCACTCACTGATAAGTGGTTATTAACCCAAAAGTTCAGAATACCCAAGATTCACTGCACAGAAACCACTGGGCTGAGTGTGAGGTCCCAGATGGAGGAGTTGAAGAAGGGACTGAAGGAGATGAGGGAGTTTGCAGCCCCATGGAGGGAACAACAGTGTCAACTGGCCTGACTTCCCGATGCTCCTGGAGACTGGATCATCAACCAAAGAATACACAAGGAGGGACCCATGGTGCTGGCCACACATGTGGCAGAGGAGGGCCTTGTTAGCCATTAGGGGGAGGAGAGGCCCTTGGGCCTTAGGGTGTTAGATGCCTCAGTATAGGAGAATGCAAAGGAGGGAAGATGAGAGTGGGTGGGTGGGTGGGGGAATACCCTCATAGAGGCAGGGGAGAGCAGGGGATAGGGGGGTTCCAATGGGGAGATCTGGAAAGGGGGAAATATTTGAAATGTAAATAAAGTATCAAAAAACCCAAAAAACCAAAAACCAAACAAACAAAGAAAAAGAAACTTGACCGTGGCTATGGAGGTCAGAGTGATACAATTGCTGGGTCTGCAGTTGGAGGGGACCTTGAGCCAAGGACTGTGGGTGACTCAAAGAAACTGGAAGAGACAGGGAACAGAGTCCCCTCCACAAGCCTCCAGAAAGAACACTACTGCCAACACCTCAATTTCAGCCTCATGGCAACCTTGAGACTCCTGACTTCAGAGATAAAGAACCTGATTATTTAAGTCAAGGTCACACCACCCCTTATCCCTGAAAACTTCCTTGTCCTAGCTCTTAGAGAGCCTTCAAGGTCCCACTCAGGTGGCTCCCCAAGTGGCACTGGCCCTTGCTTATACTTCCTCAGACTCCCACGGCTCCTCAGAGGTCACTGCCTGCCACTTACCATTATGATAAATATCTCTTTCACGGTCTTTCATTTCCTCAAGGGTAGAAATCACCCAGTTCTTCTCATTATAGCCTTAGTACCCTGTGGGTTCTGGTACCCAGTGTTTGGGAATGGTCAGTACGTAGTAGTTTCTGGCACCTAGTAGGTGCTTGTGAATGATGGATTAAACAGGCTAGTAGTCTGTTTTTCTAGCCTCTCCCTGTGCGGAGTCAGCTACACAGAACATTAAGGAAACTCCCCAGACAACAGGTGGGGTGGGGGAGCACACACTCAAACAGCCCATGCAAGGCCATCTAGGCAGCAAATCTAGGTGCAAACCACACCTCAACCCTGCTCTCTCTAAGCTCAGGAGCCTGTGTCTAGAATTATTGTAGCACAGGATCAAAGATAATGCATCTCCCAAGTCTGTAGATACACAGAAGACTTCAAACAGGAGACTTTCAGGCTAAAGAATTTTGCAGACGAGAATAGCCTAACATTCACTGAGCATCTGTCTACTGTGCACAGGTTCAGTGCCAGAGGCTCGGGTCCATCTTGTATGCTGTATTCCTCACAATAAGCAAGAGCCCTTATTACTCACCATCTTTGAAATAAAAAACAGGCAGCAAGATGCCCAAGCTGGCATTGATAGTGACGTGGCAGGGGACAGCAGCCTGAGGCTGGTTCTGAGCACGTTGGTGTCCTATTTTTGGTTCTGCTGTGATTGAGGCAAAGGTCAGTATTGGGCGGGGGGCTGGATGCCTCTATTACACAAAGTGGCAGACCACATCCAACCCTCACTCTGGCTGTAGATGGAAGGTAGACTTCCAAGCAGGGCTAGAAGTTGTCAGGTGGGTGTGACCCTGCTCATCACTACTTAGACCATACTTAAAAAGTCTACTCTGGGCCTAGACCACACCCAGCACCTAGACAGGATGGACCACAAAGTGGCAGCAGGGCCAGATGTCCCCTTATTCCTCGGTGACATCATATGTCAACTATCCATGTTCCTGAGAAACACAAATGAAACTCAATAAAAGCCAGGATTTGTTATTATTTCCATTACCATTGTTATTAGTGTGGGTAAACTCTGCATGACTAACTTAGGAAAGAAAGACCCGCTTTCTTTTTCTAGATCCCATGAGCCTTGGTATGACAATATCTAAATATATATATATATATGCTTTAAAACATGCACTGCCCTGTGTTTTCTTCTAATTGTTCCCAGAGCCTCCAAGAGCTACACTGAAATTAAATGGGGCAATTATTTAGTCTGCAATTAAAGATTGCAACGATTTATTTTTAAATAGGAATATCATTATCATAGGGGTGAACTGGTACGAGAGGATAATAGAAGGGGCCGGTGGCCCTCTGCAGAGGCAGGAGGAGAATGAGGAGGCTGTGTGGGGCTGGCAGATCAGCACAGGAGCAGTGGTGGAGCTGGAGGTTAGAGGGCAGTGGGCTTGCAAAAGGTGTCTCAGCCTGGCCTTCCTGAGCCTCTTCCACACTCTATAGATCTGCCATTCCTGGCAGTCACCAGTCGCCATCTCGACTAGTCAAAGCCTCCATTTCCTCTAAGCATCTTGTTTTAGGCTTCTATTGCTGTGCTCAACACCATGACTAAAACCAACTTGAGGAAGAAAGGGTTTATTTTGGTTACAGTTCCACATCACAGTCCATCAAGAAGGGACATCAAGGAAGGGACTCAAAGTGCGAACCTAATCCTTCCAATCCTGTGGCTTATTGTTTGTTTTAAAACAAGGTCTCACTGTGTAGCTCTGGCTCTTCTGAATCTCTCTCTCTCTCTCTCTCTCTCTCTCTCTCTCTCTCTCTCTCTCTCTCTCTCTGTGTGTGTGTGTGTGTGTGTGTGTGTGTGTGTACATGTAGACCTGGCTGGCCTCAAATTCCCAATCCTGGGACTTTTGCTCCTACTGAAGCTGTACTTTCACCAATGGACTCTCATAGTTCCCAGCCTCAGCCTGACACCCTCATGCCTTCAAAGCCAGTGCCATCATGAAGCTCTTACAATATCACCAAGTTAAGCTGTCAGAATAAGGTACAGCTTTGACCTCTTCTGGATCATAGCTCTCCAGTATCAATTGTCTCAGCAAAGCTAAGGTCTCACTTCAGTGGCTCTTTTACACAAACAATCCCGTTAGAGTCTTTGCTTCCCTCCTTCGTCTTCGTTGCTCTCAACATTCTTATCTTCAAATCTCCCACACAACAGCCCACTGGGCTCTGAGCACTCAATGACTTTTCCAACCCAAAGTTCAGATCATACCTCAACCCACCCCAAAACACTCAGACAGGTCTGTCACAGCAATACTCCCATGACCTGATACTAATGTCTGGTTTTGTTTGGGGTTTCTATTGTTATGACAAAACACCATGACCAAAAGCAACTTAGGGAGGAAAGAGTTTATTTTAGCTTACAACTCTCAGGTCACACTGCACCACTGAGGTACATCAGGGCAAGAACCTGGAGGCAGAAACTGACGTAGTGACCATGAGGAATACTACTAGTAAGAACTTGCTCCTCACAGCAGACTCAGCCTGCTTTTTTATGGCACTCAGGATTAACCAGACCAGGGGCACAACCAATCACAGTGAGCTGGGCCCACATCAATCACCAATCAAGAAAATGCCCAGAGGTGAATCTGATGGAGTCATTTTCTCAGTTGAGGTTCTCTCTTCCAAAAGATCTCTAGTTTGCTCCAAGTTGACATAAGAACTAGCCAGCACACCTCTGTCCTGACAGCCATTTTCCCAGAAAAGTCTTTTCAGATGCCCATTCTGTCACTATGATCTCCTCTCTCCTAGCAATTATGTCTGCCTGTTGTTACTGCTATTGTCTTCTGATGGCTCCATGGGGGCAGGGGCAAGCCTGTGCTATTTCTGCCACACCTCCCCAGGACCTGCCACAACACTGGCACTCCATCCGTATCTCTGAAGGACACAGTTCAGTGATAGAGAGGAACGTGGTAGGGGTTGGGGGTGATGATGCTGGAGCTGGGATTTGGAGGATGTGGAGTCAGATGTATGATGCTCAGGGAAAGAGAGAGTCTGGGAGAACCTAGAGCTGGGCTGCTATCGATGCATCATGGCTGCTGGGCAGTGGGTGACTGAAGCCACGTCTTCTGCAAGAAAGATGGGAGCTTATGCTGCCCAGTGGGGACATAGTTTGGATAAAAAAGAAGTCTTCAGTGGCCAGTCACAGCCACATAATGGGTTTATTCAGAAAAACTAAGCTGTATCACTTCTCCTTACAGCCTAGCTGGAAGAGTAAGGTAGACCAGATCTCCCTTTTCAGGATCTCCAAGCTCACAACTTGGAAATCAGAGGAATCTCCCTTCATCAGAGGGAGGAAGGGAGCAGATAGAAAGATCTTGAGGTCTGTGAGGTAACATGGTGTCTCTGAGGCCACATTGAATACCAAGGGTAGAACCATGTTGCAGGAACACAAAGGTCTTCTGTATTTCAAACCTCACAGGGAGACTGAGTTTGTAGACAAAAAATCCTGAAACTCAGAAAACATGTAGCCTTGGCTCCAGATCACCCAGGCTGGAAAGGGCAGATCCAAGACACCTGCTCCTGCGAAGAGCAGAAGCTATGGGGGTGGGGTGTCCCCAAGAGGAGCACAATCACCCCTTTTAAAAGGCACATGAAAAAGAAAGCAAGAAGAAGGCTGGCCCTCCATAGAAAGAGAGGAGGAAACAGAATAGCTCTCTCTTTTCCCAGCCTATGTGAGCAGGCAAAGGCCTCACATCTGTCTGCTCACCCCACATGAAAGAGGTTTTGACAAACAAGAAGGGGCCAAAATAAAGCTCAGACTGTACTGAGCCCGGAGCTGTGCCCAGTGGGTTCTGTCACTGTCACGACCAGGAGACAGCAGCCAGGCTGTTCCTGCGGCCAGGCTCCCCCCATCCCCAAGCCCAGGACTCTCTGAGAAGCACACACAGATGGACATAGGCTGAGGGCAGAGCCAGGAGGCCCAAAAGAGCAGTGTTGACCATGAACAAACAGTGTCCTCTACTCCTGCTTGTGGATCCAATTCCCAACTACGGGACTCACTGGGACTCTCCCAGATATCAGACTCTCAGTGTATCTTAGTGGTCTGTATCAGTTATGTACTGCTGCATAACAAATAATCTCAGGACTGAGCAGCTAAGAGCAACCATCATGTGTAACTTCTCATACACATAGTTTCTGGGTGGCTGAGCTGAGTGATCGTGGCTTGGGGGCTCTCCCATTGCTCAGCTGCTTGTAACATTTCACCAGAGCAAAGTCCAGGCTCAGCTGGGACTGCAGCTTGTGTGTCCTACTTCCTCATTGACTGGAGGCTTTCATTCCTCATCTCAATAGAAACACTCCCACTCTGATGGCTCAGCTTTCCCTGGGGTCAGCAACCTCAGGGCAGGAGTTCATGACAGAAGTCATAGTCAAATATGGAACACGACACCATTACTTCTGTCACATGACCATGGGACAGCACTGCATGGGGTGTGGATATAAGGGAGTGAGGATCTCAGAGGCAGCCACCTTGGAGGTGCCCCAACATTGAGGATGAACAGGACCATGTGTTTGGCACCCCTTGTCCTGCCCTCTGAGCACCTCCTCCCCTAACATGAGCATGTTCCAAAGGCTTAGGACATTAATAATATTAATATAATAATAATTCAGAGGTATTGCATCAGTCTCTCCTCTTACTGACTAGAGAAAGGTTTCCTCTATAACAGGACACAAGGCATCTGTAACATGTTGCATAGAATGACCGTGGTCTATGGGGCCCCTCAAATCTGGACTCGTAGCCCACTTCCTGCTAGCTGTTTTGAATCTGGACTCCAAGCTTCTGCTCTGTGAGTGACAAACTTGATCTTGAAGAGGTGTCAAGAAGGGTGGGTGAATGGCTTCCACTGCATTTAATCAAACACAAGGCACACAGTAGGAACTCAACAATGAGTTGAGTCCTGCCACTTGAGAGAATTATCTCTCCAATATCCACTGCTTCAGGAGACATTGCTGGCAGGCTACAAGAGTATGGCCAGGTGAGTCTGAGAGCTTGAACTCTATTCTTGACTTTGGAGAAATTGTGACCCACTGGGGGACCCAAGGCAGCTTCAAGATGTCACTCATTCTGAGCTAGGCTGTAGATTTAAGACACAGCGTTGTTTTGTTAATTGTGAGCACTTTAATATACAGCCATGGTCCAGTGTATTCCAAATTTAGGCATTTGGACATATAGACTTATAGCTATGAAAATCATTTCATTTATTCTATCATTTTTAGTTATATTGCAATGAAAAAGAAAAAATAGATTAAATGGCCTTTGGGGATTAAAATTGGGGTGCGGAGACCAAGGGCAAGCTCCACTGCTTCTGTTTCACTGTGTCTCCCCATAAGTAGACACGGGACAAGCCAGTTCCAAGTGCCACTTGATCTCAGGGACATACTTTGGAGCTTGGTGGTTAACCATATCCAAAAGTAGATAAAATTCTAAAGCTCTGTGAAGGTGAAGCTGTGAGATAAAGCAAGTGTATCATCCACATGTCCAAACTGTGGAGTGAGAACACACTGGGCCACAGCTGTAACTATGTGAAGTTTGCAATTTTGAAATTTACAATTATGAAAGGAATTGTGTGGCCTAATCCCATTGGCTGTCTCAACCACATCTTAGGATCCAGCAACTGTAATGGGTCCACTGGAGAGGGGAGGCTGCGGGAAGGCTCCCTGGGGACCATACAAGAGTGGGGCTTTAGGAAGAACTATTTCAGTTTTCCTCCAAAGAAATACAGGAAATAGAAACCAGAGGGGGAAAGGCAAAGACATGAGAAGCCATGGCAGGCATGGAGACGCGAAAGTCGGAGGGATCGTGAGAGTCACTTATGTGGTAAGGCATGATGAAAGGTTTCCAACCAGGCAGCGATAGGATCAGATCCATATTTTAGATGGAGGTGGAGAAAGATTGGAGGAGCCCAGATCAGTTTGGAAGCAACTGCAGGTTGCATAGGTGAGAAGGAAGAAGACTGCCTGAGACTGGCAGAGTGTGGGCTACTTAGTAGGTGCTTGCTGCAGAGAGGCTGTGTGGGAGCGTACACCTCTCTACAGATGCAAGCTGTGCACCGTTTTGGAATGGGACCATCTCAGCTGGGTCTCCGCCCACATGCTCCAAGCTCTTCACCCCCTGTGAGCACCCCAGTGAGTCCTACCATCTTGGAGCTTTCCTTGCCAGAATTCATCCAATTTTCCATGCAAAAAGAAATCTGTTTTGCATTCTAGGTCACTCTCTCCCTGGAAAGAATTCTGTGAGAAGGATCTGGCTGACGTCAGTGTCACCTGTGTTTCCTCCTCACCTGCCATCCTGTCTGTCTCACAGGTTTTACTGCACACTCCTTTCCCTGTGGACTGCTCATATTCCCATGTAAAATATGCCTTTGCGCTTATTCATAAAAATATGGACAGCTAGGATCTGGGGAGATAGCTCAGGGGATAAAGTGCTCGCTGGCAAGAATGGGGACCTAAGTTCAGATCCCCAGCACCTACATCAAAGCCAGGTGCAAGCGGGAGAGATGGTGTGGCCGTTTAGAGCATTGGTTGCTCTTCCAGAAGACCTAGGTTCAGTCCCCAGCACCCACATGGCAGTTCACACCGTCTGTACCTCCAGTTCTATGGGGACTTACACCCTGTTCTGGCCTCTGTGGGCATCAAGCCTGAACATGGCATACAGATGGTTGCAGGCAAACTACCCCTACACATAAAAATTCAAATTCAAATTTAAAGCCAGGAACACATCTGTACCCCAAAGTGCTGAATGAGGGAGACATAGAGATCTCAGGAGCTCACTGACTAGCTGGTCTAGCTGAAATGGCTAGTCCCAAGTTCAGTGAGAGACAGGCCTCAAAAAATAAACTGGAGAACAGTAGGAGATGCCTGACTGACCTCTGATTTTCAAACACATATGCATCATGAACACATATATAACACATACACATATATACATACAAACACACACATACATGCAAACACACACACATGCATGAAAACATGCACACACATAGATATAAGTACACACATACATACAAATACACATATACATATATATATATACATACATACATACATAGAAACACACACCTAGACACACAGACACACATATACATACACATACATACATACATACATACATACATACATGCATACAAACTCAAACACACATACACACACATACATACAAACACACACACACACACACACACACACACACACACACACACACACACACCCCAAAACCAAAACAGCCATGGTCTCCTACTCTATCAGGTATCCAGACAAACTTGGGTCACCCTACCTGGGCCTTTTTTCCTGCTCTGAAAGGATTTCCACATCGTTCAGGCCTCTTTCTGAACCACTTTCATGACATGCTAGCGACACCACCCTTGTAAGGACTGAAGTCACAGTGCAGGTTGGCTATAGCACGACCACATCTTTTTGGGGACTGTGGACATTGATGGGCTGTTGGTACACAGGACCTATGTCTCTCAGCAACAGAACCTTTCCCCCATCTTGGTACTTTTAACGACAAAAGATACAGAGGAATAAAATCATGTCCTAGAGGCCAACAAGTAGAACTGCTGAGGGACGGAGAGAAACACTGACAGGACAGAGGCAATTGTATCCGGTAGATAACACCAGACAACTAGCAAACAACGTGAGGAGCACGGTCACAGTTCTACAGTCTGACTCTCCAAATGATGCCTCAGGGTGCTAAAACTAGGTGTTTTTTTATTCCCAATCAATGGAGAAAGGAAACAAAGTCTCAAGATGAAGTGCCATTCCTAAACAGATATTTCTAGTAAGAAGCTGAGATGGGGCCCCAGCCTGGTCTCTGGACCCCATTTTACAGGTGATTATAAAAACCCATTCAGGGCAGAGGTTCTCAAAGGTGCTCTGAGGCCAAGAACATCCTCTGAGATGTTGCTGGAAATGCAAATTCTTGGGTCTTCTCCCAGACCCAATGGATCAGAAACCTTGAGCCTGGAGTCCAGCAGTCTATATTTTAACAAACCTTGCATCTTTTTTCTAATGTACATGCAAACTTGAGAACCTTGGATGTCAGAGAGAGAATGAGTCAAGATAGATAAAAGGCCTTTAATCCCCAAGGCTTGGGTATTTATAGGTGAGCCTATCCAGTGTCCTCCAACTAAGTTCACTGCACTACAGCTCCCAGTGTGTTCTGTGAGTTGTGCACCTTGTACGATGGTTCCCTCGAGGATCTGATGCACAGTCCTTTACAGTCGCTGAGAAAGTCCCAGGCACAGCAGGAGGAACTGGTCACCCTGTCTGACTCTGATGATGGTTGCAAATAGACAAAGCTGAGACTGCCCAGAAACAGGATGAGGAGATGGAAGCTAGCACTGACATGTCTACCATTACTGATTCTAACTCTAGGGTCCTTGGTCCCCACTCCACAGGCCCAACACTGCCCTACCCCATGGTCCATCTCCACACTGCTTAAACAGCAGGATGTGCAGCTGCCATGCTTTTTGAAGCCCGTGAAATGTCTATGGTCGGAAGAACAAGGGTAAATTTTCTGGGAGGGATGCTCTTACCAGCCATAGCTAAGCTGCCTCTTGAAATAGGGGTTCCAGGTCATAAGGAAGAGTCAGAAGAGAAAGGACGGCTACATATCACCAGGGGCATATATGTCATGTGCCACGTACCATCCTTGACAGGGCATACACGCATTCACGGTCTTGTTAGATTAGACCCAGCAATGCTGCTGTCACCGTAGCTTGTGTAACTAGACTGGGATGTTTGCACACCCAGAAATCCCTGTCTTAAAATGGCAGTTGCATGCATGATTTCACCTGATGGTGGGAATAGCCCCATGTAATGGCCACTTTTTGCCCCCATTTCCCTAACCAGGAAAGAAGCTGAAAGAATAAATAGACCTTACCCTATCGCAGCACGCTGCCAGAAATTTGAAGCTGGGCCCATGTGATTACAAAGCTCACACTCCTCTGTTCCCGTGCTGGATCTAACACTAAGGTGGCTGCCACGGTTTGAATGTGAGATGTCCCACATAGGCTCATGTGCTTGAGTATTTTGTCCCAGCTGGCAGTGGTAATTTGGAAGGTTGTGGAACATTTAGGAAGTGGATTTTCGCAGGAAGTGGGTCACTGGGAACGGGCTTTGAGGGAGTATAGCTTGGTCCCACTTTTTCCCTCCTCTCTGTCCCCTGACTGTGAGCAGCTGCCTCATTCTCCTGGATTGTTCCCTCAAAGTATAAACCACAATAACCTTTTTTCTCCTTCAGGTTGTCTCTGGCCGGTATTTGGTCACAGCAGTAAGAAAAGCAACTTGTACACTGACTGCCTAAGTTTGTGCATTGTAAGGCTGAGGAGGCTGGGATTAACTGACTACACCCGACTGACACCAAGAGTCTTGTCTTAAGGGTTTATATGATGCTTTTGTCACTTCCTCCCTCATCTCCAACCAAAGTCCTAATCACTGAGCCTCATTACTGCTGTTGAAATCCCCCAGAGGCCTGGGTATCTCATAGAATGCTTGTCTCTGCCTGGCACCTTGCTTCCCTGACTCCAGCCCCTAACAAGCATTGTAAAGGTACTAGCTGGTCCCAGGACACATAAGCACTGGCCATGGCTGCTTGACAGGGGAATTCAAGGAACCACAGCTGCCAATCACTAATGCCAAGGGGTTGCTGCCAAAGCACTGCGTCACTCAGAGAGTGTGCTGATGAGGAGCCATAGCTCGGCTCAGCAGAGAAGAACCTGCCCAGCTGCCTTTGGCTGGGCCAGACCAAGGTCAGCCACACACCTGCAACAAGTGCCCAGGCAAGAGTGAATGCCAGCCCTTCAGCCCTTCCATCTTGAATCATCGCTAAATGGAGATGTGAAGCCTGCCAGAAGGAGGGGGCTTGTCCTTGGTTGAGAAGAACACAGAGGAAATGACACAGGTATCTGGTCCCTGGCCAGCGTGGGGCAGTCAGGAGTGCACCTACTGATAGTCCCGGGTTCTTTTATCCTGGAACTGGACCAAGCACACACAGATGATGGGGATAGAGAATTTATTGAGAAGGGAACACTACCGAGTGTGAAAGCAGGCAAGAGAGACAGAAACTCTTAGAAACTCCAAAGCACTCAGTGATGGGTCATCTACATAACAGCCTGACATCTCACACATGCTCAGTCCCTTACTTGTAGCTATTGTGGGAGGGGTTTCCAGTCTTCCTGCCAACTGGCTTCTTTCATGTGTTAGTTCTGATGCCTTTCTCTCCCTGTCCTTCTCTCCTGCCATACTGACACCCCATCTTCCACGGCCTCTCTCTTCTAAGAACTTGTGTTGACATCCAGTATAACTACTTTAAGGGTTAGAAGTCAAAGACAGTGCTTCACGATGAGTCTAGACCCTGGATGACTGCACGCAATAGACCCCACACTAGAGATTGGATTCTCTGCTGGCCAGAAACAAGAATTAAGGTGCTAATCATGCAGGATATAAATGGGAATACCCTTGATATAAATGGGAATACAGTGATATTCCCACTAGCAGATGAAGAAGCTGAGGTTTCGTGTTTGAGGAGTTTCCTTCAGAACAAAGTGCAGAGCCTGGTGCCATAGGCCTGTTATCACAGCTACTGAAGAGGCAGAGGCCAGAGGGTGGCAGCTGCAAGACCAGTCTAAGTAACTTAGTGAAATATGGTTGCAAAATTCTAAAAAACAAATGGGCTTGAATGTAGTAGTTCAGTGACAGAGCACTTCCCTAATGCTTGCAAGGCCAGTACACACACAACACACACACACACACACACACACACACACACACACACACACACACACACACACTACACACCCCACATAATTAGGCACCCTCTTTCCTACAGGTTACATTTCTGGACACTGGCCCTGGGATTGATTCTGACACTAATCTAAGACTCACTGGTAGCCTAAAGTGAGTGCTGAGGAGCACCAGGTATCACTGCACACCAGCTCCACACCACACACACACACACACACACACACACACACACACACACACAGCCTGAGCTAGGTCAGGACCATCATGGTGGGACGTTTGTGCTGGGGAAGCAGAACAAGAGGAATAAGGCAAGTAGACTCTGCACTACAGCAGAATTTTGTCTCTCTTAGATGATCATGACCCAAGAGGGGTTTCCCTGGGTAAAATCTCTCTAAAAGGGAAAGAAAGGAAGGGTTACCTCTTCCTGTCCTTGACACTGACCTTGGAGCTAGATTTGTCTATAATTGTCTCATGGTTCACATTGGCCTCACCTCTAGAAAGCTGAATCTAGGAAAGTTGCAGAACAAATGGATGAAGAATTGTAAGATACAATCCTGAAGAACTAGGGTGGCCGCCTTCAGTTCATCTCCACAGACAGTGAGGAGGCCCAGAGCAACAAAATGACTTAAGGCAAGTCAGATACCACAAAGCATGTTTATCCCAGAATCCCTACTTCCCAAAACACCAATGACAGGACATTGAGGTGACTCACAGACAAAGCCAAGTCTTGATGCACTGCCAGTGGCCCACCTTGAGACTCTCAGAGTATTCCATCCTAAGCTTGTCTGTAGGACACTGCTGTTACCCAACACAGGAATCTCAAATGTTCTGAACAAACCAGAAGGATCAAGTCCATCCAGGGACATCTCGAGCTTGGAAGGGGCAGAAATGGGTGGTAAAGAGTGTGCCCAGAAGCAGAGACCCAGTAGGCCACTTTCATTCAGGGAGCCATGCTGGAGACTTGGAGTGACACAAGATGTTCTCAGTTGATCTATTGCCAACAAATGAACGTAACATTTGCCTAGTTTATGTCCCTCAAATTCAATTCTGTCTTCAGAGGGTTATCATTTTGGATCAGAGAAAAATAGAGAAGGCCATTGAGGCTAGAAGAAGAATCCAAGTTGACACATCAAGAGACCCATGTTGGAAAACAGTGATAAACACAACTGGCTGCTGGCCTAGTTACTTGTGGTGTGGCCTCAGATGGCATCTCCGTGTCTCTGTGTCTCCTTTTAGAGATACATGTAGAAGCACTACTTCCTTCCTTCTATGCATCTGTCTATTCATCCATCTCCTTACCCATCTATCTGTCTCTCCATCTAGCTAGCTTTCCACCCAGGTTACCCTGAGTAACTTAGATAATGTCAGGGTTTTTTTAAATCAAAAAAGGAGCTGGGAGATAGCTCACTGATAGAGCATCCTCCCTCCATCCAATTCATCTACCTCTTCACTCATCCATCCATCCATCTCTCCATTGATCCACTCACCTAACTATAACCCATCCATGCACCCATTTATGCATCCATCCATCTCTCCATTTATCCACATATCCAACTCACATGGAGAACCTACTTTGTGTGAGCACCATGCCAAGACAAGGAATACAGAGAAAAGGAAGGTAGAGGCCTGGTTTCTAGTACTCCAGGCAGTCACGGTTCACAGAGCAGTCAGGCATGAAAACAAGCAACTGGTGCCTGGTCTTACATAGCACAGACGAGGAGCACAGGCCAGGGAGGAAGTGACAAGAAGGAGCAAACCATCAAGAAGCACAGAGAGAGGAGCAGAACACCAGGCTTCTGGGTTAGTCCCCCTGCAGGTAGTATTAACAAAGTGCCTCTTATAAAAAGTGACAATAGATACACAACACCACATGAAGTCTGAGCCGCTCTGAGATCCTTCTGCTGCTTGCTGCTGTCCACATCTGTATGCAGCAGGGCCCTCTGTCCTCCTAAACTTCCACAGGTTCCCTGAGATGCTGGGTGCCTACTGAACAGCACCTTAGTTCCAGCTTTCTGGCAAATGTGTACACTTGCTTGACCCCTCCCTGGTCTAGAACCCTGGAACCCAGGTTCCGGGTAAACTAGCTCCTTCTAGGACTATCTGCTCACTCACAGACCTGACTCCTTGTTGATCTCAAACCTCCTTTTTCATTTAATTTAGAGATTGCTGGGAGCCAAACAAACACCTTGTGTTTATCCTTAACAATTAATCCTTAGCTATTAACAATGGAATTTAATATCACAGACACAGCAAGTCTGTTGCTGCCCTTGGGGTAGCACAACACTTCTGTGGGATCCTCACTCTACCCCATGAAGGAAAAATGTCCCGTTCCACCCTGCCACCCAGCACATAGGAATGCCTCACACCCAGTTTCTAAGCTGACAAATGAGATTCTTGTTCTTGAAAACAGGCCCAGGAAGGTGGGGTGAGCATATAGACAGAGCACTTTGCCCAATGCCTGGCACTGAAGAAAATGAATAATATCAATTTCTTACTATATCCTACAAACTGTTCAAAGGATTTCTCATGGGTTATCTTTAAGACTCCCAACAACCCTGTGCGGTGAGCACCATCATCACCCTCATATTACAACTGAAGCTGAGAGAAGTTAAGTAACATGCCCCACAGTGAGTGGTTTAACAGGAATACAAAAAACAGATCACATTTCTAACACTGCTCCAGCCGATGGTGCCAGGTGAGGCCTTCAGGAGCCTCCCTCCCTTTTGTTCTCCAGCAGCAACAGAGTCCTGAAACCTGCATCCCGGGATTCCCTAGCACCCTGCCAGACCTCTGCTGAGGAGTGTTTCTCCCCAATTCACTAGCCCAGCCACTGGCCATCCAGCATCTAGACGCCCATGGGGGTAATGTTTACCTAGACCACATTCTTCCTGGCTCTGTATTTTTTTCAATCTCACACCCAGGATGAAAAGAGAGTCTCCACTCAGCCTGGCTTCCACTCTAGACCAGGAGATCTGTAATGGTAAGGAACATTCTCAAAACAAGAATGGAGAAGGACATTGTCAGAAAGTACCACTTGGCTTCAGTGGTGTCCAGAGGTATACTATGCATGGCTAGAACTGCCTAGAGGCCAGGGGCTGGGACAAGCAGCTGCCTGACAGCACTGATGATTAAAAAAAAAAAAAAAAAAAAAGCCAGGACTACTACCACATATCCCACAGAGGAAGGCAGACACAGACTGGATGGGTGGATGGGAGGGTCGAGAGTTGGGTGTAAGAGACCGTTCTATGCCCCCACCCCATGTGTGAATGGGCCACACCCACTGTGGTGTGTGTAGCATACAATGCTTGGTGGAGTCAAGTTCTTCATGCTGCTGTCACCTTGTTCTGGGGACCAGGTGACCACCCCCCATATGTGTTGACGTTCAAGATGATCAGAGGCAGGAGGGTAAAGCAAGGACCATTTGCCAGAGCAGTGACCCATCAGAGAGGAGATGAGAGGAGGGAGAGAAGGGAAAAGGAGGGGAGGGGACAGAGAGGAGCGGAGCAGCATTCCTCTCCTGCTAGGATACGTTTCCTTCCCGTGGACCTCACAGTATACTGCATAGCCCGAGAATCAAGGATACAGACCTACCATACTGTCTTAGTTAGGGTTCTACTGCTGTGAACAGACACCATGACCAAGGCAACTCTTATAAGAACAACATTTAACTGGGGTTGGCTTACAGGTTTAGAGGTTCAGCCAGTCCATTATCACCAAGGCGGGAACATGGCAGCATCCAGGCAGGCATGGTGCAGGAGAAGCTGAGAGTTCTATATCTTCATCTGAAGGCTGCTAGCAGAATACTGACTTCCAAGCAGACAGAATGAGGATCTTATATCCCATATCCACAATGACACACATACTCCAACAGGGCCATACCTTCTAATAGTGCCACTCCCTGGGCCAAGCATATACAAACCATCACACATACTACTTACAAACTCAGTGGCCATTTAGCCTCTCTGACTTAATTGCCTCCTATACAATTTGGAAATGACAATATTTAAATGGCTGATGTTTATGAAAGAACACCTGGCACTTAGTAGGTGACTCAAATGCCCTTGTGCCTTGGAACACAATAATGGCAAGCTCACCAACTCATGACAGAATCCAAGCCACCACTTGACTATTTCCATTATGAGAAAAGTCACAACGACAGTGAGCCGCCTGTCTTCCCCATAACCATAACTCCATCCCTTGGTCCTCATGAAGTAAGACTGGTTCCTCCTAAACATTGGAAGAAGGGATGGAAGGAAAAGAAAAGGTCTCCAATTCTTCTCACCTCCCAGCTGGGTCACATCACTACTTCCCGTAAGACCTGATTCTCCTTGGCTGCCCCCTGTGAAACACTCCGGTGAGGGGATCCAGCCCTGTCTGGTCTGCAGCGCACTGAAGCTATGGATTGGCAGGAGCTGGGACTATTACTTACAGCTCAGGTGAGTTGGTATCTATAGCCAGGACCTAGACACCTTACTGATTCAAAGTTAGGGACAACCAATCATGGAGAGGACAGAAACGAGCCTACATCTCATGCTCTTTCTCTCTGTACCTCAAGCAGGACTGGCTAACTCCCAAAATATCAAGATCTCGGGGCCCACCAAACCATCCCAGCACCAATCTGTCCTGTCTAGAGGAACAGGCTCTTCAGACCAGAGCTAGGAAGCTGAGGTCCCATTCCCCAGGATATCCCTGTACACACACACCTTGTTGGTCCTGCTGGACTCTAAGGGAGGGGTTCTGGGGTCTTCCTCTACCTATTCCCTTTCAGATGGAATACTTGTTCTCACAGAGGACCACTGTGGCTAGATGGGGAAAGTGCAGGCTCAGAACTAAGCACTGGCTCCTCTGTTCCCTGTCCCCTAGAGGCTGGTCTTGTCTGGGCCAGATCCAGTGTGAACTGGAATGAGATTTTGGAGACATGCTGAAGGCAGACGTTGCTGAGGAATTGTGTCTTCCCAGGTAAATAAATTACACCCAAACATAAACAATCTGCAGCCTGCCTCTCCCACTCAGTGTGTGTGTGTGTGTGTGTGTGTGTGTGTGTGTGTGTGTGTGTGTTCTGCCAGAAACAGCTATGTCTCACTGAGGGAGGCAGGCCTTATATGAGTACCTGAATCTGGGCCAGGGTCAGGTAAGGGTACAGGACTTGGCTCTGCCACACCCCTGGAGATCTGAGTAAATGACTAAATAAGAACTTTCTCAGTAGTCTTTGGGAAAGGGTAGGATGAGAGGTCTATTGACCTCCCTTTGGACCAAGACCATCTGCTTAGAATAAAGTGATGTGAGGTCTGGATCCTGGGCAAGATGATGAGGCCCAGAGCAGGAATGAGCCCAGCATGCAGCCAGGATTCTTAATGGGCTAGAACCCAACACAGTGAGGCTAAGCTAGATCTCCTGCAAGTCTACAGTGTACACAGCCTAAAGCTCAGGGTGGAGGGGGCTCCTGGACAGCAAGCAGAGCCACAGCTAAATCCCAAATACCCAGGAACAGGAGGCATCAGAATAGACAACCTTAGGGGTCCTATAATGTAAGCACTGGCAGTTATGATTACAGTTGCTACCCTTACCCAGTGGGACCCTGATTAGGGAGGGAACATGGAAGTGGGAGAATAGGGATGCCTGGATTTGATAGGTTGATCAGAGGCATCTACCAGCCCCACAGGCCCCATGACCATTCTGAGCTGGGGGGTCTAAATGTTGGTAAATGGTTATTTATAGTTGAGACAGAATAATTCTCTGGCTGGGAGCAGAAGGAGTACTCAGAGGTCCCTATGCTCAGGCACTTTGCTGTCTCTCCCTCTCTGGCTACATACATCAACTTTCCTAGGATGAGCAGGTGAGCAGGTCAGATAAACCTCTGGTGCCTTTTCTGGGCCCTGGGAAGGACAGGTTAGGAGACTGTTGTCCTTTAGCAGTATGGGAAGAAGGCTGAGTCTCCACCAGAGCAGTGACTTAGGAAGGTGACAACACTGGAAAGGCTTGTCATAGCTTGAGATGAAGGAACTGGAAAGCTGGTACCTGCCGCACATCTGTCAGGCAGAGGAGGGGTGGATGGTGCTAATAAATATGCAGGAAGTGTCTATAGGGCGTGTCTACTCTGCCAAATGAAGGGCTGTGGTGTGCACGCCAGCCTTCCCCAGTGGTGGCTGAGGCACAGGTGAAAAAAACTGAGTGAAGTCCTGCTGCTTGTTATCACCACCCCTCACCTCTATGATGTTTCCAGGAGAAAATTCTTGGTCTGGGAGGGAGAAGACTAGTTTGGTGAGATGGCACAGCCAAGGGCTACCTTGAATGATCAGCAGTATCTCGTCATTTATGAAAACCCTGATTAGCCTCCTAGATTCGTCAAACTTGCAGTACAAGGGCCATTGGCAGCCCTTACCGTCTGAGAGCTAAGATTCTAGGCACTGAACTAGGCCTAGACTGAGGAAAGGCCCTCAGGTCACTCTGCACTAGCCTGGCACCCGAGCTCTCTCCTCTTTGCCCTTTGTCAGGGCTTTCTGACCCAGGCTTTTAGGGGTTTTCTAGAGATCTGGGGGGCAGCCAGCAGCAGAGGGCAGGGGTAGAGGCAGGGCTAGGAGCTGCCTAAGCATGCGTGTTTGTGTGTGTTTGTGTGTGCGCAGGCGTGTTGTTGGCACGGACGTGACTCTGCATTCTCTAGACCCGTAATGAGTCCTCATTGCAATGGGTTTGATGGAATAATTATATTCTGGAAAAACTGCAGGAAACTGCGTTCCACTTCTTAAAGGGCAGGATCATCAAACATTTGTGTTACATTATTTGCAGTCACACCTTCTGCTGCATCTGCTCCCTTAAAAAAAAAAAAAATCTCCAACTCCAATCTGATCTGAATATATAAATCTGAATTATCACAGCAAAGGCGATACGCTCACACCTTTTTTCTTTTTCTTTTTTTTTTATCTGTTGCCATGGTGATTAGATAAAATTCACGCCAAGTCTCCAGGGAAGGATGGAATTATTTCAGACAGTTTCTCACCCCTTTCCAGCTACTTCTCTCTGTAACAAGCCTGGGCACCATCTCTGGGCTTGGGCAGAGAGTCAGGCAAGGGAAGAAGGCAATGATTCATGGGGAAGCTTTGGTCAAGTAAAAGAAAGTGTGCATCTTTCTGAGACACTTCTGGTGCCCAGCCAGACCCTAAACCACAGAGCCAGCTGTGTGTCCTCAAACCTACTGCCTCTATGGGCCTGGAAGCCACCTGAGAGGAAAATCAGAGGCTCAGTGTGTGAGACATCAGTGCCCTTGTGCAAGGTCAAGGTAATAGGAGGTGCAGAAGTTGGCCTTGACCCTTTGCCTTGCTCTCTCCCAAGTGAAAGTCACCACAGAAGGAGATTTTCCTCACTAAGTGAGAGGCTCGCCTCCCAGCATGGGCCCTGTATCTCCCACCGACTATCTACTGGAGTCTCTGCAGGGGCCCTGTATCTCCCACCGACTATCTACTGGAGTCTCTGCAGACTGAGAGTCTCAAAGGGGCTAATTATCGATGGATGTGATTTGTTAGCAGGTTTTATGGAAAGGACTTCATTGACCTAATTGTTATGTTAGCACCCTGAACTCTGCATGTGTGATTTTAGAGAAAGGGATCTCTGTGCTTAGCTTAAGCCTTCCAATTTTTATTCAAAGTCCAGTTCCTGAGATGCGGGAGATGAGAGCCTTAGGGAACCAAGAACAAGGTCTGTAAAAGTTGCTGCTCATTATTGAAGCCATTGCAGAGCAAGAGGGACAGCTTCATTAGCCAAAACCTGCAGGGTGGGACAATAATCTGTATTTATTTACTTCGGTGGCTTGCACATTAGGGTCTTATTAATTGTCCCACCGATACAGAGGGAAGGGAGGGGGCGTGTCACTTCAAGCCTGTCTCAACACATTTTATCAGATGAGACTTAAGAGAACTCTGGAAGCAGGGGAGCATGGTGGTCCTCTCAAGTGCTCAGCCCAGCACATTTCCAGGTGAGCACACCTAGAAGAAAGGGCCACAAGCAGGTTGCTGAGACAAAGAAGAGTTGTTTGGGAACATCAATCAGCTGGAGAGCATCTCTTTGGGTAGCTGGTTGGGTGGCCCCTGACCTATTCAGTCAGGTAGACTGGAAAAGGATGGGGTCTGGTGGTCAGGAAAGGGTAGTTTGATAGGGAGATTGTGTTCTCTGCTGAACGACACCCTTCATTCATTCTCAGAAACTCTCTTACAGTTCAGAAAATGCTGGAGGAGGAGAAACCTATACCAGTCATCATCAGAAAATGTCCAGTTCTATTGTCAGGACTCAAGGGCCCCATGGTGAAGCCAGGGCAGCCTGGATGACTGGTCAGGCCTTTCCTGTGTTTACCCGAAACCCAATGACCTTTCTAAGGACGAGTTTCTGATCTCCTGCCAGTGCTCCAAATCTGTCCTAGGGGAGCTACAGTCCAAGATGGTGGCAGGGGTTGGAATACAGAAAGACATGATGGCATGGCCTTGGGAGTCAGGCAGACCTAGCTTCCAATCTTGCCCAAGCCACTTAATGAGCTCATGACCTGAGGCAACTAAGTTCTCTAAACTTCTGTAACAGGCAATGGGAATACATTAAGAAGCTACCACAAAGGGTTAGCACTGGAATGGAAAGATATGAGGTCTCTGAACTACTCAAGCATCATGGGAAGACTGAAGGAAGCAGCAAGTGGTACACAGACCAAGGGGAATAAGTAAGAGACACTCCTTTTAGCATCCCCATGTGCTGAAAAGAGACCAGAAGACCCACATTTGGATTCTCCTCTTCCATTTGTCACTGCTGTGTTTTTAGGCATGTCACTTCACCTCAGAGCTTTAATCTTCATTTATAAAATGAGTCTGCTCTGTTATTAACTTGTGTGATAAGTGTTATTATTCTCGATTTTCAGAAGAAGGCTTTGAGAACTTGAGCAGTAGAAGCTGCACAAAGCTGCATCTTAGTGGCTGATGAAGGATTCTGACCCACAAGCAGCATCTTCCTGCCTTGGCCACACCAGGGTTATGGGAGATCACGCATATATACTTTGTTGGCTGTAGATGGTAGTACATAGCTGAGTTGCTACGATTCAACTAGGTTTCCAAGAATCACTTTGCATTGGCAGCTGAGACCTCTGGTAGCCTGACCCTGGCATGCAGCTTTTGCTCATTCTGCATGACAGCAGACCAGAGACAGGAGGTCACAGAGATTGCTGTAGCAACCATGGCTTTCTAAGCACTAAATATGTGAGTCTGGACTGGATTATCCCCAGATCACCTTCTCCATTTTAAGCATCCATATTTCTGGGATACAATCTCTAGGGACAAGATGGTATAAGCACCTTTCACAAAGGTAAAGGCTAGGCTTTACCTAAGGACACATAAAAAGATGACATCAAAGAGAAAAATGAGTCCTCTTAGGCAGTCAAGAACAGACCCTGGGGTCCTTCCCCTTTAAGAGGAACGGAACTTCTGACTTTTAGTTCAAGGCTGTGTGAGGCTAGAATGGGGAGGGGTAGACAAACCCCCCAGAGTCTAGAGATTCAAAGATACCCTGCCCTCCCCCAGCCCCGTGAGATGCAGAAACTCCTAATTGGAGCTATGCACGCACCCAGCACCGATCACTCCATGATGTGCCTTTCAGAGGCAGTGCAGAAGGCAGGCCTTCATTAAATCCGACACCAGGGAATTATTTCAACTCCCTGCCATCACTCTGTCTCCGTCACCCTTTCCCCCTCGACAGCCCTGGCTCCTTGATCTTCCATACCTTCATGTCGAGAGAGAGTTCTACTGGAGAAAGGAAGCCACCCCAACTGTCACCTGAACTATGACTATATCCAGAGCCAGGATGGAACCCATGCTGGGAAGTGACAAGGGTGGAGGCAGAGAGACATATACACTGCGGTTGAAAGAAGGCAAAGGAAGTACCACAGATTGGGGAATCCTTCACCCCAGCAGCAGAAGGAGGAGTGTGAGTTGATGAGGAGAATTTACTGCCCCTCCCCCACCCCCACTCCCGTTTAGCTGTCCTCCAAACAGTGACTCTATAGTTCAAGTCTCGGGCTCATTGGGAAAGAGTCATGTGGAAGAGAGGTCAGAAAAAGGAGAGGAGAGGCTGCCGAAGCTATGGAAACCATCCATCCTTCAGTATCATAGTACTTACTAGCCAACTACTGGACTGACCTCCTCACCTACCTACCACCTGCCTATAGAAGACCTACAGCCTCCTGGCCTAAACTATGGACCAAGGTCCCTCAGCCAAGATAAGTGAGGGTGGGATCTGGGGCAGGTAGGATCCCATGAGCCATGAAATCTCTACTTGTTGTCAGTCTTTGTTTGACCCAATATGGCAACTAATGTTGTCTTTGCTTGTGTGGAGAGTAGAAAAGGCTGGGAGACACTGCCCAAGGGCACCATGTCTGAAGGAGCTGAACTTTTGAAACACCCAGTACTTCTGTCAAAAGTCCTTGGACAACTGTCCTTAGGTGACACAAGAATGGTAACTCTTCTCCTGACCTCCCTTCCCCCCAACCTCCAAAATGGCCCTGGACTTTGAAGGAGGCAGGCAACCACTCCTATAAAACCAAGGTGGAGAATGTAGATTACATGCATAGTAATTTAGAATAAAAGGTATAGGATGGGTCAAGGAAGAACTTTCCAGAAAGAAACAGGTAGAGTCCTCAGGGAAACAAGCCAGGCTGATCCAAGAAATGATAACCAGCATCACATTCAATGTGAGAGATTTATAAGGTAAGCAGCTTGCTCAGAGGAGCCTGGCCCAGGTCCTGAGTCTACCTTGTCCCTGCTTTCTTGTTGAGGGCCCTTCCCCAAATAGACTCCCTTCTTTCAGATGACCCCCTGATAGGGATTTCCTCTTGACCAGAATCAAATTATAAATTCAAGTTAGAAACATAAAACAAGTTGGCAATCTTGGCTTCCTGAGGACGGGCAGATATCTTCATGAGGATGCCGGGCATTTAGAAGAATGCAAAGTTAGGATTTATGCCAACCAGTGCAGCTCAGAAGGGGCAAAGGGCATCCTGTTGCTATCTAGGTTATAGAAAGCTGCTATTCTGGTTTTGGAAATAAGAGCATGGAGAGGTTTAGGGAAAGAGCCCAGAGCTGTTCAGAACCAGTGATGAGAAGGAGCCAACTCCATGAAGTAGCTCAGAAAGAAACCCAGGGCAGGGCATATTGGTGAGTGATGCACCAGCCCCTCTGCTCGGGCCATGTTCAGTGTGAACCTTACTCTCACAGGCCTGGGTTACTGGAAAGATGTAACAAACCTAGGCATGTCCAGAAGCAATAGCCAGAATGAGAGAAAATCCTGCCAAGTGGTAGAGGGGATCAGTACAGAAATGGGGTGCCGTCATAAGGAGAATAGGACCCTAGGAAGCTACAGGAGAGGATGGGACCCGTCTGCCATAGCTGATAGGCATAGGGAAAAAGAAGGAAGCCTCCTCCAGGGGCAGGGGCAGGGGCAGGGGCAGGGGCAGGGAGCAGACAGCAGGAGGACTCAAGGATGGAACGCCTAGAAAGCTGATTCTAGATTTTAGTTCATGCTAAGAACTTTATAAAAGAGGGGCTTCCAGATGAAGACGGGAATGCCCACTGTGTGCAAGGGAGTCACACTGGGAGACAGTGTGAAGACCATGTTCCAGCTATCATGCCCTCTACAGTTCTCCTCAATATCCACTTGAGAATTATACAAGACTATAAGCCAGAAACCAAAACTCACTCAACTCCATAGAAGTAGCAGGACAGTCAGTAACAACCTTCTAGTACTTCTTTCTAGATAACACACACAGGTACATACATGCACACATGCGCACGCGAGTGCGCACACATGCGCATGCGCACACACACACACACACACACACACACACACACACACACACACACACGCATGCACTGATAACACCACTAATTCTGCCCTCTTTGTCAATATAATGAGATAGCTCAGTTTCATAGGGTCTCAGCATGAGTCTACTCTGTGTAAAATGAGGCCAAAGTCCTTATCCTGTAACATAAAAAGATGCTTCCTTTTAATATTTTTGTTTTGAGACAGTCTTATTATGCATTCCATGCTGACCTCAAATTCAAGATCTTCCTGCTTCAGTTTCCCAAGTACTGGGATTATAGTCATATATCACCATGTTCCGCTAGCAGGGTGCTTCTTGACACTTGGGTCCCAGGTTCAATCAAGGCTGCAAATGGCATCTTTATACATCTGCCAAGGGACTGGGTTCAGTGATTTTCAAGGCTCCTTCTAGGCCTTGTAAAACAGGTCTAGAAGGCCTACCATCTTTACCAACTGGGAACTGGGTGAGGAGAACAGAAATGAAAGAAGAGACAGGAGCAATGACTATTCCAGGGCAAACTGTAATAAAGGTAGGTACCTCTAAGAGCCAAAGCAAGACAACAGCTGGCAGTCCCTGTGGGCCTCTGCATGGGAGACCTTCGGCAGGCTCTAGGGACACTAAGAGTGGGGCAGGAGATCACTTTTCCCTCTCTGGTTTCCCTGTGTGCTATGACCCCAGCTTCCAGCTTTCTTTTGTAACGTGATCTGCACACTGGGAGCAGCCTATCCAAGGGTTAATTATGAGTGCCTCTCCTGGCCTCCTTCTCCAAACCACTTTCCCTTGCCCAGATGGCCACTCAATGGCCTGTGTGCAACTGTTGATCACCTGTCCCCAGGACCCAGGGCTGCTAAGACCCTCCCAGGCTCCTGGCTTTGGGAAAGCAGAGAATGCCAGGGCATGCAACCCATCGCTCCCCCCAGTGTTCTTAATTTTCAGTGGCCTCCCGCTGGGTCTCCAGGCTCTCGTTAAACAGAGAAACAGATTATGGTGGGTCCCACGGCAGATACATTTCTTCTCCTCTCATATTTACACCATGTTTATTGCTGTTATTTAACAACTAATGCACACCAACCCTCCCCAAAGGGGCTCTGGAAGAAGAGTTAGAAAACAAGTGTCCACAGGACAGAGCTGAGCAGCTGGTGACAGGTTGGTGCCCTGCAACAGGGTAACAGACAAATTAAGAGGCATGCTCCAATGTGTATGTCAAGAAAGCCTCTCACAATGGTCACAAAGAGACTGAATGGGCATAGTAGCCACAGCCACACTGACGATAGCAAAGACACTAGAACCCAGTGTGGATAAATGCAATCTGCTCAGTCTGTACGATGAAGTAGTTCGTTGCAGGGGAAGCAAATGTTCCAGAACCTTACACACGAGCCTGGACATGTTGCAAGCAGAGTGGCAAATGGGGAGAGGGCACTGGCCTGCTCTACAAGGTCACCTCTCCTCACATTCCCCAGGATATCAGAGAGAGCCAGAGCTCATGCCAGCCTTCTAGAACCTCATAGCCTGCCATAAAATAGTTTTTCTTATGAAATATAACAAGCACTTAAAAAAAATAAGAGCATATAAATAAAATTAAAAGTCCTTCCCCCCACCCCCCCGTTTTCTTCAGAAAAGACACCATTAGGAAATAAGATGTTCTGAGGGCCATCGCGTGTCCTTCCTGAGCTGTCCCCTCTGCCTTGGAGGTAAGTGTTGCTCTAAGTTTGGTGTTTGTTGTCCCGTACATGTTGTAATGCTGTTGCTGCATATGTGTATACCCAGAAACACTCCGGAGGACTGGCTAGCATGTTTTCAAACTTTATACAAATGGCGCCACGCTGCTTCCCTGCTTCGGCAATTTGCTCTCCGCCCACCCCTCTCCCCATTTGCCACTCTCCCTGCAGCATGTCCAGGCTAGTGTGTAAAGTTCTGGAGCATTTGCTTCCCCTGCAACGAACTCCTTCATCGTACAGACTGAGCAGACTTCATTTATCCGCACTGGATTCTAGTGTCTTTGCTATCATCAGCGTGGCTGTGGCTACTATGCCCATCCAGTCTCTTTGTGACCATTGTGAGAGACTTTCTTGACATACACATTGGAGCATGCCTCTTAATTTGTCTGTTTCCCTGTTGCGGGGCACCAATCTGTCACCACACCCCCAACACCCAGCGTGTCTTTGATGGAATTTATTGAACTCCATGGAACAGGAAGGGACAGAAGGGCTTCCCCTGAAAGAAACAGGCACAGAAAGGCCATGCCATTGTTTAGAGAGGAAGTGGAAACCAGACCTTCTGCATGCTTCCTACTGGCTTAGAGGCCAATATACTCCGAGCAGCACATGATAGAAGAAACTACGAAAGGGAGTGGTGATGAGGAGAAAGGATCTAGAAAGGTCACCTGGTCTCCAGTGGGAGCTCTTACTCTAGTCTGAGCCCTCACACTGCAGACCCCAACCTGTGCATGCTCAGACTGAGGCCTGAGAGCTGGCCATCTACCCCATAGACTGAAGCCCAATGGCAGTCTGGGGACTAGTGTCCAGATCTGAGAAGACCTGAAGTCTTCTCTTCACCCACTGCAGATGGTCTGTCCTGTGGACGATCATGGAGTTGAGAACCAGGTGGCCTCAGCGGGATGCCTTGTGGGAGGAAAGAGGTCCCAGGAGGATGAAGTTGGTGCCGGCCCCTCCCCTTCTTCTTTAATATTCAGAGTTGGTTTGCATAAAGCAGTTCTTACAGGGCTTGTCCCATGGCAAGTGTTGTGTGCTTTATGATATCCTCAAATCCCATGATTCTGAAGCACCTCCTCTTCCACCCTGTCATCCCAACAGGGAGTCACCTGTTACTCCCAACATCAGGAAAAGTGTTCCCCTGAGCCCCAGTTATCCATCTAAAAATTAAAAAATACCAAATGAGATCAGACAACCTGAAAGGGTCTTAAGTAGGTGAACTCAGTCAGTACAAAGGACTGTTTTCTTTAGCCAGTCATGCTCTACAGGTTGGCTAAGCACATCTCCTTAGTAATGGGCTCCTATCATATGGGAACAGATGAGAAGTCCTGAGAAACACAAGGCCACACCTAAGGCGAAGCCTGTAGATGGTCTCACTCCAGCACAGACGCTGCCCCTGGAGCCTGCCCCTTTCAGGGAACTAGAGAGAAGTGTAGGAGTTGCCAGGCCTTCACACGCTCAGCTGTAAATGAGGCGAGTGACTTCTGTGTTCCACAAACACAATGAAAGAATCAAATCTAATGCATACCAAAGTATGATGTAGACTGTAAGAGCACAATAAAACCTAGCTTATTACCAAAAGTTAAGTGTCTTGACACCAAATTTTTTAGATTTTGGAATATCTGCGCATAGATAGATAGATAGATAGATAGATAGATAGATAGATAGATAGATAGATAGATAGATAGATCCTCTCCAGGATGAGACCCAAGTCTAAATATTAAAATCACTTCCATTTCAAGCATACCTTGTGACCATAACCTGAAGGTAGTCTCACACAGTGTTTTTAGGGTGACTGTATTTGCTGAAACCCATAAAGGAGAGACCAGGTGTGGAATTTTCGATCTGTGAGACCAAGTTGCTTGTTCTTCAGCTATTTCCTCAGAGCTGAACATTCTTTCCTTAAACTCAGGAAACCAAGGGAAGCTCTGAAAACCTATGAGGTTCAGGGAGTTCAGAAAGCAAAAAGACTCATAAGCAGTGAATGCTTCCTATAGAGAGGAGACTCTTCAGTGGCGCTGCCTGCTAGTCCTGCCGGAAGCTCCTGGGATGCAACTTTTCTTTTCTTTTCTTTTCTTTTCTTTTCTTTTCTTTTCTTTTCTTTTCTTTTCTTTTCTTTTTCTTTTTCTTTTTCTTTTTCTTTTTTCTTTTTTTTTTTTTTTGAGTCCTCACCAATGCTGGGATAGCTTTCGGGTGATACAGCTTGGCTTTGAGTTGCCCATCCTCCTGTAGGCAACCTCATAAACTCATTGGGTCTCCAGACTTGGGTGGGATCATCCCTCAGTCTGTCACTGGTCGAGTGAATAGACATTTGTTCATGTCTTCCCAGGAAAAATCACACAGCACTGCTGCTCAAGACTCTTCAGATCTGGGAATTATTTCAGAGTTCTAATTTTTTTGATTAGGACTGCTATGGATTATGGGACCAAGAAGGGGACTGGAGCATGATGGGAATGGGGCCTATAGAAGAAACACTAATCCATGTCCCATCTCCCTAAGGATGCCTAGCAAGAGTCTCTGGGAAATTCAAAGGCAGACATGAACTCCAGGACCTGAGGCTGAGGACCTGCTCCCTTTCCCTGGGACCACCACTGAGCATCCCCTGCAGAACTCAATCTGCAGGGGCTCCCATTGCCTTTTAGTGATACATGGCTCCTGTAACATCGATTACACTCACTTTGATTTTTCTTGAGCTCCAGTCAAGACAAACTGTTCCCAAAGCATGAGCCATGCTTTACAGCTTCCTAGGAGTTTACTCCTATGGTCTCCTTTACCTGGAGCCCAACTACCCGTGAGACTCACACAGGGCCTTTAACAAGCAGAGGCTCTCCCCCAGTGATCACCACTTGATAATGATGATGTTGATGATGGTGTGTGTGTGCATGCATACATGTGTGTGCATGCACGTGTGTGCATACACGTGTGTGCATGTGTGCATGTGTAGACACTGATGTTCTTGAAAGCTCCCCAGGTGACTCCATACTTGATATCCAGCAGGTCTACAACTCCCCTCTGTAGGAGACGGCCCTGCCCAGTGGATGTCTTCTGTAGGATTCTTGGGAAAGGTACTTTGTCTAAGCACTAGAGATGCCCCTAACTCTGGACCAGTGAAGTTAATGTCACCTACACCTTCATCACACAGTCTTGGGTCAGGGACACCAGTGTCCTGAGCTCATCTTGTTTGCCATACATTAAGGCCCTCAAATCCAGAATTGGTCCATTCCTCTGTCCACCCTTCCATGTCTAATAGACTCCATTAAACAATGAGTCAAGGCTATCCATAAAATTCAGAACATTTAAGAATAATGGGGATAGGGTGGCAACTGCCTTTTTTGTTTGAGAGAAAAGGCAAGGCCTAGCCTTCACAGTCACCAACTCATGAGGTGTGCCCTGTGAGGGTTGCTCCAAGATACCATGTCCAATAACGGGAAACCACGGTGTCTCCCTTAGGTCTCTGCTCTGGGAATTGCTAGGGTCCTAGGCAGGTGACAAAGTATAAGGCTATGTGTGTGAATGCTCACACATACATATTCCATATGTACAAATTATATTGTGCAGACTATTTATACATGTGCATACATATCTATTTTGAGTTTCTTGGGTGTGTGGGAAGAGGAATTCCCCCACCCCAATCCCTTGGGGTCCTCAAGCAAAGACCCCTGGGAATCACTGTCTGCATAACATAACATCTTGTACACAGGAAGTGCTCCAAAAAAAATATTTGCTAGCTTAAATAATGAACTAAAAATTCAGTCAGCTGGTAGCTTCTTATGCCAACATAGGGGAAGGAACTGACTCAATATATAGCACCACAGAGCTACGGCCTGTTATGTCCAGCCACACACATCTCCAGGGAGGCCTCTATAACCAGCTACCTTATATGACGCCTTGTAGTGATATGCTCTGGAACACCTGGAGGCAAGCTCTTTCCAATGCTGGAGCTCACTCAGGAAGATCTCAGCCATGTGCTCTCTGAAGGACAATGTTTGCTTCAAAGTCTCAGAGAGCCCACAGGACTGCCAGGCAAAGCCAACTCACTCTATATCCAGTTGGCACCAAAATACCTGGGTAGACACTGGACACACAGCCCCAGATGCCACCCCTGCTCCACCCCCATCCTCATGACTCCTGACTTTCACCTGTTTCCTCCTCCTCTGTTGCTTTGTTGCTCACTGTGGGACTCGGATAGGCATGAGTATGAGACAGGACTCTGAGCCCCACGCCTCTGTGACTTGAAGTAAAGGGGAAGGCCTCAGATGTGAAAGGGATATATGTCTAGCTTAGAGCCCTTGGTCCTGGCACGATGCCCTTCCTCTTCTCTCCTTTATTACATTCCACCAAAAGGCTGGATGGCATCCGGGTTTGAGTACAGGCGCCTGTGTTTGAATTCTTGGTCCCCAACCAGTGGTGCTGTTGAGGGAGGTTGTAGAGCCTAGGTCGAGCCTAGCTGGAAGATGAGAATCATCAGATGGGTATGTGGGGGCTATGGATAGGGGTTGGGGTCGGGTCTTTGAGGTGTATAGCCTTGCCCTGCTTCCTGTCTTCTCTGTGCTTCCTGTCTGTGAAGATGCGAGCACTCAGCCTTATGCTCCCATCGCTACAACCTGGATCCACTCCTGTCAACATGCTTTCAGCCCCGTCATGCCCTCTACCCCCATACTGAAACCCGAAACAGATGCCTTCTCCCTTAAGGACTACAGCAATGAGAAAAGTAACTGATGGGGAAAGGGTGTTGTGGACAAGGCCTGGCAGGTCTCAGGGCACAGTCAGATGTCAGGTGGCCCACCCAAACAGGAGCACAAGCCAGGGCACTTCCTGTCTCTGCTACATTGTCAGGCTGTCCCACCAGTCTTTTGCTTGCAACCCTGAAGGTCACATGAATCTCTGCAAATAGGTTCTTGTCCATCTAGATGTTCACACCTCTATGATCACATGTGAGTGCTCAGTCTTCGTGATCTAACAGATCATTGACCAGACAGAGGAATGAAGGCTTGGCATTGTGGTGGGATGAGCTGTAAGGCCTGCCTAAGGGCGTGCCACCAGGAGTTCTACCACTGGACTCTGGTTTTGAAGCCTTCACCCCAGGAACTCTAGAGGTTCCACCTGAGCCCATGGTCAAATGTCTCGGGACTCCAGCTGTGGCCCAAGTGCTTGGTGCATGTCTGCCTAGCAGTCAGAGGCGTCAATGTTCTACATACAGAATGTCTATATGTAGAGGACATAGCTGCTGGAAAATTATGGCATATATATGCAAAATGAATTTTCCCTATACAGAAAAAGGTTTCTCATCCTCAAAGCTACAGAATGCAAAGCTCCACAAGACTAAAGGGCTAAAAGTCTTGCCCAGAACTTTATGGGAAGTGAGGAGTGGAGTCAGATTTGAACCCTGGTCTCTGAACCCTGACCCCACATTCGTTACACTACAGCTTCATCCCATCATAAAGAGACTCCAAGCAAGCACTACTAGTTTTGGGGTACACAGGGACAGTAACTTCTTCATTCTAGTCACTGCAGGGCTAGGCAGCACAGTATACACTTCCTTTAAATAACCTGTTTTCCCTCCAGACCAGAGGGCCAGCCACTGCCCTGGCTAAACCTCCCTCTAATCGTCAGACAAAATTGTCTAAGTGCCTACTGTGTGCTGGTACGCATCAACACATGCAGCCTTACAGATGCTAACTCCCCATCCCCCACTCCAGCCCACTCATCCTCAGCACTCACGACTTGGGTGCCATCTCCATGGGGCCACGGCCATGGCTCTCCCTATGGCAGAGGCGGCTTATGGATACACCACAGAGTTCAAAATCATAGGCTTGGCAGGAAGTGGCATCTATACATAGCTCCACCATTCTGCAAGCGCTGTTGGCTCTTTCTGAATAAACGCTACCCTATATTAAATGCCAGGATTCGGCAAGCAAGGCTGCCTGTTTGCAATGCGATTGAGAACTGAAGGTAAGATTGATTCTGATGTGAGCACTGGCAAAGCAAATGGGTTTTTGAAAAACCCTATAATTTCCCTGCAACCCTTGACTTCACTAAACACACATTTTTAGACTGCAGCACAGTTAGGTAGGCATTAAACAAAAATGAGGTGGTCTAATGATGATTTATGTATAGGATAACCTTCTATAAAGAATTCTGCTCTGATTTCAGGGTAACTTACAGAGGTGCCAACTTAACCAAACAATGCTGCTTGTTCTGTGTCCACTGTCGCAGCATGGTCCTGGGGCAGGGCGGTTAACCCGCAACGGTCTTAAATCTGCTGAAATTCACCCAGTGGGTGCTCTGGAAATGCAGCGCCTGCCATGAACTAAGTGGAAAAGCAAAACACGACACATGCACACACCGCCAGAGGCGCCTGTGAACACAGACATTTCTGCTTGACTGGGGAGCAAAGCTGACGGCTCTGGAAACAACCAACTGGCGAATGACTGCAGAGCAGGCTGCCTGCTGGGACACTGGAAGGAGTCCCGGGGAGCCAAGCCCACAGGCACTGAGCCTGGAGAGCTCCTAGGATACAGGCTTTGAAACTAGAGTCCAGTTGTGGACCTCGTGGCGGTATGACTTTGGGAAGGCTTTACAGCCGTACCACTCCCCACCCCAAGCCTCCATTCTCTGTTCAAGAAATCCTTTAACTCTCTGTTTCACACAGATGTGACGGGAAGGTCTCCACGGTAGGATAGCTGTAAACTGGCTTGATTTCGGCACTAAGAGCACTGCAGGAAGGGCTGTGCCAAACACAGATGGTGAGGAAGCCCAAGAGGGAAGTCACACTGCACCCGGCACAGACTCTGGCCGAGGCCTGGGGCAGGTGGCTGACCTTCTGTGTCTCAGACCCTTGAGTTTGGAATGTGGGCAGTGAGAGAGGACCTGCTAGGTAGGATGCATGTGGCGATGGGGTAGTGTGGCCCAGGTAAAGTGCATGTTACAGGAGAGTGCCAAAGCTGGACAGTGTCCATTACTTCTTATCTATTGTCACTGTGGTTTCCTTCAGTGTGGGTCATGGGACTAGGGAAAGGGTACCTTTGTGGGTCCTGAGGGTTTCCTTTGAATCTCCAACTTGCAAAATGTGTTAGATTTAAGGGTTTTCTTGTCTTTGTTTTATTTTTGAGATAGTCTCATGCAGCCAAGGCTAGACTCCTGATCTTTAAGTTTCCACCTCTCAAGTGCCATGGGATATGTCATCCCACCTGGGATTTGGCAAAATCTATTTAAAGACTTTAGGATACGGGGCATCCTCTCTGTGATTGAGGAAGGCATCTCTGACTATTTAAGTCCACTGTTCCCTTCTTCCCCAAAGCAGATAGAAACAGAAGGGTCAGCTGCCTTCTCTTCCTGGCAGATGCCTTCACAAAGGAAACAATGAGTGCTGGAAGGCCCTGGACAACCCTAGAGTCATCGTCACAGGGGAAGAACCTGAGCTTCGGGAACAAGAGTTCCAGGGTTACCTGGTGGAAGCTGTGTGCTGTGCAGCAAATTGCCTGGTCTCCAGTATTGTTTTCTTTAAGTCTACAGATGGAGGGTTTTCTCTTCACGGACTTACCAGGAGAACAAAACAAAGATAACATGCAAATAACATGCAAATAGCTGCCACCAGACCTACAGATGTGTGCTTTGATAGGTACTCATTCTCTTCCCACCACGCAAGTGGCTAAACCTAGCTGTGTGTCTCCCTAAGTCAAATGGGCACAATGACAATTACAGAGTAAACCAAAGAACCCCAGAGTGTGTCATCAACTGTTGTTCCGAAGGCATACTTATCCCTAAGCTGACACAGCTCACAGAGCAGACAGACCGGTGGAGGAGCTGACGTTCACCGTGTTGCAGCACACCTCACAGGTTCCAAGTGTGCACCAGGTGATGGCCAAGCACAGGTGAATCAGAGATGCCTAACACCACACACCCAGGCATTCGGTTTCCCACACACACACAATGACCAGATATGATCAGAGAATATTTAAGTTATAAAAACAGGGTCTTGATCATCTGGGTAGAGTTTAGACAAAGAAAGTAGGAAGCTTGCAGTAAATAGTAAAATCCCCCATGAGTGATTGAAACTGTGTGTCCTAAACACATGCAGCCAAGACACGGGCCTAAGAGCGTAGGTCTAGGTCTGACTGAGACTCACACCAGTCACCAAGAAGGCTCAGCTCTGGGAGTTGGGAGCCTCTCCAACCCTGGTCCTCTATAACTCCAGGTGCTCACTTGTAGTCTACTTGTGGTCACTTAAAGGTTTCCTGAGACCGCCATCTCTTTGTGTCTAGGTCCACTTCTCACAGCCTTCCAACTCAGAGCGAGACACATGGGGTTGAAGTAGCCTTAAAGTCAGCTTGAGTGAACTGTAACTCACAGAGCCAGTCTGTATTCCAGAGCCGAAGCTTGCATCTGTTTACCGAGTTGGGATCATCCATCTGCAGGCATCAGAGCTGAGGCAGGAGTCAGAGCTCAGATCCTAGGGCAAGGCCATCTATGTGTCCCCTACAGCCTTCATGTGAGAATGTGTCCCTTACAGACTTCATGTGAGAATGGTTATCCTGTCTACTGATCTCTGAGCTGGAAATCTGCTAGAAAGGCCAAAACCTCTGATCATGGCACATGTGGCCAAAGCTAGGTGGCTTGTGAACGTGTTTCTGTCCCCAGGCAAGAGTGCAGACAGAGACAGGGACAGACCTTCCCTCCTAGGTTGAAGTCTAAGGATAGAATAGATGATTTCTGTCAAGGAGCCTGCTCTAGAGAGGAAGCAAGAAGCAAGGTAAGTCAGAAAATATTCTCTCTCTCTCTCTCTCTCTCTCTCTCTCTCTCTCTCTCTCTCTCTGTCTGTCTCTGTCTCTCTCCCAGGCCACAACCCAATCATCTGTGTGGCCCTGAGTAAGATGTTTAGCTTCCCTGGGCCTCAATATCTTCATTTATAAACCTGGGGTGGGAGGATCATGATCTGTCTTGAAAGTGATTGTGAGGATTAGAGATAGAATACATGAAATGCCTAACCCAGAAAGAGGGCTCCATGCATGATAGGGCATCAGCCTTAATCTTGTTATCTTATCATTCTGTTGCAGCGTTATGCTGGTCCTGGGGATAAAATGAAGGGAAAAAATGCTGGCCACCCTCCTGTACAGACAGATAGAAATAATGGGAAGGGAGCCAAAGGAGCTGTAACATCTGCTACAGGCTTGTGGTACAGGCCCGTGGAAGGAGACACATGGGCACCAAGTTCCAGGGGAAGGAAAAGTATCATCTTGATACGAAGAGGGTGTGACTAGAGCCCATTAGGCCAGGTAACCAAGACACTGCCTGATGAGAACCCTTTTTAGAGAGATCTCTTCCCCAACAGATTCCCTTTGTCCCTGCTTGCTCCCTCCCTCAAGATGCAAAGTCCCTGATATTCCCCCAATGCTGGACCAAGGCCCAGTGACAATCTAGTATCCAAGAGCCCCATCCACACTAACAAGGCCGCTCAGCCAGGCTCATCTTCCAGGGCAGCAGGGGATACATCTGGCTGGCATCTGAGCTGTGTCCAAAACTCCCCACTGGGGCTAAGAAAGCCAGTCAGGATGCTAGGGAAGAGCATGCTGGGAAACTCCCACAAGGAGCCTGCCTCGATATAATCAGGTCTGGTGGAAATTAAAAGCTATTAGGAACAGGGCCGGATTTATCTTTATATCCAATAACATGCATTGTAATGGTGATCCTGCAGATGGGAAATTAACCCACATCTTGGCTTCACTGAAGGCCTTAATTCTGATCTGTGTTTGTACACTTCCCTTAGTCCTCTTATGCCCACTCTGTACACACCACACACACACACACACACACACCACACATATGCACACATGCACCACCCACCACACACACACACACACACACACACCACACACATGCACACATGCACCACCCACCACACACACACACACACACATACATACCACACCACACACACATACCACACCACACACACACACACACACACACACACACACATACATAGATACACCACCCACCACCCACCACACACACACACACACACACACACACACACACACACACACAGAGGATACTCCAGGAGGGACATTGGGGTAGGAGTCTGGCAGGTCATAGATTTTACAACCACTTTTAGAAGGCCAGACTCAAAACCAACTCAAAGCTGGCAGCAGGAGAGGCTGGGGAGGCAAGTGGAAACAGGAGCTGTCTCTCTCGCCTCTCCCAGCCCTGAGAATGATAACAAAAAGCTGGAGAGAGTTTCAGTGGCCAGCTCCAAGACAGCGTAGCTAGCCAGGAAGGGCAGCTTGTGAGCAAATACTCAACTCCCAGAGTTTGTTTAGATACCAGGCTCCTTCAGAAAGAGGCACGCGAGGCTTGGCTCCCATTCTATGGCCAACAGGCCTTCCTCCCAGGGCACATGCTTTTCCTAAGAAAGATGCTTTCTGAGACCTCAGCTGGACCACATCAGCCTGGGCTTCCTTTAGCTTTCCAGCACGTGTTCCTGCTGGTCCTGAAGCCTAGAGTATTAGAGACTAGCTCCACGGATCTAGAGATTAAAGTCAACACAGGTTCCTGCTCCGCATGCAGACACTCCTGCTTTCAGACCAGATTATTGAAACCTCTACAGTGAGAAGCAGCACCTGCTTACCACAACACACATACCTACATGTACAGAGTGTATGCACACTGGGTATGGGTGAACATTGGGGATATAAAAGCCTTTTTATAAAATTTTACACGCTCTTTGCATTTTCCAAAATTAGAGCATGTGCCTTGTGACCACAATCTTAGTCCTCACCCACAGAGACCAGAGCGGCTAAACCTCACTGTCTCTGGTTCCCCTGGGCTCCCCCAGGAACATATTAGTTAGACTCAATGCATTGGGAAGACTTTCCCTGGATTTAAAAAAAATATATATCTAGAGAAGGATCTAGGATGATTATGACTGGAACTGGAGGGCAAGGGAGGAGAGGAAAATTCTCCAAGACCAAAGGAAAGAAAGCCAGTCCCCCAAAGTTTAACACAGCCCTACGGATTAGCATCAAGGCCACTTCTCTGATAATTATGCCCTTTGGGGCTACCAGCTGGTCCTGACATCAAAGACAGCTCTGAAGCACCAACTACAAGGGGTGCCTGGGGGAGCTTGCTGTCTCCAGCTCCTGGGCACATAAACTAGTTAAACTTCGCTCCCCACCTGCTCTAGTCTGACTATCTGGTACCCACCAGCTTGTCCTCATAGTCCCATCCATCTGGACTGTCTCCCCAAATCCCTCAGAGTTCTCAAGCAGACATCCCTTCCTCACTGGACCCTGGGTGAGTACGGAGGGTAATGTGTTAGGAACCGAGAAGTCATGCAAAAAACAAACAAAAACAACAAAAACCACTGTTCTCATTCCTAGGAAACCCAGTGAGCTACACAGGTCAGCTACACAGTAGAAATACACACACCACAACAGGAACCAATGGAAATAATGAAGGATGCTGTCTTCTACCTAAACAATGGCAGCTACAATCCAGCACATCCTTAGAACAGTAGGCAACCTTCTGAACATTGCTTATTTGTATTTCAACCCTATGGGCCCATTCTACAGTCGTCGGAAGTGAGGCCCTATGAGTGTAGACAACTCACCCAGCTAGTAAGCAATGGAGTGAGCTTCCATCCCAGACAGTCTGGTCCCAGATTCTAGGTTCTTAATCACTACCTGTGTTAGCTTCCACTAAAGCATCCTTTAAAAAAAACAAAAACAGTGAGTACTTCCCCCAAAGCTCTCGTGCCTACTGCATGCATTTAAAGCTTCACGGTACTCAGAGAACCTGGGACTGTTTGTGTGCATGCAGGGGAAGGAAGGGCTTGGGGAAATCCTGCTCGGTTTATGCCTTATCTGAGTAATAGGCACATGATCTGGAGGAAGTTGCGTTCCTTCCTTGAGCCTTGGGTTTCTCTTCTGTAAAGTGGAAAGGGGAAAATACACTTCTGGGCTTTTGTGAGGCTAAAATAAAATGATGTATGAAGGTGTCTTAGCCCAGTGCCAGGAAAATAGTAAGTACTCAAAAAGTTTTAATAACATAATTAATATTGTAATGGACACAATGCTTCATCCATAAACCCAAGTGTGTAGGAAACACATTTCCTTATGGTCTTTAAATGCCTTAAACCTGACTCTGCTAGAAATACAGGAATCCAGTGTCCATCATTTCTGAGGCTTCCCCAGAGATGTGTCAGCATCTACCAGCCTGTGTTCCCTACTTCAGTTGAATGTGTACGCCATGTCTCATTTGGGACCTCTGTCCTGGTTCCCATGAGGTCCAAGCACTTATTCTATGGGAGCCCACAGAACCTGGATTCCTTATCTCCCTTTTGTCTCTTTCTCTCAGAGACTCTCCTGCCAGACAGCTCCTATTAGCTTACAGTTTTACCAAAAGAATAGAAGGCATCTTTAAGAAGCTTTGAGTCTGCCTTGCTACGACCATGCTGCTAACCTATCAGATAACAGGAAATCTTTTGGCCTGACCATCTGCTTGGAATGGAGAGAAGGAAAGTAGTGAGAAAAGGCACACATGCTTTTTTTTTTTTAAAGCCCCTGTCATGCTAGCTACAAACACAAGTAAGCATAGGTCCCATCCCACTGTACCTAGAACCATCTGAAGCTCTCTGGTTAGTGCTCCTGAGAGATTTGGATTCTGCTATTTCAAAGTATTCAAATCTTATGGACACTGCCATTTCAAAGGTTTTGCTCACATCACAGGGTAGAGGTTGCTCAGCAAGATGAAGAATCCGGTTCGATAACAAGTCCCTATAGAACAGCGTCTCTCAACCTTCCTAATGCTGTGCCCCTTTAGTACAGGTCCTCGGTGTTGTGGTGACCCTCCGACCATAAAGTTATTTTCATTGCTACTTCCTAACCGCTACTGTTTTAAATTTTGCTACTGTTATAAATGGTAATGCAAATATCTGTGCTTTCCGATGCTCCCAAAGAGGCTTGTCATCTCCAGCTAACTCTGCAAATCATGAAGCATTTCAGACAACTTGCTGGGGACCTTGTTACCAATGGGCACCAATGAGGAACATTGGTCAGGATGCTCCACTTTACAGCAAGACGAAAGTTCTTCCTGTAAAGAACCTTCAAAGAGGAAGGAAACTGATGGAGCCCCTGCAGTGTGGGGAAGAGGAAAGGGTGGGTATTGGTGCCCTGAAAGTTGAATGAAGACTTAAGAGATCCTTTTGTGAGGCTCCAAGACCTGTTTCCTACTGGAAGGACAATCATTCCTAGATGCGACTGAATCAAAAAGGGCTTTCCAAGCCCACAATGCAGGACTAACCCCTTTCCAACGTCAGTTACTGAGGAGTCTTATGGCATTTCTGCCAATTCATGGCGAAGTAAAACTCCTGTATGTACACTTCCTTAGGCCTGGTTCCCCAAACCTCCAGCCTCATTACCCTAGTCACACACAGAGCACAAATGCACCCTGCCTTTCCTTACCATGCTTCAAAGGTGAGCCTGCCAAAGGTTCTTATAAATCAGAGCAAGTTCAAAAGGAGCCCCAGGGATCAATGGCAGTCCCACCCTGTGTCTGTAGGACCTCCGTAGATAACACAGGCCTCAGCACACGAACTTCACCATCCCACACGGAGATGATCGGATGGACACCAAAGATGCCCATTTGCCAAAACTTCACAGAGCAGTAGTAGATCAGTCCCTAAAGCCATTGCCACCATCTTGTTCAGATCATAGACCAATTCAAGTACCATCCACCACCCGGGCAACTCTGTCAGCCACCAACCCATGATCTCTTACCTGGAGTGATGGAGACTGTGTCTTTCTCCCAAGACACGACGCTAACGTATTCCTGCACTGAAGAGGGGATGAGGCACTTGAAGACAGCCACGTTGCCACGCATTGACCTTTGATCCTCCACCCGGACGGTGTAGGGTTCCCTGAAAACTGTGGAAAATTGAAAGAAGAGTGTCACACAGCCATAGTGGTGGGAAAAAGGACAGCAAGTGGGCTGGGCACAGTGACCATCACTCAACAAAATAAAACCCAGATTACATGAGGTAACAACAGTGTAGGTCTATTCCAATGCATTCTGGGAAGTGTAGTTTAGATATTGAACTCTTCATGGAATTGGTGCTGCCCAGTGGGCAGTAGCAAAGAATAATTCAAACCAGGTTTGTCTGAGACACAGACAGAGTCCCTGTACCCCTACTACTCTCCACCTCCTGTTGCTATTATCCTATCCAGTCTTGGTCCTGATGTTAGGATCATCTAGAGTCTTTTTTTTTTTTTTTTTTTTTTTTTTTTTTTGCCTGCTTTCAGCCCCGTACTCATTTCTCATGTAGTGTCACCTGCAGGCACTCGTGTGTCATATCCTGCACGTAAACTGATCCTGTCTTAAAAGTGGAATGGCGGTCTCTGTCTACCCGTCTTCCCCAACTTGGCCTCTGCCAGGGGCTTGCTCCTTCCTTCCACCCCCTTCTCTGCCAAGCAGAGCTGGAACATCCAGAGCCCACACTGCCTACAGACCTTGTCCCCAGCAGACACCTGGGCAGCATGCCCTTCTGCTCTCCTTGCCATGGTTGCCAGGGCGACACCTAGGGCCCTGGCATCCTCCCCGTAAGCAGCGCACCTGCAGCCTCTCTGGCACCATCAAGAGCCTCTTTAATTGCTTGTGTTTCCAGTGGACCCTGCTCTCCCCGGGCCTTCATCCTTTCTCTTCTCCAGGCAAGAGGGAAGCAGGGGAGGGAAGAAAAGGGACAGGGAAGAGACTGGCCATCAGGCTCCGCCCAGGCCTCACATGAGTCTGGCAGCCTCTACCCAATCTCACAAAGGAACTTGAGGGAGCTGACTCCCAAGGGTCCTGGAGTAGTGAAGGTCAAGGGTGAACTGTGTTACTCAAACTCTGGGAGTTCTGGTGAGGAGGCAGCTAAAGAGGACATAAGAATATCAGTCAAGTAGGTCCTGATCCCCTCTGAGCTGCATGGGGGTGCTGATTGCAAGTTAACCTTTGAACCTCAATTTCCCCATCTGTTGAACCCTATGCAAAAAGCCCGGTGTGTGGAAAATGCTGTTTTGACTTAGCCTTGTCATCAGTAAGAAACCCTTGTAGACTTATTGAGAAGGCTGATTCTAACTCAAGGAGAGGCATGTAGCTAGAGCTATGATGGCCTTTCCCCTGACCCAAGGCTCTAGGTTATGGAAGCTAGAATGGGACTTAAATCCAGGCTTCAGGTTCAATATTTGGGGTTGTATTCAGAGCCAAACAATGCAGAGGACCTGCTGCCAAGAAGACACCCGCAGGAGCATGGGAGAGAAGGCCCCTGTCTCAGCATCAGTGCCAACAGTTGACCCCCAGGGCACAGGCAGGGCACAGTCATGACTTAACCCTCACCCGTCCACAGTTCTGGGCTTAGATACTCGCAGTCTTGTCCCTGTAAAAGAATCCCTGTGGTGGGAGATCAGAGTCCAGAGCTCTGAAGGGTCTGTCACTAGGTCTGCTGGCCTTCCCAGAAACTGCCCACCTGGGCCATCCAATGCAGCTGCAGGACAGATGGCACACTGGAGCTGCATGGTGGGCTGACCTCTTGTATCCTGGTGTCCTTGTAAGAAAACCACCGGCCACATTTCTATTTGAGGCAGGTCCTATCTGTATCAGAAGTATAGTGTGTTGTGATGTCCTAGTTAAAAAGAGTCGATCCAAGCCTGCCCCTCACTTCCAGACCTGACCCACAGAGCTCAGCCTTTTCTGTTTCACCCCTGCTTCTCTCTCCCCATCATGAAATATACTTCAATAGCAGTTCTCTGAGCTGGGCAGCACTCAAATGCTCCACAGTGAGATGGACAAATAGCACGTGGCCTCATTACATGGTGAAATACTATACATCGGGGATGATGTGCGACCTCCCTCACACCCAGCAGTGAGGACAAATTCCATACTGAGAATGGTGAGCTGAAGATCCTAGAAAGGGCCGAACATTGGCCGCCATTTTCTATAAAGCATGGACAAGGCAAACACACACATTATTCCAAGTCAGGATATGCTTGTCCTGGGAACAGAGGCCACACAAAGTGGAAGGGAGACTTCTGGGGTGCTGTGGGTGTATCTCTGTGCTGGGTACTAGTTGAACCATATGGAAATTGCTTCGGTTACCTATGATAACATGCACTTTCCTTGATATAGTTCTGGAAAAGGAGGGCTTTAGAAAATGAAGCTCAGGCAACATCTTCCTAGATCGTTGGTGAGCTCTGTCTCACTCAACCTACATGCATTGCTGTGAGGTAGATACTCACTTTGAATGCATAGATGAGGTTCCTGCTCTATCCAAGCACACACAGTAGGTGGCCAAGCTGTCCCCAAGTATATGTTTCTTTCAAGCTCTCGTGCACACACCACGTATATACCCTCGCAATGCCAGCCTGTCAGCCCCATTCTGTGTTTAGACCTCACAGCCCTGTCAGGGTGCAGGTGTCTGGTCCCTCACCTGCTTTGATGCGAATGTTAGGGCTCCGGATCTTGCCGGCTGCATTCTCTGCGGTGCAGAAATAGTCATTGTCATGGATAAAGCTATTGAAGGCGGAGGGGGAGAAAGGGTAGAGCTGCAGAGTCCCGTTGGCATGCACGTGCCGGATATGCGGCACATCGTAGATGTCGTCTCCCGTGGCCAGGTACCATCGGAGAACCGCACTGGGGGATCCAGCGGCCGGGCAGGGCACCACCACACCCACAGAACTGGAGAAGGTTACGTGCTGCAGGGAGTCATTTACAAAGTAGAGGCTGGTGCCGACATCCTCGGGGCGGGCTGCGGGGAGGCAGGGAGAGAGGCTTGGTTAGAGTCTGCTGTGTAAACATCCATGGAAGCCTCGCTGGCTGACACTGATTCATCTGGCCTTCGGGTGTCACCTGGTCAATAAGCCCTTATGGAGCACCATTTTATTTACCAGGCACTGGTAAAGGAGAGAGAGGACACTTCCTGGCCTATAGACCTTTCTAGGTTAGTTGGTACAGGAATGGCAAAAGGCAAAAGTCTCATTAACTGTGAGGAACCAAGTCCGTGCAGAAGGTCTGCTGCAATCCCTGTTACGTGAAGGGTCCAAAGTCACCATGTACTGTGGCGATGTACAAATCAGAGGAGACAGAGGTGCCTACATCTGTACTCAGCACCTACTCTTTGCAGTCTGACCCCCAGATCTCCCTTTAACTCACTTTCACAGCCGCAAGGGGAAGATGGCCTCTTTCTCCCCCATCTCTTCCTCCCTTCCTCCCTCCCTCCCCACCTCTCTCTCCTCTCTCTTTCTTTCCCTTCTCTCTCTTCCTCCTCTATCTCTCTACATGTTTTAAAAGTATTTTATTTTATATATACGAATGTTTTGCCTATGAGTATATGTATATCACATGCACATGTGATGCTCACAGAGGCCAGAGGGCCATCAGATCTCCTGGTAAGTAGAGTTACACATGGTTGCGAGCCACCACATGCATGCTAGGTACTGAACCTGGATCCTCAGAAAGAACAAGTGCTTTTAACCACTAAGCCATTTCTCCAGTTCTACAACTCTCTTTTTATCATCTTTATTAATTCAAGTTTCCATGGCTTTGATAAAAACACATGACTGAAAGCAACTTGAGAAAAGCTTTGTTTGCCTTACAGGTTACAATCTATCATGAGGGGAAGCCAAGGCAGAAATCTAGAGGCAGAAACTGAAGCAGAGGCTATGGAGGAATGCTGCTTACTGGCTTACTCCCCATGGCTTGCTCAGCCTACAAGGGGTAGAACCACCTACAGGAAACTGGACCCTCCTCCATATCAATAGTTAAGAAAATTCCCTGTAGATTTGCCCACAGGCCAATCTAGTGGGGCATCTTCTCAATTGAGGTTCACTCTCCTTAAATGACTATAAATTCTGTCAAGTTGACATAACAGAACTACCCAGGAGATCCCCCTTTGATAGGTTTAAGGGACTTAGGGGAATGTCCAAGAACACAGGGAAGTTACAGATCTGAAGTTTGGAGACCTTGCTAAGTAGCGTTCCAGTGCTCTTCCTGGCTTACCACAGACGACAGGAAAAGGGTCTCACAATCACAGCCTAAGAAGAATGGGTGGAGAAAATGGGGTGATAGCCAGGAGATGGAAGGCAGTGGGAGTCCCTGAGGGCTGTCATAGATCCCTAAAGTTCATCTGGTCCCTATTCAGTGCATTTTCCAGATGACCTATAGAGATCCGGAGCAAGAGGGCCATCCAATTCAGCCTTGGTTTTGATTGCCTGCAGAACTCCCTTCTCTTTCATCACAGGTGCCTACCATTCTCAACTGGACAGTAAACAGTGTAGAAAGCTTGGGAAAACCCCTCTTATTCCTGATATCTTACTGCTTCAAGGCCCAGTACCACAAAGAAACATCCACAGGCCACCTGGCAGGAAGGGCAGTGTCTGTTCCACCTGTTCCAACACCAGGCCTTGGAAATTACTGTTCCTGATCTGTTGTAGAAATTGGGAGGAGCTCTGTCTCTACTCAGGGGCCTGCCCTTTTAAGAAGGCCAACCCAGAGGAACAGAGAACCTGGCCCTCTAGTCTCTTGCTGGAAGCCGGTCCCTTTCTACCAGGAAGATGAAGGAGTAAGCAACGGGCTGCTGCTTGTTTAAAGAACGGTTGCGGGGGACCCAACTTGACCTCAATTTCCACAACTTTATGGGGAGGTGGAGAGCCCACATCCGGACTGTATTAATATTCTTGCCTTAACTCGGAGCAGAGCCTCTAGGGAGAATATACCAGGCAGGTTGTTGAGGAAGGCCATTAAGCCTCATTGGCCGGAGCAATTCACATCATCTCATAAAAAGCCGTGATGAAGCCATTAGCAGCTGTGCTGGAAAAAAACATCATGGGCTTCTAGCTGCAGTGTCAGGGGCATCCTCTTAGCAGCAAATGCATTTGCTGTCCCCACCAGGCCCTGCACCCTCAACGGCTGAAAGGCTCGAGGCGGGGAGGGGCAGCATCACTTGGCAATCTTCTCACACTACCTCCCCCTAATAGTCTATGGTTGAGTGTGTCTGCTTAGGGAGACCGCAGAAGCTCTGTAGCTGGCCTATTCTGGCTGGAATATTCCTCATGGTCACAAGAGCAGAACATTTTACAAGTTAAGACTTCTCATGTGTAGAGCCCCATTTTCACCTTCTGAGAGGCCCCACCCCGACCAAGATGTGTTTAACAAGTTCTTGCTGAGAATCACCCATGAGCCAGGTTGCTTTTATGGCCTCCTGGCATCTTCATCTTCCATGAGCCAGGTTGCTTCTATGGCCAATAGCCCAGGACTGACTGACTGTTATCATCCCAATCTACAAAGGAAGAAATGGAGGCAGTTCCAGAAGGAAATGACTTCCTCAAGACTCACACAACCAGTAATTGAGACCTCTGGGGTGCCCACCCAGGCAGTTTAACCTAGCAGTTGTTTTCTTAAAAGGCAAGGTGTGGCTGTAAGACAATCAATGCAATAAAGAGGAGCTTTCTCCTTCCTCAAACACAACCAGGCCACCAATTTCCATTTTCAGCTGCCCAGGAAGGACTTCTCTCCTCTCCTCTCCTCTCCTCTCCTCTCCTCTCCTCTCCTCTCCTCTCCTCTCCTCTCCTCTCCTCTCCTCTCCTGCCCTCTCCCCTCCCCTTCCCTCCCCTCCCCTCCCCTCTCCTACCCTCTCTCCTTCCCTCC
>CM052706.1:72099494-72147402 GCA_028551405.1 Uromys caudimaculatus
CTTCCCCTCTCTTCCTCTCTCTCCTGGAAGTGGCTCCTGGTTGACTCTGGACATCCCAGCAGTCCTTAGCTTTAGGGAGCAGGGACATTCCTCTGGGTCTCTGGGTGTTTCCTGAGTTGACCTAATTACTCGGCCACTCCTATCATGTCAGATTCATGGATTTAGGGAGCCAAAGTCCATCAAGGTACAGAATGACTCTCCACTGTGCATGACAAGCAGACTAGGAAAACAGAGAAAGTTCTCAGACAGAAAGGAATCCAGAAAGTGTCCAATTTATGAGAGAAGGCTCCCAAGTACTTACTGTAAAGGTCTGAAGAGGTGATTTAAGTTAGACAGAACCCTCTACAATGATAGTATTTGCACAATAATAACAGCTGTTACTGACTTCACTGTCAGCTGTGGGCCACACTGGGGCCAGGCCTATTGAGATCATTATATTTTTTTTTATCAGTAGTAGGGTAGCTATTGTCCTTCATCTTAACTTTATAAGCGAATTTATTATTAGCATTATTACTATTATTATTATTTCCATCTTAAAGATAAAGAAAATAAGACTGAGAAGATACCTGGCTCATCTAAATTTATATAACATGACTAGAGTCAGAACAGGAGCCCAACTTTGTCACATCAGAAGCAGAAGTTAGACCTATTTGCTCTACTGAATAATCAAGCTAGAGTTGAGCTAACCCACAAAAACCTGGATTTCCTGGCTTCAAGCCCTGCCTACCCTCTCCCCCATCCCAGCCACACCAAAATGCACATTCCTGTCTCCTCCTCTGGCTAGCTATCCCTTCCCCTCCCCTTGCCTCTGAGGACAGCCCTTCCCCAGGCCCATTCTGCTCCTTCCAGGAGCACCAACCACAATGACAGCAGCCCTCCTGTACTTGGAGGCCTTGGATCTTCCCAGAGCCAAGGACACAAGGTTCCCAGCAACTACAAATGGGTAGATTTAATTGATGAATTGACTGGGATTGTCCAGCCACCTGTCAGGGCTGATGAAACAGCAGATTTATAGCAAAAGGCGAGTAGCCTCATATTTCTCCCGCTCCAGGGTGCGAGCGGCTGTCTTCTGAGTGTGGGGAGCTGGGGAGGATTAGACACACCATTCATTTCTGCTTACAGTCCTGACAGTGCATTGCCATCATGAAACATCACCCTCAGGTGTAAAACAATAGCATTTTGCACTTAGGTTGGGTTCATATTTTACCATCACAAGGCACCTGTCACCTCAAAATGCAGAAGCCTTTAAATAAACATTAATTTAGCCTCATCCTACCTGCAGAGAGAAGCGAGTGAACAGATACATAGGGAGGAAACTGAGGCACTGGCCACCAGATATCTGGATTCCCTGCCACTTGCTGAGTGGAAATCTGGGCACAAGGACAGTGTGAATAGATATGCAAGCAGTGGTACAGAGGGGAAGTAGCAGGTGCCCAGGGTCACACTCTGTCTCCAGGGAGTCTAGTGTGGCCTCTGGGGGACTTCATCTCCTGCTCCAGCTCCTGTCGAGATCTACAGAGCAGTGATGTTGCAGTGGAGGGTGGAGATGAGCCACCACAGAGCCTTGAATGCAGTCTGACAGAACTGCCCATCTTCTGGAGGCTCACATCACCTGCTGTGTGTGTGACTTAGCCTTTCTGGGCCTCATTGTGTTCAGCTCCAAAAGAAGTGGAGTGAGATGGACCAAGTGAAGCTGTGTGTCCTCCCTGCCTCTCAGGGCTACTGAGCAGGGGAAATGGAGAATAAAGGCCTCAACTCCTTGCACAGGGTGGATGGGTCCAGATTCTCCTGGAGGCTCCAGGTACCCCACCTGCCCGTTTCCTCTTAGCTGACTCCTCACCCTACCCTGTCCTTACCAGGTCCTCTTTGACTCAGATCTTTCATCACTCCAGGAAATATGCACAAAGTACCAGCTGAGCATTCCAGAGTATTCCAGGGAAGGTGGAGGTGTCAGAGGGCAAAGAATGCTGCCTCTAAGATCCTAAATGGAGAACTGGAGAGGGGGTAAGCCTTGGCACAGAGCTGAGTTTGGGGAGGAGCTATGCTAAGTACAGATTTCAGATAAAAGCCAGGATGGGCAGAAGCAGTTACTCAACAGGCGGCTTTCACACAGCTGGAAGGTAGATGGGAAAAGGAGGCTAGCCTGGGAGGCATTCCCAAGAAGCTCAGCGTGACGGCAGTGGAGATGGTCAGTGAGTTGGGTATGTTTGGGGGAACTGTGGAGACCTCCAGGCTGGAAGATTGATGACCTGGTACAGTGGCCTGCAACCTTCAGTAGCAGGAGGTGTAGATGCAGGTGGTGTCTACGAACTGGGAAGGTCACCAGGAAGGATGGCCAAATGACTTTTGACAATGGCAGCTGCTCTTATTCAAGGAGATACCAGACAGTTTTTAGGGTTGGACAGCTCTCTGGAGACTCACTGGTGTGGAACAGAGTCCCAGAAAGGACTTTCTGATTTCCTGAGTGGGGGCTGGACTGGGCACTGGGCACCATTGCTTCAGTGGCCTTCTTATTTAATATATGGTCAGACATGAAAAGTGAGGGTCCTTTTAGTGAAAAAGAGGAGATTTAGAGTCAGTAACTACTGTAACATTATACAGGTAGGAAGAGAAGGCAGCAGCAAGCCATAGTGATGTGCACCGGATTCACAACTTCTCAGGAGCCTGAGGTGGGAGGGTGAATGGCCTGAGCTAGGAGCTGAAGATCAGGCTAGACAACAAGGGGGTGTGTCTCAACGAAGAGGGTGTCTCAATCAAGGGGTTATAGAGGTATACGGCAGGTAGGTAGGAAGGAAGGTAGGTAGATAAGTCAGGAATAAGGAAGGCAAGGGAAGGGGAGAAGGCAGAAGGAAGGAAGGGAGAGAGGAAAGGAGGGGGAAGGGAGGGAGGGAGGGAAGGAGGGAGGGAAGGGGAAGGGAAAAGGAGGGAGTCCAGCTGCAGGAGGGGACTGCCCAGCTGAGTTCCCCATCACTGTACTGAGTCCCTAGTCTGGGAGCTTATGTCCTTTCTCCTTCACCCTCTCTCCAAATGAACCCCTGGTTGGGAAAAAGATCCCATGACAGCAGACCACAGCTTTCCCCTTAAATCTCTGTCATTCCCTCCAGCACTTCTTCTCTCAACAGACAGAACCAAGCAAATTTACAGAGAGCAAGGGATAGGCGGAGGGGGGGGGGGGAATTCTTCATAAATAAAGAGAGAGACATTCAGATCAACAGCAGAGCTGCTTCTGGTCAAAGGGGGAAAATGGATTTTTAATAGAAAATGGAAGTTATGGGCCTGGCTGTCATGTGACCGACGTCCAGACTTAAACCCATTTAATCTCCTCTACCCGTGTAACGTTGAGCACCACCCCGACGCTGTGTTTCATAAAAACAGGCTCCAAATCGCTAGGAGATTAGAAGTGTAGAAATAGCATGGCGATATTTTTAAACCAGAAATCGCCCCCGGGCATCTGGCTGCCCCCAGGGTCGCAACTAGAACCTGCGGATCCATCCTGTCTACCACCTAGCTCACCCTTGGCTTGTCTGGGCATCACATGGGGGATTAGTTTGGCAAAGGAAACCTGACACGGGTGTTGCTACAGGCGTGGTCTCCAATCCACCTGCCTGGAGTGGGGTGGGGAAGTGTCTGATTGCAGTCTAAGGCACTCCCGGCATCCTTCTGGGGTGCACAGTGAATTACCCCATGTCATCATCCCCAATCATCAGAAGTGACAACCAGAGGGGACTGAAATATCAACACCTCGCCGCCTCCATGGGGACATGAGTCATTTAGTGTTCTTCCTTTGCAATGTTTACTCCTTTCATTGATTAGACTGTGCATGGTATGCCAGCACTGGGCACCTGAAACACTCACTCAGCGTTCTAAAGAGTACTTGCCCAGGCCTAGTATGCGTGAGTAGAGAGGGTAGCAGGTCTTCAGGGGGAAAGAACCAGAAGAGAGGCAGGTCCAAAGGGGTAGGAGGACCCTTTTACTATGCAATGCTGTGAATTCCTGAGGACAGTGACCATCCCAGTGATCGCTCCATCTCCTGGGCACAAGAGCAGGTGCTTACACAGTGGGTCAGAGCCACAATTCCAGAGCCACAGTCCCTGGCTTTGAATCCCTCCTTTATCAGTTACAAGCAATGTGTGCAGCCCCAGGCAAGACAACCTCTCCTCTCTGTGCCTTAGTTTCTATAAAACAGAGGTCACCATCTCTACCTCAAGGACAGTTACTAGAGAAAGTCAGTGTCCAGCACCACTCAAGTATTTGGGGCTGTGGTTATGAGTATTTTGTCATAGGAGACAAGCAGGAAGTACTTGTGAGATAAACGACTCCTTATGCAATAAATATTTACTGAGCACCTAGGATGATGACGGTGATAAAAGAATAACTTAAAACATCGGTGTACAGACATGAATATGTATAAGAGTCACCTGGGAGCTTGTTACAGATGCAGAGCCTTAGACAACAGGCATCCTGTGCCTGTCATAAGGCCGGAAATGCTATTTTAGAAGCTAGCATCTTCTGTCCACACTCACAGTAGCAATCTGTGGGAAAAGTAGATGTACCATACCGGACTTCATGTTCCCTATACCAGCAACATAGTTCTTGTGGGCTTGCTAACAAGCCTTCCCACCATGTGTATTAACTGAATTTGACAATGGAGTTAATAAAAGAAGGGCAGCGATCAGTGAACAAGCATTGCCATGGCAGCCTCACGGCTATCCACTCCCCTTGGTGCCCCCACCCCCAACAGCCTCCCATGGAGCCCCTGAGGCAGGAGGGCCAGAGAGATTCTTTTGTAAGGTTGATTACAGCTATGCATTGCACACAAAGGTTTATAGGTGAGACAGACAGACAGATTATGTAGCATCAGTGATTGCTCTCAAGCCCCACCTGGGAAACTGGGCCCAGATGGGGAGCAATCACAGGGTCTCTGTTCAGCTCCCAGTAGATGCCAAACCCCAGAGAATGAGCTAGACACCAGAAAACTCTTTTGTGGTTCATTTACACTGTGGAGACAGTGTAAGGCTAGGCTCTGGGGAGGAGCGGGAGAGTCTCCCAGGTAACTGGGAAGGTGACTTTGTGTTGTCATTGGCAAGATGAGGCCACAGGGACCAAGTCTCCTGCCTCCTCTCCGTGGTTTTCCTCATATCTGGGCACACCTGGTGTCTAATCTGCTTCCTGTTGCAGAGACACTAGGGCCAAAGCAACTTGGGAAGGAAGGATTTTCTTGGTTTACACATCAATCACTAAGGGACATCAGGGCAAGAACCTGGGGATGGGAACAGAAGCAGAGAGCACAGAGGAATGCTACTTACTGGCTTACTTCCCTTGGCATGCTTAGCTTAGCTTTTTATCCAACCCAGTATGTCCTGTCCAGAAAGGCCCTGCTCACAGTGACCTGGGCCCTCCCACATCAATCATTAATTAAAAAACAAAAACATGCCAGTCTGATGGAGGCATTTTCTCAATTGAGGTTCCTTCTTCCCAGATAACTCTAACTTCTGTTGACCAAAATAAAACAACAACAACAAAAACAAACAAACAAACTAGCCAGGACACCTGGGTTACCACACTATCATAGCCACTAATGGTTTGTTGGTTGGTTTGGTTGGTTGGTTGGTTTTGGTTTTTCTGTTTTTGCATTTTTTATCGTCTTTCTAGTGCCAGGTAACCACAAACGAAGGACCTTTTCTTTTCCTTGCAACATTCCTCCGCTCATCTTATGCCACGTCTTGAATCCAGCCATTGCTCAAAGTTCCATTTTGTAGAACACCCCATTTTATGGATAAGGAGACTGGTTCTCTCCTGACGCTGCCCACTCCTCCTACATAGACGTGCTTCAAACCCGATGCCCACACTCACGTCCCACATAGCACTAGACTAGACTACACTCAGATGGCGTCCAAGGCTCTGCACATTGCAGAGGAGAGTCTGATACCATAGAGCAATGTGGAATAGGGCAGTTCTGCATTACTTGGGGCCATCACAGGTGCTGGATGGTTTTTGTCTCTCTCTCTAAACCCAATGCCAGCAACTCCATACTCTCGTCATTCAGACTAGGGTCAACCCTTTCAGAGCTCACTGGGAATGACTGTTCAGGCTCTTCCTCATTCCCACAAGAAACAGTGTAGGTTTGGTTTAGGATTTTGGTATTCTTTTTTTAGTATGGAATAGTGTTTACTTACTGCATGGAAAGGGGAGTTGAGGGAGTAGAGACAGAGAAAGGCAGAGAGAGGGGGGAGGGAGAGGGAAAGGGGGAGAGGGAGAGAGAGGGAGAAGAGGAGTAGAGGCTGGCCATGAACAGATGGAAAGACAGGAGTAGGGGATGGGGGAGAAGGGACAGAGAGCAAGAGTGGTTTTAATATTCTTGATACAAACATTGCTCTCCCACCCAGCAAGCAGAGCGCTTTGAGATCCAGGGAGGATGCAGCTATCCTTCAGCCTCCAAGGCCCCTGCATCATCGGCTCCAGCAGGAGCCATGAGTAACAGCTGACAGTTGGACAGACTCTTTAATCTTCCAGCCCTTTCTAGACAAGGCCTGTCAGAGGAAGGTCCCTTATGGCCAGAAAGTTCTTTCTAGGGAGTCAGCTCAGACAGCACAGTTGTCCCCAGAGAATCCCAGATTTAGATTGTTAGCACTTGAGGGACTTAAGAGATTATTTTCTCCAATCTCTTCCATTCACAAAGCCTAAAGAAGTGGAGTCTCTTACCCCCAAGGACACAGCTAGCCAGTGCCTGGACTTGGGGGTCAGTACTGGCTCCGGTGTTCTTTCCGTTCTGTCCCCTCTGGCAACTCAGGTACATTGGAGCATCATGAAACAGCATACTGTCACCTGACGAAGTTTTGGAGGGACTAGGGAGCCTCTACAACTATAGGACTGATCTCGGATGGGAAAGATGTCCATTCAAAAGTGGCTGATGGGTGACTAGTGGGACGAGGACTTTGTCTTGATTTGTGGTCCAAAGCGGGAGCCAAGATGAGAGCAGAAGGCACAAGATCTTGCCAGGACCAGGCTGACTCTAAGGATGGGTTCTAAAATACACAGAGCCATAGCTTTAAGAGAAATGTCCCCTGCTGCTGGACATATAAGAGGAAGGGAACCCTGTAGGGTATCTCCAGAGGGACCAAGTCTGGCTGGGAGATGCACTCCATGCCCTTCAAGGCATCTTCCAACTTCGAGAGATCACTTGTCATGACATGTGGATTCTTCTCCTGTTCTCAAAGCTGGCTCCCAACTTCCACAACCCCTGTTCCCCACAACCTCTGGCTCCAGGCAAGCCACACTGAAACCAGGGTATCCATGACCCTTGACTCAGCAGGATTCCCAGGGGGTTGCAGTGAGTACATCAGTCTTCAATGAGATGACCACAGTGGGACTCTCACAAAAGACTGTGTATTCTCTAGAGGGCCAGTCACTCCTGGGGGCTTTAGTTAGGGTAAAAGCGTATCTGCATACCTAGGAGAGAGGGGGCAGGGAAGCAGAAGTGGGCTTCTTCCCATCACACATACATGGGAACAGGGAGTGCAGGAAGATGGCTGTCGCAGGCATTGCAGTCCATGCTGGTTGTCTCGACAATGACAGAAAACTAAACTAGGAAAATTAGCCATGGGGGAGGGGGGAGTGGAGGCATGAAGGGAGACAGGCACAAACAGCTGTGAGACCTTCTTCATCACTTATGATGACATGATAGTAATTATATCTTAAATTTTAGCATAACATTTATAGGGCAAAAACAGCTTTGCTGTGTTTTTCCAATGTGTGTGTGCTTATATGTTGCTTCCTTTTATGTACAAAGCACAGTCACGTAGCATTGGGTTTCATAAGCCTTATTCTCGCACACATGCAGTAACATCTGCCACAGGGGATAGCTGGGACTCCGGTCATTCTACCCATCTTAAGGATTATAGGATAGAAGCACCTCAACTTGTCTGTGATAGAAAAGACAAGCCTTATTTTCTAGGTCCACAGAGAATGTTCTCTCCAATCATGCATGTGTATATGAGGGTGTGCGTGCACACACACACACACACACACACACACACACACACACACACACACACATCTCTTTGGAAAAATCAGCTTCATGAATATGCAACTAGCATTTGAATAACTGTTCTTAATGAAGATGGTGACCTTGGAAACTGTCAGAGCAAGCTTCATGTGGAGCAAGGACATGGGGAGGGTGCAGGGGTGCTGAACAGATGAGGAGAGTAGCAGCTGGAGGGGCACTGGTGGTACCTAAGGCTAATGCTGTCCACGCCACAGCAGTCCTGGACAAACATCTGTCCAAGAGGGCACATGGGTTGATGTGCCCACAACAACCCCTCCTCCCATTTACAGATTCCCATAGGCTACAGTCTGCTATGGGCATCCCTGACCTCTGTGGCATATGCTCTTTCTGAATGGCAGACTGAGTCATAGAGTAAGGGGTGATCAGGATTCCAAAGATCATAGGTAGTCTCTCAACAGAGGACTACCTAGACAGCAGAGAGGCTCACCCTGGCAGGAACAGACACATCCAGAGACACTTGGAAGGCTCAACCTATTAGGAGCACTTGTACATACTCTGCATTGAATTCGATCCATGTTCCTTGCTTTTACTACACCAAGCATGGCAAAGACACACTGAGCCTCCCTAGCTTTCCCTGCAGACAAGAAACCAAACCTGGCTTCCCTCACAGGTTAGTCCTCAGCCACTGCCCCTCCAACTGCTGCCACTCGCCCTGAGGAGTGGGGAGAGGGTGGTGCAGGACTCCCTAAGGACACCTGGGTGTTCACTTGGCTGCAGCTGTCTACAGAATCCCAAAGGCTACCCTGCAAGGTGATAGATGGAAGGAATTCATGTCCCCTGTCCTCGTTTGGTCTTTCTTATTGTTTTAAGGACGAAGACCATTAACCTTCCTGGAAATGTGGCTGGCTAATACAACTGCTCAGGAGAGCCAGGATTTCCAAATCTCTATTGAGGTCAAGGCAGAAGGATGAAGGCGGGGGCGATGTAGGAAGCAGAGGGGCCTAATGTTTATTGAGTACCAGCTCTGTTCTGGCTACAGTATATACTTTATCTTCCTTAGTCTCACTTCTCAGATAGAGGAAGGGGAGGCTCAGAGATCCCCCCACGTCTCACACCCAGTAAATGTAGAGCCAGGGTGCACACAAAGGGCTTTATTTGGCTCCAAATTTCCACCACTGAACCCAGACCCAGTCTTCCCCCAACACACACACACACACACACACACACACACACACACACACACACACACACACACCAATATATGAAACAGACAAAAGCACTAGATTGACACTGTCCCTCTAATTCCACATCTCCTGAGACCCCACTTGACCCCTTAGAGCTCCACACAGGGAGAGCATGAACCCTCTGGGCTCAAATGGACCAGGTCCTTTCTAGACCAGCAAGCATGCAGAAGCACATTGCAGGCCTTGGAACCAGGTGAGATTTTCTCAGGGCCCCAGAAAAACAGACAAGGCCATCCCTAGGCCATGCTCCCACCACAGGTATCTCAGCTGGTTTGCCAAGAGTGATCACACAGCTCTCCTAAGTGCCTGCCTTTCAAGAATTGCTTAAGCTCTGTGCAGCCTGCCTGTCTTCTCACACACACACCCAGAGAAACTTCTGTGGGCCCCAACTGCCTTAATCACAGTAAAAGAGGAATCCTCAGTGGCCAACACCCTCCCCAAGGCTGGAGGGTAAGACAGCACCTTGATCTCCTTAATACTCCTGTCACCTATGGTTCTTCACTCTTAACCACAACCTGAAGCACCCAGTTCCCACTGTTCAAATGCTCCAGTTCCAGATGGCACTGCCCCTGTGTAGGTTCTTCTAACTGGAATCCTGAGGCACCAGAGGAACAACCTATTCTCCATATTTGCTCTACTTCAGGTTATCTCTGACCATTGTCACCCAGCCTATACTAATCACCCAGAGCCACTATTGATCTTGGATACAGGAGGGGAGAGCTGCAGGGCTGCTCTGACAGTGCTAAGTGTGTGTAGGCCTAAAACTTGGAAACTGTATGGAAGTTACCAGGCCTTTTCTCTCCCACTCCTGTCTATTCCGTTCCATACAAGGAGAAAGCTACTGCTGAACTCCTACTGAAGCTGGGATTAGGATGCTCCTCACAGGGCTAGCTGGACTCTTGGCCTGGCTAGGTGAGCATGCAAATCTACATGCAAATTATATGCAAATCTGGAGCCTGCTCTTAGGTTCCTGGCCTCCTGCCATCTCTGCTGTATGCAGTTCACCCTATTCTGGTACCCTGGTTCCAAACAATGTACTAGGTTAGGGCTAGGAAAGCACTTTAGTAAACTAGGGGATCCTTCCTTGTAACTATTTTAAATTCCCCTCCAAGAAACATTTCCTCCAAGAACATAGGGGAGGAGAGAACCACCATCCTCAGGCCCGAATATCCTGCTAGAGCTCTCTGAACAAATAAAGTTGTATTTCACCAGCCAAGGCAGGGAACCAAACCAATCACAAGGATGGAATCCCTAAAGATACAGAGGGACTAAGAGTTCTTATGGAGCACACCCCCTACCAAAGGCTCCATGCCTGTGACGTGCTCTAAGCATATCCTCGCCCTGTGTTTGGGGAGCCCTCGCCTAACTGCTTCTTGAGCAAACCATCACCAGGCCAAAGCTGACTGTTTGCATGCCCACATCTTCCCCCTCTGTAAGAAAAACAGCGGCTCTGGCTGGTGCCCAGCATCTGCTCAACTTCAGTACCACCTTTGGGTCAACTGCTTACTAGCTTTTTGTGTCTAATTGAACTCCCCGTTCTGCGGCAGGAATGTATTAAGGCAGCCAACCGGCGTTGATGCCCAGGCAATAAGGCATCAGAAAGGTTTGTTGGGCATCATGGCACTTGCCTTTTCCTTCATGTTATCCTAGCCGTCAGAGCCCCTCTGCCCACCCTCTCCTCTCAGACATTCACTGGTCCTTCGCCTACCCCCCCAAGTTGTTCTTGCCACTTCGAGATTTTAAAAACATGCCCCCAGTAAACCCCCCCTTTTAATTAGACACTGAACCGAATGCTAGATATTTTCTTAATGGCCTGACAAAGGCTTTTAATTTGGTCTTCTCCAGAGAGAGGAACCCTGAGTCCCCATCCGAGAGGTTGGGGTGGGAAATGAAAAAATCAATGCAACCCATTATTTTGGCTTTTAGAAAACAGGAATTTTAGTGCCGAGGAAGCTTGTTCTTTTACACAGTAAAAATGCAAATTCGGGCAACACAGATGCTGGCACGCTGGATGTAACAACAGAGAGAGCCTCACTGGGGTTCATCTGGCTGCCCAGACCTGGATTTGTTTTGGCAATAATAAGGCAGTTATTGGAGACTCGATAACCGATTATTAAAACACCTTCCTGGTTTAGTTCTGGGGAAACAGGCTGAGCTCGGGCTTCATCAAAAAAAAAAAAAAAAAAAAAAAAAAAAAAGGTATTTTGAGAGGAATGGAAATAACAGAAGCTTAAAACACATTCAATAAATGCTTAATTCCATCCAGAGGACGCTCCATCTCCTCCTGTTTTCTTCTCTCTGCCTGCCGCCTCCCGCTCCTCACAGATGGACGTACAAATTATTGCAAGAGGATATTGTTTTCTGTAACAGGCTGGAACATTCGCATTTACATTTTCCTTGGTGCCGCGGGGGTGACTGGCAACGGGAGAGAAATAAACCACGCCCCATCTTTCTTGCTTTCCCCACATTACGTCTTCCCCCCAGCCGCCTCCACCACCCACCTACCATGCCACCCCAAGCAGAACAGGCCCCTGGGGATCAGCCTGGCACCTAAGACCCAATTAAGGCACCAAGGAAAAGATAGGCCTGTCTGGCAAGGCTGCCTGGCGCCCAACACAGATGCTGGTGCTCTGAATGGCAGGGGAGCAAAGGATCCGCAGACCCAAAGGCCACCCAGGGCCGCTATACCTGGTAACTCCTGTCTACCCATAAGACATACTAGTGGCAACTTCCTGCCTGAGTAGGAGAGGGTTCTGCCCCTCCAGCTGTTGCCCTGTGGCCTTCTGGGTCTTTCTCCACCCCCACCCCCATCTGCTCCTTCCATATCAAATAACTGGGGCTTCATTTATTAATGCAGAGCTACTGGATGGGGGTGGGTGCAGTCCTGCAGGTATTCGTGAGGGAGGCTGCAGGGCTGAGAAATGGGCTGTTCCTGGGAGCAAGGTTAGGGACAAAGCAACTGAGTGTGGCCACAGCTCCGGTCCATGTTTCTTGCCTGACAAAATGGAAAAGGGATGGGGGTTGGAGTGAGAGCTACAGAGAGAGAAAGCCGCTCCTCACCTTATGTATATTTAATATTAACGTAATTAAAGCTGTGAGCCAAACCAGCCTGCCAGGGTGGAGGGAAGCAGGAAGAGCCCCAAGAAAGAAAATTGGCGTGTGTGTGTGTGTGTGTGTGTGTGTGTGTGTGTGTGTGTGTGTGTGTGTGTACTGGGGGCAGGAGGCAAGCTTGTTGCTCTAAGGTGGGATGAAGAGGTCAGTTCAGGAGTTCAGGGGGCAAGGAGTTATACAAGCTAGACCAGCCTTGGTGTGTTGTTACCCAGTGGCCCCCTTGGGCCTGAGAAAGTCCATTGCTTTGCTCACCATTTGAGGCCACCCACTACCCAGCATCCGTCTCTTCTGGGCAAAATCCCAGTGGACTAGGCCATCAGACTGGCTCTGACCCAACCTACTGGGTATTGCTTTGGGCTCTGGCAGGTTGCAAACTCCGGACATTCCCAGGCTTAAGCAGAGGACTAGACCCTTTCCCTGGGCTCTTGACTGTCCTTCTCCATTGCCGGGGGGGTGGAGGGGCAAGAATTATTGTTGGACCAGGCCAACCCAGGCAAAGGGGGAGAAAGGAGAAGCTGCCCTCTGGGCGCGAAGGAGAAAAGTTAGAGGGTTGTGCAGGTAAAGCCGAGGAGCGTCTGTGCTCTATCGCGCAAGGGCGCGGAGTTCGGCCGCCTCCTCTCCCTCCCGCCATCTGCGCGCCCGGGGGCACGTCCTCTACCATAGCCTAGAAGCTCAACTGTCCGCGCTGCCCAAGTCCCGATTTGGTGCCCAGATTGCTAACCATCGAAAATGCCTGCCTTTTGCCAACCCCTCAGTCCCGGCTACCTCTCAGATCAGGTGCACGGAACCCCAGGAGCAAGTCTGGACATGCCGGACACCTGGACCCACCCCTAGCAACCTTTTCTCTCCGGGGATAAGGACACGCCCCCCCCGTCTGAACACTTGTCCCCAGGTCCAGCAGGCCAAGCGCCGGAGCGGAGAGTCTCGCACCTTGGGGCGCGCTGCCTAAGGTGGTCAGGGAGACGCAGAGAAGCCGGAGCCAGCGCCTGGGGTACGGGGGTGAAACATAGGTGAAGGCGACTCTTAGGTCTGAAGAACAAACTTGGTGTCCGAGGGAACCCCCACCTCTCGGGACCCCTAGCTCCCCCAGCCCTCCACCCAGCCAGGCGCGGATAAGCGCCATGCGGTGCGCCGGCATTTGCGCCAGGGCGGGGGTCGAGGGCGGTCGAGGGGCGCACGAAGCTATGGCAGGAGTGATCGTCCCTAGGTCCGAGGACCCAAATACCGAGGGCTCCCGGATAAAGTCTCGGTCCAAGGACCACCTGGCTCTCAGGGCACCCCGGGGTCTCAGCTCCAGCAAGCCGCGGGAGCGGGCAGGGGGCTGGGGGGAGGGGGGCCAGGGCAGAACTGAGGCCCGGCTGCGATGGGAAAACCAGGGGGTTCCTTAGCCACCGCCCCCCACGGGCGCACCCCTAAACGGCAGGCGCAGGGGGGCTGGCAAGCGGTCCCAGGCTGACTCTCACCCGACCCTTCTCGCGGAACCGCCCCAGCTCGCGCGCCCACCCAGTGCCATGCACCCGAGTGGGTCCAGCACTCGGGCACCTGGAGCCCATCGGGCACCGCACCTTGCCTCCAGCCGCGCGCATCCCGGCCCCGCTGCCTCCACCGCCCAGCCGCCGGCAGCGCGGGTCTCACCTTTGTGTAAAGAGTCCAGGAGCAGGAGGAAAGTTACCAGCCACATGCCATAAAGAGGCCCTATTCTCCGGGGAGGTGGTCCTGTGGCCGGCCGTGCGGCAGCGCCTCTCCCCCGCTCAGCGCGCTCCCAGCCGCCCGCACTCGGCGCCCCGCTCTCTCTGCTCCTCAGCCCAGCGCACGGCGGCGGCTCCTCCCTCCTCGGCTCCCCGGCTCCTGTCATCCGCGGGGCTGGGCTAGGCGGCCGCTCTCCCCGCCTCCCCCAGCGACACCCCGGAGTGGTGAGTGCCACTCCAGCCCCAGACTAGGGTCCCTTAGCTCCCACAAGCTCAGGGACAGAGGTGGGGACCCTGACCAGACAGTCTCGATCTTGCTCTTCTGGTTGAGAGGAGAGGGGTCCCTGTAACTGACAGGCTTTGAGCCTATGGTCGCACAGAGGCATATGTCATACATGTGCCAAGAGTCTGCCATGTAAGGGGCAAAGAACATTGGGTTTTTCCCGGCCGAGTCATTCAAAGCCATTGCTTGCTGTTTCTTTTGGACTCAGTTTCCCTCCACGGATGGGAGAGCATAGGTGCTCTGAGTAACATCTGGGCTAAGATCTTTGAAGACTTTTGGTACTCTACACCCCAAAGCTCAACGTAAGTGTTGCCCCAAACCCTTAGTCACTTCTGCAAGTCAGCTTCCTAGAGAAGCTGTCTCAGTCCACCTTGTCCCCAGCACTGTCTAAATTTGCACTAGCACCGAAATACACTGTCATTTACAATGCACAGATAATGCCTGTTCTGTGCGGACTTTATCCCTCCCCCAACACCCAGCAGCACCATCACAGCTTCCTTGCCTTGCAGAAACTGGTCAAGACAAAAGTGAGGAGAGTACCCCATCAGTCAGCCAATGGAAGCCTAGCACTGCTGAGCTCTGAGGCGGGCACCATGGCATGGCTGACTCTGATGTGGAAGGCTGATGTGGCGAAGTCTTTTGTCTTAATTCTCAAATAAGAGGCCACACCGGCTCCAAAGAAGGGCTCCAGCTAACCCGAGGATACACTAAGTGCCAGCAAATAGCCGCCTATTTCGACCTAGCTAGCTTTCTGTGAGGCATAGTAGGAAAGGTGGGAGGAGCTGGGGGCTGCGGTTCTATTTACCAGACTCCTCCAGATGTCTCACCCAAGTTCAGGCGAAGAACCAGGTTTTCTCATTCCCAGGTTTTGCCAAAATATGTCTAATGTTTTAAACTAAAATTTGAAAGCTGTGCTTTTTAAAAAAAAAAAAAAAAAAAAAAAAGCTAAGATACATAAAGTGTGAAATTGCCGTTTTAACCAGTTTTAAATTTGTGTGTGGTGTGTGTGTGTACATGTTTGTGTGGGTGCAGGTGAATGTGTATGCATGCCTGTGGAGACACCGGTCCATGTCAGGTGATTTTCCCCCCTAGATCTCTCTTCACTTTACTTTTTTAAACAGGGTCTCTCTCACTAAACCTGGAGAGCCAAACTCAGGGCTCCATGCTTACTGAATGAGCACTTTACAAGCTGAGTTATCGCTCCAGCCCCCATTTTAACCATTGGTTAAGCTTACTACTAAGTAAAGCCCCAGTGTTGTCCAACCATTGTCACATCTCATGTTCCATCGAACCAAACAGAAGCTCTTCCCCCACTGAACAGCAACACCCCACCCTCCAGTCCCTGAAACCTCCCCTCAGTCCCTAGAACCTTCCCGTAATCTCCATCTCTATGCACTTGACTAGTCCAGCTACTGCATACTGAGTGGAAAGCAAGGTCCGTTTCTCCTTCCGTGTCTGCCTTAACACATCTTTTCAAGGCTTAATGGTGTTATAGCACGTGGCGGAACTTCATTCCTCTTCACGGTTGAATAGTATTCTATTGTGTGTCTCTACGACATTTGTTTATTCGTCCATCCATCCATGCACACTTGGGTTGCTTCCACTTTTGATCTTGTGAATACCTATGCTATCAACAACACATTTGTAAGGACATCTCTTTGGGACCCCACTTTCCATTCTTTGGGGTACAGAACCAGAAGTGAGATTTCTGGGCAGTGTGGTAATTTTCGGTTTAACTTTTTGAGGAACTGCCAGACACATTTAATTTTTTAATACAGTATTTTAGGAGTTTAAAGGGCTCTTGCCTGCAATTACTCTGTGTAACTCCCATAAAGTCTATTAAAGTTTCATCAGGCTCCTTTAAAACTGGTCAGGAAATTGAGGCTCACACAAGATCACCAGGCTTGAATTATCAAAAGCAAGACCCAAATCCAGGTCTCCAGACCCCAGCAGTTGCTTGCTCTCTGCTGTCTTGCCTTCCCTGGTGGTTGAGGCAATATTCAGAAGCACATGTTTTTGGGTAGGTGGCTTGTTGTCTGTAAATGCACAGCAGAACACAGAGGTCAGACTTCAGGGGGTGTTTGACACGACTTGGCCCAAAGCAGTGCTTCGCAGGTGGCTCCCTGAGAGGAGAAACCATACACCCAACCGTCTGAGGTCATACAGAAAGTGACAGAGTTCACTTCTCTCCTGTCCTGTCTTCTGTTCCTGTTCCTCACTACCCTAGCCCATGGGACTCTTTCTTTCATTGTGTCCCTTCCTGCCAAAAGAGAAACTCATGGAGAAGAATCCAGTTATTTAAAGCTAAGCCTATTGACCCAGAGCACCTGGTCAGGCTGTGCCTAAAATAAACCACTAAGTCAGGTGGCATGAAAGTGCTCTGTCTGCTGCAAGGGGACAAGGCCAAAGAGGGCCTGGGATGATGGCACAGCTGCCCCAGCTCTGAGCCTCCAGCGTAGAGGAAAAAGAGGTTTTCTCTCTCCATCACCTGAAGTGCTCCCTAGAGCGCAAGTGTCTCCTTCATGCTGATTACACAAGACCTGTGTGATACCTAAAGGATGAGGTCATTCAACACCTCTGTCCCTTGAAGAGGAGGCATCTGTACTACTCTGACATAGAGAGAAATCTAAGGGAGGGTAGGTTCAGGGACTCCTACTAGCAAAGAAACTTTCCAACATTGCCCTTAAGTGTGTGGCCTTGATTTCAGCCTATGTTCTCAGTCCAACCCTGCCACTTGCTGCAGAGTCCCCTGGGAAACATTTGTGTGTCAGATCCTGGTGTCCTCACCTGGAAAGTGAAGACAGCTCAGCATCGTTGGCAGGAAGTCATGTGAGAATTATCTAGGACAAGCCTGGTGGCCAGCACAGCATGGCACCAGTAAATATTACTGATGTCATTGGCTTTGCTCACAAAGACCTTGACTGCTCTGGGGCGGAAACTGCTCTGCTGGGGGATCTGGGGTCTTGCACCCCATGCTATGGCGAGGTCATAATGAAGGAGTTGGGGACCCTGGCAATGGCTGTAGAAATATGGACAGTGTTCTCTGATATAGGAAGGAAGGAAAGCAGAGAGGGAGAGAGGGAGGGAGGGCAGAGGGAGGGGAGAACGGGGATGGAGGGAGAGACAGACAGAGGGATGGAGGGACCTGGTAAGACAGGTCTTACTTTTTTTCTTTTGCCATTTTCTAAATTATGTTTCCTCTCTGGTACTCAGGAAATACTCTGACAGTGACAGCTTGGTTCAAATGTGCTCAGAAGTCCCCTTTTCTTCCCCTTGTATGGGTTTCTTTTGTTTTGTTTTGTTTTTTGCCATGCCTAAATCTTAAGGAGAAACAAAGTATAGGGGAGGAGATCCAGTTTGTTCCTTCTTAATTCCTTCACAATCCCGAAGCAGGTGGGAACCCCCACACCCACATGTAAGTCTACGTAGACCCAGTGTAAGAACAAACACAGTTGCCCAGGCAAACAGTCATTTGTACAGGTAAACATAAACACTTAATGATGGGCCCACCTGTGCTTAGCTACAGTTTGAATTAAGTCCAAAATTTCATACTGCCACTTCCACACAGGCCTGAAATTCATGGCATTTGTTTCTTACAGGAACACCACTGAACAGCAATGAGACATTCCCAGTGTTTTCTAGCACTGGAACTCTGAACGAAGATTTCTTTTTCAACCACTGTCAGTTAAAACAGCTTCATGAAGTCACAGGGAGATTGGGAGGCGAGCTCCTTCCAATTCAGGTTAATCATGGATATTTAGGGGGTATTATTTTGCCATGTTGTATTAAGAGCAGAGCCATCACAAGAAACAACAGATGTTTTTATTGTTTAACTTAGACAATGAACTTACATATTTTGGCTACTTTTCTACAAAGATAAAGCCATGTAATTATTTCAACAAAGCCTTCATATGTGCTTAGACATTCTCGGGAAATTTCAGTATAAATATGGCTTTCATAGAAGGAATCAATACTGAACCAGGTCAATCTTAAAAACTTAACACTTGAGGTTATATAGCTAATTTGAGATTGACCTTCGTGGCATTCACTCATTGATTGGAAGGGGGGGGGAAAGCAAGGATTTCCCTGTTCTCCATCCTGTTTGTAATAGATTTCAATGCTGTACACAGAATCTTGGGCTAGGATCTCATGGTAGCAGCAACAGCATCTACCTCTGTGACAATGGGCAAGTCCCTTAGTTAACATAAGAGTCCTGTTTCTTCATCTACAATGAGAGATTTGGACAAAAAGATAAACACATGTATACAGGAATCTTGGATCCACACCCACATAGCGTGCGTGTGTGTGTGTGTGTGTGTGTGTGTGTGTGTGTGTGTGTGTGTGTGTGTCCCTGCAAAATATACATGCTCTCTGATGCAGGCAAACAGACAGAATTATAAATGTTTAATCACAGATAGTCAGAAATAAACAATAATATGTAAAATAAATACTAAGATTTCCACCTTTATGGTTTTTTTTACTTTATTTACTTTATTACGAGGAAGCATGGAGATGTCAGAGAACAGGTGTCAGGAGCTGGCTCTTGGCTCTCTCCTCCCACTACAGCCTCCAGAGAACCAAACTCAGGCTGCCCAGCTTGCACCACAGTCATTTGCCCCGCTTCCCTCTTTCTGAGGCAGGATGAACTACTCAGATTCATGGGTCACGATGCTTCCATAAAGCATAGTGCATGTCACTAAACGATCCAGGTCTCGAACCTAGAGGTAAGGAAGCTCCCGATGGCTAACAGCATCAGGTACTGTCACTCATGCTGGCCTGGCTAAGTAAGACCTGGATGTGCCAAGGCTTCTCCCCTTAGGTGGGGGGGGCTCCCTGGCTTATGCTGTTCAGGCTCCTGCCTCAACACTGACTGTCACAGGAGTCTAAGGCTATGTAGGCCCCAGGAAGTGAAGTATCCCAGCCGTGTTCTGTCAGTCCCCAGCTCTGAAACTGGCTGAGAAGCCAACCCAGGGAGCCCCTATGAAGTCTGAATTCTGCAGGCTCACTGTCATAATTCTCTCTAGAGTTGAGGCTGGGCTGGAGTGGAAGGTATCCAGACTAAGAGACAAACAAACAAAAAGCAGAAACTCAGGCTGCACTGCTTCCCATCTTGTCCTACAGGTTTCTCAACTACACTTCACGAATTTTACTTAACTGTCTTCTATACAAAATCTCTCTGAACCTGATGGCTGTGGTGGTGCACATGCTCAGTCCTGGTGCATGGGGGGTGGGGGTGGGCAGGGACAGAGACAGAGGCAGAGGCAGATCGATCTCTGTGAGCTTAAGGCCAGCCTCCTCTGCATGAGTTCCAGGACATCCAGACCTACACAGTGAGACCCTGACTCAAAAAATAAAAACAACAACAACAACAACAACAACAAAATGTCCTCAGGTCCTTCTCCAAGGGCCAGTCCTCACTCCTCAGCAAAGAAACTTCTCTCTGCAACAGACAGAGACCAAAGAAAACCACAACCAACCAAAATGAAGAATTGATACATCTACAACAGAGCTTCAGAAGAGGAGGAGGAAAGATTGGAAAGTCAAAAGATCAGGAGTTGGCTGTGAGATGGTGTCTCTTAGGGACGTCAGAAACGACATCCAAAATAGTTCATGATTGCCTAAACAGGAGCTGAAAAGAGACAGCATCAGCAGACATGCTAACACGGACAGAGGAAAGGCCTCCGCCCTACCCAAAGAATGACAGACAACAGGGAAATGGTGAAAGCCGGGGAAAATGGTTTTCCCCAGAGAAGAGTACACCAATTGGTACCCAATATAAAAAGGGCAGCCCCCCCAAAAGAAAAAAGTACATATATGTATACACACACATACACACACACACACACACACACACACACACACATACATATACCAAATGTATGTATGTATATATACAAATGTATACATACATTTATGTGTATAGATATACATATGTAGATATATACATTATATGGACTGAGCAGGTTGTACTTATGTATTTAAGAATGTCTGTGTGTTTATAAAACAATGATTAATGAGACAGAGGCCATGAATTAGAAGAAGCAAGAAGGGGACTGAGGGAGTTTAAAGGGAGACAAGGGAAGGGGGAGTGGCATCATTATATTATAAACTCAAACATTAAAAATAAACCCAACCTCTGCACACTGTGCCTTTCCAGCCTGCTCTTCTCCAGTTCCCAGGCCCCTCCCCCACCTGCCATGTGCTGTCCTCGGTGAGGCCGACAGGCACGCTGGCCGGCATCCTCTCGGCTGTGACTCCCACAGACATTGGGTGGCCTGTGGCACGGCAACTCACTCCTTTGTTATGAATTGAGGCTCTCTGCACTCACGTGACTATTTCCTCCTGCAGGCACTTGGTGCCCAACTTCCTTGGCTATACCTACAGGCCTTCTCCTGGAGCCTCCATAAACACTGACTGACCACCTGGCCTAGATGTCTAGCAAGGTGTCAAGCACCTTTCTACATCTCCACGTGTCGCGGCCCCACAGGTATGGCCTTCCTCTTGAGTCTGAGCCCCAAGTTTGGCAGTTCTCATACTGGCATCTCTGGCCTCTCAGGGTGAGCTCTCGGCAGGATGCTGGCATCTGCAGATGTACCAACCTCAAAGCCAAAGACAGTTTGGCAAAGGCATGAACAGCCTGCATCCCTGTTGCCTTCCTGATTGTCACTGTGTGGAGTTTTGTTGCTGTTGTTGTTGTTGTTATTTTGGGGGGGGGTCCAAGTGTCTGGTCTTTCATCTAAGATCTTCACAAAATAGGGCCAGAGGCCAGGCATGGTGGCACATGCCTTTAATCCCAGCACTTAGGAGGCAGAGATAGGTGGATCTCCTGAGTTTGAGGCCAGCCTGGTCTACAAAGTGAGTTTCAGGACAGCCAGGGTTACACAGAGAAACCCTGTCTCAAAGAGGATGGGGCAGCAGAAAGGGTCAGACCTACTTTTGCATGTTATAAAAAATGCAGCAGCTGACATTCCAAGTTCGTGTGGCATGCCAAGAGCTGACACAGCTCAAGCTCGGGGTCCTCCAGATTTCCGTGATATTTGTATATTCTTTTTCACAATTTGTCATGTGTCTTAATTGTGTGTGTGTGTGTGTGTGTGGTATATGTACATGTATGTGCACAAATCCATATCAGGTATCTTCTTCAGTTGCTGTCCACTTTATATTTTGAGAGAGGGTCTCTCACTGAACCTAGAGTACATCGATTCAGCTAAACTACCTGGTAGCAAGCCCCCAGGGCTTTCCTTGTTTCTGCCTCACCTGCTCTGGGATTACAGACGTGGTACACATAGCACCTGGCTTTTCTGTGGGTGCTGAAGGACCCAAACTCAGGACCCCAGGCTTATACGGCAAGCGCTTTACCAGCCGAGTCATCTCCCCAGCCCCTGTCGTCATTTTATCATCCCAAATTAGCAATAACATTTTATCTATTTTTAAACATTTTTAAGAGTCTCATTTTATGTGTATGGGTGTTTTGCCTGCATGCATGTCTGTGCATCACATGCACAGTGCCTGCAGAAGCCAGAAGAGGGCATCGGATACCTTGGAACTGGAGTTAAAGATGGTTGTTAGTGGCCCTTTGGGCATTGGGAATCCAAGTCAGTCCTCTGAACAAGCTGCCAGTGCCTCTAGCCACTGAGCCCTTGCCTACTCTCTCATATCTATAACTTTTGTAGTTTCTTAAGCACAGGTTCTAGAAACCCTAATTCATTCCAGAAATTTCCTTGGATCCCACAGTGGCGCAGATCTGTGCAGGTACAGGCTTCCTGAATCCTCACTGAAGGGCCCTCCCATGTCTTCAGTCCACAAAGAAGTTACATACGTGCGCGCGCGGTGCTGTGCATGCTCAAAACTGTCACCTCCCTGGGAAGAAATCTTCCTCTACTGTACCCATGGCCATGACCTTGACTTGGATGATGAGTTCTTCCCTAGAAAGTCTGCCTGCTTCTCCACAGGCTTGACCTCATTGGGAGAGTCTCGGGCCCAGAGATGCCTGATGTAACCCTAATGCCCTCCACGGTTCCTCTGCAGGACAGTGTCCCTCTTGTCACTGTGATAAACTGTCAGCATAGAGCACAGAGGAATCACTGGAAGATAGCAGTAAGCTCCTTCAGCCACCAGCACAAGAACTGTGAGCAGAAAGGAATTCATCTGATCAGGCATTGAGGCAGGAGACAAAGGTGACTGACAGTAAGCAAAGGTTTGTCCAGCAAGTGTGGGGCACATCGGCTGCTAAGGTCCCTCCTCACTTGGCCCCATCTCACCTCTGGGTTCTCTTTAAGCTTCCAAAGATGTTTCACCAACCTGAAGTTTAATGTCACCAGTGCCAAGGGCTCCTCCCCACCCTGAAGCCTAGCCTAATGCTATTACCTATACACACATTCTGGTCTATTGAGCCTCATGTGCCTGGCCCCTCTGGAGTGCACCGGCTGGGTCTAAATCTCTCACAGATAACAGCTTTCCATATAGTGGAGAAGAATTACCAGGGCCCCAAGGGTTCCTTCTACTGGGCCACATTTCTAGTCCCCGCTGCCTGCCATTTTAACAAGATTACTAGAACCTTCACTGTGCTGGCTTCCCTTTCTGTCCTGTCCCTCCCTGCTCGCTCTACAGCACAGACCGGCCTAGAACTTGAAATCCCCTCACCTCAGTGGGCATCTTTTTGAGCGTGAGGATAAAGGTATTCATCACCATGCCTGGGTAACATTTCCCTTTAAACAGAACAGACCCAAGTCAGTGGATAAAGTCTGTGTGTGCAGGCCCAGTATAGGAATTACCACCCGCTGTGGGAGCCCGGCAGCTCTGACTGCTCCTCTGGGCCCTTTAGCTTTGGCAAAGCACAGCCCTGTGGCCCTGGTGTGGATCACTGGGGGAGAGCTGTAACCCAATGTGTCCTTTCCTGGGTATTTGGACCAGTAGTCATGAACACTGGCAGCTTGTCCAGAGAACTGGCTGGATTCTCAACCCTAACATGGCTGCCTAACACTTACAGACACAGGTGAGATCGGTGATAGTAAAGTCAGAGGTCAGTCCCACAAGGAACAGAACTCTGGGGTAGAATACAGCATCAGGGAGCAGGAGAACCCAACTTCGGGCCACTGAATCATTGAATGCCACATCCTTAGCAAAGCTGACCCCATTTTAAAAACAACTTCAGCTGACAACGTGAAAAGATCAAGTGTGGCATTTCTGAAGTGTCTCACTGGAAGGTCGCAGATAACAGGCGGAAACAGACTTATGGTCAATAAGTTTTGAAAACCCTGGGACGGCTGGAGTTAAATGGGCCTCTCCTGAGAGTCTCCACAGTACGAATGAGGCTTCCTGACTTCTTTTGGTCTAAAATATTTGTCCTTTTACTGTATACAGCCCACCCATGACCCCCAAAGGAAGCACACCCCTAGAGCTTCTCTATTTATTTGTTTGTTTTTCTTTCTTTATTCTGGTGCTAGTGACCAAACACAGGGCTTTGAGACTGCTAGGCAAGCACTTGACCATGGAGCTAATTCCTAGCTAGCTCCATTTATTCCGTTCTTTTAGCTGTTGTAAGCACACCACCCACTCCCTAGACCCTAAAGGTAATGAAAAATCTCTGGATGTCCAACTCAGAGCCTCTGTCCTCAAACCTATGCTATGGTGGGGAGAATGGCTGAAGGGTGAACTCAAGGCTCACAGTCAATATGACAGAGCAGGGAATACTTAGAGAACAGTCTCTGAATGCACCTTGATCAATGAGTTTAAAGTGACAGTCAATAGCTGGGCAACATTGCAAGTCACCATAGACTAGGGAAGAAATAAGGCTCTGTGTGTGTGTGTGTGTGTGTGTGTGTGTGTGTGTGTGTGTGTGTGTGTGTGTGTGTGTGTGTGTGTGTGTGTGTGTGAGAGAGAGAGAGAGAGAGAGAGAGAGAGAGAGAGAGAGAGAGAGAGAGAGAATGTATACGGGTGTTTTATATGTGTCTAGGCACCACATGTGTGCAGTGCCCACAGAAGCCAGAAGAGGGTAATGGATCCTCTGGAACTGGAGTTATAGATGGTTGTAAACTGTCATGTGGGTGCCGGGAATTGAACCAGGGTCTCTACAAGAGCAACCAGTGCTCTTAACCTCTGAGCCATCTCTTTAATCCCTTTCTTTTCTCTTTTTATGGTCACACGTAGCTCAGATTGGCCTCAAACTTGCCACGTAGCTAAGGATGACCTTGAACTCCTGATCCTCCAGCTTCCACCTCTGAAGTATTGGCCTTTCTCTACACCCAGCAGAGATGGTTGCTTCTCAGCAGTCCTGTATCTAGGATGGTGTCTATGTCACTGGTGGGGTTGCCCTGTGCCTCTTACACTGTCTGCTCTCCCCTCCACACTCCAGGTAGATATTTCCTAAGTGTTTGTTGAATGAATCTGGGATGGTGTGGTTAGGATAGATGACTTTTCAAATCTCACTGAGGGGCGAGGCTTATGGAAACTATAAAGGAGTTGCTGACATTCAGAAAAGGGGGCAGTCAACAACAGCAGAGGCAGAACTTGATCTGGGCTCAAGGGATAGGAAAACCCAGGCGTAGGGCTGGCAAAGGACACAGTAAATATCTGTAGCTGAGACGGCCTCACATTGGGGCATGCATCATTTTAAGGATGTCTTCAACAACACTTTAGTTAGAACGCTGAAGCTAAGCAGAAGGAACCAATTGTTCATCAGCATCAGCTGCTCCATTTGGCAAATTTCAGCCAGAGCCACGGACAGCCACCATAGCGATGTCTGTAACAGGCCCTGGTGGCGGCTCAGTGCCACACTCAGGCCTCCAGGACATGGCATGATTATCACAGCTTCATGCCTGTCATTCCCATTGTACAGATCACTCAGCTGAGGATCAGAGAAACAGCTTAACTCGTTCGTCCCCACACCGCTGGTGACCTTTGCATAGTCACCAGAGGTGGCAGCAGCGTTTGCTGTCACCTTTCCAGAGCAGATTTGACAAGGAAAATTTCAAACGTGCCCAAGCAGAGAGAGCAGTCTACCAGATCACCTGGCCAGTTTCCCAGCAGCATCTGCTGTTCACTCGAGGCCAGTGTGATTTCTCAGGTTGCCCACATCATCTTGGATTTTTACATTTTTATGCTATTTTTTATTGTAGTGGTCAGAGAACAATGTTCAGGTGCCTTGTCTTCCACCGTGCATTTACGCCTTGAACTGATTTGAAGAAAATCTCTTGCATTGTATGATATCATCAGTAGACTTTGTGTCCTCCTGGCAGACGTACCCTAGGCTAGGGACACCCCCATCCTGCCCCTTTCACCCACTCTTCCAAACACCCCAGTACTTGGGCATAAATATGAGCCATGGAGCTACCTATTCTAAAGCGCTGACCGAGTGGCTAGCTTCTCTTAGCTTCCTGTCTCTGTGCTGGAGCCTCTTCCCTCAGTCTGGCTTCTCTGGAGACAGGTCTGCCTGGTGGGGTTGTTGCTATGAGCACAAGTCTTTCTAGACTAGGTTGGTCCTAAACTCACACTCTGGCCCTGCCGTTAAGCCCTGTTCATTCCTGCTTTGGGGAAGGGGAGGGTGGGAGAAGGGGAAGACTCTGCCTGGGAAGGAAGGACTCTCTTCCAGTCTAAAAGCAGGAAATACTGAAAAGACCAAAGAGACCTAAGTAAGCTTTCTCAGTAGTTTGGCCAGATTTGGTTAGGGGATTGGGGTGGGGGTGGGGGGTGGGATCTCGTACAGTACCTATTATGGCCAGCAGGTGTCACCTAAAGACTGAACACTAAAAACCTATGGGTGGTGTGGGCCGTTAGGATGAGGTTTTCTTTCAGTATTAAATCCTACCAGACCCGGGAAAACAGAATGAAGCTCCTCCCCAGTCCCGGTTCAGATTTATCTTGATCGATCTGACTCTACTTGGATCTCAAGTGCAGCTTTAGTTCGAAGTGGGTTTGCATCAGACCCTAGGGCCAGTCTGGTGTCAACATTCCTGCTCTACAGATGAGGAACATGAAGCTCCGGAAAGCAAGTGGTTGCTAATGTTACCCAGCCACTAACGGGCAGAGCCTGGAGTCGGCCATAGGATGTAACTCTAGTCTCCTGACTGTTCTGGACACTGCTAAGGCACGTCCCTACTGGCATAGTCTTCAGGAGGAGACCAGAGGTCACAGTTGTCCTTGGCCCTTGAGGAAAAGCAAAGGGACAAGATGCTCCAGGAGTGGCAGGGGACCTACTGTTATCTGAGGGCATCTCCCTCCAGGTCTCAAAGTCTACTTTTCAACTAGGGGTCCACCTAGATCAGGGGCTTTCAAATCCTGCTTACAAGAATGAACACAGACATACACACACACACACACACACACATACTCAAATTGGGAGAGAAAGACAGCCCCAAACTTGGATGTAAGCAGTGTCCCATGGTGCTCTGGGATATTTGCCCCAGGGGATCCTTTGTAGGTTTCTCATCTACATTTTTATAAACAGTTTTCACTCTAGTTTGTCAAAAGGCCTAACAGCACCTGGCACGCGCTGGCAATTCAAATCCTTGATTGAAGCATGTGGTCCACCAGACCCGGGTTGAGCTCACCTTGTCCCTTACTCAAGTCCCATTCTGTTTGGTAGCAATCTCTGGCTTTATTTAATATGCTTGATCTTACTCAACCTAATGATGGGGCTTATAATGTCCATTTCACAGATGAGGAAACTGAGACACAGAGATGTGGAAGGATTTCCCTGTTACTGTCCAGCTGATGGGCTGGGATCTGCTTATCACGGTCTGTTTCCACACCGTGTCCCCTCTCTGCCCCTGCAGTATCTGAGAGAAGGGAAGTACTAAGTGTAGATGACAGCCATGTTTCTAGACCTGCTCAGATTGGGGTGGTGACATGAGAGTCTTTGCAGACAGTGACATCAGGGTTTTGACTCATTTGGTGAAGGGTTGGGTGAGCAGGGGCCTTCAGGTGGCCAGAGGTTAAATTGTCATGTCCACTTTCCTCAAAGGGATGGTGGGGGGCAGAGTGCATCTCCCCAACCCTGCTTATTCTCTGGGAAGGCCACATCCCTGCCTTCCCCACTAAAGCTGAGTATATAGTCCTCAGTGAACCTTGAAACGGAGAAGCTGGTTATGTGGCGCCCCCTTGTGTCTGAGGACAGGACAGCAGCGCTGCTGGCTGTACTGAAAATTGCCCTGATTCTCTGCCATTCAAAGTTGTATCTCACAGGCAAGACTCAATCTGCTCTGTCCCATCCCACTTGTGTCTGTATCCAACTCTGAGACTTCTCTGAAAGGACACACAGTGTCCTCCAGCCTGGGCCCCTCATTCTCTGATATGTGGGCGGAGCTCTGGGGAGGCAGGCAAGGGTTGCCAGTTTGCTTGCTGTTGCTGACAACTGGAGACAGAAAATGATTTATTCGGCTTACACTTCCAGGTCCATCTTTGAGAGAAGTCAAGGCAGGAACCTGGAGGCAGGAGCTGATGCAGAGGCCATGGAGGAGTGCTGCTTACTGGCTTTTGCTCAGCCTGCTTTCTTATGCAACCCAGGACCACCAGTCCAGGGATGACCTCACTCATAGCGAACTGAGCCTCTCATATCAACCAGTAATCAAGAAAATGCCACACAGACATGCCTACAGGTCCCTCTTCCGAGATAACTCTAATTTGTGTCAAGTTGACAAAAAATTAACCAGCAACAAACACTCCCTGAGGCATGAGGACCTAACTTCTGCCACAGCATTACCAGAGTTGTTAGGGTCACATCGTGGGACCTAACACACTGGGCCACCCATCCTCAGCAGGTCTACTGACAAACAAGTCACAGAGGAGAGTGACTACATTGAGAGAAGGAACAAGGACATCCAGGACCCCTCCAGGTCCACTACGGAGGTCCTGACGTGAAGTTAGCTTTAAATAGACAGAAAGAGGAACGAGCCACTGACCCATCACTGCCAGACTCAAGTTCCTCCTGCAAGGTGGTCTGTCAGAACTGTGTGGGAGCTCTTCCCAGGAGACGGACATGCACCCCTCTGCCTGACCCCAGGGTCTCCTCAGGCTTTGCCCTCTCCTAGTATGAGATTCCTGGGGAAAGTCCAGTTATTCAAGGAGACCCTCATTTCTATAGCCACCAAAAGGGGGCACAGAATATATTGACTGCTGCAGAGACTCTTGCACTAGCCCAGAGGCCAGGCTGCTCTCTGCTCAGGCCCTCTCTGCTTTGGGGTTACTCTGCTTCTCCCCAGTTCCAGCACAACCCTGTTCCTCACATAAAAGAAAACCTTTTCCCACATCCTCCTTGGTCTCAGCCTATGTGGTGGTTTGAATATGCTTGACCTGGGGAGTGGCACTATTAGGAGGTGTGGCCTTGTTGGAGTAGGTGTGGCCTTGTTGGAGTGGGTGTGACCTTGTTGGAGTAGGTGTGGCCTTGTTGGAGTGGGTGTGACCTTGTTGGAGGAAATGTGTCACTGTGGGGGTGAGCAATAAGACCCTCCTTCTAACCACATGGGAGTCAGTCTTCTCTTAGCAGCCTTCAGATGAAGATGTAAAATTCTCAGCTCCTGCACCATGCCTGCCTGGACACTGCCACGCTCCCACCTTGATGATAATGGACTGAACCTCTGAACCTGTAAGCCAGCCCCAATTAAATGTTGTCCTTATAAGAGTTGCCTTGGTCATGGTATCTGTTCACAGCAGGAAAACCCTAACTAAGCCTAGTAGGGCCATAGACCACCTCACTCTTCCTCAAGGGAAGAAACTGAGAGCCCCCAGCTGAGGGGGCAGGGGCTCAAGGGATAAAAACATCTCACAGGTGGCCAATCGCCCCTATACCTTAGCTCACATGGGACTGGGAGGGGTAATGGGTGTTCCAGTCTATCCCTAGGACCTGGCTATCTTGAAAGTGGGCTCATAGGGCACTGCCTCTTTGCCATCTCTGGACATCATGGTGTCCTGAGAAGAGGAGCCTGGAAAGAATTCTCCCAAATTATTTAGGGGAAGGGTCCAGGAAAGCTGGTAGCCTTGATTCTTAGCTTGGAGATTGTGCCCATCACATAGTCACTGGCCCAAGGTCCAGGGACTTTTGCTGGCTCCCAAGTGTCTAAGTTAGAGTTTCTTTCTATTGCTGAGACCAAACACCATGACCAAAAGGCAAGTGGGGGGGTTATTTAGCTTATATGTCCATATTGCTGTTCATCATTGAAGGAAGTCAGAACAGGAATTCAAATAGGGAAGAAACTCAGATGCAGGAGCTGATGCAGAAACCATAGAGGGGTTCTGCTTAATAGCCTGCATTACATGGCTTGCTCAGCTTGCTCTCTTACAGAACCCAGGACCGCCAGTCCAGCAAGGCACCATCCACAGTGGACTGGGCCCTGACCCACTGATCACTAATTGTGAAAATGCCTTATAGCTGGATCTCATGGAGGTATCTCCTAATTGAGACTCCTTTCTCTCTGATGACTCTAGCTTGTGTCAAGTTGACATAAAACCACCCAGTACACCAAGACTCGGAGGATGAGCTGAAGGCTCATACTGGGGAAGGTCTCAAAGATGCCCCACCTCAGTGAGCCTACACAGCACCGACTCTGCCCCAGAACCCATCCCTGCACAACTCTCCCCACCCCTATATAGTGATGGATTCCATTCAGCCATCTTCCTCTAAGCAGCAGTGTGGTCACTCAGCTAGTGTCTACTGAGTACATCCTCTGCTGGATCTGGGATGACCACTAGGGGGTGTGCATGGACTTAGAGGGATCATTCCCACCCTGGGATAGCTTCTCTGCAGGGCCTGGCGTGAAGGAATGCTCTGATCTAAGAAGGTGTGTCAGGGGAGCAGGAAGGTTCCCAGAACTGCTAGGGCCCATTCTGCATCCCCCTATTCCTGCTCATGTCTCCTGCGTGGCTGTCTGAGGGTTCAGGCCTCTCCTGAATAACTTGATTAACTTGATAGTGAATGTTTGGTTTGCAGACAGGAGACCTGAACTGTTCATTACTCCAGAGCAGGGACAATGAGTTCTGGGAGTTTCTGTGTGAGTGCAGACCCAGTTACTGATTGACAGGACTTTCTGGGGAACAGAGCATGCGCCATGCTCCCAGAGAGGGCCATATTATCTCCTTCCTCTGCTTCTCCAGGTGTCACTTACCAAGCTGCTGTCCTCATGTGGCTGTGTGCATTAAGAACAACTAACTACCCTGGGTTAGGGGGAGAATTTACCCCACTTCAACTTCCCCTTCAGAGTTACTGTCCCTTGACTTTTAGACTGGACCTTAGAATTTTTGTCTCCTGTTTTGTTTCCCCAAAAGCCAAATCTGGAGACAGACAAGGACCTTTCCAAGGTCACACAACAGGCTTGGGGACAAAGCTGGTGGGAAGGCTAGTTTCAGTTTCCAGAGTATAGTCGGTGTCCCGGGCTGCAGCAACAGTTTGGAACCACCAGCTGCTGGCTGGCTGGGAACTTCCCCTCCTCCATCTCCTGCCTGGCTCACCTGGGCATTCCTCCCTGTGACACCAAGACACTCTTCCAGGAAGCCACAGTGAGGAGTTCTCAAAACAGAGAACCAGGTTTAAAGATGTAAAAACAGACAACAGCACTGTGGAATTATGGGACACATTGGGCAGCTCAGCCGGCTTTGAGAAACAAATCTGCCAAATGGGGCTTGAAGAGCTCTGGCCCTGACCCTCCCAGATGTGAGGCCCATGACAAGTGGGGACCCCCCCACACACCCTAACCTATGTCCTGCTGCCGTCACCCTTGTCCCTCCAGTGTCTTAATGAAAGCCTGGGCACTAAGGTTCCAAATTCTAAGTAGAAGTTCTCAGCTATCCAATTGCAAGAACACAAAGTATTCCAAGTTCCTTGTGTATCCTGAGACTGGAGAGGACCGAAATCCCAAGAATCTTCTCCCTTGCAGCCCATGTCTCAGTGTTGCTCTCCTAACACACTTGACTGTGGAAGCTAAGTCCCTGAGTCTGAGGCCCAACCCGATCATCCTCCTGATTGGGACCGCAGAGCTGAGTGACTATGAGATTCATCAGGTGGGGCTTCTATCCTGGATTACCACCATCCAACTGCAGTTCCAAGTTTGGCCCCCGGGGTGCACGTCTGCAGAGAAGTGATTCACGTCCCCAGCAAGGGTACTAGATCCCTGAGCAAGGTATTGGGGGAGGGGAACCTCTGCCCTATCCAAGGAGACCCTCGTTTTTTCTGTGGGTAGGGTCAGCAGAGCTACTCAAAGTGAGTCTTTTGGGGCACCTACTTTCTACCAGAAACCGCTGAGATGAGGTGGGAGTGATCCCCAAAAGTGCCAAAGCTTTTAGAAAAGCTGGAGGCCCGTGCAAGGAGTCCTTTCACTCCAGGTGAGCCAGCCTTGGTACCAGCTTCTAAAAGGAAAACCAAGACAGGGCCCCACCCAGACCACTCATCCCAAGATGGGCTCATTGCCCTTACCCTGGGTGCTCCATACTTGGGTAATTATGAATTTGGAAGGGAGAATCTGGATGTTGGGGATAGGATCATGATGCTAACTCGAGCTGTGGGGTCTAAAGCTTCCTGGAAAGGAGCGGTCCAGGAAATCAATTGTAATTTCAGGTGACTTTGAGTAAGTCGTGGGCTCCCTCTGGTGGTAGAAGAAGGAACTGCACCCTAAGACAGGCCTCGTATAGTTAACTCCGTATAAGCAAAGCAACATTTCCAAGACTTGGTTTGTATTCTGTAGTTTAGGACAGCTCTGATGTGTAGAAAACCTCAGAGCAACAGACATGTTCAGTAACTCTCAGCATGAGAACTTCCTGGATAGTGAAGGGAGATGTCCTGGCCCAGGAGCAGGTCACAGAATCAGAATGTCTGTGGAGCAGTGAGCTTCAGCCCCAGGGCTGGCTCCCTGAGCCTCAGCCTGGGTGAGGGTGGCAGAGGGCATGAGGAGAGAAGGAAGGCTCACCAGTAATCGCATGCTTGTACCTAGCTCTCCCTGATGAACATACAGTTAGGCCCAGGCCAGGCAAAGACCCCAAAGTCTACCTCAAGTGGACCAGTCTGTTCACTTAGAGAACAGAGGAGGAGACATGGTGGCAGACAGAAGGAAGAGAAATGACTCATCCACGACCATTTAAGTTATGGGCTGGTGTATAGAACATTCTAGAAATGTGACTCCTTCCCAGGGTTCACACTTCTCTCTAGTGAACCACAGGCCTTGAATAATACCTCTTCCCATTTGCCTTACCCCTGTATCGAGAAACCCTGAAGAGTTTGCCCCCTCCCTGGTCCTAACCCTGGCCAGATGGGCTCCACCTCAGCTCATTCCTCCCATCCTCTAGAGGGAGCTCAAAATAGCAGTTCTGAATTCGGCTTAAGGGTGTGAGGTCAAGTTTTGTCAGTAGTGTGATACAGAGCCTAGTACCCAGACTTTACCTGTGTGCCGACTGGCCTCAGCTGACACATGCCCTTCCACTCAGCTCCTCTCAGCTCCTAGAGATCACAGCAAAAAGCAGGCAGGGTGCCACCCTGTCTACACAAATGTGCTGGCTGGTTTTGTGTGTCAACTCAACACACGCTGGAGTTATCACAGAGAAAGAAGCCTCCCTTGGGGAAATGCCTCCATGAGATCCAGCTGTAAGGCATTTTCTCAATTAGTGATCAAGGGGGGAGAGCCCCTTGTGGGTGGTACCATCCCTGGGCTGGTGGTCTTAGGTTCTATAACAAAGCAAGCTGAGCAAGCCAGGGGAAGCAAGCCAGTAAGGAACATCCTTCTATGGCCTCTGCATCAGCTCCTGCTTCCTGCCCTGCTTGAGTTCCAGTCCTGACTTCCTTTGGTGATGAACAGCAATGTGGAAGTGTAACCTCAATAAACCTTTTCCTCCCCAACTTGCTTCTTGGTCATGATGTTTGTGCAGGAAAAGAAACCCCAACTAAGACAACAAGTCACTACCTTTTGGGGTGGGGGAATCAGCATCCCCTTCTATATAATAGAAACAGTCTCTCAAAGGAGTGTCTGCAATTACTTATGGATGGGTGGGTGAGCTTCAGAGCCTGGGGCAGTGGGTTAGGACAGGAGGCTTAGGACCAAGTGAACTGGCCTCTCCAGTCTGACTGTACAGTCCACCCTAACCCAGTCTGTTCCTTTCAGAACAGGGCTCTGCTCAGATACTCGGAGATGTAGATAAGGAAGCCAGTTACCAGGTGGTGCCTGCATCCGCCAGTCCTCTGGTCTCCTTGGAGATTCCATGGGAACGGAAGGAGAGAGTGGGACCTCTGCAGGTCTCTGCCCAGATGGATGGGACTGAAGCAAGCAGTAACAGAGGACGCACTCTCACCTTCACTCATGACCCAGGGACAACGCAAGCCACCATCCAAATAGATGGCCAGGGGTGTGTTCAGTTGGAGTTCCCTGGACCCCATCTACCCAAGGATAGACCACCTGTCCTGGACAGTAGTGTACCTAGGGAAATCATAGAGCCCACGAATGTGGTCACAGTCAACTAGCGCCTGGTTGGCCAGAGCACAGGAGAAGCAAGTTCCCCATGGAAGCTCCAAGGCTCCAGCAGCAGCAGCAGCAACCGGCAGGACCCAGTCACCTTCATCTTGACACCTTCAGACTTTGGCAGGGCGCCCAGAAGTCAGCCAGAGGTCTCTGTCCCCGGGGCAGCTGTTCAGGGGTGAAGGACAACCGCCCATAGACGACCACAGTGAGCCCAATTTCATTGACAGATGCTTGTAAAGTGATTCATTGAAAACCAGGGAGATGAGGCTGCACATGTACCCCAACTTGGGTAGGAAGTGGGGTGTTAGATAAGTTGGGGAGGGGAGAGAGGAAGTTAAGGATCTAGAGGCATGAGGAGATGACCATGAGGGTGGTCCCAGTATGCCTGGCACTTCCTCCGGCCCGTGCTGACTGTGATGGGGCCCGTGGTATACAGCTGGGGGAGGTGAGCATCGCTGGTGCCCGTGCACCGGTGGGCACTGCCGGCTCTGGAAAGACAAAGGCTGGGTTTGAGCTGGGAGGGAGCCTTCTGCAGCTCATGGTTCTGTTCCTGGCCTACTTAGTATTCTCAAGGATCCCCTCCCCCACAGTGCTCCTACTTCACACACCCCGCTTTAGATACCCAGTGCTTGCTTTAAAACCTTCATGGGAACAGCCCACCTGAACCCCCAAATTTCTCTCAGTTCGTTTTCTCTTATTCATGAGCATGCTCTCCCTGGCCCGTCATGCCCCTTGAAGGACACATACCTTCTGTCACAGTTCATCTTCATTGACCTGCCTGGGGTGAGGAAGGATAAAGAGGATGAAGGCAGAGGGAGGGGTGTCCGTGCTCCCCCAGATGAAGGACCTCCCTCTTCCCCATTGGGCAAAATGTCCCCTCTTCCTCTCTGCCCCGCCCACCTTGTCGGTTCCTGACAGTACTCACCTATGCTTCTTACCGCCCCCACAGCGGAACCTTTTGCCTTGAAGAGAGATGGTAAAGTTTGTTGCTTTTCCAAGGAGACCCTGGAGAAGCCAGTTCTGACAGGCTTACCTCCCTCCCCCAGTACCATTACAGGGTGAGGCTTGGGGGCCATGTTTTCTCTGTTTATATAAGGCTGGACCACCAAGTCATTAGCCAATCAACAAACAGTCCCTGCACCAGATCTGTGCTGGACTGGGGACATGTTGAAAGTGGCTGCTGGGACCAGAGTTCATGATGCCACACACAACAGGGCAGCTGCTCAGCACTCATGTGGAGGAGGACAGGCCAAATCTTTGCCTAGGCTCATAATTTCCAAAACCACACTCACAGACACACATGCACACACAGGCACACAAACACACACACACACACACACACAGAGAGAGAGAGAGAGAGAGAGAGAGAGAGAGAGAGAGAGAGAGAGATGCACAGACACGCATGCACACACAGGCACACACACACACACAGAGCTGATCTCTCAGGAGCCCAGCTTTCAAGAAGAGTGGCAGGAGCCAGAGATTGTGGGAATTCCAGAATGCAGAAACCTCTTTGCTTCACCAAGTGTCTTTCTGACTGTGGTTCTGGTATTTTCCTTTGGTTTCAGCAAAACAAGGCAACAAGCTTCTGTTAAGCATCTGCCGTTGTGCCTGCCAGGGCTCAAGGACAGGTAAGGCCATTCCCGCCATCCTAGAACTCTTTATGGCTACCTCAGAATCACCCTAAAGTACCCCTTCACCACTATGGCTATCTTAGGATGCCAACCCAAATTTACAAGACTGGTGGGATTGTCCCCATTTAACAGAGAGTAAATGGAGCCCCCACCCCCACCCTGTCCCCAGAGTTAGGATAAGTCAGAGATAAGCCCCAGGGCCTGGCTCCCATGCTGCTCAGTTTGCAGCAATATGTGGAGGGGTGGATGTCAGCTACACTCAAGGAGCGGCCGCAAGTCTCTCCCTGCGAGTCTCACTGTCCATGTCAAACGCTGACAGTGGGGGTAGAGGTGGTGACCCTCGGTGTACTGAGACTACACAAGGGATAGGGTGGCAGAGGACACGGTGTCCAGATGGGGCGGTGCCTGCTCCTCTGGCCGCCTCCAGCGCCACAGTTGCCCAGCCAGATTCCCCTTTCAGTTTCCCCTTCCAAGGCCACCAGGGGGCACACTGAATTCCTCCTCAGGCTGGAGTGTGGGTGGGGACCTGGCAAGTGTCCTTACTGTATGACTTTGGGAAATGCTCCACCTGTCTCCACTTACTGAGGAGGATGAGGAGCCCCACGACGAAGGCCAGGCCCGCGAAGATCAGGCCTCCTTTGCGGACAGTTTCATAGTCTTGGGAGAGAGGAGACATGCGCGGTGGTGCAGGCATGGCCCCTCACAGACCTCCCAAATTCCACCCACCAGCAGTCCCATGGTGTTAAGAACAGATAACAGGGACCCAGGGCTGATGGAGTAGGGGGGAGGAGATACTGGCTTACCATACTCGAAGGGATTCTCGGTCCCCTCGGCACTGCCACCTAAGAAGAGAGCCAGGGGTAGGATGAGCAAGAAATCAAAACCCCAGAGGAGTGAGAACTCCAGACTTCTCAAACGATCCCCCAAGGGTCCTGACGGGCAAGGGAAGGCTGGGTAAGAGTGGCCTGGAAGTCTGACAGTGATGGCACATGCCCTCAATCCCTGCACTCAGGAGGCAGAGGCAGGCAGATCTCTGTGAGTTTGAGGACAGCCTGGTCTACAGGGTGAGTTCCAGGACAGTCAGGGCTACACAGAGAAACTGTCTTAAAACAAAACAAACCAAAATGAACAAACAAACAGAGGGGTCCTGGGAATTTCAGACATCTCAGATGATCCCCAAGGACCCACTTGGGCAAGAGAAGACTGGATAAGAGTGGCCCAGGGAAGAGGGGGCCTTGGGGACCCCCCAGGGTTACATCACATGGGCATGCTGGGACCAGACGCAGGGCGTCTGAAGTAGAGACCTGCACTGTCTGAGGGGACCCTCACAGTCTCAGAAGGCTGTGGTCCTCCCCAGCTCCCAACTCTGTATCAGAACAATGGCAAGCCTTAAAGCCAACTCCCAGGAGACCCCTCAGTGGCCTCTATGGCTATCATTCCACTTCCTCAAGGAAAAGCAGAATCTGTGGAATAAATGAATAAAGCAGAGCCTCTATGTTCAAGGAACAGGAGAAAGAATCAAGGGCCCACTGGAGTCTCTGAACCCAGTGGAAACGGAAGGCAGAATCGGGATTTGACTCATCCTGTCTTCTACTCTGCTGTGTCATCATCCTCCTGGCAAACTTAACAGGAGGGAGGCGCACTCAGTGTCTGTGCATTCCCGGCTAAAACGGTCTGAGTGTCAGCTCGTACAACCTGTGAGGCACGGTTGTTATTCCCCTCTCGTCTGCAAGAGACTGGGGCACAGAGAGGCTAAGTGAGTCACCCCACAGCCACACAGCAAGTAAGGGGCAGAGCTGGGACTTGAACCCAGGCAAGGCGTCTCTATGAGTCTAAGTGCTAGGCTCCCTCTCAAGTGACATGGAGGAAGAAGACTTTTCCAGACCAAGCTGCATGACCCTGGCCCTGCCTCCTGTGGCTCCCTTCATCCTGAAGGAAGCAGATACTCCACTCTCTGCCAGCCTGTGCTCAGAGCACTTACCCTTGGATAGCTGATGGTACACTGGTCAGCAGAGCTGCAGTTACCCCGCCCCGCCCTCCATGCCGGCTGCACTCTCTGCTGTCCTGCTGGAGACCCTCTTGACTGGGGCCCTTTCTAAAGAGATGAGCAAGTTAACAATTCCCAGGCGACTTTGAACTGTGCCCCTGTAGTGATCAGCCAGTCACAGGGTCTGGTGAGTCCAGCTGCCTCCAGTGCCCACAGGGGGTCAGTGCCTGGTGAACCTCAGGTAAGATCAAAATCTGAGGAGAAGCCACAGGGACCCAGGCTTTGCATCCATGCAGAACATCTTCCCAGCTTCTGTCACATCCAAGCTCACATGGGGACATGGGGAGTTAGTGTCAGTCTCAGCCAGATCCAAGACAGGACCCCCCTTCCCTTTCAGGAACTATTCGATGAGCCCCTCCCCCACCAGCGCTCTAGGACAGAAAACTCAAGATATATGGAGCCGCAGGGGTCCTGCTGTGCTCCAGGCCTGGGTCTGTGGATCTCAAAACTCTGGGCTTTTCCTGTGACCCTAAGCCTGCTGGGGAAGGCTGGCCAGAAGGGCTGCTTCTCCCGCCCCCAACCCTGGCAGCCCCTGACTACTTTGTAATCTTAGTTCTCCATCCAAGAGGAGAAAGTCACACTGGGCAGGGTGTGAAAGGCTGAGGCAGGAAGAATGCAGTGTATTTTAGGTTATTCTGGGCTATATGAGTTCCAGGCCAACCTGGGCTACAGAACAAGACCCTGTCTTCAGAACAAAGTCATACACACACACACACACACACACACACACACACACACACACACACACACACTTCCGATGCTCCAACTTCTGCTATTTGGCTCTTTTTCTGTGGGGGTGGAGTTAGGGGGTCCTTTCTGAATTCTAATTTTCTTAGAGAGCCACTCACTGGAAACCCTAAGGAACAGGAGAGGGAATGGGGTTTGGTTGCCCACCAGAGGCAGTCCCAGAGGGAAAGGGAATTTGGCTGCCCACCAGAGGTAGTCCCAGGCAGAGTCCTGCCAGTCTCACCATTGTTAGCTGACAGCTCTGTCATTTCCCCAGTCACCGGGGCTTCTCCACGGTCTTCCTGTGGCCTCTACTACGGAGACAGTGTCTGCCGTGGGGCGGCCAGGGCAGAGGTGGGGGGGCATTAAATATTAACAGTGTCAGGTAATATTTACCCTAGTCACAAGAAAGGCCGAGTGTCCCCAGAGGGGCTCTTGCTGAGCCAGGCAAGGGGAGGTGTTGGGGAAGCCAGAGGCAGGGAGGAGCTGGCTGAGGTCTCCAGCCCCTCCCAGAGGAAATTTCCAGAGAGCAGGGCCGGGATGGGCAGAAACAGTATTCTTCCATCAGCTGGGGAACCGCAGCTGGGCAGTGGATGAGGAAGTGAAAGTGTCAAGATGCATTCGTTGTGAATGGCACATGGGAAGTATATATAGGGGTAGTGGGTCAGGTTGGGGACTTCCAAGTGCCTTAGCCTTCAGAGCTTCCTGCAAGCCCCTGTGGATAGCACCATGACAGCCTACATCCCTGTGGAGCCTGGCCTGCCTCCCCTCTTACCACAGTCCTGTGAACCTTGAGTCCCCAGCAAGATCAGCTTTGATGGCACTGCTGTCTCTGACAGCCTGTCCTGACTTGTTTTATTTACTCTGGTCCTGAGGCCATAGTTAGCTACTCACACCTCAGTCTGAAATGCTCCACCATCCCTGACTAATGTACTACCCTGATGCCCAAACACTCCGTCTGTGGTTGTCACCATACACTTGCGACTCTTACGAGGTATGATGTACTTGTTCTTATGGCTTACAAAGCATTTTCTAGCTGTTCTCTCCCTTTTGCTTTAGTTCTCACTTGGCATGAGCTATATGAGGAACAGAGAAGCTAGGAGTCAAGGTCATCTAGTGAGAGTTGAAGAGAAGATTGATGGCTGCCTTTTCAGATTCAGGGATCAAATGCTTTGGCCATAGCTCCCAGGCTGTCCCCCACTTCACTGTAACTGTCCCCTTGGGAACTATGGTGTGGGTTTTGTAAGTACCACAGTCTTCTTTGGGTTCCAGACGGTAGACTTGGCCTCCAAGAAGCTAATGTCCAACACAAGCCAATGATATATAAATATATACACAGGTGATAGATACATAAATAGCAGATAGATGACAGACAGACAGATACATACACACATACATACATACATACATACATACATACATACATACATGCCTGCATGCATACAGGGTATATAAATGATAGATTGATGGAGAGATGATACCAAGATGGATACTAGATTTATGGATGAGTAATTTATAGTTAGAGAAATAGATAGGTAGATAGATAGATAGATAGATAGATAGATAGATAGATAGATAGATGCATACATACATACAGGCATGCATATATACATATGTGCATGCATACATACAAGCTACATAGAGGATAGCTAGATCTATAATAGATTTATGAATGGATAGGTGATAGAAAGATAGATAGGTAGGTAGATAAGATAGATAGATAAGATAGATAGATGATATCTGCTCCCCTGGTACAGTCAGTCCTTCTGAGGGGAAGGGCTCCATCTGTGAGTGTCCCTCAACCAATGCCATGACACTGGAAATCACCACTTGCCTAGAAATTTGATCTTTGCCATTTGCTTACCTCTCCATTGCCAGTTTGTTTACTTCTCCATGTCTGTCTCTTCATCTATACAGTGGGCAGAGCACAGGACTCTGGGCAGTTGTGGGGACTGAGAGGGGTGTCAGAATATGGCCTAGGACGGCAAATACTGTTGTTTCTGCATTGCTTAAAAAATGACAGGCATTAGCCTTTTGTTTGTTGGTACGATCGGAAAGCCAGCCACTCCCTGCTAAGTGGTAAGAGGAGAGACCAGCCCTGGCTGTACAGCTTAAGAGCACTCAACGCAGCTCTCCCGAGCTTCTGGAGCCCAGCAACACACATTCACACAGATAGACAGCAGCCCCACCCTGTGAGAGTCTGGAACCATATGCCAGGCTCTCAGCACTCATGGTCCCCATTTAATCACTGGTAGTTCCATTTGACAGATGAAGAAACTAAGACTGAACATTTGCTTCCCCCAACCACACCTAGAGGGGCTTGTGCCATAGCCCACCAGGGACCAGAAAAACTGAAAGCAAGGGAAGACAAAGACTGAAACACAGAAAGGGGAGAGCAGAGCTGGAGGGTCCAGGTCTCACGATGGCTGCTGAACTGGTTGCCATGCTTTACAGAATTCAACAGTAACCCCCCCATCATGTTACCTTGGTGACTATCTTTGTAAGCCCCTATGAGTTCTTTCTAGAACAAGAGATGAAAATAGGCAGCAAGTTAGCAAGATATGTGACAGACAGACAGACAGAATGATGAATGCATGGATGGATGGATTTATGGATGGGCAGGCAGGTAGGTAGACAGGGAGGCAAAGCCATGGGAAAAGCAGGTTGACAACTTCTGTTCTATTCTAGGGACTGGGGAAGTAACCCCTCCACCACCACTTGGTTCAGTAGGAAAGAGCAGGACTAGTATTATCCCATCTCATCTGAGGCGCAGACAAGTGGCATAACCTGCCAGAGAGCAGGCATCTAGAAGTCCTGGGACTAAGATGAGACTTGGTAGTCTGATGCACAGGCACACGGCTGGATGAGAAGGCTGATAAAGAGTTGATTTCCCCAGCCTCTGGCTCAGAGGTGCCCTGAGCATCTCAACAGGCCCAGGACTCAGTATTGAGATGTCCTTATTAGGACAGCCTGTCTCTCCCATTTTTGTTTCTCCCACGCTTGTGGGGAGTCAGTAGGTATATTTGAAAGTGATGGGTGGTCCCCTGAATCCAAGTTGAACAGGGTAGGGAGGGTCAGGCTTGGGAGACTCACCCAGGTACCACCTGTCCATGGCAGGAGCTGCTGGAGGCATGTGAGGCACACAGGAGCCAGGGAGTGCCTGCCCTTGCCTGGGGCCTGGATGGGAGCAGTGGTACTTCCTCCCTTCACACTGGATGATCTGAGCTGGGACAGGAAGAAGGAGGCAGGAGGAGGGGCTGGCAAAAGAACTCTTACCCTGCACCTGCCTGTCTGGGCTGGTTGGAGCAAGGGACCCACGTGAGGGTAGGGAAAAGTCTCTGACCTCTACAGGCACTGAAGGAAGAGACACTCTGAGCAGCAAAGTAAACTGTAACATCCTCTGCTGCCTCCAAAGGGACCTTGCTGTTGCAGCCAGTGGTCTGCACAGTGTTCTCTAAGAGAGTTTCCAGAAGAGCACTGATCAGGGTAGAAGCTGGCAGGACCAGAGCCACCCCCTTCCCCACTTCCTTGGGCTTCAGGCTGGCAGCTGGAAGAGATACTTAGAGGCAGGTGTGGGTCCCCAGCCTTCATGCAAGGGATTCTTCATCCTCCTGCCCAGTGGGCCCTGATCTCTCTTGCCCCTGGGCCCATTCTGTAGTCCAGAGGCCCCCTAAAACCAGACAGGAAACTGTTCCAGATGCAGTGGGGACTTAGTCTCTGCTGGTCCTGGACCTGAGGCAGCTGACTAGCCTCCTGAACCATCCTGCTAGCTGGCCAGAGATGGTAGTGGCTGGAGCCACAGCTAGTTTGTGGATGCTCCCATGGTGGCCTGTCCTTCCTCTCCACCTGACCCTGGGGGCATGTGTCATTTGTGATCTCACACCTTCCTGGATGCACCTATGGGTCTCAGCAAGAGTTCCGGCACATAATGAGGTCCTCTGAGAAGGGCTGAGCTTTCTATCAGGGGAGCAGACGAAAGGCAGAATATCTTCTAGTCCCCAAGCTGGGATGGCACAAGGAGACAACCAAGGACTAACAGGACAGTCACTCAGTGCATCCCAGAGTCTTTGTTCTCTGGCCACTGTGACAGGCCCAGAGCAAGGCTACTATAAGAAGTCTCTGTTGGCTGACTAAGACTGGATGGGCCAGAGGGTCTCCTCTAGACTCTCAAGATCATCCTGTGTGGTCATAACACGGGGATATCAGCAGAGCGTGAGTAATGCTGGGTCTGGTCACCCTGACAACTAGCCTCTTTGTCCCTCTCAACAGCACCTTAAGAGGGGGACTAATGACACCCCCAGGGAGATAGAGGCACTCAGAAAGGGTGGCCTAATCTCCTAGCTGGGTTCTCTGTTTAGGCTGAGGGTTGTCTTAGGGCTGTGAGCTGGCTATGCCCCCACCCTCCAGCCCAGCCACCTGTGAGGTGAAGGGCAACTCCATCCAGTGACCCTGTCATGTGTTCCCAAGTGGAAATCCTTCAAGTAGCCTGGATCCCTGAGTGGAAATTCCCCAAGCCAGGCACTGGGGAAGTTCAGGTGGTATCAATGGTCCTTGTAGACCTCAGCAGGACTCCCACCTCCCCACAAGCCCACCACAAATTCCTCCTTCCCAACTTTGGGGCTGTGAAAGAAGTCATCCTGTTCCCTAATAGACTCCCTGTGCCCCCACCCAGGTCTTCAGTTGTAAAACCATTCGCTCTCCATCCGAAGGTCCTCTGAATACTGACTCTAAGCTTCGGTCCTTTTTTGTGTCCCTTTGTAAATTTTCTTATTATGTTTATTTATTTACTCATGTATTGTGTGTATGAGAGCCTGCATGGGCCATGTGCATGTCTGGAGACCAGAAGGCAAATTGTAGGACCCAGAGACTGATTTCACGTTGTCGGGCTTTGTGGCAAGTGCCTTTACTTGCCTTCTTGCTGACTCTCTTTTATTTTGTGTTCCTTCTTAATCTCATCCTAGCAGCCTCTCCGGCCCTGTCCCCAACTTTTCTGTCCATTCCAACCATACTGTCCCCTTAGTGGCTCTCTGACCTTCCAGGGCTCATTCCTGCCTCAGCATCTTCACAAAGATGGGCTTTGAGTACCCAGCCTCCAGAATGTTCCCTCTGTCCTCAGGTTTTTCCTCCTGGGCTTCACTTAGAGACCCTCCTAGGTACCCTTTCTAAATTCTCACACAGCCCACAGAGGTGGCAGCAATCTGCCAGTGACTCAGCCTCTTAGCTTGCCTAAGGCCACCTTCTCTCCAGTCTGCATGCAGCAGGTAACTGGGCCTAGTATGATCTAGAGAGGCAGGAAGCACTTAGTGCCCTTGACTTCAGACTCCTCTAACACCCCTAGTGCCACACCTGTGCACACACACACACACACACACACACACACACACCCCACACCCAGGCACACACTCATTCCCATACCCACCCACATACCCACTTCCCAGCCCTGAAAGCTGAATGTTGCTGAGGTCTTGCCTGGCTCACCTTACTCTAAGTTCATCCTCAGACGACTTCTATGCCATATCCCAGTCAGTCAAGACCATCAGCAGGGTTTAGCCAGTGCTGGGGACAAGGAGTCCTCTCTGAGACATCCCACTCTGCCAAAAGCAACTGAAAAAGTACCTCCTTCCATGTCTGTGTGCACATCCCCTTAAGGTCAGGCCACATCAGTATAAATACAGCTGTAAACTGACCTTGCCCTTCTGTCCCAGTGAGCCCGGAGAAGGCTGCATCTCTGTATCCAGCCATCTAAAGTGCATGGTGACACCTACCTCAGAGGCTTGATGCTGGAGGAGGTCATTAGAAGTGCTTGCCCAAAGAAGGTTCTGAAAATGGTAGTACCACTCTCTACCCTAAGCTGAGCTGGGTCCCCAGGAGATAAATTTGCTCACCACATCCCTTTACATAGCTCAGGAGCCCCCTTGACGTCTACTGAGGGTCCCTGACAGTTGCCTCCTGTCCCAGTGCTCCAGCTGGATCCCCACCAGACATCACCACCACCGGACCCAAGCGCCCATTCTTCCCTAGGAGAAAGACCAAGCAGCATGCTCTTCCCATCAGTCTCGTCCTGCATGCTACTTCTTGGAGTCCTTCCTGCAGTACCAGGGCCCAGTAACCATGAAAATGCTACCCTCCTGATTTTTAAAAGAATGGGACAGGCCAAGAGCCTCCAGTTTTCTTCTCTGTTGGGTTTCTCCAGGGTGGAGTCCCAGAGGGGTATCTAGCTGTGTCCTCTAAGACCCAGAGACCAAAGCAATCTTTGGGAGCTGGGGGTAGGATCCCCCTTTCATCCTTGTCATGCCCACAGGGACAGGGACCTCAGCGACTGTGCCTCATTCTCTCACATCCTTCAGACAGGTTTGTCTTAAGACTCATGGCAGCCATGTGGACAGTCCCCATTGCATTGGTGGGTAGTAAAGTCACAGGTTGAGGCGTCCAGTTGATCCTTGTCTCCCTGATTTTCACAGGAAGCATTGGAGTAGAAACCTTCAGCACCAGCCTTCCCATAGCAGGGCTCTCCAGCCCACCAGCCCAGGGCTTTGTGATGTTTCCAGCCAGAATCCATAGCATCGAACTTAGGCCCCAGCACCAATTCCTTCATGTAGATTCTTAGCTCAAGGAGCTTCAAAGGAGCAGAAACCTAAAGCCCCGAGAAAGCCCTGACTCTGAGCTCAGGCCCATTCTCCAAGATATGGTCCCCAGGGATGCTGAGCAGGGAACGTGGCTGTTCCTTGTAGTCTCCATCTGTGCCACCTGGAAGTCCCAAGCCCTGAGGAATGCCAGCTCCTGTCTCCTGCTGTGACTACAAGTGCCAGGTCACTGGGGTCTTATAAGGCAAGGGCTTGGAGGAGGTGGGCCCCATAAGATCCAGTCCTTAAATGTTGGCTTCAAGATGGCCCAAGCAGTGGGGCACAGGGTTCCTGGGAGTTGCCAAAGGGCAATGTCCGCTGAGAGTCAAGGTCACCATGTTATGGCAAGGACAAGCCCATTTGTCCAGCCTCCTACACAGAGAACACCCTGGAGAGAAATGCCTTCTTGATTTTCTCAGAACTCATACCTGGCCTTGACCTGGAACTGAGGTGTTTCTAGTGGCTCCTTGTGGCCACTGCCTTTGGAGAACCTCAGGGAACAAACTGTACCTTTCCCTCTATGACCTCTGGAGCCCTGAGATAGGCTTCTGTGGCTTTCATGTAGCCTGTGGCTATCCTGGCCTGGCCTGTGGACATACACAGATCACCACATCCACTGACTGTACCGTCAGTCACTGAGGCTGGGTCTGGCTCTCCCCACCTGGCAATGATTCCACCGTTCATAGTGCTGGTGAGTTCCAAGTATCTGCTTTGCTTTTCCTGACATACCAGGCAGGCAGGCTTTGGTACCACTATCTCACAAAGAGTGGGGACTGTGGGTAATATGTGTATAAGTCAGGACTGGAGTCCATGTCTAAGGGGTAGGGACCCTTGCTATCAATGAGGAGCAGTCCTTGAATAGCCAGCGATGCTAGTACTGGTGACGTGATGTCTTCCTGTAGAAATGTCAATGTGTTTTTATGTCTCTTTTATCACTATAACTCAGGGAAGTAATAGTATATTTCTTGAATAGTGTATATAGTGTATAATATATGGTATACACTGTATATAGTGTATAGTAGAGGATACTCTGGCTTTGGTGGCTTTCCCAGATTCACACAGCTAGCAGGAGGCCTGACCCACCCGAAGGACTTTATAGTGCAAGAAGAAAAGTGACAGAGAGGTGGGACTGAAGTCATGAGTTGGAGAGAAGAAGGGTCCAGGCTCCGAGAAAGGGGCTGCTTCAGAAAGGTCCACTCATTCTGCCCAATGTCCTTTGGACATTAAAGACAGCATCACCTCTTGGCAGGAGACCTCTTGGTGCTCAAGGCCATGGAGCTGGGGCTGGCTCCAGAAAATCAGCAGGTGGTTGGATTGAACTGGTTGATTCTGCCAGCCAGGAGCTTAGAGGTGACAGCAATGAATCACACAAATGGCAATAGGTGGCCATTCCCTCCTCTTTATGGCCTGAAGACAGGTATTTTCAAAGCTCCTCCCCCTGGCTTGGGCAAACACACCTGACTTTTCTTGCTCTCCCTGGAGCCTCCGGGGGAGGGGGTGCAGAGCAGCCAGGGACAGCCAGGGACAGCCAGGGACAAGGTGAGAACCAGACTGAGCTGGAGAATTCTTCTCACCTGCCAGCCCTCCATCTTCAGGAAGGCAGAGCCCTGCCTCCCAGGGTGGGGCGGGAGCAGAGCCCCTTGACCTTGGGGCATGCTTCAGTTTGGCATCCCCTTCCCACTTCTGCTGCTAGCGTTCAGTTTTGCTCTCTGCCTCTGCTCCTCTTCCAAGAATAGCCTGGCCAGTTCTGATCTACAACCCATAAGGAAAAAATGAACAAACAGAACACCTGAGAGGCTGAGGGCCATGGTGTTTGGGGACACAGGGACAAATTAGTAAGCAGCAGCGGCTTTCAAAGAGGTTTGAACATCTTTGGGGGTCAAATTCATATGAAACAGAGAGTTCTGGGGGTCAAACATGAAGAACCCTCAAGGTCACTGAAAATAAGCGACTCACTGTCCCTTTATAGTATAGTAGTAGCTTTCCCATCCAATCAAGTTGCCACATAAACCAAATCTCAAGGACTGGGGCTGTAGCTCAGGCAGCAAAGAGCTCATCCAGCAAGCACAAACACCAGCACCCCTAAAACCAGCTGTGCATATCTGTAACCCCAACTCAGGAGGAGTCAGGATGACCAGAAGGTCATCCTTGGCTATATGTTTATTTTGTTTGTTTGTTTTGAGTTTGAGGCCAGCGTGGGCTATTTAAGATCCTGTCTCAAAGAAAAGACAAAAACTAAACAAATCAGAAGCAGAAAGGAGCGTCAGGTATCGGGGGCTGAGCAGCTGGCACTGCCCCACCCGGCCCACCAGAAGTCCCACACCCCGAATCTGGCAACAGCTTGGTAGATGTCTTTCTGTATGGTTTTGATGTTCAGGGGTTGTATCTCTGGGTCTGGTTTCCACACCACTGGCTGCTCATAGGAGCTTCCTCAGAACACAGACTGGGGTGCATGCTAGCTAGGTCACATCCTGAAAGGGAATAGAATAGACAAGATTGTAGAAGCCATGAGCTGCCCTCCCCTCCCCCCCACCTTTACCTGAAACAGCTCTTCCCAGACACCAGCTGTGTGGTGCACACACAGCCATGGAAACACTGTCTGAGCTCACCCCAACTCCTCTGTGTGGCCTGGACCAGCCTTGAGGGGTATCAGAGAGAATCTGTAAAACAAGACTATGCTGCTATCTCAGGATAAAGCCAGATTATCAGGCAAACTAAGTGGGTGTTTCTAGACTCCTTGCAAAGCCATAGTCACGGTGTTAGACACAGTTAAATAACAGTCCCCCTTTTTATTGGTGTGATGGAGGAAGGTCAGAACTTCTCATCGGATTTCTTTAGCATTCAATGCTTTGGTTTTAGTTTATTAATGGCTGGTACATGTAAGGAGCGGTTAGAATATTCGCCATCACTAGATGGCACTGTCGTTCTGAGGAAACTTGCGGGTAGCCCGCGAAAACCCCGAAATGCATTATGGGTGTACACGTCTAATCACCGCCCATTCCCGGGGCACACCAACCAATGGAGTGCACGCTGCCCCGGGACTATATAACGCCGCCATGTTGGGTCCCGCGCGGTTCTCTTACTATCAACAACAACATTAAAGCTGAACTGCAGAAG
>CM052706.1:72147902-72309539 GCA_028551405.1 Uromys caudimaculatus
TGCCCCGGGACTATATAACGCCGCCATGTTGGGTCCCGCGCGGTTCTCTTACTATCAACAACAACATTAAAGCTGAACTGCAGAAGAAGCCTGCCGTGTGTCCGCGTGTCTTCTTGCCGGCGAGAGGCACGCGCGCCTCACAGGTACAGTACTCACAATCTTTTGTGTGTCTGAGGCCTCTCAGGGTCTCAGTCACCTTCAAGGCATGAACTCCCTGATGCATGAGTGTGCCTTGAACAGAGCTCATCTGCTTCAGTAACAAGTCCCCACGTGACCAGGGATATTTTAACTCCTGCCATCTCTGGCTTGACAATATTAAACTCATTCCTGCTTAAGATTCCATCTTTTCAGAGCCCAAGAAGCAAGACACACCAAGTGTAGAGTTAAGAGGGAAATTCACCAAGCAGATCTTGAAAGAGCTAGCAAGAGGATGGAGTCCACCTGCTACCTCAGGCCTGTGTAGTTCAGCTCTGTGGCTGGTGAGAATCCTCACGGTGGCTACTGAGGTTCTATTGAAACCTAAGATATTCTGGGCATTCTCAGGTTAGAACAAAGCTTATTCCTCACTCTCTAGGAGCTGTGTCTCAACCCAAGACACACAGGAGGCTGGAGACAGGGCTGTGCACAGGGGTGGGCTGCTACCCTCAAAAGGAATCTGCTGCAGCTGTGTTTATTTGGCCAACAGTACTTAAGAACAAGCCAACCTCGATGGGAATGTGTCTATTACTGTCACTGTCACCAACCTCCTGTGGCTCTTTTCTATTCCAACTTGTCCTGCAGTGAGAAGAGCCTGAGACCAGGGACCTGTAAAAAGGGATCAAAGGAAGGAGAGAAAGGGGGAGGGTCAAAGTTGGGCTCTAGAAGCCAGAGTGACAGAGGCCTAAACTGCCTGGCACCTCCCTAGTAACCTTCAGTCTTGACTTCTCCCTCTGACTGGGGACAGGCTTTCTTGTCCTTTAAATCCCCCTGGCCCTACAAACCCTCAGACTGTCTGAAGAAAAGCCACTCAGAGCCACTAGGAAACAATGCTGTATTTATTTATTTATTTTTCTGTTGTCAGAGGATAGATCACAAGACAGAGATCAGCAGTCCCAGGACACAGTGTGGTTTGGTTAGTTTCCAAGGGAACACAATGAGCAGGTGGAGCAGGCTCTGGTGTGAGTTTCCACTCTGATGATCTTTGACTTCCGGTGTTTGCATCCAGGCTGTGCATACCCTGTTGCTCTCTGACCAGCCGCCCCGCTGGCCCTGCACCCATCCATCCCTCTCTACTCTGACCCCTGACAGGCAGTGATAAGATACTGCAAAGTCTGTCATATCCACATTACAAGGCAGAGAGACAGAGCCACCCCCACCTTTTCTGTTGCCTGTCCCCTTGGCTATCTCCTGCCAGAGACCAGCTTCAGAGAAGGAAGGAGTCCTCTGGGCAGATGAATTGGGCTAGAGATTGACGTCTTAGAAGCAGGGATGAAGGCAGGAGGGCTCCAGAGCCTACAAGGTTATTGCTCAGAAGGTAAGTGAGGAGCTCATTCCCCAGAGGCAAGAATTCCTGGGTGTTCCCTAAAGGACGGGGCAGATTGGGACTCTACGGCGGGCACCCTGGAGGGCAGAGCCTGCAGGAAGGCAATCCGCATCTCCAGCTGCAAACAGACCTTCTACACTGGTGGAATCTGGAGCAAGTTTCTTCTGAGAGTCCACAAAGATCAGCAATGAGGATGGAACGAACTTTCTCAGTCCCAGGACTGCTGGGGACTCCTGCCCTGGGTACAACTAACTCTCCCTCAAGCCTGAATCCAGAGATGGGACTAGGGCTCCTCAGGGACAGAGCAGACTCCAGAGAGCAAGAGGAGACGGAGGTCCCAATGGTAATGTGGGAGAGGAAGCACACAGTTCACAGAAACAATGAAATCCACGAACAACCACAGTCAACAGACACACACAGACACGGCACAGACACAGCACAGAAAGGGTCCAGAGCCCGGCTGCAGTGAGAAGAAGGGTGAAGAGTGTTGCATCATTAATACAGGACTGGGGTTAGTGGGAGCAGGGAGCGGCGCAGGGAACAGCGTTCTTGGCTTCTCCTAGGGAAAGGTCTGGTATGAAGTAGCCGGTTTTCTCAAGCCTCAACATCAGCCTCTGAAGCATCGGGTAGCTGGCCTTGACTTCTGGAGGCTGTGGAGGCAGAGAATTCACATGACAACCCCAGATCCTTTCTGGTACCCAGACCTAGTCCTCTTTCCATCTTCAGCATAGTCCCGTAAATCCCACTGATGGCATACCCTTGAAATCCCCAGGGCCAGTGAAGAGCAGACAAGGCTGAGAGGGAGGGGAGGCAGATGGAGGAGAGAGAGAGAGAGAGAGAGAGAGAGAAAGAGAGAGAGAGAGAGAGAGAGAGAGAGAGAGAGAGAGAGAGAGAGAGAGAGCGCTTGTGTATGTGTGTGTGTGTGACTTCCTAGACTGGAGTTGTTGACTGACCCCTGCATAACAGGTCATTTGTCTTAAAGATATCCATCCCAAAGAAGGATGCAGTGAGCCCTGGTCTGCTGCCTGGGGCGGTCTTGGGGAGATGCAGGCACTACCAGGAATTAAAGCACTATTCAGGTACATGGCAGTACTGGCTTCATGGCAAAGGCTAGTGTCCATGCCCCAGACAGCTGTTTGTTGGCTTTGGGTTTGAGACAGGGTCCACGTAGCCCAGGCTGATCTCAAACTCACTATTAGCTAGGGTTGACCTTGAACTTGTAATCTGCCACCCTCTATCTCCCATGGGCTGGCTTTACAGGTATGTACCACTATGCCTGGCTTCCTTTAACTTACAACTTAAGCTAAGTTTATGCACTTGGTTGCTACGCTTTATTGTGTGGAATCTGGAAAGGTGAGATAACAAACTGGCTTTCTTGCCCTCATATAGCCCAGGGTCTGCCATCCAGGACATGGTTGAGAGGGTATTCTGGGTGACCCTAGCCACAGAGACCTGGATTCAGGTCCCATCTTGTCACTTACTATCTGAGCTGGGTAGTTTTGTGCTAACTTGACACAAGCTATAGTCATCTGAGAAGAGGCAGCCTCCACTGAGAAAATGCCTCCATAAGATCTGGCTGTTGGCAAGCCTGTCTGGCATTTTCTTAACCAAGGATTGATGGGGGAGAGCCCAGCCCATTGTGGGTGACGCCACCCCAGACTGGTGCTCCTAGGTTCTATTCTCTTATAGCAGGCTGAGCAAGCTGTAAGGAGCAAGCCATACATAGCCTCTGCATCAGCTCCTGCCTCCAGGTTCCTGCCCTGCTTGAGTTCCTGTCCTGACTTCCTTCAACATGGAGGCTTAGGGCAAATAACCTTTTCCTTCCCAATTTGTTTTTGACCATGTTGTGTTATCACAGCAATAGTAACCCTAACCAGGACACGATCTGAATGGCTTTCTCGGACTGCAGTCTTTCCCATTGTAAATGGGGCCAGCTTTGCATGTCCTGTTTCTCCTGATAGCTCCAAAAGGTTCTTATACGGCCTGCTGACTGGAAGCTTTGTTCAGTCACTATGTAGTCTCTGGCACACCCACAGTGAGCAATGGAAGTGAACACACGGTGGGCCCCAAGTGTGGAGGACAGTGGAGGTACCGGGAGTGGGAGGGGCATAGATTATTTTCATTACTTTAGAGTAGTACTGGAGAGTTTCATAATAAATGTGTGTGTGTGTGTGTATGTATAGTGTATGTGGGGTGTGTGTGTGTGTGTGTGTGTGTGTGATATCTGTGTTTGTATATGTGTGGTATGTTTGGTGTGTGTATGTATAGTGTGTGTGTGTTTGTGTGTGTATGGCGTGTGTGGTATGTGTGTGTGTACAGTGTTATGGTGTGTATGTGTGTGGTGTGTTTGTGTGTGGTGTGTGTGCGTATAGTGTGGTGTGTGTGTTTGTGTGTGTGTGGTGTGTGTGGGTATAGTGTATGGTGTATGTGTTTGTGTGTGCATGTGTGTGGTGTATGTGTGTATGGTGTGTGGTGTGGTGTGTGTGTGTGTGTAGTGTGTTTGTGAGGTGTGGTGTGTGTGTGTGTACAGTGCATGGTGTGTGTGTGTTATGTGTGTGTGTGGTGTGTATGTGTGTGGTGTGTGTGTGTGTGGTGTGTGTATTTGTGGTAGAGTACCGTATGATCCTGACCCCAGGCTGGTTGGAAGCCCTGATTCCCTGTGCTTGCTGTGTTTGGATAAAGACCTCAGTGTCTCTGTGACTGAGCAGCCCACTGTTCCTCCCCCACCTCGGAGAGACACGTAAGAGCGGACTGGTAAGAAAAATTGAGTGCCATGAAGAAGTGAGCATGACGCCCCTGCCCAGACTCATTGAAGACTGTGGTGAGACAGCAGGAAACCGAGCACAGAGCATCTACCTTCATGCTGCAGGCTGCACTTCAGTTCTCTGCCTTCTGGGGCTCCGCAGCTGGAAGGGAAGGCAGATTGATGTCCTGTGAGGCCCCCCACCATGCTCCATGCTGAACCCTCACTTATGGCTGATACTAGGATTTGGGGTCACTAAGATGTGGTGCCAATCCTTCACGTTCGCTGGTTACAAGACTCTGGGTGACAATGGCAACCTCATGGGGCTTAACACACGTGGACAGATGGAGTCTGCATGGCAGGAAGCAGGTGCTCTGCATACAATGACTATCCTCTGTCTGGTGTGGACGAAGTGCAAACATCACATAGGTGCTGGCACCTCAGAGGCATGTCTGCTGGGCAGCTCATTGCACCTAGTCCAGGCCTTTTCCACCCCCAAAACCATGGGAAGACCCCCCCCAACGCCCTTTCACAGCAGCTACCATTTGTAGTGATAAGGTTCTCCGCCTGGGCCTCTTCGTCACCTGGAGCCCTATGACAAGCAGAAACACACTGTCACTGATGTCCAGGGCAAACCACAGAGGTATCCCCCATTCTCTTTGCTGAAGGAGAGCGCAGGACCGCATTCCCTCCAACCCCCCTGAAATATTCAAACACTCTACCATGGGACACAGAGGTGACGGAGAAGTCGGACTGATCTGTACAGAGGCAGAGAACTATGGGAGCCCTTCAGTGTCTGCCCCGAGGTGGGGTCTGGGTGTGCCTGCCACTGACTCTAGCTTCTGAGGTCCATGGCCACCATGGCAGTTTAAATGAACAGGGTATAAGGAGGCCAAGCATCTATACAAAGCTCAGAGCCTCAGGAAATAAATGAGAAACAGGCCCAATGTCTCTGCCCTGCACCTCAGAGCGACCATCTGCCTTTACTTCTCTCATAGCAAGCCTCTCCAGGGCCTCTAAACAAGGTTCTAGCGCATTGCTACCCAGGAATTCACATCTGAGGCTTCTCCTCCATATTGTGACCCCTGCTTTGTTCCAAAGACACTTGGAAATTCCCAGATTCATCCCCCAGCTCCTCAGGTTCTCTTTCTGAGACAAAAGAACACCCACTGGGTTCACTCCACAGGCCTCTCCCTGTCCTGACAGCCCCAGCACCCTTACCTGGGTTTCTGATTGAAACTGCACTTGCACCTGCGACCTGAAACACAAAGAAACCATCCAAGGTCATGCTCCCAGCATCCGCTCAAGGTCAGGCTCCAGGCCTGGACACAGAAGACCTACTGTGAGTCTGTATAGGCCAAAGGCACTGCCAGACACAGGCAGTGGATGCCTGCACTGTTGCCCAAAGCAACCCTGGGTCCACTGAGGCCAGGTGCTATGGTTGACAGGGTAAATGTAACCCCCCCTCGGCAGTTGGGTCTGGATACCTGATCCTCAGTGGGTGCTGTTTGTGGGAGGGGGAATCTTTGGGGGCGGGGCCTGTCTGTCTTAACGGGAACAAGCCACACATGTCTATCTCAGAGCAAGCTACTCCACTAGGCCTTCCCACTACGATGAACTTTGCCCTCTTATACTGTAAGCAGAAGTACACTCAGCACCACGGCCCATGGAGGGGACACACATAGGGACACATTCCTAGGAGCATGGCAAACAGCCTCTGACTCCTGAGATGGCCAAACTGCTGCTCTAAGGATGCAGCCTGCTCTTCTTAGATGTGTCTGTTCTTACCTATATCCTCTGGGCTCGCCTTCTTTGTTTTACTGAGCACTTACTACATGCCCAGCCATGTACTGATCCTGGAGATACTGTGGAGAGGCAAGACTGTGCCTTCTCCTTTCCCACAGACAAAATGGCTAGGCTTGTATACTACTGTCCCCTCTGACTAGCAGCCATAGAGAAAAGGGACACACTTACTTAGGATGAGAAGTATCCCAACGGAGAAGAGGACCACAGCAAACACCAATCCCCCAATCCTCAGGGTCTGGTAGTCTGCAAAGGGACCAGAGGTGAGAGATGGGAGAGGGGCAGGGGCAGGAGAACATGCCTGTCCCTCCTGGATGGGGCCACACCCCAGGGCTGTCGAGTTCACTTACCATAATAGAAAGGATCCTTTTCTTTCTCCTTCTCAGCTGCTGGGAAAAACACAACATGGTCAAGAGGAAGACAGCTGTCCTTCTGGTGACTTCTCACCTGCCCCACAACCTCCAGTCCCCACAAAAAGATCCTTGTGAAGGGGGCTCACTGGGCAGAGATACTGGAGATCGTAGAAGACGGGCTTGCTCGCCTAGGGCAGGTGTGACCCAAAGCCTTTGAGGCCTGGGCTCACATCATGCTTTTCATTTACCCCAAAAGGTCAGGTCTACTATCATCTAGTGACAAGGGGGGAAACTGAGACCAAGGGGCAGGGGAGACTCATGACTTGCATATAAAGTCAGGATGGGTTAATTACAGTCTAGGCTACAATTCCACAGGAGCCCAAGGTACCTGCAGAGATTAACAGAAGGCCAGCTGAACCCTTGTGGGGAGCAGTGTGTGCGTGGGGGGGGTTGCAGGGGACACCTGAACTAGAATCTGTTTTTCCTCTGCTGACAGTAAGAACCCCAACCAGACGTAAAGCTGCCTAAGATCTCTTGACCCTAATGTCTGAAAGGGCCAGAACCTTCTACCAGAAGGGCTGTGTCTGCCAGCTTAGCACAGCAAGACTCTAAAGGATGCTTACCACTAGCTAGGACCACAGGGGCCAGCAAGCTGCAGAGGATCAGCACCGTCTCCATGGTGTCTGGGGGTAAATAAGGAAGACATTACTCCAGGGACAGAAGACCTTCCTCCATAAGCTGCCACCCTGATGGGGGATCATCCCAGCCTCAGCTGTACTGGGAGCTTGTGTGACCTGAAGCCACTTCAAATCTCCAGGACTGAAGCCACCTTATCGGACTCTCATCAGACTCTCAGAGCTCTGCATAGTCAATTCTATTAACCCAGATGAGTCAGAACACTTAACAGGCACTATGTCAAGTCCACACTGCAGGCCTGGAACCAGAAGCTTGCTGATAGCAAATGCCCTTCATAGAGGGAGTGGCAGGGCCCAGGTCAGACGATGGCTCAGGAACTCATTAGTGTAGGCCTTCTGGGCTGAAGCCTTGCCTTTCCAAGGGCTTTGGAGATGTCTCACCAGTGTCCTTCTGGGCTACCTCTGCCTCATTAAGATGTGGGGCCCTGGGCCCAGCTCTCACAGCCAACAGCCTGCCAGGAAGTGTTTTTAAAATATGTTTATATTGTATGTGTGAGTGTGTATGTGTGCATGTGTGCAGGTGTCCACGGAGGCTAAGAAGATGAAATCAACAGATCTGGAGCTGCAGTTACAGGAAGTTGAGAGCTGTCTGATATGGGTGCTGGGAACCAAACTGGTGTCCTCTGGAAGAGCAGTCAGCATTCTTAAGCTCTGAGCCATCTCACAAGCCCCAGGAAGTGTTTCTATCAGGCGATGGGTGGAGGACTCTTTGTGTTCTCCAAACGCTATAGCAAACTTTGACACCCATATCTGACCTTATATGTCCTTCCTGTTGTTTCCTGTTTTCTCAGCTTCCCCTAGAGACCCTATCTCCTAAAGATGATTATTGTGTAAAGGTAATCTGGACAGGTTTCTGAGCATCAGCCCCCAGCCTCTCCTTCCACAGAAGTCCCTGAGCGCTCTACTTGAATCTCATCAATTCCCGGTGATGAGGTGGGGCACTCCGATGGGACACATGGGTAGAGTCAGTTTGGCTCCACCCAAGGACATGTAGCAGTGGGGTTACACTCGTCACTCTCAGAGTCAGAAGAGCAGTACAGATTGAGAAGGGAGAAGAACGCAAATCAGGAGCGCCCAAAGCTGCTTAGTCTTTTCCATGTAGGGTAAGCCTGGCCAGTCTGAACCTGTCTAGAACGCCAGACCCATGCTCATTCTAACAAGCGACCCTGCTGCCATTCACCAATCAGACACCAGGGGGCAGCAGAGCTTCATCCAGAACCATTCCTAGCCAGAGTCCTGTAGGTGTCATATAATCACCTGCTGTGTGAACATGCACCTTGCTCTTCTTAAAACTATGCTTGACCCAGATATCCAATAACATTGCTTAGTGTGATTCTGTGCATATGTGAATGTGTGGGAGTCTGAGCCGGTGCATGTGGAGCCACAAGATCAACCTCAGATGTCTTCCTCAAACATCCTGGACTTTATCCTTTGAGACAGGGTCTCTGGCCGCAGAGCCTGGAGCTGACAGATTCGGATTCAAGGAGTCAGCAAATTCCAGCCATCCTCCTGACTCTCCACCTTCTCAATGCTAAGACTGCAGTTAGGTGCCACTCCACATAAGTTCTGGGGTTCAAACTCGAGTCTTCACCCTTGAGAGGCAAATGCCTTACTGACTGACTATACATATATAATATATATAATTATAATATTTACAGCCCCCCAGAGTTGCCTTCATCAACACTGTTCTGAAGATTTATCTATACTATTACGCAGAACCATAGTTAACTCATGTTTAACACATGGCATTTCATTGTGAAGGCAAACTATTGCATACTGATCCACTCTCTTGTTGATGGACATCTGGTGTCTTTAACATGGCATTGCTAACTCTAAATGATATGGCTATAAACACTTGCATGCAAGGTTTTTAACAATTTAAAACACCCAGTCTCAAAAGGAATAGTTTATGTCGCAAATCGGTGGAAGCACTTGCTCCTGGACGCCAGAAAACACAACGACCAAACAACACTTACTGCTTAGTTTCCTTTTAAAAGAAATATGGCTAGGCCCCTTGTCCAGTCTCACACTGCAGCCTGGAAATGACGGCTAAGAGTGACCACGGCTCTGAGGCCACTGCTTGGGTTACAAACTGTCAGCACCGCACACTGTTAATCAGTCTTCACCGGGCCACTCCCATCCTATCATCCGGCCAGCACGATGTGATTGATCTGTCACTCCCCATCCTAATCAGTACTGACATTATCAGATGACCTAATTTTTGTCAATCTCGAGACATAAAATGTGGGTTTAATCTGGTCACTTAGCATTGAGTGTTTGACATTTCCTTTTCTTCACCAGTGACAGGACATTTGCATCTTTTTACTATTTCAAATCTGTGTGTGTGTGTGTGTGTGTGTGCGCGCGCGCGCGCGCGCGCATGCACGCGCGTGCCACAGCAGGTGTGTAGAAGTTAGATGACCTCTTGCAGGGAGGTGGTTCTCTCCTACCACAGGCCTCATGGGATGGAACCTGGTGGTAGGCACCTCGAGCTCCTGAGCAGTCTTGCTGGCTCTGTCTTTACCTTTAAAAACTGCCCTATGGTGCACAGAACTTCTCAGTTCTAAGATGGCTGCATGTGATGATCTATGTGTCTTCCTTAGGACATTTCTTCACACTGTCAGGCCACATTAGAGGGGTTTGTTTGTGTTTTTGGTTGTTTTTTGTTTTGTTTGTTTGTTGTTGTTGTTGTTTCTCCTAGAGTCCTACGTGTCTGGATTTAAGAGACTCTCAGCGTCTGGAGGAGTGGCTGGAACTACAAGCATGCACCATGAGCCCAGCTACACTTAAATTTGTATTCTACTCAGAAATGAGGTGTGACATAGGGGTCTGAACCTTACTTTTCTCCCATTCGGATAACCAGAAGTCCCAGAAGCATTTGGAACCTCCACCACAAGTCTGGTTTCTACTCGGCTGTGTGGTTATTTCCCAGTCTCCTCTCTGGATGTATTGGTTAATTTGTCTCTACAGTACACTCCTTACTCTCTATGGGTTCAATGGCTTTTTGTCTACTGTGGTCCGAAATTATTAAATGAGAAGTTCCAGAAATAACTGATTCATACAGTTTATAGTATTCTATGAATCATGGTAAAATCTCTCACTGTCCCAATCCATCCTGCCACAGAATGTGAATCCTCCTCCTGGTCCAAAATATCCACACTGTGTGTGCTACCCCTACCTGCCCATCAGTCACTTAGGGGCATCTCTTTTTTGGCACAATTATTCTGTATCACTGTCTTTGTGTTTAAGTAACCCTCTAATATAACAGACACAGACTCAAATAAGAAAAAAAAAAAGCTGTAAGGTGTTTCTTCAGGCAAGAAAATAAAATTAGATACACTGGGGGAAAGCCACATTTAAGAATTGTTCTTATAGTATGTTTTTATGTAATTGCTCTACATGTTGCTGCTAAGCTCTTACTGTGCCTAGCTTACTTATGAAAACATTATCATAAGTAAATAGAGAAAACAGTATACTTAGTGTTGCAACCTAGTTGGTTTCAGATGTCAGTCATCTACGTGGTCTTGGGATGTATTCCCTGTGGACTCTGGTAACTCATTAAATTCTGTATATCCATTACTGCAGCGTTCTAATAATCTTGCTGGGTTGTAAGAGAGCCTTCCATCTTCTCCGTCTCTACATCCTTTAGGAGTGTGTCACTCTTCTGGACATGTACTCAAACACCAGAGTCTGCTGCTGAACCTCGCTGAAGACTTTGGGATTTTCATGAGAACTGTCATGTACCTTGGGTGAAACCAGCAGGTCGCTGACTCCAGTTCCTCCGGATTCATAAATCTTTTCATTTCCCAGGACCTTGTCAATAGTCTCTCATGAAATGTCATGATATCTTCACATAGCTCTTAGGTCCATTCAGGCTACATTATAAATTGTTATTTTAAATATTAATGTATCAGGTAGGTAGCATGGAGCAAAACAACTGTTTTTATCTACCGGTCTTAAATACAGTAATCTTAAGATCTCTCATGCCTAATAATTTACTAATAATTAATTACAAATTAATTACTAATAATTAATGCCTTTGTGTTTCCTCTGTACACAGACTTTGCAAATGATTGAGTGGGGTCTCCTCTTTCTAATCAGCACCCAGATTGTTTCTATCTCTTGTTTTAGTGCACTGACTGAGTCAGTGAAATGCAATCGAGAAACAATGATCATATATACATGCACACACGTGTGCACACACATGTACTCAAATTTGTTTTTAATTACTTATTACTGACTTTTAATGGAGTTGTAAGGTTTTGAAGATACTGCTTTAACACTGGGTTTCCGAGACGCTTGTTTGATATTAATTACGAATAAGTAAGTGATGTATGCTTCTTCCCTGGCCTGCATCCTACTGTCTTCCTGGGCTATGGCTTGGAGACGTCTGGGCATCTTTATTGTGTTCTACACATCTCAGGCTGACCATTCAGATTTTCTACTTCCTTGCTTTTCTGTGCTACATGCTGGGTAATTGTTTCAGAATTATTTCCTTTCTCCCTCTAACTGTGTTTAATCTGCTGTTTCGTTCATCCACTTAACTTCCCATTTCCATGACTATATTATTTCTGTATGTTCTCGCTGGTTCTTTTCAAACAGCCCGGTCATTTCCTTAGCCTTCCCTGCCCACTCATTTGTAGGATCTCATTGTTTCCTTTCAACATTTTCTTCACAGTCATTTTCTGTATCTTTTAACTTCAAAATTCCTTGCTTTTGTTTGGTTTTGCTTGTTTGTTTCCTTGTTTTGTTTTTCAGGACAGGGTCTCTCTGTGTAGCCTTGGCTGTCCTGGAACTCACCCTGTAGACCAAACTGGCCTTGAACTCACAGAGACCTGCCTGCCTCTGCCTCCCAAGTGCTGGGATTAAAGCCTCATGATACCACTGCCAAGGCTCAGCCTTCCTTCAAAATTCTGAATTCTTGGGAGCATAAATTGATTTGTGGCATCTGTGGTTTTTAAAGAGTGATTTGGCTTTTCCTGGTTCCCTCCTAACACACACACACACACACACACACACACAACCTTGGTTTAGTAGTCTTTGACTATGAGCTCCAATTTGTTATATTTTAATCTGTGGGAAATTCTGAGGCTTTGTTTTTCTTTTTTCATGGGGGCTGAGAGTGGCCAATACCAACATAAAACCAGATTAGCCTCTCTCAAGGGTCCTCGGCTTGATAAAGAAGTCATGGGCTTGGTTCCTAATCCTGCTGGGTTCGGTGATTCTTGGCCTCCAGTCGGCAGTGATGCCTAACTGGCGTTCACTCTCAGCAGCTCTGTTTCAATTTAGTTCACACTTTACATAATGGTGCTACTTTGATTTCATAGGATTTTAGTCGGAAGATTTATTTCGGTTCTAGAGTTTTAGGTGTTGTTTGGTATGTAGAAAGGAGTGACTGGTAGGAGGTGGCAGGCCAAGCTCTGTGACGACAAAGCTGGGATCATTAGTTTACAGTAGAAAAATTTCTCAGACAGTCATATTGATTTAAATATACTGTTCAAGGAGGGAAATAAGCTATATGTACCTGTTGTGTGTAAAATCTTCCTTCTTCCCTTCTGACAAACTCATTGCTACTTCCAGATCAAGCTCCATGGTTAAATTATATCTGGGCCTCGGTCAGAGGAGACCAGACTCAAAAGTAGTCTGGAAGGAGGATGGAATGGACATTAAAAGCCCTCAAATGTAGCTTATGCTTACAATCTTAGCACTCAGCAGGCTGAGGCAAGAGGATTCCCATGAGTTCTAAGCCAGCCCAGGATACATAGAGAGACCCTATCTCATATGTGAAACAAAATAAAACCAATTCTTAGGAACTTTCATGCAAACACTGGGTCTTAGGTGCCAGGAGAAGGATGGACAGTCTGGGCTTCTCAGCCTACCATAGAGGAGTTACTGGGCAAGTTGAGCCCCTCCTGGAGAAGAAAAAAACCCATCACTATCAAGGACTCCATCCACTCCGTCACTCCTGAGAACCTTCAACAGTCAGTTCCCCAGGTGCTCAGCTCAGGATAATTCCACAGTTAAATCCTTCAGAGGGACATGAATTCTAGATCTGCAGGGGATAGATAAATGATCAAGATTTTGCTTCAGCTACCAAGGAGATACAGGTTTTGAGAGCAAAGATCCTGCTATTACCAGTAAGGGCAGTACGATGAGATCTGAAAGCGCCATGGAGGAGCTGACATTTCAGCCAAACCTTGAGAGCAGATAGGATCTCGATAGACAAGGGGGGAGGAGGGGAGAGAGCAGTGAGAGGAGCCATGGAAAGAAGGGGCGGCAAACTGTCCATTCCAAGTTCCATTTAAGTTGAATCTCATGGTCCTTCACTCAACAGTGGCTGCCTGCAGGGTCTTCCTAGAAGGCATCAAAATGAGGCTGGGTCCACTAGTGTATGACATAGGAGGGGATTGTGACAGCAACACACGAAGTGTTTTCATTTCTAGTGCCAGACACCTTCCAAAACAGTGAATAATCCAGTCTGGGTAGAGCATGACCGGTGGGTAGAGAGCACCCGATAAGATGGCTGGCATCAGACTATGGAGACTCGCGAATGCCAAGCTCCGGAGTGAAGACCTGTCCTTGTATTCCGAAGCAAGCATCTGCGATCATGTTGCAGAGTGCTGAAAGGAACACTGTCATAAATTTGAGAAGTAGTCGAGTGTTTATCCTCCAAGCTGCTGCTGGGGCCTGGTCTACCCCAGCAATTCCCCTCAGCCTGAGCCTCCTCCAAGGCTGCCTCTTGGCACCCAGAACCACTTTGAAAGATCACATCGGTGGTACAGCCGGCACTGTCTGGGAGCCTTTGAGGGGACACAGATGCCTTTGTTTCTGTTAACCAAGGAATTCCATCCTGACCTCTCCTCCCTCTCTGTTAAGACCCTGGCTTCTCCTGACCTTCCAGTCTCCGCATTCCTTTCTTCTTACAGGATAGGAACTGGGCAGCCTGAAGCTCAGCTGAGGTTGGAGGACTAAGATGAGGCAGCATAATAATCCCAGGCCCAGAGTTTAGGGAACAATCAGAGGAGGGAGGAATATTCAGGTAAGGGAATAAGCCACACAGAAGAGAATAGAGCCAGGAAGGGGGCTCAAGATTGTTCTGTGTTGCCGGGCAGTGGTGGCGCACGCCTTTAATCTCAGCACTTGGGAGGCAGAGGCAGGCGGATTTCTGAGTTCAAGGCCAGCCTGGTCTACAGAGTGAGTTCCGGGACAGCCAGGGCTACACAGAGAAACCCTGTCTTGAAAAAACCAGAAAAAAGAAAAGAAAAGAAAAAAAAGATTGTTCTGTGTCAACACACATATTAAAATGCCTTGTTTGTGGCCCTGGATCCCTGCTTAGAGCCCTGAAAACCTGGTTGGCTGGGACAGGGAACCTAAGAAGTCATCGCTGCTGGAGCTGAGGATTCCATTACATCATTGCTGCTGGAGTGAGAACTCTGTCACATCTTATTAATCTGGTCACCACTGCTCTAGACCATCCTGTCAGATTTCACACAATGAGGAAGAGTTAGTTCCACCTCCTTTCCATGGTCCATTCTGTCCATGCCCAGGTACACATTGCAGCTGACAGCAGCCGTTCTGTTAGTCCCCTCTCCCGCTATGCTGCTGTTTGCACCGTCACCCACTGCATGTGCAGAGAAGACAATCAGAAGAGTCCTCCAGCGATTATCTTTCCATACTGAGTCACATAATTTCACTTAATTGCTGAGTAAAAGCCACTCAGAAAGAGAAGCCACTGGCTGATGATACAGCAACATGCCGTATTACTTCTGAGGTATACCAGAATGCCTGGTACTATTGTGATTAATTTGACAACCATCTCTCTTTACTAGGCAGAAGTTCCAAATGACATGAAATTTCTTCACCCTACCAGCAGACCCTCGTTTCCCCTGCATGGAGCCTACTTGCCTTCCTGCAGGCTCGACCCCGGCCTAGACAATGCACCCTAGGATCACCAAGTCCTGCTTGGATACCTCAGTAAGATGACAAGCAGACGTACCCAAGGGGTAGCCTTCAAAAGGCCAGAATGCCTCAGCACTGTGGCTTAGCCTCACAGGTTACCTAGGCTGTTATTAGAGACCACGGGACATGGATTAGCTTATCATATCTCCATGCTGTGGTAAAAGGATGTATCATGTATAGCACATAACCAAGATGTAGTTTCCAGATGGAGGTGGTATCTCAGCAGGCCAGGCTGGGATATAACGAGACAAGCATCTGCCTTAATTTTGGAAAACCTAGGTCCATTGAGAGAGGGCCCTGATTCAGCTGCCAGTCAGGGGTGAGTAGGCCTGGCTCAAGAACCCATGCCTCTGACTCTGCCAGCTGATTTGATGAACTAAGGTTGGGAACAGCCAGCCTTGTATCAGGAAAGGCTGGGCAGTGCTGGATACTTTCTGGAGGCAGCCTGACAGGCGCCAGGGCAGGCAATGAGAGGGAGAAGGGAAGCAGCTGACAGGCTCCTTTAACTGGAAAATGAACTTGGGTTAGAGATACAAAGGGGGGAGAGAGAGGGCAAAGCGGGTACTGCTGGCTTCTGGGACAGGAAGAGAGGGAGCTGGTTCAGAAAGAGCCTCTTAGGGATACAACTTAGCCCCTAGCTCACTCCCACAGAGGAACAAGGCTAAGAAGGCCTTAAAGGAGCAGGGCCTTCCTTGCATGGGAGTTCTGGTTAAAATCTGCAGAACAGGCCATTCCCCAGTTTCTTCCTAACAGTGACTTCTACTGTCTTAGGAATGTAAGGACTTCAAGTCTCTACTAGTATGTGTCTGGCCAGCCTGTCCACAGCTTTAGCCCTTGGCTTCTTTGTTGTCTTCAGCAGCTTGGCCTTGCTCTATTTACAGCTATGATATGGGACAGCTGTTCGGCCCAGCCCACACACTATGCAGCCAGAGTTATAGCAAAGACCAGTTCCCATCACCCTCTCACTCCCTTGTGGGATGAGAAGAGGCCTTCTGAAGGTCCTGAGTTAGCATCACACCCATTTTACGGGGAGAGAAACTGGGCAGAGAAAGTGAATGAGGGCTGGATTCTACACTTCCATCTTGCCTGCCTACCTCTCCATTGGTGGAGAAAGCATAGCCTCCCTGCCATGAGTAGGCTGCCCTTGTGGGGAGCCAGCCCCACACTTCAGTTCCCAGATCACACAGGAGGGTTCCTATGCCCACAGTGGGCTACCAGCACTGTGGCTCTGTGAAGGACTCACATCCCCCTGCCAAGTGCCACTCTCCTTGCTCCTCCCCTATCCAGCAGGCTAAGACTCTGAGACGTAACTGCCCATGGAGGGATCCAATGAACTCCACAGGAAAGGGCCCCACTTTTCTCAGCCAAGCTCCCAGCATCTCCAGCTTCATCCATATTCACACAAGAGGGAGAGAGGGACTGTAGAATGCAGGATGTCTGCCAGCTCACCCTGAGTGGGAACTGAGAGCTGTTTGCTCGGGAGGGTAATTTTTTTATAGGCCCATACAGTTCATTAGGCGGGGGTGGGAGTGTGGGGTGGGCAGTGCAGAGTCAGCTGATCCGTCCTGTCCACTTCTCAAGGCTGTACGAAAGGGCAAGTGAGATAACGTGGGAAGGGTTTTTGAAAACAGAACTCTGTAACAGCAATATGCAATATTTATCAGGTGCCCATGCCAGGCAAGGGTGGTTCTACACAGCTTACAATCCTTTGGTTGGCCACAGTGATGGGTGTTACCATTGGACAATAGGCCAACTGAAGAAAGGTTTGTTACTTTCCAAAAGCCCTAGAGGTCAGATTCAGTCTCAAGTACCCTGACCTGCAAGTCCCCCTGGGGAACCACTCAGCTGTCCTGTACCTGCCACTCAGGGCCTGTATCTCAAGAAAGCAACTGGAGGTCTAGATCCTTTCCTCCTACGACTGTACAAGGTGACGGTGATACAGTCTCAGGTCTATGAGAATGTTGTGGCCTTTGAGTGGGCACAGGTGCTGTCTTGCTTCCACGGCCACTCTTACCATGGCTATCTCCTCTGGGGAAGGGAGTCTGACCTCCTTTGCCCTCAGTCCGTTGTTGAAGGCTGCCCCTCACAGTCTCACTGGTGGCCAAAAGGAAAGAGTGGGGGACTTCAGGGTCCCCTTGCTATCTGAGATGTCAGAATCAAGGAGGAAGAGACAGAAAAGCCCTGTGGTTAGACGCAGGGCTAGAGGTATGTGTGTGTGTGTGTGTGTGTGTGTGTACAGCTAACTAGGAAAAAGAAGTTACAGGAAGGGACCGAGAAAAGGTTCTGATGGGCATCAGGCCATCTGTCCCCCAGATAGCAGGGCCCACTGTTCTTGAAGCTCAGCTCTGTGACTGACCATCCTGGCCTTGCCTGGTTGAGGACAGGTTCCATTTCAGCCATTTGCAATGAAAACATATTGGTGTAGAACCAGACATGGTGGCACACACCTACAATCGCAGCATTCAGGAAGTAGAGGCAGAAAGATCAGGAGTTCAAAGTTATCCTAGGCTACATAGTGAATCTGAGGCCTCAGCTACACAGTAATCTCTTGAATCACAGGTTGCATGAGACCCTAGCTGGGAGAGAAGGGACCTGGGCTCAGTAGCCAGCAGAGCATAGCTCCTTAGGCACCCGCTGTTGGGCTCATTACTGTTAGTAAGCCTAGCTGTGTCCTCTCCCTCCGGTCTCCTTTTCTACCTTTTCCTGGAGCCACTTCCTTCTTCCTTGCATTGTCCCAGGCCCACTAGAAGGTTCTAGTGTCCTATACTGACATAGGCAGGGTGGGCTTAGCCCATAGCTGACATTGGCTCTCCAGACACTACTTTCTGCTCCACGAACAGCAGCTGTCACTAGGGCTCAAGCAGGTAGCGCAAGAGTTTGCCAGAGGAGAAGCCACCAGGGAATAAGGGCTGAAGAGAACAAGGAGGCGCTCTCACTGAGTGAAGTGGGAGAGGCAGGCGAAGGAGGGGAAGATGGAACTGAGGCTGGCCCAGGGACAGTGGCCCCATCGGAAGCTGAGCCAGAAAGTGGACAGGAAGCAGAGGGAAAAGCAGACGGGAGAGAAAAATAAAATCTGCGTATGACAAAAACTCCAAGTCTTCACATCCTCCTCCCACCCACAGGGTCACACCAGGCTGCCTAGCCATCTCTGCCATGCCCCTGGCTCCCTGGTTACCATGATGCTCCAAAGAGCAAAGAAAAGAAAACACACCAGAAGAGAGTCTGCACAGGGGCAGTCAACAGGCAGCTGCTGTGCATCTCACACTGTTCCCTGGCAGCCGGGCAGGGCTAGGCACAGCAGTGCCCCAACCCCTGAGGTCCTCAGACACCTCTCTACCAACAAGGCCAATCTTCTTCTGTTCCAAAGCCCTTCAGAAAGACTGGCTTCTGCAAGGGACATTTCAATGTGTGTTAGGGCGCCTAAGTCAGGCCACGTTCACTCCTCTGAGATCTGGGGGCTATTCCTCGGTGTCCCTGTCTTCCTATTTCCTTGGACTCAAGAAGTTTGATGTATCAGGTCAGAGACTCTTATCCTTTAGCTGAAGCTGGACCATGTCCCCGACAAGCTGTAGAGACTACTGCTCACTGGAGCTCAGCTCAAGCAGCAACCCAGCAACCGGTAGCCTTCCACAAGGGGTACAAAGCTACCGATTACCTTGTGTTCCCTCTGGGGCTGAAATGAAGGTGTCTTCTCCCACAATATCAAACTTTTAAACTTGTGAATAAGAAATTATCCTGATGCCAACAGCGGCTGATGCCTTAGCCCAGGGTATAGTCAAATTGATTTCTGTATGGCTGAGATACAGAGAATCATTGTGGAAGAGGCTGTGATTTCAGAAAGAATATCAGCGTTATCACTCCAATACCCATGGCCACCTAACTGACCTCCAGATACCTCCCTTATCGGCAAGAGTTCTGCCCAAGCAAGAGAGACACACAGCCTCTGTCAGATGAAGCTATGATCTAACCATGTTCTCAGGCTGCCTGCTCCATCTCTGACTCCAGTCCAGTTCTATGTCTCAGCTGTAGTCACCTTGAGAGCAGCATCCCTGTAAGTCTGTCCCCCGTATTTTATTACTTGTTGGGCCGGTACAATAGCCTGCCTCATTCTGTAGCTTCTGTGTACATCTTTAACACTTTCCTAGGGCTGGAGAGATGGCTCATTGGTTAAGAGCATTGACTGCTCTTCCTGAGGTCCTGAGTTCAAATCCCAGCAATCACATGGCTCATAACCATCTGTAATGAGATCTGACTCCCTCTTCTGGTGTGTCTGAAGACAGCTACAGTGTACTTACATATAATAAATAAATGAATCTTTGGGCCAGAGCGAGCAGGGCTGGAGAGAAGGAAAAAACAAAAAACAAAACAAACAAACAAAAAACCAAACCCACTTTCCTGTCTCTCATTCATTCACAGGCTTGCAGGACTCAAATGGCCAGGGAGAATAGACTGATGTGATGTGTTCTGCTTCGAGGAATGGAGGGGGCCCAGCCCTAACAGGTGCCAACTGTGTTGCTGGAGCATGAATGGGCAGAGAGCCGATGCTTTTGACATGACGTGATGTGATGGCAGTGACTCCTTACCTGTGATCTTCCTTCCCCAAACCCATGTCCCAGTCTACTGATGAGGAAGTACTGGCCAAATCCCAAGAGCAGAACATCCTACAGTAGCCTGACCTGTGCTCCTTACAGATGCAACAGTCATCAAAACAAAGATACATTGTCACAGCCAAGAAGAGCCCAAGGAATCACGATAACTAAATGCAATGTGGACTCTGGGAGGTGAATCCTGGGACAGAAAGAGGACATCGGGTAAAAGCTACACAGAGTGTCAACTTTAGTTTATAATGTATCAACAGTAGCTGGAATGCAGTAGACTGTGGCATACTAAACTAATATCTTTATTGGCTTTTTTAGTGAATTTTATTTGCATACAGAAGCTGTGTGCAGACGAAGAAGGTATGGAGCCTGTGCTGTCCACCCAAGTTTTCTGTAAATCTGAAACTGCTTCAAAAGAAAAAGAAGTTTGTTCCCTTAGCAAATTTGAATATTCAGTTAAAAAAATCAAATCAGTCCTCCATCTCTATTCATCCCTAGTCATCAGCTCACTTTCCTGGCACAGTGCAGAACACAGGTGTTCGCATGCCACATGCTTCTGCAATAAGCAGGGCATAGCTGGTTCACTGCCCTGGAGCCAAGCGCCAGCCAAGGCTTTTAAAGTTGCCTTTTACAGCAAGTGTTTTGGGTTGGGATCAGAGGCCACTGATAGTTCTGTGGCCTATTTGCTTGGCCTGAATTTCAAATACCCATTGAATAAACACATAAACTTAAGCAATTCTTCAGTTTAAGAGCCTGGCTTGAAATGAGTGCTCTCTCCACAGACTGCCCCCCACCATGCCAGCACTCCAGAGCAGAGCCGATAAGGAGATGGACTCAAAGCTGGCAAGGGGAAGGAGAGGGTAGAGGGTGGTGGCATTCCAGTAGACATGGAATCCTGGTGGCTTGAGTTCCTTTGTCTTGAATTCCTTGTGGTGTCCAGAAGGCAGCTGGGCAGTCTAAAAATGGGACCGTTAACCACCTCGCTTCATGACTGAGACTTCATGACTGGGGCTTCACGACTGGCAAGGGTCCAGTGCCTGGGGATTCTTCTCTACTATGCCTCCTTCATGGAATAGGGGAACCCCCAGGTTCCCAAGACTCAAAAATGGTTCTCTAAGAAAGAGCCCAGTCCCAAATGGAGTGAGTTGTGCAGGCCAGAAGCCAAAGTTCCGCCTCACATAGTACTTGTTTCTTTAGGAACCGTTACCTTTAATCTGGAGTTACTTCTGAGAGAGGAGACACTGGCCATAGAAAGAACATGAGAGCAATCCGGCAAAGAAACCAGGCTTCTTCCTCAGAAAGGGAAACACATCACAAACCTCAAACCTGATTTCTACATGTCTTCCTAGAGAGACTCCATCCTGGCCTACCAGTAGGGGCCTGGGCCTTACGGCCACTTCACTCTCACTACCAACTGAGACAGTCTTCAGGGTATCAGCCTACCCAGTGCCCAGAGGAATAGGGATGTTATAGCCAACTCACACCTGACCTGAGCTGCTCAGCATGAGTCGGAGCCAGGCCCTAGCATCCCACCTAATAGCAGTTTGGGGACCCTTCCTGTCCCTGGGCAACTGTGTCCAGTTCCAGCAAGTCTAGGTAACCAGTTGCATTACACAGAAGCCATGGGCTGAGTGTGACTTGGCCAGTCACTAGAGAGAACACCCACTCCTGGGTCTGTGTGCATGCGCGTGCTCACGCGCGCGCGCGCGCACACACACACACACACACACACACACACACACACACACACACACACCCATTCACAGAGGCCTGAAGAGCAGTCCCAGGAGCAAAGACAGACCTGAAGTCCGCACCAGGGACCCAGAGACCAGTCCCGTGCCATCCAACTCATAAGCAGATCACATTCCAGGCACTGCCATCCTCCCTCTGCTAGCTACCCAGTTCTGGAAGCACATCTCTGGCCTTCACGGTTCCACCTACAGTCTTCATGAATTCATATTCTTTCCCAGATGTGGGAGGGAGAAAAGAAGGTCCCTTGGGTCTAAATACCCAGAGTATACGGAGGTTAACAGACTCTTGACTTGACCCTATTTGTCTGTTTTAGGAAACTGTCCCTTCCCTTCTTACCTTGTGCCTTTGTTGGCTGAGTCCCAGAGTGACACAGCTCGTGTGTGTGTGTGTGTGTATGTGTGTGTGTGTGTGTATAATTAGTTAACTGACATTTCAGCATCACTGTCTCTTTAAATAAGTCATAATCCACCCTAAGCTCAGAACACCTGAGAATCTCAATGGTATTATTTTAAGCGTTTTGAGACATTTCATTACGCTTCCCCCAACTCCAGGCCTTCACTTCTCATCTCTGCCATCTGGGTCTCATCAAACCCCAAAGTGGAACAGTGAATCAGCTCTCTGTTAACTTCAGCCTTTTGACATCTTGCAGACTACCAAGGAAGAGACGTTCCAAGACCATACGTGGGAAGAAAGGAATGGGCTAGGTAGGAACAAGGGCAGGATGACTCCACCTATGGGCTCACCAGACTTTCTCCAGGTGACCTTGCCTTTAAGGGCGCGGGGAATAGAATGGGGGAGGGGCTAAAATGCTGAGTAGAAATTAGAAAGAGCTTCTTGGAGGAATGATCACTAGAGAGGAGACATAACAGTGACGTCATCCTAAGATGCAGTGACGTCATCCTAAGATGGAGTCATCATCAATATTGTTCAACTGCTTTACAGAGCTTGCCCCCATCCATCTCCAAGCTCATTTGACATACAAGGTTAAAAAAAAAAAAAAAAAGAAAGAAAGCCTCAGAATGGTTCTGCAAAGGCTGTCACCCCCAATTCCACAGGCAGGGACAGTGCATGTTCTAGAAAGTCCCAAGGGCTTAATGGTGGGCATCTGCAGGGCCTGAAGGGTAAGACATGCACCTGTCATTACTCAGTGATAGACAGCCACACACAGGGGCTTTGGCAGGACCAGACTGGAGCGGAAAGATCCACAGACGACAGATCCAGCTGAGAGGGTAGAAGTTAATAGGGCATCGCAGGGGCGAGAGACGGCTGCTGAGGGAAGTGAGAAGGTATGTAGAAACGTGCAAGCACCTGCCTAAGTGTCAGGGAGAGAGGGTTATGTATGTGTGAGGAAGGGATGGTGCATACAGTGCGAATGTGCTTGTCTGTGAGTCGGGGAGTCCTCCTGTGGAGGAAGAGAGCCACAAGGAGCATTTCAGGGTCTTCCTCCTGGAAGACAGAGGTGAGATACGCAGGCAGGGGGAGGGACAGGTCAAAGCATTAGATCTGCCTCAGCAGGAGTGAGTAAGAAAGCATGACTCCACAGCTCTACAGGGTTCTGAGAAACCCACAGGACCTACCATATTGGAAAGACTTAGCATTTGTTAAAAGGGTCAATGGGTAAAACCGAGGGCTGGCTTTCCTCACAAGCTGTGGAGGACAGAGACGTCACTATAACTCCAAATAGAACTCCTTGGTCTCCTCTCTGACCCTTTCTACCCAAACCATGGTTCTTGACCAGGCAGAGACAATCGCACAGTCTCAACCCGATCCCTGAGGCTCAGACCTCTTCCTCCCTGCCCCCTCAGCCCAGCCAGACATCTTTGTGACAGATGTTTTCCTATGTGGTTCCAAGCTGGCTTTCTATTTCCCAGGTCAGAATTCTTCTCCAGCCCCATTTTAAAACAGAGAGGATGCTGCTAAAAGGGCTCCAAGATCCCATCTTGGTCAGAGAGCTCCAGCTTCTTTTTAAGCACAGAGATCCAAGATGAGGGGTGTTCTCGACCCCTCTAAACTGTGCGGAGGTCTTCAAAGACCCACTGAAGGCTGATCCTGGCTTCACACTCTGCAGAGGCAGCCCCTTAGGCCCCTTAAGCCTTTCAGGCCCATGTGTGTCCTAGCAGAACAGACAGGTGACTCTTGTCCAGGAAGCTCCTCCCCCATCCAGCCCATGAAAAGTGTAGCTGACCTTGGCTTCTCAGCCCCTGCCTGGCCTGTGGTAAAAGAGCTTTGTGCAGAGCGGCCAGACAGATCCTTTCCAGCCCAGTTTAGCAGCACCCCCCCCACACACACACACCCACCCACACACACACATACACACACACACTCACACACACCCACACACACCCACACCCCCACACACCCCCACACACATACACACACACACCACACACCCCCACACCCCAACCCCACCCTCCCAACCCCCAACCTCCCCCCACTCCCAGACACACACACACACACACACACACACACACACACACACACACACAATGGTACCTACAGAGAGAAGCGATCTTTTTCAAGATTCTAGTATCCACACACATTTAAAGGATGTGGCTTGGAAATCATGACTAAATCCCCCACAGACCAATGCGGAAACAAATGCCTAGGATTTTGGAGGCCTCAGGTTACTTGAGCACAAATCAAGCCATTTTTAGGTGGCACCAAGAGACCTGTTGTGTGTCCAACAGGAAATTTGTGGAATAAATGCATTTGCTCTTGGGAAGCACAGCGCTCCTTGGTGGAGAATCTAGGTATCTATGTGGGTTGATTTCCCAAAGGCTGGGGTCCAAGATCCATGAAATTATCCTTCTCACCTCTCCTTGCCACATCTCTTCCAACCTACCTACAGGGGACCGTCACTTTGGAAGGGACATCCCAATTTCCAAAGGATTGATAGCCACCAAGGAAAGAGGTACAGGCCGAACAGTGTGAGATCAAAAATCTTGCCTAAGAAGGAGGCCTCAACCACTGCTGCTTATGGGGCTTTGCCTCAGCTTCCCCACCCATGTCCTGACCTAATTCTTTCTCAGGCTCTGAGGTCAGAGACTGTGTTTCCTTCCTCACTGTCATATTCTCAGAAGTTAGCACATAGTAGGTGCTCAAAACCATTCAATAACTGAACAAAATGGGTTCTCCATCAGTCTCAAGGTCAAACGGAACCCAGAGGGAAACTCTTCCCTCAAGTTCTAGCCACCTGAGGACAAGTCCTGCTAGTGTCCTGGAAATTCAGCAGCTCTTGGCTTACTCTCCCAGAGGCATGGAAGTGACTGAAGGGGCAAGTAGGAAACAGGAAAATGGGGCTGAACTCCACACACAGCTGACTGTCACCTCTTTGGCTCCTTTTGCGCGCTCCCCCCCCCATCTGTCTCTTTCCCTCTGTGTCTGTCTCTCCCTATCCGTCTCTGTCTCTCTGTCTCTGTCTCTGTCTCTCTCTCTCTCTCACACACACACACACACACACACACACACACATCTTTGCTCCCTGTTTCTTCTTTCTGCTTTCTTGTGCTCTCATAACAGGCTTCCCCCCCCTCCATAGAGCCTCCTCTGGTCTGAAAGGGCTGTGGGGGTCAAGGAAGAAAGAACACAGCCTGGAGAGACTTAAATCCTGGCTTGTGCCCAGCCTTGGCCCTGGAGTCTGTCACCTATCTAAGGGGCTTCTCTACTAAGGAGATCTGGGAGCTTTTCTTTTGCTTCCTCCTGAAAGGGAGATGTCAGAGGTTCCCTTCTGGGTTTCTCCTTCTTTAGACTCTAAGTATCCAGAATCAGGCTGAACAGGAAGGAAACCACTCTGTCTGTTTAGACTCACCCAGCCTGGTATGTGTGTGTTTGGGTGCATGTGTATGTATGTGTGTGTGTGTGTATTGGTAAAGTGATGCTTTGTTTTACAGATGGAGTTTCTGTATGCACACATGGGTTGAGTGTACGTGGTATGCATTTGGTAGTTAATGTGTATGTGGGATGGGGTGCATGTAGTATATGTATTTGGTGTGGGTGTTATATGTGCGTGGTGTAGCTGGTGTGTATGTGGTGTGTAGGGTGCGTGATGTATTTGACGTTTCTGTGGTGTGGTGTGCATTTGCTGTCTTTGGTTTTATGTGTTGTGGTTTTATGATGTGTTACTTGTTACATGTGTCGATTATGTTAAAGGGCTCTGAGGGGTGACAGGCATGTGAGGCTGTGACGATAGTGTGTATAATGTATGTGCATTTGTGTTTGTGGTGCTCGTGGTGATGGGATGGGAAAAGGGCCAGGCAGTTTAGAATGGGAGTCAGACATAGGGTGTCCTCCTTTAAAAAGCAAAGGGTAACCAGTATCTAAGCAACCATATTGGGGGGAGGGGAGGCAATTGGAGGTGAGGAATGGGCAGAAAGCGAAGGGAGGTTGAAGTGGAGGGGTTTCCATGGCAACCAAGAGACAGGTCACGTGCAAAAGGCCAAGTTGGAAAACAGATACACACATTCATACATCTACAATATGAGAGCACCCAGAACACTAGAGCCAAGGGTCCTTGAGAGGGCTGAGATGCCCACTGGTTCCTCTACAAAGGTGGAAATGCCAGTTCAGTAGCGCGGGAAGACAGGTTAGACAAAGGGAATAAAGACAGAGGGTTACATCGGTGGGGCCAAGCCTCCAGCCACCACAATCTCTGGGTCTGGAGGTTGGTGGCAGCTTGGATGGGCCCGTATTTCCAACCTGACTGCACCGGGGAGCAGGCACCCAGGGACCCAGGCTCTCAACCAACTCTACAGGAAAGCCCTGGGCAGACACAAAGGGGGAGGCTCCACCAGGGCCAGCCCCGGTGGGGAACAGTGGGGATAGGATACCCAGAAGCCCTGGAAAGAAAATCGAGCTGGACAAACCAAACGAAGGCCATGCAGTCAGATGAATCCTCTCACCCAAGAACCCCAACGCCGTGTAGAGGGCCCCTTCTCCACTCCCGCAACCCACGCCCACACCCCACAAGCACCAAGCCAGCAAATTCCATTTTGTGTGGCTCATGTGTCCACATTCACATCCAGCTACATTCCCGGGTCCTCGCATCTCCATTTCCCGCAGGGTCTCCAGCTTCCGAGTAACAAAGGGAAGCTCCCCTGTTGTTAAAGGGTCCTCTATCCTTTTTCTAGAGCTCCTGATGCAAGCTCAGGGCAGCCTCGAAAGCATTTTCCAGCCACCAGCATCGCCCACCGCCATTGCCTGCAACCCCATCCCGGGATCTTTAGCCTTCGGAAGCTCATCTACTTGTTTACATCTCCAAATCCGTTTCCCGCCGCCCAGGCAGGGACCTGGGCACACACCCACTGAAACAAACAAGACTCAGAGGAACCTGGCGCTAGAGTGACGGGTCCCCACCCAAGCCTCCTCCACTCGGAAGAAGGCGCCAACTTTACCCACCTCCCCTGCTGCTCACCTGGGTGTTGGGTCCCCTCTGAGCGGATCCCAGGAGGACGAGCAGAGTCCCAGCAGCCGGGAGTGGCGCGCTGGGGGCAGGGCGGTGGGCGCGGCTTGCAGCTTTCCCGCCTCCCAGAGGGGGCTGACTGGCTGGGCTCTCGGGTCGCCCGCGTCCGCTGGCTTCTGGGTCCCCTCGCAGACCTCTGTGCTGTCGCCCGCGCCCTCCTCTCCGCGAGCTCTTCGCAAAGGGAAGTGAGGCTTGAAGAAGCAACAGGAGACGCGCGCGGAGGAGGCGCCCAAGCGGATTTGCCAGCAGCTGTTGCTTTTTGATTTTTTTTCCGTTTGGCGAGGATAGGAAATGAGCCAGACCAACACCGTGACAGCGCTGGTGTCTTTTGGAAATAGTAAATTCAGGGGAGAGAGGCAGAAAAATAGGAAACAAACGGAGCATCAGCCACCTGCAACCTTCGTTCTTTGGGTGTGTTGATAATTAGCATGAATGAGGGCCAGAGGTAGTTGAAGTTCTTGTTTTCAAATAGAGCTGGTGGGCTGTGGGGACAAGGCCCTCACCTGAACCAGGGTTTTGCTGCCCAGGAGCCCGTTTTCAAGACACCCATCTCCAACCCTAACTCTCTGCCAGAACTCTCTAAGAGTAGCTCTCCCCAGCCTAGTCACTAAGAGTCAAAATTCGAGATGACAAGTTAATGTGAAGATTTACATCCTAGCTCTGCAATCCTATCTGTAGCATCAGTGTGAACACTCACATATGGAGTGTCCCTTTCTCTAACCTAGGAAAGAGGAAGTGAAAATATCTCCCAGCAAGTGTTCCACGGACTGACTGACTCTAAGTCATGAAAGCAGAGCTTGCAAGAATGGACGGAGGTCATTCCTAGGACCAGGGTGGTATCTAGGAAACCCTGCAGTGAGGAAGGCTGTTCTAACCAGTCAACTGAAGGGAGGCTGGCGGGACGCTGGCCTAGCCAGTGCTGAAGGGTTGAGGAGAGCAGCTGTCACCAGCCAGTTCTAGGTCTGATCACAAAGCCTTCCTGACAACCCCTACCCTGGAAATAATGGGTACCTGATAGCAAGAGCCCATCCCTGCCTCTCCAGCACCACAGCCCCAGGCCAGTTTCTTATTTGTGAAACTGAAGAGGAGGAAGAGGAGGAGGAAGAGGAAGAGGAGGAGGAAGAGGAGGAGAAGGAAGAAGAAGAGAAACAAGAAGAAGAACAAGAAGGAGATCTCCGGATGCAGTGGTGCCCACTTTTAATCCCAGCTCTTGGGAGGCAGAGACAGATGAATCTCTGGGTTTGAGACCAGTGTGGTCTACAGAGAGAGTTCTAGGACAGTCAGGGATGCATAGAGAAATCTTGTCTCAGGATGTGGGGGGGGGGGGGAGAGGAAGAGGAAAAAGAGGAGGAGGAAAGAAAGGAAGAAGAAGAAAGAAAGAAAGAAAGAAAGAAAGAAAGAAAGAAAGAAAGAAAGAAAGAAAGAAAGAAAGAGGGAAATAGGGAAAGTTGATAATTCTGTGGCCCTTCAGCTTGGTTGAATCTCTGTAATAAATGATCTGGTCTCAAAGGCCAGCATAGGAAAAGGACAGGAGGAAGTCAAGGAGGCCCTGGAAATGGCAGAGAAGCCATCAATGGCTATCAGGAAGAAACTGGGTTACCCTGCTTAAGGGGAATCTGTAGAGGATAGTTTTACCCCTTGAGCACAGGACCTTGGGCTGAAAGACTCCACCCTGGCCCAGTTTCAAAGTCACTAGGGTTCCTGTGACAGTAAAAACCCTTTTATCAAAGTCTGGCTCAAGTCTTGCCAATCCACGTGGCTCCAGACAGCAGCCTGACCTTCTGTCCCCAACTTTTCCTCTGTAAGCTAAGGACTGTAACCTCCTGTCCCTTTCCACTTGCTGTGGGTGGGAGGAATGAAACTGCACTGCTTACTAGTTCCCCGTCCTGGGCAAGCAGATTGGTCCTCCCTCCCAGTGCCCTTGAGTCCTGAAATTTCCCACCTCTAAGTTGTCTGTTGGAGCCGCTCCTTGTAAGTGGATATCAACTTGGGCTTTACAGGCCTGTTTGGGAAAGGACAGGCCGATGGGTCAGAACTTCTAAGCCCAACCACCTGTTGGTTCAGCCTGTTTCCTGCCAGAGAATATGGCCAAGCTACTTCCGGACCTGTGCCTGATGCTGCTGATACTCCTGGCTACAGAGGAGAATGGGAGTCTAGTCTGAGGACTGGCCAGGGCTAGCCTCTCAAAAAAAAAACCCAAAAAAACAAAACAAAACAAAAAAACCTTCTTGTTTATCCAGGTGGAATTTGGGGGTTACTGCTACAAAACAACACACAGCCTTGCTCTGGGAAAGTCACATCTCCCTTCTAAAAGGTAAAGAAACACAGTTGGTTCCTGCAATAAATGGGTCCAGGGGTTAAAAGAGGTCACCAGCTGCCCCATTCTTTCAACACACGGATGTGAGGCGTGACTCTTCCCTGAACCCTGGGTCAAACTCTGTAGATACAACAGAGAGAGGAAAGGCATCATCCCTTATAGATAATGGGTGAAAAAAATATTTTATCAAATGGTTCCATGGTTCAGAGCCCTGAGAATGTAACATTTGCAAAGCAAGCTGGAGAGTCAGGGAGTGTTAAGGAGATGCAGTGAAAGAAACAATTGAGGTGTCGAGCATGTTTGGGAAATGATTCCAACTCTGGAACAGAGTGGTGTGTGTGTGTGCGTGTGTGTGCAAAGGCCCTGAGGCAGAGTGCACAGTGTGGGAATTGCTCCTGGTGTGGCTGTGTGCAGAGGAGACAGGCTAGGGAAGGACGCAGATGCCAGGCTTGGCAGCCGGGCACTTCCTGGGCGATTGCAGCTTTCATCTTCAGGGCAATGGGAAGCCACTGAGGGGTTACAAAAGTTGCTGTGAACAAGAATTAGGGAGAGGCTGACTAGAAGGTTCCTGAAGGATTCACAGTCAGGGTTTAGAAGACTGTGTAAAGAGTACGAAGAATGAGCTTGGATCCTTGCTGAGCAATTGCTTCTCTCTCTAGAAGCCTGAGGAAAAGAGACAGCCGAGGCAAGATGGCACACCAGAACACAGTGGTTTCTAAACAGCATGGGGGCGGGGGGCTCACAGATTACACAAAGACACACTCACTGAGGTTGGGTGAAGCACGTGAGAGTGCCCAGATCTAGAGCCATGGGAAGACCCAGTGCCAGGCTTGTCAGGACAATACACAGTTGAGTGTGTCACAGATTGCTCCATGCCCACTCTAAGCCACGTAACTAAACCCTGACCCCAGTAGCAGTTGCCTAGGTGTATGAGCTATGGCAGAAGTAGCCTTCCAGAGTCAGTGAGAAGACTGGTTGTCCAAGTGGAGCTCATATGGACAATTAAAGGGATAAGGGATGACCAGAATTCTGTCACACTGGCCTTCCTAACTCATACCTCTCCAAGAGAGACCCAGAAATCATTGGGTGTTGTTTCTTCCCGGGGAGCAGATTACAGAAAGGGAGACGTTCCTCTCATCAACTGCTGCTGTGTGGTCTTTTACCACCTTCCTATGAGTGTTGTCACCCAGAAGAGGGCAGCTCCAGGATTCCGTGCTCATTCCAAACTTCTCCCTGGTCTCCTCCCTAACTTTTGCCACATTCCTCTAGGTGTCTCCCTCATGAAACGTGCCAGGCCCTTCCTCTCTTCATGTAATTTCCAAATAATCTAGTCAAAAAGCCATGTTTTTGGCACTTGCTTAGACTTGGTCCTCTCCTCCTGACAAGGAACCCAGGGATCCAGCATCCCTTGTGTGCGGGTCACCATCCTGCACTGTAATAATGCATACCGAAGTTAACTCAGCTTATGAAGAGAAAGCATTATTTGACTCACAGCTTTGGAGGGTTCAGTTTGCAATGCATCAGCCTCACTGATCTGATCCTGTATTGAGGCAGAACAAACATCATGTGAGGAACACATCGCACTTGGTAGTGGAGAGCCTCTCAGCTTCTAGTATCTGAGGCAAAGGAAAAGGAGGAAGGGGAGGAAGGGGAGGAAGAGGAAAGGGGTGGGGTTTAGGGAGGCACCTGGGTTCTCACTAGCTCCTTCAAGAACACTCAGTGAACTTAAGGCTCTCACTAGGCTGTATCTCCTAAAGATACCCCCACCTCCCAGTGGTGCCGTGGGCTAGAGATTAAGCCTTTATCACTTGTGTCTTTGTGGGATATTCCACATGCAAGCTACAAGCCATAGCACCATCTCTCCAAATACCCCGCAGTTTTCTTCATGTCTACAGCAGCATCCTCAGCTCACATTCTCATCCAGGAAAATTCATGCCCCTCCCCCTTTCTTCCCCTTCCTCCCTCCTCCTCTCCCCTCCTCCCCACTCATTCCTCCTTCTCTCCCCTCTCCCCTTTCCCCTCTCCCTTCTCCTTATCTTTCCTCTCTCTACTGTGTACTCTCTTGAGGCCACTGCTTCTGTGAGTCAGGCCTCTGTGGGTGCTCTCTTGTAGCCATTGCTCCTGTGGTAGGTCAGACCTTCATGACACCAGTCTGCTTCTGCTGGCTCTGCCTTAGTCTCCCCACCTCTACCTCTATTGACTCCTGTGTGGTAACGGTAATGGTCACTTTTCTCATTGTTGTAGTAAAATGTCTGACAAATGTCAGGGCAGACAGGTTTGTTTTGGCTCACACACTGAGGGGACAGGCACAGCAGCAGGAGCCTGAGGTAGCTGTGTGAGCATAGTCATAGTCAGGAAGTAGAGAGAGTCACATGCTGGTACATCTGTCACGGTCTCCTTTTCATTCCATCCAGACCCCAGCTTGTGGGATGGCCCTGCCTACACTCAGGGTGAGTCTTCCCTGGTTTGTTAAATTTTTCTGGACACACCCCCCTAGACACACTCAGAGGTATGTTTCCATGGTCCCTCTAAATCTAACCAAGTTGACGAGAGTAAACCATCACAGTGGACCTAGTTCCTACAATCCCTATAAGTTTGGGGTCCAAATGCCAAACGTTAGTTAGTGGGTATGTTAGTTAGTGGGTATAACCCAATGGCCACCTACTGCTCTTATTTCATTTCCTGAACTCCTCAGTCACCCTTGTCACCCCCATAGAGGAGGGGTGCTGAGCTCCAACCCAAGAGCGAGCGAGAGAGCGAGAGAGAGAGAGAGAGAGAGAGAGAGTTCACCATCTCTCTCCTGGCCTAACCTTGGCTCATATGACTTTCCCCATTTGAAACATCCTCATACAAGACTCCTACCCACCTCACAGAGTTAAATCAAATATTGCCTTGTGGAAATTAAGGCTCTCAACCCCGACATCACCAGAAGCACTCTGCCTCTACTGTGCTATAACTCCACGTTCAAAGGTATATGCTGACTGCCCTAATGGAAATGAGGCCTCCCTAGTCAGATCTGCCATTAGTCCACTCACAGTGTGTCTTACAGGGTGACCCACTGACAACTTTCTCAATTTAAATAATTGTAACTATTGACTAGTGAGCCCCTTGTGTGATCTTGTCCCTAAACAAACTCTTTTCATCTTCATGTTGGACACATTCTTTCTTACTGTCTCTTCAGCCAATGACTGCCAAGCTTACCAAAGGTCCTTACCAGAGGTCATTAAGGTTTTAAGGGGCTGGTACCCTGAGCCCTGGTACCCTCAGCCTAGATCACATGTTTGCCATGTATCAGCTTTGTTAATAAAGCTTTGACCTTAGCTCAAAAGAGAAAACAGTACTTTTCCAGGCAAGCTAACGTGGATGAATTTTTTTTTCTGAGTAGAAAAACCACCTCGCCATTAGTCTGGAGGTCTCATCCTGTCGACTAAAACTTGCTTGTAAGTGTGAAACATCACTCCTAGGTGCCGATTTCTAAGATCTCTAATTAGGAGCACTCGGCTTCCAGAGAGCAAGGCTGGCTATCCAAATGAGAACCTATGGCCACTCCCTCCAAAGCCCTTAGTCTTCTTGTGCATGCAAATGAAAGCAACAAGAAACAATGTTGCCCTTTGGAGACAATGACGTTGGAAATCCAAGACATAATGGCTCCCTAGTCAAGAACAGAATGGCTTCATAGTCTTGCTTTCCCTTGCACAGGGAAACAGCCTGTGAAAACATACAAACTCCTGCCTCACCCAGAGTGTTTGGAGCCAGCATTCATGGGGAGATGCACCTGTTTATCAATGTCTACTTGCTTAAAGCCCACAGGATGAAACCTCAGAAACAAAACCTGAGCGGAGTCCTGAGCCAAGAGGAAAGCTAACAACCCAGCAGGCGGCTCCATTCAGTCTGTGGAATAGCTTTTCCAGAGTCTGTAACACCCCAGCCGGGTCATGTTTGCTGGGCAGGGAAGGCTGATTTGAATCCACCTGTTCTCTCTGGCATCTTCTGTTACCAACTCCATCCCCACGTCCAACAGTCCGAGCTGCAGTTTAGGAAAACAAATAAGTATTTGGTGACTATTAATTCTAAGGAAATCACAGGGGGTCTGCAGGGTAACTGCCACAGGGGCAGAGTAGCTTCCCTGTCCCAGTGTGATATCAGGACTTATAGGGCAAAGCCTATACATCTGAGTGACATTAAATATCCAAGATGAACATGGGTAGTCAGGGGAAGGGCTCAGCAGACACTGTGGCCATAGCGGTCCTGCCTCTAGTTTGAGTAGAAAGGACAGTCTGTCTAGAGAATTCTCCAGCCTCGCAGCGGTCTGTAGTAAGTATCTCTTTGACGATGCTGTAATCAGTTTTCAGACCAGCTGTTTCTATGACCACCATTTAAAGTATCACCCCCAATAATCTTCACTTTGAGGCCTTTAAGGGTCTTAGATGTGGCAGGTGAGAGGTAATGGGTATAAAACAGCCCCACCTTTATTGTCCCTACTAAACATTTACATAGCCCCTGGAACATGTCACCTTCTGGGTATTTTGTCACACACACACACAAAATATCACAGTTACTTCCCTAAGCGTAATTCAGAACTAACTCAGAACCAAGGAAGGGCTGCAATGGTTCAGCCCAGGGAGGTGGTTGACAAAGTTGTCTGCTCCTAGATGAGGATGGGGAGAGAGGATGACACCTGGACGCCCTTGGCCGCCTTCCTCCCCTCCCACTTCATCAAGACCATCGGTGGATAATGCTCACTTTCTGAATACAAAGACAGGACAGATCTCAGCAGAGAACACAAGACACATCAGTCCATTAGTGTCAGTGCTATGATGCAGTCTAAGGCTGTGCCTTAAATGGCAGCAGGAGAAGGGGGAAGATGACAGGCAGGTCCTCGGGCTGTGGCTGCCAGACTGTGGATACATCAGGCTCACTGGCTCACTGGGAAAGTGTTTGTACAATTATGACAATCTAGATGCCCAGAGCCAGCCTCAGTAGCATTGATTGCCTCTCTGACTCATCTGAGTTGGCACACTCACTCCTCCCTCTGTGGTGTGTGTGTGTGTGTGTGTGTGTGTGTGTGTGTGTGTTCCTCTCTCTTAGCCTAACCTATGTGACTTATTATTTTGTGGGAGGGACATTAGTGTGAAAATGGCCAGAAGACAGCCTCAGGTGTTGTTCCTTAGAAGCCGACCACCTTTTTCCTCCTCTTCCTCCTCCTCCTCTTCTTCCTCTTCCTCTTCCTCCTTCTCCTCTTCCTCTTCCTCTCTCCTCCTCCTCTTTTCCCTCCTCCTCCTCTTCAGTCCCCTTCCTCCCCTCCTCCCTTCCCCTTCCCATCTCCCTCCTCCTTTTGACATAAAGTTTCTCTGCTGGTCACAGGCCAGTCTCTGGTCCTTGGCCAGAAGCTTGCTGGTTAGGCCAGGCTGGTCAGCAGCAAGCCCTTGCAAGGGATGGATTCTTGTCTCCCTAGTGCTAAGATTACCAGTATGCACTACCACACCCAGGCCTGTAACTCAGTTTGAGTAATAAAAAGAGATAGACTGATTTTCTAGACTGGGCTTTGGACAAAGGTGTGACTTTACCTTCCATGTTTGGAATGTGAACTTGTCTCTCATGGAAGGCAGCTGCCTTGTAAGACATCAGACACAGATTCCCAGCAGGGGAGAGGCCTGGTGTTATTCATGTAGAATGTTTCCAGCCAGCCAGGCTCCCAGCCAGGTCTTGACTGGGAGTCATTCGCAGGCCTTAACTCTGGATAGTGAGCAAATAAAATAGCTATTGTTTAAAATGTAACACCAGGGACTGCATAGCTTCACAACAGTGGGTGAGTTACATGGGGTGACAGGGACCCATTTCAGACCTGTGAATCAGGACAGGACCTGGGTGAAGGATATGACCAGGGTATCTGCATCTTCACAAACTCGCTGGGTCTGAGAGCTGAGGCTCCAGTGACTCGCCACATGGCAGAGTCTGGGATACAGTGACCTGACCTGCAGCAGCCCATCATGGATACCTCTGCTCAGGGAGATTGGGCAGCTATAGAAAAATGGCCTCAGAAAGAATAAGGCTTAGGAGATTTCTGTATCTGGGGGGCTCAGAATGGAACAGAATAAGGCGAAATTAAACAGAGCTGAAAATATCGGAACAGGATCTGACCTTCCAGAACATTCTGAAAACTAGGAATTCAAGGCCCAAAGAGGGCACATGTTCTATTTTGCTTATCTATTGATGCAATAAACACCATGACCAAAACCACTTACAGAGGAAAGGGCTGTTTTCATCTTACAACTCTCAGGTCACAGTGCATCACTGAAGGAAGTCAGGGCAGAAACTCAAGCAGAAACCTGGAGGCAGGGACTGAAGCAGAAGCTTGGGAAGGACATTGCTTACCGGCTTGCTCCCCATAGATTTCTCAGTTCTTTTATACAGCCCAGATCCACCTGCTTAGGGACAGCATAGCTCACAGTGCACTGAGCCCTCCTACATCAACTAGCAATGAAGAACGGCCACAGGTTAACGTAAGGAGCCACAACTCCTCAATGGAGGTTCCTCTTCCCAGGTATCCCAAGTTGACAACCAAAGCTGACTATGATAGCAGGGGACTTGCCTAGAGTCACACAGTTTGGGAGTAGCTGCAGTAAGACTGGAGCGCGGTCTCCTGAAACTAGTCCAGTTCCCTTAACCCACACATGCGTTGGGGTTTTTGTGGACTGAGGAAACACGATGCTTTCCTAAATGCTTGTAAATATTTGTTGACAAGTTACATATGTGAGCACACTGACATTACTGTCTCAGGCAAGGTATGCCTACCCATAGCATCCAAAATAAGGGAAAGCTAGGACTCTGCCTGTGGGGCTCATCATGGCCATCTTCCTGGAAGATGACTTTGGAAGAAGGGTGGGGTTTGGGGATGGGGACAAGCATGCTCAGGTGCAGAGTAGGAGCCAGGTCAGTGGATCTATAGGCTAGTTACTGTGCAGCAGTCAAGAGATTCCTGTTGAGGAGGACCTGGGCTTTGTACATCTCTCTCTGGAGAACATCAACCCAGGTGGGAGGACCTCGATGTAAACCAATGAGAATGGCACTCAGGGCCAAGATGGTGGACAGCACTGGGAACAGAGCCTCCTGAGCATGGTGTCAGGAGGCTTCTCCCTGCCTCTGTCTCCCTTCAAAGTCCAGCCCCCTTTGTCCTCGGAGGAGGACTCCAGATATGACCCATTCAGGTTGGTTTCTAGTGTCTCACTCTCTGAAGAACCGCTGGTCATGAAACAAGCTATTGGACTGGCTCCAGCTGCTCTCTGCTCAAGACTGAACTAGAGATAAGGACTTTTTGCCTATAGCAGAAATGTCAGGCTGGGCAGCAGTAAAATCTCTCCCTTTAGTCAGGATAGGCAAAAATAAAGAAGGATGGTAAATTTATTTCCTTAGCAAATAATTCTTCTTTCTTTTCCTCCCCCCTGCCTTTCTCTCTCTGCAGGCACCTGTGTGTCATGGCAGACTTGTGGAGGTCAGATGACCACCTTGGCCGGCAGTCTTCTTTCATCTTGTTTGTTTCAGGGAGAGTGTCTTGTTCTCCATTGTACCAGGCTAGCTGGCCTGCAGCGCTCAGGAATTCTTCTGTCTTTATCAGGTTCCAGAGTATGTTGTGTCCTGGGTGGTAGATGCTGTGGATCTGAACTCAGGTCCTCAAGCTTGTGTTGCAAGCACTTTACCCACTAAGCCACCTCCCGGCCCTCCTTAATCACTCTTTGGAATTCACTAATTACTGATGGTCTTGAATAAGTGTCTCAGCTTCTCTAAGCATCAGTTTCCCCATGCGTTACAATAAAAGTCCTGACATGTATTACTTATTCTGTGGATTTATAAAGATTGATTTCCATAAATAACATAACTGCTGCAGTGCCAGGCAATGGCAATTGCACAATAAATATGTTTCTTCTATGATGTGTAGGGCCAGGACTGTGAGTGTGTGTGTGCACGCGCGCGCGCGCGTGCGCGCACGCGCGCGCATGTTTACATGCATTTAGATGTATGAGTGGGTGTACGTGTAGGTGTGTGTGCATGCATGTGAGGAGAAGACAATCTTGAATGTCATTCCTTAGGTACTGGCTGAAATTTTTTTTTTTTTTTACAGAGTCTCTCACTGGCCTGGAGGCCATCAAGTATGTTAGGTTGGTTGGCCAGAAAGGACCAGGAATCTGCCTGTCTCTACCTCTCCAACCCTGGGATTATCAGCACATATCACTATGCCTGGATTTTTTATGGTGGTTCCGGGAATTAAACTCATGACCTCATGCCTTCGAAGCAAACAATTTACTGACTGAGTAATATAACTAAGCCTCAATAATTGTTCCTGGCTTTTGAATACTAATGAACACAGAACCAAGACAGAACATGTAACACATGCCCACTATGTACCATGTACCTCCTACGTAGGCCTGTAGCACACCTTACCTCACACAGCAACCTAGCAGCTAGGGGTTTTTCCTGTGACTCCATCTATGGTGCATCTGCTTAAACATTACGTCATGGTGGATGTATGTTGCAGAACAGGGTCTATATGGTCAGATGAACACAGTCCTTCAGACCATTGCAGAATGCTTGGAAACAGAGTGTTCCAAGAGGAAAGAAATGGTCATTTATCTCAGCCTGGTGTGTGGGGAGTCCTGGGCAGCCCCATTTAACTCTCTGAATAGGCTCAGATGGTGGATTCAGATGGTGGATGCGGCTCTCTGGGCAGAGAGGCATCAAGGAAACAGCACAGATGCAGCGGCACTGGGTCTTTACAGTGCGACTCCAACCCATTTCTGTCTCTCGTCTTATTTAATCTGCAAAGCAGGCCTGTCATTTGGATCCTATTGCCATTGTTGCTCCAGAGACAAGGAGACAAGCATAGAAGAGATAAAGCATCATGAACAAGGTCAGTTCGTGGGCAAGAATTAGAGCAAGAACCAAAATCTGGGAGCAAAGAGATATCTGCTTGGGGTCTTCTTTGGGAAGGTGATATGGCCTCCTCTTCTGCCCATGAAGAGATCCTGCTTATCAAGGGTCTCACTGTACACATTCCCACACCCACCTGCCGTTCCAAACCCGGCCTGTGGAGGACTGCGGTACAGCACTCACTACCACCCTTTTCTCCAGCTCCATGCGAAGCTATTTATCAAGGATGGGCAAAAACTACCTATTTCGTCACAGCAAAATTTAAGGGAAAAATAATCAAGTGTTTATTTTTCCTTGTTTCTAGTTTTTTGCTTTTCCTCCTGTGAATGGGCCATTTCTCTTGTCCCTGCTTTCTGCACTGTTAGATTAGATTTCTGACTGTGATAAAAGGAGGAGCCTTGTGGCTCCTCTACCTCAGGACTAGCACAGAAGATGGGCTAGGCTGGCTGGAGTCACATCTGGCTACCACTGCTAGCAACACCATTAAATATTTGCAAAGTGCCCCAGAATGAGTCCCCTAGACTAGGAGAGCTCTGGATAACATCAAGTGAGAGGAGCGGGTTTCCTGTCACAAGGATGCACACATGCAAATCTCCCCCTGCAAGGCAAATTAGCCCGAAGCCTTGCCCACACACAGGTGCATTCAGAGAAACTCAACCTCCAAGCCAGGGTCCTCACACTTGAGTGTGTCTCACCATCATGAACTGGCTTGGTGAGGCACAGATTGTAACGTCTACCCCCATAGGGGGCTGATGCTTGGCTAAGAGAACTCAGTTTGGGAGCCAGGGTATTCATATACCTCCCGACAGCACTTAGATACTCGACACAGACTCACACATGTGTACATCCAGATGTGCACAATCAGACATTAGGCTCTCTGCCTGCCTCTTCCACATCCTCTGGCTGTGTGTCCCCTGGGACCCTTGGAACGCCAGCCCCTCCCTCCGGCATTCTTTAAAATTTTCAGCCTGTGGCCTCCTGCCTCTGGACAGGAAAGTAGAACCAGAACTGAGGCTAAAAGCAGGAAGCCCTCTGTGTGGACAAGGCTCCAGGCAACATACTCGCGTGGTGGCAGCCAGGAGACCAGTGGAGTCCCAGTGAACATGGGACAAGAGATTTTGCAGGTCTGCCCTGAGCACAGCTCCGACACTCTGTTCATGAATGTCGTCTCAACCCCAGCCCTTAGCTCTTCTCTGCCCTTCCCGTAAAGCCTTCTCTGCTCTCTCCTACTGCCCCAAACTCCATCACCAGACAAACGAGAACTTTGCTAGAGATGATCAGATCTTTGCATAATTTTTCTCCATATATTTTTAAATTTTCTATTTAAAGTTTTTTTCACACAATATATTTTGACCATGTTTTTATCCCTTCCCCAACTCCTCCCAGATCCTCTTTACCTCCCTATTTCTTCGTGTATGGATAGCAGAGTCTAGTCTAGTTTAGTTGTGTTTCTAAAAGTGTGTCTGTTCGACTCTATGAGAGCTAAGGTTGTATGGGGTTTCGCACAGTTACAAAAACACTCTGTCAAAACTTGTTCAAAGTCGGGAGCTTTCCCGAGCCTTCCTCAAACTCCTCTTCATGGTGACACACTTAAGTTCCAAGAAGGAAAGGTGTGTTTTGGCTCATGCCACAGCTCCTCCTATGCCATCAGATTGTGAGTCCCTCAGTGCACTGGTGCACTGGTGTGTCGGAGCCTTCATGATATAGTTACCTGTCTGTGATTATGCACTCTAGCTTAACTCTCAGACTCTTCTCAGGAGCTTTTAAGGAGGGCATTTCACATTTAAGCCATCCTACTGACTACCTTGACAGCACTTCAACACCAATTCACTCATACATTAAGTAAATTGATACATCCTTGCACCAGGATACACTGAAACAAACAGAAGTCACACACACATACACACACACACACACACACACACACACACACACGGGGGGGGGGGAGGCCAATAAGATGACACTGTGATGAATATCTAGATGTATGTGTCCTCTACCCAGCTCCTAGCATCTCTTACAGTCTCTGTACTATTAAGTGACTGTGATAGTCACTCAGTACTACTGGATGTAGGCCATCATTTATTCCAACTAGGAGATATACTAACTTCTTTCGTTCCTGCTATGACAAATGCAGCTTAAGGAAGGAAGGGTTTGTTTAGGCTCATAGTGAAGAGGTCAGCTCAGAGCATTTGGAAAATTCCACCAGATCCCAGAACATGAAGACCCCTCCCCTCCCAGAAGGAAGAGGTCGGTAAAGCCCCTAAAGACCAATCAGTTTAAAGGGCGCACTCTTCCGCCAATCATATTGTACCTAGTTGCTGATGCTCTAGTCCACCCCTGGAAAATGTATAAAAACTCGCTGAACGGCCGCCTGGAGTCACTGCCTCCCCTTCGGGTGCAGGAGGACCCCAGTGCGCTAGAACAATAAATTCCTCTTGCTTTTGCATCGATCCTAGGCTCTGAGTGGTTCACTCAGAGGGTCCCCGGTAGTTAATGCTTGTCAGAGTCCTACAATAGTGACAGTATATAGGTCGTGGTGATGGTAAAGGTATGCTGGGAGAACATGAGGCAGCTGATCACCTTGTGCCCAAGGTAGGAAGCAGAGAGATGAATACTGCTCAGCTCACTTCCCCCTGTACAGGACCCTAGTTAATAGGATGATACCACCCATATTCAGGAAGGTTGCCTTACCTTAGTTCTCTCTAGAAACATCCCTACAAAGAAGCCTAGGTGATTTTTGTTGTGGTGGTTGGTTGGTTGGTTTGTTGATTGGTTAGTTTTTCAAGACATAATTTCTCTGTGTAGCCCTGGTTGTCCTGGAACTCACTCTGTATACCTGGCTGACCTTGAACTTCGAGATCTGCCTGCCTATGCTTCCTAATTGCTGGGGTTAAAGGCGTGCACCGTCACTGTTTGGCAAGTCTAGGTGGTTTTAAATCCCAATATATTGATATAAAAATTAACTATTCAGAAGAATTATCAGTTGGGCAGTGGTGGCACACGACTTTAATCGCAGCACTTGGGAGGCAGAGGCAAGTGGAGTTCGAGGTCAGCCTGGTCTACAGAGTGAGTTCCAGGACAGCCAGGGCTACACAGAGAAACCCTGTCTGGAAAAAAAAAAAAAAAGAAAAAAGAAACAAACAAACAAAAAACAGAAAAAAAAAAAACTCAGAAGAATTATCAGTGAGAAACTGTCATAATTTTGTGTTGCTTTGATACAAATAAAATTCTTTGAAAAAAGTAACTTAAAGAAACAAAAAAATGTATTCTGGTCTATCGTGGTTTGAATATGCTTGGTTCAGGGAGTGGCACTATTAGGAGGTGTGGCCTTGTTGGAGTAGGGATGGAATTCTTTTTGGAGGAACTACGTCACTGTGGCATTGAGGCTTCTATGCTCAGGCGCCACCCAGTGTGGAAGGAGAGTTTTCTCCTAGCGGCCTGTGAATGACAGTCTTCTGGCTGCCTTCAGATCAATATGTCGAGCTCTCAGCTCCTTCTCCAGCACCATGCCTGCCTGAATGCTCTCATGCTTTCCACCATGAAGATAATGGACTGAACCTCTGAAACTGTAAGTCAGCCCCAACTAAATGCTTTCCTTTATAACAGTTGTCTCTTCACAGGAACGAAACCCTAACCAAGTAACCCATAGTTCAAGTCGTGACCCATCATTGGAAGGAAGTCATGGTAACAGGAACTAGAAACATCTGGGCACTTTACATCCACCATCAAGAAACAGAGAAGGCTGAATGAAAGTTGCTGCTGCTTGTTCCCACTTATGTAGTTTAGGATACTAGCCAAGGGAATGGTGTCACCCTCAGTGATGGGGCTTTTGTTTTGTTTTGTTTTGGTTTGGTTTGGTTTGATTTGTATTTTTTTGCCTCAATTGACAGGCCTGCATAGGGTCTATCCCTCACGTGATTTTAGATTCTGTCAAGATGATAATTAACATTAGCCATTACAGTATTTTTCTCATCTCTTGTTCCAACCACTAAGACATTACCCAACCCTCCCCCTGTTTTTGAGAATATCACTCCTGTTTTCTCCAAGTCTAGGAGAAATGATTCAAGTGTTTATTACTTGTATTACACAATCACCAGGGATGCATCAGAACCAGAAAGTTTGGAACTCACAAATTCCTAGTCATTCTTCTTTCTCCCATGAGCTACAATTACATCAATATCCCTGCTCTTTAATAAGATCCAACCTCACAATACAAAGCCTTAGACCTCATAGATTATCCACTTCCCCACAACACTGGGAAGTGAGGGAAAGAAGAGGCCGAAGTTCCAGGAGAATTTTCAGGAAGTATCTGAAATCATTCGCCGTGGGGCTCACGCTCTGTGGAGACATCCTGGGTTCCAAGTCCTCAAACTAGAACCCGAGGACTGCTGCTGTGCCAAAGATGTTTTTTCAGGGACCAAAACTATTTTCCTAACCACACCATGATGTCATTTGACCTCTTCACTGGGTCAACAGTTACACTAATGGCACAAAATTGGTGACCAATAAAATTCCTAGCTCCTTCCCTTGAATCCAGGCAGAGGCATCCAAGCGGACCTATAATTGCTGTGTCTTTTGCATCCACACACTTGTCAGTTTTACTGAAGAACCTCCTCAGAGAAGCAATGAACTTATTACTATCATTAAGTCTCAACACTGAGCAAAGAGCTTGTCAATATTTGCTGTGACAGAAGAAACGGTCTGGACAAAGCATTTCTGACACATGCACAAGTATCATGTTTATCTTAAGGAAAGCACTTTTTTTTTTTTTTTGAGCTGTATGCTGAACTAGCTACTTTTTTCATGAAACATTATTTTTTTCTTGAATGAAAATTGACAAACTGTGATTATTTAGACCTGAAAGCTGGGAATCGTTTTCCCAGAAATGAACAAAATAGGTGCGTCCTTGCGAGGAAATAAGCTGCTAATATTTACTGCTAACCATAGACAGTTTTTCCAGTGAAAATTAGAATTTTCAGGAAAGTGTGTCTCTTTCACCATCAACTTGACAGTTTGCTAATCTCTAAAGATTCTTTTCAGATGTTAATACATGTAATTTTGGTATTGCATAATAAAATGGATCAACACTAGGAGATGTTCAGAATTCAGATAACTGGTAGTTTCCAAATGGACATTCAAACAATGCTAGGATACAAAATTAGACACGGGCGAAACCCAGTCAGAGCTTAAAATATAACAAGAGACTTCAATTCAAAATAATTTAGAAAAAAGGGTCTATGGTATGGTTTCATATGCTATATTGTAAAGTTTGAGTATAGTCGTGTCTTGGGGTTTCTATTGCTGTGAAGAGACACCATGACCACCAAAATTCTTATAAAGGAAAACATTTAATTGGAGCTGGCTCACTGTTAGCATTCTGTCTAAACTCCTCCCCACAGTTACCTTTGCCTGACCCACTATAAAAGGGGCTGCTTGACCCTTCCTCCCTCTCTTGCCTTTCTCTCTCTCTCTCTCTCTCTCTCTCTCTCTCTCTCTCTCTCTCTCTCTCTCCTCCTCCTCCTCCTCCTCTTCCTCCTCCTCCTCCTTGCTCTCTTGCCTCTTGCTCTTGCTCTTGCTCCCTCTTGCTCCCCCCTTCTCCCCATTGCCTTGCCCCCTCTCCCACATGATCATGGCTGGCCTCTACTTCTCTCCTCTCTCCTCTCTCTGCCTTTCTCTGCCTCTACTATCCTCTTAACTCCCCTCCCCATGCCCTAAATAAACTCCATTCTATTCTACACTCTACCTCTGTGTGGCTGGCCCCTGGGGGGAAGGGATGCCTCAGCATGGGCCTGCTGAGACATCTCCTTCCCCCATACCTCACCGCACCCCCATAAAACATATCTTATATCTCTTTATCTTTTTTAAACACATCACTCACAGTTTCAGAGGTTTAGTTCATTATCATCATGGCGGGAAGCATTGCAGTGTGCAGGCAGTCATGGTGCTGGAGAGGTACCTCAGAGACAGATGTACCTCAGGTACATCTGGATCCACAGGCAGCAGGAAGAGAAAATGAGCCACCGGGACTAGCTTGAGTTGCTGAAACCTCAGAGAGTACCCCCCAGTGACATATTTCCTCCAACAAGGTCATACCTCCATTTTTATTCAAACTACCACAAGTAGCAAATGAAAATACCCACATTTATCTGGAAAGGCTTTCAAATACCTTCTACTTTACAATTCTTTGTGAAGTTGAATATTCATGTATTTTAACCAAATAATTTACCACAACATATTGAATACAGAAGCAAGTGTTAGGATCCAGGTATCTTTTATTAAAGCATATATATCTGGTTGGAGAGGTAGCTCAGCAGGTAAGAGCACCTGCTATTCTTCCAGAGAACCTCAGCATCCATATAGGGTGGCTCGTAGCCACCTGCAAATCCAGCTCCGGGGGATCCGATGCCTTCTTCTGGCCTCTTCAGTCACCTGCACATATAGCATTTACTCACAGACACATACAGACATATATTGTCAACAATAATAATGAATATTAGAAATATATAATATATATATTAGAAAACAGTTCAGTAGCTCTCTTTTAAAAAATAATTATTTTACTAAAAAAAATTTTTTTTAACACTTGGATACTTAACTGTGAATCTAACCAACTAGATGGTGAATTTGTATACTGAAAACTACAGAATCTGTGATCATTTTTTGAAAGAAGTAAAAAAGATCTAAAGATAGTAACATACCATATTCATTGGTTATAAAATTCAGTTACCAGTGACAGATTCATTCTTTCCAAATTGATGTATAGATTTAACACAGTCTTAACCAAAATTCCAGCAGGATTTTCATAAGTACTAAGGAGTTGATTCCAAAAGTTATATTGTAAGTGTAAATAAACAAACATAGGCTCTACAATTTTTTTTATAATAATATGAACATGGAGGATCCATTTCACCCAGTTTTGAACTGAACAATAATTAACATGGCTGGTATTGATTAAAGGATAGGCACATAGGACTGAGGTGGCGGAGCTCAGTGAGGGAGCACTTGCCTTGAGGTACTGCATGCCATTCCTAGCATTGAAGAATAAATTAATAATAATAACAACAATAATAACAACAGATCAATGGGACAGAATTCAAAGTTAGATACACATGAACACTAATAGAGTATATTGAGTTTGACTGACATACAAAGACGACTGGATAAGAAAGTTTGGGCTTTTCAGCACAATGCTGGGACCCCTGGACATCCTTTTGCAAACAAACAAAACCAAACCTTAATCTACATCAGTATAGACAGTGTGAAAGTGGATCACTACCCTGATTATAAAACATAAAACACTAAAAATTTTTAAACATCAAATGACATCCTCGTGAGCTTGGATTTGGCAGTTTTGACTCTAACACAACCTGAAAAGAAAAAGTTAGTGAATTGATGATAAAAAGTTAAAATAATTTGTTCTATTAAGGATACAGCTAAGAGACTGAGGCAAGCCACAGAGAAAGCATTTACAAAACACATTTCCAACGAAGACTCCAACTCAGGTATATGTGTATATACATGTATATATGTATATATGAAGAACTCTGAAAATCTGTATTAGCTACTTTTCTAATCGCTGTGTCAAAGCACCAGACAAAAGTAACTTAAGGGGAAAAAGGTCTACACTGGCTCACAATGGCGGTGTGCAAGGCAGCTGGTTGCAAGTCTGAGAAAGAGAGCTGATACACAGCTTGCTCTCTCCGTTTATACAGCTTGCTTTCTCTAGCCACCTTCAGGGTGGGAGGATCTTCCACCCTCACAAACACACCTGAGAAGTTTCCATGGTGACTCTAAATCCGGTTAGGTAGACAATGAAGGTTAACCATCACACAACTCAATAAGAAACAACCAAAGAAATGGTTAAAAAATATTTAAACAGTACTTCACCAAAGACAATCTACAGATGGCAAAAAGGCACACAAAAAAAAGATCAGCAGTATCAAAAGTCTTCAGGAAAACACAAATCAAAACATCAGAGATATCGTTAGACATCGATTATCTGCCTTAAAAAATACTAAATATACCAAGTGCTGGAGAGAATATGAAATATAGTATGGACACTCTGGAAACAGGACATTTCTTTGTTAAACACACAATTACAAGATGACCCAAGAAGGGCTGGAGAGATGGAACAGCAATTAAAACCACATTCTGTTCTTGCAAAGGACTGAAGTTTGGTTCTTAGTACCCTGAAGCTCCAACTCCAGGAGTTTCAACACCCTATTCTGGACTCCTCTGACACGTTCACTCATGTGCTCATCTGCATATACAGACACAAACCCATATATATAAAACAAAACCAAGATGATTCAAGAATCCCACCTTTGGTCATTTCTCTCAGAGCAATAAATACTTATGTTCACATAAAAACCTGTGCATAATTATTGAAGTCTATGCTCAGCTTGGTCTTTATTTATGCATATTTGTGCAAAGCTCTTAAGAGAAGCAAGCTGAATCTGCTGGGGAAGTGGCTTTGGGGTTGGGCAGAGAAGAGCCACCCGAGCCTGACCAGAAGTGTGGAATTTCTGAGACTGCTGGAGATTTTCTCCACTTGTGCACTCTTCCGGGTGGTGCCCATGCAGACACCCAGCCTGGAAAGCAGTCTGCCCTGTGCTCTCTTAGGGAAGAACACGATAATAGATATTGTTCAGACATGCTGCTGCAGCTCAGTCAGATTAATCTGATTTAAGAAGATATGTGACTTTCCTTGCACCTTAGTGATATGAAGCAAATTCCTGCCGGCTCTGTAGAAGTTATTTGAAAACCCAGGAAGAGAATAAATGAACCACTGAGCACAGAGCATTAGTATAGCTCACTGCTATGGTTTCCTATGGAATGTTCCTTACAGATTCATATGTTTGAACATTTGGTTCTAAAATGCTTGTGGGTAGCAATGTTATTTGAGGGGAGTTGGGGTGAAATTGTGGAACTTTTAGGAGGTTGTGGTGCTTTGAATAAGAATGATCCCCATAGTTCATATATGTGAAAGCTAAGGGACTGGCACGGTTTGAAAGGATTAGAAGGTGTGGCCTTCTTGGTGGAAGTGTGTCATAGGGGTGTGGGCTTTGAGGATTCAAAAGCTAGAGCCAGTCTCAGGGGCTTCCTCAGCTACTTCTCCAGCACCATGTCTGCCTATGGCTGCCATGCTTCCTGCCACGATGATAATAAACTAAATCTCTGAAGCCGTATGAATGTTTTGTGTTGTAAGAGTTGATGTGGTCACAGGAAAAACAGTGACTAAGACAGAAGTGGAGCCTTGCTGGAGGAAACGAATCTGGTTTGGAACGGATGTTGCCAGAGACAAGGGCAGAGGAGTGGATAAGACAGGTTTCTAACAGAGTGCCCTCTGCTTCCGGTCTAATGCCAAGATGTAACAAGCCACTCTGCAGTCCTGGTCCACTATGCCTTCCACACCAGGAGCAACTGAAACTCCCTAAAGCCATGAGCCGAAATAGACTCTTCCTCTCTTATGCTGCACCTTTAGGGGTTTTTGCCACCATGAAAAGAGATGTAACCAATATAATCATGTACCACAGAAGAGAAGAGAGCCTGGGCACATCTCCCAGCAATGCCATCACAGAATGTATGGACCACCAAGAAAGGTCAGCCAGGGGCGAGGCAGGGAAAGGGTGACATCGAAGTTGGGGATTTTGTCAAGGAGAGAGTGCTCTACCATGAAGAACCACAGAGACGTCAGTGAGACAAGAACTTACAAATGTCCACTGGGTGTGACAACACAGGCGTTCCTTAGTGTGGGCAGATGGCTGAGGGAAGAGAATGAACTTGAGGACATGTGACCCTCACAGCTCTAAACTTGTCACCTCCATTAGCAGTCAGAGGCCACAGGTCAAGACACTAAGCTCTAGAGGAGAATTCTTCCATGTGACAAAGGGAACAGGTGAAGTTCACTTGCTGTTTAGTGACTTAGAATGATGGCCAGCTGGATAGACACCTGCCCTAGGTCGTAGTATCCATTCCTGAAAGATCAGTCCACTGCTTAGAAGCTAGGAGAAAGCTTATACAGAGAAATGGTAAATTTACTAGAACTTAAAGATTTGCTCATGACCTCTCTTTGTTTGCTGAAGGGATTCAGTGACAAAAGAACTAGATAGCCTCTTTGTGTGGCTAGCTTACATCTACCATCCCATTTAGTTCTACAGCACGCAGAAGAGATACACACACTTTGCATATGAGGAAATAGGATTGGCTTGCCCGGGATCACATAGTTAAGTAAGTGGTGAAGCAGGAATTTTCATGTCCAGGTATTCTGGGTCCAACCTCTACTACAACAGTGTAATTAGGAAAGCACAGGTGTGGCTGCCTCTTGGAGACTCCGGGTCGAGTAGGGAAGGCATCCCGTGATGTCTACATTCCATCTCCTATTTGGAGGAGCTGAGCTGGCGGAGGGTCAAAGATCAGGCCAGGCCTTCATCTTTCTGGGAAGTCTGTTTTAAACAAAGCTTTGTTTCTGGGTGGTCCAGGACTGATCATCTAGTACATGACCCTCCCTGGTTTCTGGGCAGATGTGCTGCAAGACCAGGATGTTGTTTGCTTCCTGGGCTGAGCCACAGCTTTTCCAAATGACTGGAGGTGAGGAGCAGTGCAGAGGAAGTAGAGAAGGAATGGTATGTGCCTTTTAGAGTCATTGACCCAGATCAAGAAGACAAAGAGGTGTACTGAATGACAGCTTGTCATAGTGTGACCGGGCTTCCTGGAAACCAATCATGGGGGGGGGGGGGGGAGAAGGCGGGGCCTCTTCTGACTCCAGATGCCCTTCTCCAAGGTTCTGGAAATTGCCAGGTTTAAGCTTCCGGTCATGTCCAAGGATTGTGCCCAGCTGTCCCTGGGGAGTTGTTCCACTCCTCCTATCCTGGAAAGATACACAGAGCCAGATCCTACTGAGGTCTCAGGTTGGAGGGGCTTCACCTGGGTTTGGCAGTAGGCAGGGTACAGAGTGTAGGGGGAAAGGTTCAACATCCTCAGATTCAAAGTGCAGCTCCTGCCCTTGAGAGCCTGTGGTTTGGGAGGTGCGTTTCCTTGTTTACAAAACTGGGATAGTTACCACGTGCTTTGTGGGATTACAGGTTTACAGGAATAATGGATGTCAGGTGCTCTGCACAGCTTTTGACACAGGCAGATACTGAATTGTGGTCCCTGTTCTCCTCATTGTCATTGCCAGGAGCATTCCATGAGCTTCTCCTCCTGTTCTCCCAAAGGCAACAGAACAAAGGAGAGCAATTATGAGAAACAATGGACCCCGGGAAGCTAATCAAACCCAGCCAAGCTGCAAGAGGCTCCTATCCACAGAGTTCACCAGCCCTGTTCCCAACAATTCCTGGGGCTCTCATTTGCATCCTAGAGAAACTCCACAGAAACTCTATAGATAGCAGAGATGGCAAAGCCAATGGGGTTGATTGCTATCTGGAGATGTTTGGGATATGGGAACCTGGGATAGTATTCCTGTATTTGCCCCCTTACCACTACCGCACAGCTCCCTGGGGATTCTGGGCTAGTTTGGAAAGTTCCACCCCCTCTTTATGTAAGATTTTAGCCTTTATGGGTGTCCTGGGCTGAAGAAATATATTCCCATTTCCTTTGTAGAGCTTGATTTTTTTTTCTGTATAATTTCCATGCCTTTCCCTACTTCCTATCAGCTTATAATTTGAAGTCTGACATACCCTGCAAAGAGTTGGTTATGTGGAGAAAGATGTACAGTAGTGGCCAAAGTCTTGTTACTCTGCCCCAGTTTTGGCTTCTAGAGTAATAGTGAGCTTCTTCGGGTGGACGGAGATATCGTCTTATGGGCAACAGCCAAAGGCTGTAATTCCTGGTCCCACAGCCTCTCAGCGACACTGTGATATGCTCATGTATCACCTCTGAGCCAGGCATTTAAGAAGTGGGTGTGTCTTTTACACAGTTTCCTTTTGACCAAAAGCAGACAATATGGCCATGACCGTCACACAATGGAAAGACACAGGTCCTGGAAAGCCCATGAGGGAGAAAGCCTCCAGCTGATGGAGCATCCCAGGGTATTAATGGATGAGAACCACACTCTGGTTGAGTTAAACCATGGAAATTCTAGGGAAGATTGGAGTCGTGTTATGGTAAAAAGGGAATCCAGTAGTCACAGCCCCCACCATCCTTATTCCTTTTTGTACAGATGAAGCAAGAAAAGAGTAAGAGGAAGGAACACTTGGGCATCCATGAGAGATACAAATAAAATAGATGTATCATAGGCCAGGCACATGCAGAGCTGGAAAATGCTGGCTGTGGCAACAGACATGCACATGCGTGGTAGTGGTGCTGGACAGCCATTAGTGGAGTCATAACTGTTACAGTTAGTGTAGTAACTGCTTAAAAATCAAGGGAGCAGCTGGGCAGTGGTGGTGAACACCTTTAATCCCAGTAGAGACAGATGGATCGCTGAGTTCAAGGCCAGCCTGGCCTACAGAGCTAGTTCCAGGACAGCCAGGGCTATAAGGAGAAACCCTGCCTTGAAAAACAAACAACCAACAGCAAAGTTAGGGAGACGCATGGAGGGGTAGATCTTGCAGAAGAGGCCAAAGGCCACTGACTCAACCCTCTTGTAAAGAAGTAGGTAATCACTGGGGCTTCTACCCAACCCTCTTGCTGAGATAACAAAGGAGGAGGGAGAGGAGGAGGTGAAAAGTCTGACTCTTGAGTACCTGCTCCATGCCACATCTACTTTAGGAATGTTCGCCTACTCTTTAAAACTCACTTCAGACCTCTTCTCCTCAGCAGAGCCTTTCCTGACTTCTGTGAATGCGGCTGGTAGCTCATATGTCCATGTTCCAAGCCTGGTATCCACACTTAACCACCCCTTCCATCGCACAGGGTACAGGGTGCTGGGCTGCTTGTAGATCACCTGGGCTTAGCATGAGTACCTGACATCACTGACCTCTGGTATCATTGGGAAAGGAATCAATGAACATATGTGTGAATGGGTGAGCAGAAGCTGAAGATGAGAAAGTCAACAAGAAGCATGTCCAAGATGCCTGGGCACTGGGGCAGGGTGCAGGCCATCTTGATTTTTCTACCTACATCATCAGTGAAGCATTCAACAACTTCTTCATGCCACACACTTTTATTATGGAAGCTCATTGCTGGGATCTTCTGCAGACAAGGATGCTTCCCATCTCCTTCCCAGCCTTGAAGAGATTCCCTAATGTTCCAGCCCTGTCTGATGCTGCCCAACCACTCCAGCTACCTCCAGTTTGCCCGAGCTGTCCTGAGCTGGTCTGATCTCCTTTAACTTGCCTCTAAGACTCAGTATCACAAGAGGTCTGGTAGGCCCAAGGAAGGTGCAGGAGAGTGGAGCTGAGGAATAGGTGACCAAGAGAAAGGGCCGAGAGAAGACTAGGAGTATGACCAACTTAGGCCGCCAAGAAGGACTGTTTAGAGGGTCTGAGGACAGTCCTTGCTTTCTCTTCATGACCTTTTGAGTCAGTACAAAGCTGAAAGACGAAGGATGACAGAAACAAACTTCATAGTCAGCCCTTGGGTGTAAGTGATGCTGTATGTGTAGACTCCTCCAGAGGTCCCGGGAGGCAAACCAGGGTAGCACACATATCTTTATTTCTTCTGGTTGGCTATAGTCCTTGGAGACTAGATCAGCATGCACTGGATTTATCTGTCAATCCAAACAAAGATTTTTTTCCCTGAGTATTTCAAAGGTCCCTAGTCTCTACACTGACTTGGAGGTGTCTGTCCTAGGATTTCACTAAGGCACTTCACCTGATTTCATGAAACCAGTAATATATCCCAGGATGCTTCAGCAGTACAACTCCCACGGGTCCCCTGGAGTTCATGAAGTGAATCATGTAAAAACTCCCAAGGTCCCTAGGATTTTTGGAGAGTCCTTAAAGTTACATCTATTTCTATATTTAAAATATAAAAATAAAATTCATCCCAACAGCTTGTGATCAAAAGTATAGCAAGCCTGAGTCACAGTTGTCACCCAGAGATGGACAGCTACAGCAGAGCCCAGCTCTGGAATCCATAGCAGCTGCAAGTGGCCGAGGGGGCGAGATGCTTACAGCACAGATGGGAATGGCTCTTCACTGGGGACAGATGGTCCAGGCACTGACAAGACAGCCCCTGACAAAACTTGCTGCTGTCCCAGCACAGCAATGGTGTCACTGGAGGCTGAGTGTCTGACCAATCCAGGCTAGTCTTCAAGTCAGAGTCAGAAGACTGACAACTGCTGTTGTCATGTTCCAAGTCCTTCCTGGACTCGTTTTTGGCTCCACCTCCACTTATGGACTCTTAGGAACACACCTGGTGCCCAAATTCTTAACTCCAGATTTCCAGCCTGGGATTCTGAGAAGAGTTGAGTTTTCCTGTTTTCTGAAGAACTTGTAAGAATAGTAACACACACACACACACACACACACACACACACACACACACACACACACACACATGATGCAAACACACATGCACCACATACACACTCTCACAGGGACAGCAGGTAGCAGAGGTGGAAGGAACAAAGGTGCCTGGTGGTCACTGATCCAGATGCTGCAAATGGCCAGTTCCTTTGGCCAGAATCTTCATAGCAGTCAGCAATGTGAGGAAGATATGGCTAAGATTTCCGGAAGCGTATCTCACTCTGAGGAAGAGATCAGGAAACAGGGTTAGCATGAAACACAGAAGCTCACAGACTAGAGAGCCCAGGGCCTACCATTCAGTCCAGCTGAATGCTACCTGGCACATTCTCTGAGAGAGGGAGTGTGCCCTGAGGCTTATGGCAGGGGGTGTCTGATGCAGTTTTCCTCTGAGCCCTGTATCATCTTGCCCACAGAGAGAGGGAGGGTTGGCCACAGCACTGGACTTTACAGTTATAGATAGAAGAATGGCAAGGAAGTAGGGTTGGGCTGAGCTGAGCCAGCAGAGGTATAAGAAGAACCATGTTTCTTGATGGTCAACGTCATGTCATGGAAGGTAACCTCCTAGCACACTCTAGTGGCCAATTTGGATACCTTTGGGTATCACTGGGAGAGAGCTATATTGATGTTGACATCATACCAAGCTTCACCCTTTTACAACGCTGCGGGCTCTGTTCCGAGGGAGAAGAAGGAGGGAAAACTGACATCTTGGACTGGTCCCTTGCGTGACATCTATCTAGTCCTGCCTTGGGCATCCTCAAGTACACATGATTCAGATGGTCTCTGTCTAAACAGCCTCCACCCCCTCCAGGCTCCATCACTGAGCTGAGCATTCACCTCCATCTTGCTATAAATCCAGGGAAGTACTTCAGTCACTTTGGTGTACACACCAGGCTTGTTTTTCTGGCCACAGCCTGTGCCCCAGCTGGTGACACCTGCCAGGTACCAGCGATTGTTCTGCTCACAGACAAGAGGTCCTCCACTGTCTCCCTGCAAGGAAGAGCCAGTGAGTGAGTCAATCTGGTGCAAAAGGGGGGTCCAAATTAGGAAAGGGCAGCTCTGAGATCCCCATATCAATCCTAGCACTCCACCTTTTTCCACCGGCAGGGTCATGAGACCTGAGCCCCACCCACAAGGACCTCACCTGACAGGAGTCCCTCCCTCCTCGAAGGTCCCCGGCACACATCATCCTTGGGGTAAGGTAACTGTCATAGACCAAGTAGTTGTTGCATTTCTTAAAGTCGATGATGTTGACCTGAACCTCTCGGAGGAAGGGAGATGTCTTCTCTTCAGTGAGGTGAACGTGGGGAGAAAGGATAGGAAGCCAATGAGATTGTGAAAAGCTTCACGCCCATCAGCCGCACCCTCAGGACCCAGACCCTAGCCTCCTGGGAGTAAAGAGCGCCACATTTGTGTCCAAATCCACCTTCCATGGTGAGACACACACCCTCACACCAGACACAACTTACTGACCATAACACAGAGACTTGCTCCTGTGGGAACTCCCAAACTTATGGGCTACCTGACTGTGATGGTTTGTATGAATTGCCAACTTGACAGGACCTAGAATCACCTGGGAAAGAAGCTTCTCTCAGGAAATGCCTATGCGGGATTTTCTTGGTTCAGTAAACTGAAGTAGGAAGACCCATCCTAAATACGGGCAGTCCCGTTTTGTGGCCTAGGTCCTAGACTGAACAAAGAGAGAGGGAGTAATACTTATCTTACTCTGCTCCTGACTGCAGTACAGGATGATGAGCCGCCTATGCTGACGCTCCTGTGAAATCCTGTCATGAGGGACCGTGTCCTGTGAGCTAGTAAGCCCTTCCTTCCCTAAGCTATTTCATCAGATATTTTGTGGCAGCAATGAGCAGAGTGGCTAACACGCTGACTTTGCACACTCATCTACATTCAAAGATCCATCTCTTTATGCCATTTGTTTTCAGATCCCTAAAGATTTTAGCGCATGACTTGATCTCCCATTTATATGTATAGACACATAGGACCGAAGAAACTATTTGCCTGCCTCTGGTCCCTAATCAGTGAAACAGGCAAGGTCAGAAGGCTGTATCTAGACCAGTGAGCTTTCCACCATAGGAAGCCAAAGAATACTGTCTGCTGTAATGACCAGGCTAGCCATGACACAGTGACCCTCTGAGGGACACAGATAGTCATCTATAGCTGACCCTAGACAAGGTGTTCAGACTGAGTGAGGTTTTAGGACATCTTGCCTTAGGACAGGTGAAAACAAGGTCCCAGCCAGGCCTCATGGTGCAGGCCTGTAATCTCAGCTACCCTGGAGGCTAAGCCAGAAGGATCAGTTCAAGGCAAGCCTAGGCTGCAAAACGAGTTTAACATCAGCTGGGGTAACCTACTGAGACCTTGTCTCAAAATAAAGTGTAAAGAAACACCTAGACACGAGCAAGAGGCTCTGGGCTGAAGACCCAGTACATAAGAAAGTCCTTATGTAAACCACAAATAAACATGTTCTCTCCCAGTCAGTGCAGGGCCCACCAATCCTCTACTGCTACAGCCTTAGACTCCACCTTCTATCCACTTCTAGATAGATTAAGTTTTCCAGCCACTGATTCTCAATAGTATCCAACCTAGAGAAAAGTACCACATCCTTGACCTCTCCCCAAGCTACCCTCAGCCCTTTCTAATAGATTCTTTTAATAATATTCATTTATTTCATTTTATGTGCATGTCTATGTACCTGGTGCCCCTGGAGGCCAAGTTAGGGTCTGGGAGCCTCTGGAACTGGAGTTACAGGAAGTACTGAGCCACTATGTGGGTGCTGAGAATTAAGCTTAGACCCTCTGGAAGTGCTCTTAACCACTGAACCATCTCTCCAGTTTCTTTAATAGCCTCTTAATGAAATATGGGTTTCCTCTCACTGTCATGAGCAGTAAACCCACCTAATCAGCTGTAGGTTTCCTGGCAGTCTTTCCTAGATGTTATCATGGGGACTGTGCTGACATAAACATAGGTGTCCCTGTTCCTATATTAACTATGAGTCTATATACCCAAACTTTCACCCAGATAAGCCTTCATCTGCATACCCACACCTACACACACACACACACACACACACACACACACACACACACACACAGAGTCTCTCTGCCTCTCACCATCTGTCTCCTTGGTTTTGCCAAAGCCAGTGATCCAGCAGGTCTCATTGAGGCCGAAGGTCTGACCATGCATAGGGAGGCAGGCAGGGTGGATGTGAGCTGCAACAGGACATTGAGGTGTCAGGAAAGAAACAAGGTTGGGGTTTAGGGTAGTGCGAAGAATGGATAGAGCATCCTTGCTCTCGGCGGCTCTGAATCCGCCAAGGCTTTGGAATAACCAGATATGCAAGTCAGTCATTTCATCTGAATCTTGCAGTCATCACTGGGCTGTCAACACCCATGAAGCCATTCTCCTTCCAGTGCTATTGTGTACACAGGTGTACAACTTTGGGAGGTTGCTTGAACCAAGCTGACACAAGGTAGACAAAAGTGTCTCCATCAAGAGCAGCTCTCCTGGCTAAGATTCTTCCAGGTCTTTCCCTCAAAGCATGGACAATGAAAGATAAGTTTCAGATGTTAGGGTCATGTTGTATGCCTCCTGATCCAGGAGGGCCCCTGTTGGCTGGCCACCACTGGAGGCTCTCTGTCTAAAGGTTTATCTGACATGGAGTGAGTAAACGCTCCAGGCAGGAAGGGCACATACCCTAAAACTGAGACCACAAACCCCTGCTAATGAGCTCCCATGTGGGTATTATCTACCAAGTGTTATTGTGTATTGTTTGGCATGGAATCTCCTTAGATGGTCTGTGCTACTGACCACTCAACTCCGGATTATAAAAGGAGAACATTCACTGATAGACTTTGCAGCATTCTCAGTCATTTGTTACATTCATTACTATACTTTCTGCACCCATTTCTCGGCCTGACTCAGGCTGGGGGATCAGTGAGCATTTGAGGATTGAGGGGGGGACCAAGGAGGGAGGAAAGAATTCTGGTGGTGATTGCTAGTTTCAAATGTCAACTTGCCATAACCTGGCATCACTTGGGAAAAGGTTCTCAACTGAGGAATTATCTAGATCAGGATGGCCTGTGGACGTGAGTGTGTGTGTGTGTGTGTGTGTGTGTGTGTGTGTGTGTGTGTGTGTGTGTGTGTGTGTGGTCTTGACTGTTAATTGATGGAGAAGAAGACCCAGCCCATTGTGATCGGCCCCATTTCATAGTCTGGGCCCTGTTTAAGAGGGGAGAAAACCAGCTGAGTCCTAAGCAGCAAGCAAGGATGCATTTATTCTCTTTGGCCTTGACCGTGGATGTGCTATGCTTTGGTGCTTGATTCTCTGAAAGGATGGACCCTAACTTGTAATCGAAAGACAACCAAACCCTAAACTCCCACACCCCGCCCCATGTTGCTTTTGGTCAGAGTCCTTTAACACAGCAACATAAAAGAGACTAGAACAGTTAAATTCTTCTTTCACAAACTGGGGCCTAAATGTTGCTATCTATACCTTTTGTCTGCTAGAGAGTAAACACACACAGACAAGTAAAGGAAAGCATAATACTGATGACTAACAAAAAAAAAAAAATCAATTTATCATTTCTTCTTTATACTCATTGTTTAAAAACATACTGTAGCTGCAGATTTCTCTTGTCTGGGGAGGAGTTTAAATTACTGAGTTTTCACAGAAAATACTGTAGTTTAAGAAAATCCTGCCCTGATTTGTAAACCAGAAATCTGAGCTTTACAGCCTGACCGTAGGGCTACATAAATCCAAACCGTGGGTCTTAGATGAAAGATCTGCTTCGTGCCCTGGGACACATCTACGCCAGGAGAGGAGCTGGGTGAAACTCAGATGTTTATCCAAAGGGTTTTAGAGTTACTTGCACAAGGTTAAGAAGGCCAAATCAGGTTCATGGTTTGTTTGTGTGAGATGCAGGGGAAGAGGTTGGTGGAGCATCCCCAGTACTCCCACCCCTTAGTTCTAGGCTCTAAAGTTGAGCCTGGGTGTGGCCGTAGAGAAGCAGTTCAGAGACTGTGCACATCAGAGCTCTGCCCAGGGCTCTTCCTCCTCACCCTGCTCTGATGAACTAGCTGTTCTGATGAGTGGCAAATATTGCTTCTCTAATGGACACAGGAGGAAACACCCATTCACAGGCTAAAGGCTCCAGGATGTCTGGACCAATCAGAGCTCTCCAGGAATTCTGGGAAGCCTGGTCCTCCAAGAGAGAAAAAGTGCCTGCTTCCCTTCCAAGAGACTTTACAACCCTGGCTCTATTCTTCAGGCTCTCTTTAAGTCTCCTTAACCTGTCTTTTCGAGTCCCTTTAAAGATTTTACTTTTTAATTACATGTATGTGTGTGCCTGTGTATGGCTATGTATGTAAGAGTACATATGCCTATGGGGGGGGGGGGAGGATGCCGGTTCCCATGGAGCTGGAGTGAAAGGTAGTGTGAGCCTCTGGACTTGGTGCTAAAGACTTGGGTCCTTGGATAGCGCAGCATATGCTCTTAGCCACTGAATCATCTGCCCAGTCCTAGTAGTGCTTTTAGACTTCACCTTAGCTCTCCTCGGTACTGCCCACCAGCCTACCACGTGACTGCCTTGTCAGCTCCTTCTGATCCCCTAATACGACATTGTTGGCCCCTTCTGGAGGTCTTGGTGCTCACTTCCCATTTTGTTCAATTTGCCATTGGTTGTGTAGTAGACACACAGTAAGAAGTAGTCAAATAAGTGAGTGGGTGAATGAATGAATGAATGAATGAATGAATGAATGAATGAATGAATGAATGAAGCCTTCTTTGACATTCAGTGTCCCCAGTGATCTGAGCACCTCTGCGATCTTTCTGTCATGTCATTTGGACCTTTCACACCCACACTGGACACTCAAACCTGTGCTTAACTCATGTTTTTCACTGCAATGTATGCCATTAGTTAGTCTAGAGCCAGGGAGAAGAACCTGGCTTCAGCGTCAGACCAATCAACCATCTAGGAGCCTCAGTTAACATGCCTCTCTAAAACTCTACTTCCCCATATGTTAAATGGAGCGCATAGGCTCTGCCCTTCTGGGCCGGCTGAGCAGAATGCACACAACCATACATATGACATATCTCCCAGTGTGTTGTGACTTAGATGTAAAATGCCCCGTTCAAACCTATGTGTTTGAACGCTTGGTCCCAGCTTGCTGGCACTGCTTTGGGAAGTTGTGGAATCTTTAGGAGGTAGTCTTCACTGGAGGAAGTAGGTTTAAAGGGGTGGGCCTAAAGGTTTATAGCCCATCCCCACTTCCTGACCTCACTTGGATATGAGAAAGTAGCTACACAGTCCTGCTGCCATGAAATTACTGGCCACTGCTTATCCACCTTGATGGGCTGTATTCCTTCAAGCTAAGACCCAAAATAAAGCCTTCTGACCTTACATTGCTTTTACCAGGTGTTCTGTCATTACATGCATGCTGGCTGGCAGCTCTCAAGTGCATAGTTACTAACAGTGAGTCAATTCAGTCTACTTATATTTATTAAGACCAGTATACAAGCCCTAGTCCTGTAGCCAATTTGGAATATGAAATGTGTTATTTGGGGAATATATATTTCAAGTCTTAGGCCTAAGTTTCCCCAGTTATTGTTTTCTTTCTTTCCTTATATATTTTCATGTGTGTGTGTGTGTGTGTGTGTGTGTGTGTTCACAATCACATGAACATGCATGTACAGACATGCACATACAGACGTGTGAGTGCTGCCACACATGCAAATGCATAGAGGTCAAAGATTCATGTCAAGATATCTTTCCTCAATCACTTCTATACCTTGTGCTTTTGAGACACAGAACTAGAAGCTTTGGCTGGCCGTTAGACCCCTGGCACACCCTTGTCTCTGCTTCCCAGTGCTGACATTACAGGCTCTCGCTAGCATGCGCTGCTTTTCACTTGGGCTCTGGAATCTGAACTCAAGTCCTCATTCTTGTTCAGCCAGCACTTTCCCCACTGAGCCACCTCCTCCAGAGCCCAGATTTCCTACCTGTAAAATGAATCCATTCCATGCGACAATCTCTAAAATTCTTGGGTCCCTAAGCGGGGTAAGCAGGTGCTGGGACGCCGGGACACACATTCGCTCACCTGACAGGGTCAAGGGCTTGGACAGCCTTATGAGGGCGATGTCATAGTCATCCTGCTCATCCGTGTAGTTGCCATTGATGATGATTTGAGAGATGGAGGCAGCCTCAGGCAGCTGGTGCAAGTTGCTGGTGCCGGCATACACCTTCCACCCCTCCAGAATCTTCTCCCGGGTCCTACAAGAGCCAGAGGGGATGAGTGCAGTCCAGTTATATACCTGGTGGAATTCACCAGCTACATCTGCTACCCACGGGGGTGGAGGTGGGGCAAAGCAGGAGTACCAGCCTGGAGACAGGAGGATGGATAAAATGACCTCTGGTGGAGTCCTCCAGTCTTCGGTCATACCACCCTGAACGCGCCCCATCTCGTCTGGAGGAGTCCTCTGTCTTATGAAGCCCCAAACCATCCCTCAATCTCCTCAAAATTGTTCTGAACTGGCCTGCACCTTAGAGTGTGAAAAAGCAATAGAATAAGCAATTTCTATGTGTGGGATTCACCCCTCTACCTCATCTGCATGGCAGTGGGACAGATAACATTAGCCATGGAGATTCCGACAGGACAAGATAATGAAGATTCTTTATGCAGGGAGCCAGTGTTCATGAGGTCTGTGCTATGGGTCCCCAAAGGCTGCTAGGGACTTTCAGGAGCCACCTGTACCACCCTCCTGCTGTTCCTGTCCCTCAGGTCTTGAGACAGCATCCCTGATGGTCAGAGTCTTCTGCTGCTAGCTCTGCAGCTGTGGTTTTGGGAGGTGGCAATGAGCCTGGAGCTTCATTTCATCTGCTCTCCAGGGAAAGGAGCCAAAGGTCTTCCAGACTGCCTCCCTTTTCATCCTCGGCCCAAGCTCAGAACCAAACCTTCTTTCACACTTAGTCTTTTGAGCAGTAGCTGAGTTGTCTGACCCTGGGGAGCTAGGCTTAGTTATAGACTTATAAACCCTTCCTAGTGGTTCCAGGTCTCCAACAGCATCTTATCAAGGGTCCTTCAGACACTTACACAAAGAAGCAGTGGGCAGCGGTGAGCACCCACTGGGCATCGATGAGTGTGCCCCCGCAGATGTGGGTGGTGCCAAAGTGCAGGCTAACTTGCCAGGGCCACTTGCTCTCTGAGGCCAGAGCCCCTCCCACGATCCGCCCGGTCATAGCTCTCAGACCACAGTCTGGGGGAAAATGGAGAGGATAGAACATGACATATGCTTCTCTGATAACCTCTCCTGCTCTTCTTGAGCTCCGGGCAGGCTTGGGTACCTGAAGGTCACTCTTTGTCCAAAGAGTCTAATGTGGCACATCTATTCCCTGTCCAAGCAGAAGTAGTACAAGGTGGTCTTAGCTTTCTGGATTTATCTAGTAGGAAGTCTGACCCCAGGCAGCTTCTGCCTTGTTCCCATTCATTCACTCTTTCATTCATTTGTTCTTTCATTAATCTGGCAAACCCTTACTTCATGACCAATGCTTCGGCACTGAGTCTGGCTTGGTTAAGAGAGTGAGTCCCAGGACTGTCATCAAGGGCTCAGAAATGCAAAAGATGCTATCACAATCCTGAGTTGGTGAGCACTCACATTTCAAAATGAAGGAGAAATAAATATATTTCCTATGATGCATAGCTGGGCTTGCACAGGGAGCAAGTCTGGAATGAGTCAAGCCTGGGACAGGGAGGGGCAGCCTGCTGAGTGTGCTCAGGTATGGGGCTTTTCTGCTTGCAGAGGAGAGAGGGCGGCATATGATCTGAGCAGTGGGCACTTCAGCCACAACAGCGGACCAGCCTGCACCCTAGCTTCACCACCAAGATCATAGACTTTGTGGGGTCACTCGCAGCTAGGGCTTAGGGGTCAACTCCAAGGTCAGGTATCAGCTCCCCACCTGCCTGGGTTCTGATCTTAGGCAAGGAACAGTGACTAGCAATGGCAATTGCCTTGCGGGGTTATCTGAGTCAGTAACTCCAGCCCTGTCTGTTTGTACAGATGCAGATGAGGTACCCTCCATGGACAAGCACTCAAGTGAATGTTGACACAAAACTGTCAGCTAGCCCACACCTGCTATCCTCCTTCAGTTCTCAGCCCCTACCAAAAGTCTAGGAAACTCATATGACTCCCTGGGAATGACAGGTAGCAGGACCCAGCTCCCTAGACAGCACCTCATCCCACCCCCATAGACCACACTCCAAAAAGAACAGCTTACTTACGGGAACACTGGAGGGAGACATATCGCCGGGAAGGACATTCTGACCTGCAGTATGGGACACAAAGGGTAAGAAAGAAGGTCAGCAGCTGCCTGCTCGTCCTGACTGGTACCTACTCAGATCCTGTCCCATTTCCACCTTTAACAATAGTGGAGAGCCAGACCTGCCCTCTCCCAGTAGGACAGTCTTCCCTACAGGGCTTTCTCCAGGAAGGTGGATGGAGCAAACTATCTCCGTCATAATCCCTGTCTCCTGCCAGTTTTCATATGATGAACCACACCCCTCCGCTAGTTCTCTGTTCTTGGAACCCCAGCAAGCCTTCATGGTCCCAGTTCTTTCCACAGCTAAGCAGATCCTAATGAGCCTCTTCTATAACCTCATGCTCTTCATTGTGGCATGCAGAGGGCCAAGCCCAAAGCAAGCACCAAGGGATCACCTCTTAACTGGAGGCTTGCTTGCTTCATCTCTCATCCTCATGTTAGGAGAGCAAGGCTGGAAGACTGCCTTCCACCTTCAGGAGGAGCTGGGACAGAGAGCGACTACAGTACAAAGATGATAGGAAGGGCTGAGGCTTCCCCAGAAGGGTCCTCACCACTAATACCCATCAGTCCCCTGCTCCTGTCCCCAGTGAGGCATCTTTCCTCTCTAAGTCCACCATGTGGAACCTATTAATCTAACACCTAGCTCTCTGGAATCCCAAGGTTTCTTAGTTGCTTTTAGAGATTAGGAGGCAGGATCACTTTTAACCTTGGGGTGATCTCTGCACCAGATCTCAGACAAAGAGTTTTTACCCCAAGGTGTCCATAGTGCTTCTGGCATTGCAAGGGAACCTTGGAGTCGGGGTCCCAGGGAAGCATGAGAGAGTGACTCCCCGACTCTAAGCACCCTCCACCAGTCCCCCAGTCCTCTGTTTGCACACAGACAGTCGGGTTGTTCCACTGCACCTGTAGAGGCTTTCCTGGATGGTCGAGTTGTATTCAGAGAGTAAGAAGCTGCTGGTGACATCCCTATGGGCCACCTCAGTTGTTCGGTAAGCGCTGCAGAGAAGAGGGAAGAATGACTAGCCTGTAGGCAGTTAGACCCCAAGTCTTCTGTGGCATTAGAGCCACACAGCTCTTCAGACAGAGGCAGACTAGAGTGGCCTGGGCAGTGGCCACGCCTGTGTAGCTTGCAAAGTCCAGCTCCAGAACATGTTCTGCTCCTGGCCCTACCAGCCCAACAACTGGCCCCGTAGCTCTCCACTATGCTGTTGGTCTGGCCACATCACCTGTACCTGGTTAGAAAGGTACATTCTTGGCTCCACCTCAGACTTAAACAGCTCTGAGAGGCACCCAGCCACCTATGTTTTAACAACCTGAGGCAGTTCTGATGCATCGTTGACTTTGAGAGCACCCATCTAGCCCTTCATATCTAGAGTGGCTGGTTTTTATGTCAACTTAACACCAGAGAGAGCCAATTGGGAAGAACTCTTGATTGAGAAAAATGTCCCCATAGAATTGGCTTATAGGCAAGTCTGTAGGGCATTTTCTTCCTTAATGATTGATCTGGGAGAGCAAGGCTCACTATGAGTGGCGCTACCCCTGGCAGGATAGTACCAAGTTATATATATATATGCTGATGACCAGAGCAGTATTCTATGCCTCTGCCTTCAGCTCCAGGCTCTGGGTTCCTGCCCTGCTTTTCTTCAGTGACAGAGCATGACTTGAGAATGTAACTGTGTGTCACATTGTCTCCTAGAGGGTCTGAAGAGGGATCCTCCTTGCAGAAATCGCATTCAAAGAGATGCTGAGGGATCTCAGATCACCCAGTGGCTCTGAGACAAAGCCCCGCCCCAATCCCCACCCTGCACTACCACCATCATCCCCACCCTCACCCCTCCACCCCATCCCTAGACACCCCCCCCCCACCTACTTCAGTCTGGATCAGTCAGTTCCTCCTTTACCCACCAGGGGCTGAAGTGTCAGCAGAGCACTAGCTCTAAGTCCTATCTCCAACCCTATCTGTCTAGGTGTTTCTTCTAAGGGTAACCCACAACCTCACACTCATTCATTCATTCATTCATTCACCCCTAAACTGCTCAGCTGAAGAACTCAGAGAAAGGGCTGAGGCTGTAGCTTAGCTTGGAAGGTGCTTGCCACAAAAGCATGAGGACCTATGTGAAAAGGCAGGCTCACATGGAGGCATGCTCACAATCCCAGCACTGTGAAGTAGAGTCAGGCAGATCCCTGGGGCTCAATGGCCAGCCAGACTAGCTTACCTCACAAGCTTTAGGCTAATAAGAGACCCTCTATAAAAAACATAAGGTGGCTGACTCCTGAGAAACACTTGAGGTTGACCCTCTGGCCTCTACATAAACGTACATATATGTAACCACACACACACAACTCAAACCAAGACAGTGAGTGGAGATGCCTACCTGGCCTTCAAGTGGGAGGGACCTTCAAGTGGGAAGGTTCACTCACTTCCTGCTTCACTCACCAACACTGGCTTCTTGGCCTAAAACTTTTAAAGCCAAAGCGCCATAGGATGTAGCCAAACCTCCTGGTCCTATCTTGTTTCTCATTCAATGAGCTTCATAAGCAAGTTGCTTCACAACTGCTACGGCTAAAGACCACAGAGGGCTTTGCACATCTGGGCTCCTAGTGTTCACAGAACCATCTCAGTGTGGTGATGGTCATGAGGGTGCTTTCACAGAAAGAGCCCTGGGGGAGAACAATGCTATCATAGCTCCCGGATACTCAGTGGATCTCAGGCTACTGCGTTTTCAGTGACTCAGGGTGTCCTAAGTTGGTAGAATCAACAAGGGTCCTGTAGGACGCCTTCTCTTCCCTTCTTCCTTCCCTCCCTCCCTCCATTCTTTCTTTAACTTTTTGAAACAGATTCTGTGTAGTTCATACTGAACTGACTCTATAAGCTCACTTGTCAAATCCCAGCTGCTGGCAGGTCCTCTTGGAGTCGTTGTCATTCCAGCTGCTGCTGCAGACAGGAAGCCACTCACCAGAGGACCCAGAGTAGACTTTCAGGAGGGACTTGTCCCAGTCGAACCTGACTGCAGAACAAAAAGGGGTAGAGAAGGGTCTCAGCACCCAGGAGGCTTCAAGCTCTTGGAATAAGCTATGGGAGGCTCTGGGGGAAGTGTGGAAAAGCTGCCCGAGCAGTGATGGCTGGAGGGGCCGAGGCCTTCAGTAAACACAGAGCTGAAGCAAGCTCTTCATCTAGGAGGACTCAGGAGGCTTTTTTTTTGGGGGGGGGGGAGGAACAAGCATCTCACCCTGAGGCAATGACGTACTCAAAGGAGAAGATGCTAAGGAGTCTAGGAGCCATGAGCTGAGTGTGTGCTCATAGGACAGGCTTGGTCACAGACAGGTGTGGTCATGGGCAAGGGCATATGTATTATCAATGGAGAGGTAAAAAGGTGGGCAGCCACACCCCTCAGCAAGAGCATTGAAACCACACAAGCACAACCGCAGAGGACTACAGCTCAACAGGTCTCTGAGCTCATCTAGGACATTAAGAAACCACAGGGGTCACAAGTCAGGGGTCACCTGCTCAACAAGGAGGAATGGGGCTCCAGAGCACCCTCAGCCTGTCTCCTGTCAGATTTTCTGTTTACCTCTGTCTTACAGTTCCAGATTTTCTGCAAGAGTCACAAATCTTTCCCAGTGCATTTATTTTAAAAATTAGAAGTCAGAAGCCCTTAGAAGCGGGTGATTTATCCAAGTCACATGACACCCCAAAACAAGTTCCAAATCCTTGTCTGCTGTGACTCAAACCAAGATCTTCTGATTTTCTACCCACTGCCTCTGTCTGAGTCATTACATTCCCCAGGATAGTGTGTAGTAGCCAGAGTCCACACGTGTGGACACACACACACACACATACACACACACACATACACACACACACATACACACACACACATACACACACACACATACACATACACACATACACACACACATACACATATACACACATACACACATACGCACACATATAAACATATACACACATATACACATGCACACACACATGCACACATGTACACACATACACACATATACACACATACAAACATATACACACACATGCACATACACACACATAAACACACATACACATGCACACACATGCACACATATACACACATACACACACACATACAAACATACACACACATGCACATACACACACATAAACACATATACACATGCACACACACATACACACAGATACACATACACACATACACACATGCACACGCACACACACATACACACACATGCACACACACATACACACATGTACACACATACACACACATAAACACATATACACATGCACACACACATACACACATATACACATACACACATACACACATGCACACGCACACACACATACACACGCATGCACACACACATACACACATGTACACACATACAAACATATATATACACATACACACACATAAACACACATATACATGCACACACACATACACACATACAAACATATACGAACATACATGCACATACACACATATACACATGCACACACACGTACACACATATACACATACACACATACAAACATATATACACACATACACATACACACACATAAACACACACACACACATACACACATACACGCACACACACATGCACACACATACACACATACATGCACACACACATGCACACACACACATACACACACATGCATATGTGCATGCACACACGCACACACACGTGCTTCCCCACAGCCAGCCTTCTTACCACAGCCCAGCTCATCGGTCTTCATTTTGCAGTCCACCACCCCATCACAGCGAACTGCGTGGTTAGGGCAACTCTCCAATGGCTCTTTGTACTTGATCCCTGTGTGACCTCGCCAGAAGTAGACTAGAAAAACAAAACCAACAAAACCAAGCAGACAGCTGGTTATCACAAGTGCTGAGGGACAGAGTACTCAGCAGCCCAAGGCCCTGGGGATTCTCAGACACCGACCTGCAATCCCTCTTGGACTCTGGGGCTCCCGTCCCCCATCTGTATGGAGAGAAAGGCTGCTCAGGAATGTTCTAGAAAGCTCCTGCAATCAGGGAAGCCCCAGACAGACTTGAACAGCTAGCTACCCAGAGAGGGAAAGAAAGAGACCAAGAGAAACAGTGAGCGATGGATACAGATGCTACTTTGGAAGTGTCCTTACCCTATATGCTAGATGAACTAGTAGCCAAAGAAACCTTCTCCTCCAGTATCCCAGAGTTCCCTCTCAGGAACCCTCTGGTATCCCCTCTTCTCTACACACACACACACACACACACACACACACACACACAGAGAGAGAGAGAGACAGAGAGAGAGAGAGAGAGAGAGAGAGAGAGAGAGAGAGCGCAAGCTGCCATCTGTCTTCTCAATTGATCCCACGATGCCAGCCTCAGCAGCTCCTGAGTTTGCATCCTCCTCCCTCACCCCTAAACATGGACATCCCTTGTGTTTGGCCCTTCCCTGCTTCTCTTTATGCCTTTCAGCATCTTCCCACTCAGCAAGCAACTCCAGGTGGCTGATTTCCAAATGTGCAAGGAAACTTCTCACACCTCATATGGAAACCAGCTCCATGTCTTCCTCTGCCTCTAGCAAACCTGAGCTGTCACTCTACTGACTGGAGACACCTCCCTGTGGAGCCTCCACAAACTTATCATCAAATGCCTTACCCAACCTCCCAGCCTCTACCATCTCTTCAGTTCTGAGCCCACACTGTCTCCCCAGCTCCTACATGGTCTCGTGTTGGTCTCAGGATAAGACCATCTACATAGACTGTCCCTTCCCAGTCCAGACACACATCTTCTGAATCCCTCAGACTGCATGCTCTCCTCTCAGTGTCCTGAATCCCTAGATGTGAAGCTCTAGGGAGTCCTGGGTGTCCTCACAGTGCTTGGGATGCTGCACACCACAGGACCACTGTGATTGTAGACGGAGTGATGCTGGGAAGTGAACCAGGAGACTGGGCTTGACCTACTGATCCTACTTCCTCTCTGGCCTCCATGAAGGAGTGGTGGGGACTCTGGGAAATACTACAGAGCCAGGTTAGAGCTTTAAGGCTACTGGGTGAGCCTGCCCTTGAGTGCCTCATGTCCCCTCTGTAAGTCATTCTTACTGTTCTCAGAAGCAAAGTACTCTGTTGGCCAAGGGAGGTGTGGACAGAAGGTCTCAGATCAAGGAAGCTGGAGGCAATCACATGCATTGTGATAATGACCATACCACCCGGGTAGGGAAACTGAAGCTCACAATGTAAATTAGCTTGCTGAAGTCACATAGCTCATGAGAAGCAGAGGCAGGATGCTGGAGCAGGAATGTGTGAAAATACAGCTATGATCTAACAGCTGTGCCACCAGAAGCTTCCATGTACCTTTCTGTCCCTCCGTTTGCCATCTCATGCTGCGTCTTCTATAGAATCCTTCTCAGCCTAGGTGGAAAGCTTTCTGGTCTCATGTAGCTAAACAGATGGGCCCCAAGCTCTCAAATGTGCATCTCCCCTCTGGGATTCTTTCCCTCTACCCAATGTAGGCCTTGGCCACCTATCCCCTCCTGCTCCCTCACATCTGGTGCCTGGGAGAACATAACTGCTCTCACATTTTCCAGGCCCTCATCTGAAATTGCCTGTACCCTATCCTATGCCACTGTCACTTGTTCCTAAGGGTCCGTTGAGATCACATAGCCTGACTTACTTTTGGCTCTGCTTCTCAGGAGCGAGTGGCCTTCCTGAGACAGAAGAGCATGGCATGTGTTCATCTCTGCTCTCCTATCATCCCCCTTAGAGTTGGCTTCTAAGAGTTTGCTCATCAGAGAGCCTAGAACATGTTCTGGGGTTCTTTTTCCAAAGGGCGACACAAGGAGCCTGAGTCCCCAGACAGCACGCCTTGTCCCTTTGACCTTCAGAGGCCTTCTTAATGTTTTACAGCCTGCTGGTTTTCATAGATAGCTGTTTGTTTTCAGAGTGAGATTTTATGTCAAGAACTGTACACTTTTCTCACACAGTCCTCCTGGTCTGGGTAGAATAAGATCTTATGAAGTATATGTGGTGTTGAATGATCAATGAAGAACAGCGTCTCATTCAAAGAAATGAAAAGGAGCCCGGCGTAGCTAACGCAAGTGTTGCAGTATATCATCAGAATCCATCGGCACTGATGGACCCAAACCTGGAAGCCCACGACCTTCCACCTGCTTACCCAGTCCTCTGATACCCCATGACCCAAGGTCTCCGTGGGATTGAGTCCCTCCGGGCCTGTGCTATGGCTCCATGCCTGACACTATTCCATTCTGTGATGACCCAAAGCCACCCTGTGTCCTCTGTTCAACTCACAGAGAAGGATGAGCGAGATCACCAGGCTGATGAGAAGGAGGATACACCCGATGAGTGGCAGCTGTCTCTGGGTCTCCTGCCAGGAGAACTTGGGGAAACTGAGACCTAAGAACAGGGTGATAAGGAAGGAAAACTGCTGGGGAGGAGCGTGGCATGGTGGAGGGCCCAGAAAGAAGCAAAACTGACACCACTACCCTGAGCATCCTGCTAGGGCCCTAGCACCTCACAATACAGCTCCACCCCTCCCTAGTGTAATCCTCTTATGAATCCCCTCCCCTAGGCTCCTCTAGGCTAGATACCACAAATGTGTTCTGCTAATTCACCCTCTCTGTATTGCATGAGCTGATTCTTAATAGATACATTCTGTAGATGGGGAAACTGAGGTTCATGGAAATGAATGAAGTTACCCAAGTCACTAAACTAGTGATCGGCAGGACAGAGATTCAAATGCAGTGTCTCATTCTAGAATCCATCTCACAAAAGCGCCTCTCATACCCTGGGTAGGGAAAGGCTAGGATGGTCCCCGAACCTTGGGTGTTCCTTCAAATAGCAATTAGACCTGAATATATGAGGGTGAGGCAACAGGGCGGGGTGAGGTCTGGGGTAAATGGAAACAGTTTCCTGAGGGGCAGAGCCAGGCCTGGAGGCTCACTGGCCTCCTTGACTTTCTGGCAACTGAACTGCTGACCTTCATCCCTGACAAGTTTGGAAGCTTGAAGTGGTCAGAGTCCCTCTCTTTCTCCACGTATGAGCAGGCATACTGATCATAACCTTGTACTACCCTGGTTTCCCCAGCAGACATATAGGCCAGCAGAAGGAAACAGCCCCTCCTGTAACCCAGAGCCCTCGCTCTTGAAGTCAGAGCTCTACCCCAGGCAGAGCGGCCTCCAGCACTCTGCCTGGAGAACTCTGGAGTTCTGCGGTGAGCACTCTGTTTCCTTGTTCCTGGCTTCTGGCCCCTCCTCTTTTTGCCTACTTTTTCACTATCTTAGGTTGTCATGTCATGCTCCCTTTCTAACCTCACTTCTCCAGGTTCCCCATGTTCCACTCTGGCTGTCCCCCATGCTGTTATCCCAGGGGTACAAGGAGCAGAGTGCTCACTGAGAGCTTCCCTCTGCCCAAAGACACTGCCCTGGATCTCTGCCCTCCCTGCAGAGGCCCTCTTACCTGGGCTCTCCCTGGCGGCCCTGGTGGCTGGTGCTGACCTGGCAGGAGGTGCCCGGATGGGGACAGCCCCCACTGGTGTTGCTCTAACAAGGTACACTCTCGTTGGGGAGGATGTCGTGGAGGCTGACCTGGCAGATGATGACCTGCCGGACGATGACCTGGATGGTGGTGCCCTGGCTGGAGATGCCCGGACTGGAGATGTCCTTGCTGGAGATGCCCGGGCTGGAGATGCCTGGGCTGGGGAAGCTTGAGGAGGAGGTGTCCTTGCTGGAGATGTCCTTGCTGGGGAAGCCTGGGGAGGAGGTGTCCTTGCTGGAGATGTCCTTGCTGGAGATGTCCTTGCTGGAGATGTCTTTGCTGGGGAAGCCTGGGGAGGAGGTGTCCTTGCTGGAGAAGCATTCTAAAAATAGAATGAAGGGCATTCCTGTGCCTGCTCCCAGTCAGCCTCTCCCAGCTGTGGGCCCTGTGAGTGGGAGAGGAATACTCTGGGCCAAGTGACTGGGACAGAGGAAGGCCTGTGCTTATATTCCACACAAGTCCTGAGCAGGGCAGTTCAAAGTTCTATTGAGAACATCTGACATAACCAACACCATTGTCCCTTATGAAGAGGACACAGAGAATACACTTTTTAAATCCTCTCTTCCAGGAATCGGAGCCAATAGGTTTGGTCACATCTTCATTTTATTGGGAACTGTGTGTTGGATTCAAGGAAGATGTTGACCACACTCAAGGCAGGGAGCAGAGAGTCTCTCCTGTAGGGAGCTGCTGGCATCCATCAATAGCAAGGGGTGGTTACACATGAGTGCCCTTATCCCAGCTGGATGCACAGGGATGCATTGTAATGTGTTTAGGGACATTCAGACAGCTGCTTCTGCTACTCCAGCTGTTCTGACACTGAGGCCACTCTCATATCAGTGCCCTCTAGAGAATAGATTCCCAAAACCTCCACAAGGGCGCTGGGGCCAAGGAAAGTAGAACTAGAGAAGACATTCCTTTTTACAGGTGCTGAGAGTTGACTCCAGGCACTGTGTATGGCAGGAAAATGTCTATCACTGAGCCACACTCCTTACCTAAGCTTGGCTTTGGGCAAACAACTCTGCCCCTGAGCAAGTCCCTCAGCTGAGAATGTACTTGATGACTGACACACAGTTAGGCAGCCATGGTCCCGATTCTGAACCTGTGCTTTCGTAGCTAAAGGACTGGAACCAGCTACTGACTCTTTTAAGCTTTTTGTTCATCTATAAAATAGTCTGGCATTGACTAGGGAGTCCTCACCAGGGCCTGGGATACAGGAGTCACTTATTAAACATCAGTTTCACTTCCCCTTGTCTTTCTGTACACAGGATCAAGAGGGCTGAGGGGTATGGATGAATGTTGGAAACAAGCCAGATTATGGCTCTCCATTTAGACGAATGGGCCTCAGTGATGTAAGGCCCTTCCCAGTGGTGGCTTGAGCCTTGGCTCCTGCCAGTGACCTGGCATTACAGCCCTTCCACGGGTGTCCATTCCTGTAAATTCACTCCAGATGTTCCCCAATGCTAGGGAAGTCCTTATGATTTGATATAATGAAATACACTTTGAATCTACAACAAACTTTTGTTCTGTAGCCTTGTGAGGTTTTAACCTCATCCTGAGAGTTGGTAATTCTTCTAGAAGTTCATTTTTTAGAGTCAGATTACCAAAACCATGGAGTCACCCCAGGTCACTTCATATCCCTCTTGAGGCAGAAGGAGAGGCTGTTGGTGCTATCTTCTGAACACAGGCACAGGGCACTCCCTATGCATTTAGACCATGACAAAAGAACTGGAATCTGGGGCCTTGTAAGGCAGGAGCTCCACTGGGGTTGAGGTGGAACCCAGGGGGTTCCTGGTAGGAACATGACCTTGTGGTATTTGTGTTGTGAACTATGGTTGTTGTCTCCCATCCCCCCCTTGCCAAGTCTGGTAGGAGCCTTATGACCCAGAACTGCAACTGGTCAGAGTTACAGCAACTATGCCTGAATTCAGCGGTGTGACATGAGCAACATGTCCTCATGCTTTCCACAACAGCTTCCTTATCTGCAAGGTGTGGGTAACCACCCTGCTTCATATCTCAGTAGTCATAGATGAAACATGCAAAGCACATATACACAGTGAGGGCTGGAGAGATACTGACTGTGACAGTGCGTCTGCTTGTTTCTTTAAGAACGTTTGGCTCAGAATCAATCTGTTTGAGTAGGCCTGCACCCATTCCCGACTGGGTCAGCAAGAGTCCGCCAGAGCTTGTTTTGTGTGTAAAACAGGGCTAATCTCATCTCCTTCCCCATACAATCATGGATCTAGGCAAACAAGCCTGGACTATACATGAGGGTCAAGTTCTGATGAATATAACAGCCAATGAAGCACCTTTCCTGGCCCCATGCCAACCTCCTAGTGGCTCTTTTTAGTTGGCATGGTTAGCTCCAGTTTACAGATACTGGAACTGAGGACTGACGAGAGGAATCAGAGGATAATAGAGCTTGCTGCCATTCCTAAAATTCAAGAGTTCAATTCCTGAAAGCCACATGGTAGAGAGAACTGATTTCCTGGAGGTTATCTTCTGGCCTCCACATGAGTGTACCACACCAACCCCCCCCCCATATACTTAACAAATTAATAGTAAAAAAGTGATCAAGTTTCAAACTTCCAGGTCAAGTAAAGATGAGGGCTTGGGTTCTAACCAAGCCAACCTGTGACCAACTATGTCACAAATGACCAAAGAAATCTCCCTCATCTCTCCAGGCTCCAGGCTTCTTACATACTCTCCAGTCTGGTCTCACAAGGGGTCTGGTGAGCAAACTGGTAAGAATGGCCATCCTTGTCATCTCTCTGATTGATTGTCTGTTGAGCTGGGGGTCTCATGTAGCTTAGGCTAGCCTTGAACTCTTGGTGTAGCCAGAGATGACCTTGAACTTTGGCTCTACCTGCAGATGTGATCCTGTGATCCTGGCATCTCAGCACACAGGGACCGAGGCTAAAAGGAGAGATAGCTAAGAAGGTCAGGGCAAGGTGTACAGGGTATTAGAACAGGGAGACTTGTGAAGCTGGAGTAAGGAGGAGAGTAAGAACAGAGAAGAATGGTGATGATCCAGCAAGGTGGGAAGCCAGTAGAAGCCAGAATAGATAACACTGGAAAACTGGTAGTTGACCCTGAGTTGGAGGGCACTCATTCAGCACCGGCCTTGACAGAGTCAGCACTCTATTATCAGAGGTAGGAGTGAGAGCTAGGTAGCATAAGCCCCTCAGACCTGCACAGGTAGAGAGAGCTAGAACCCCAAAATCTGAATGAGAAATGCCACTTGAAGAACATTTGTGAGTCCGAGGAGGATGTCAGAAAGGAAGAACATTCCAGATGCCAGAGGACAGCAGCCACTGAACTTTGACCCTGAACTTTGACCCAGACTTCACAGGACATTAGGAAGCACCCTGATCTTCAGAGACCATGAGAATACCAGAGCTCACGCCTCCCTCTTTATGTATTTCATGGCCGACCACTCCACCCAGCTGGAAGAGCTTCCTGATGTCTAACCTACTACATCTCTAACTCATTTCCTCCCCTCCACCTTGGAAGGCAACTGTGGGGATGGGACTCACCCTGACAACAGATGGGGCCCCAGGACAGGAGGAGACTTCTTGTCCAAGTCCCTAGGAACTAAGGCAGAACCAGGGGACCAGAACTCAGACCTCCCAATGATCACAACCTCTCAAAAAAGAACTCATGACCAAGTCCTTGCAGAATCCTGCCCTTCCTGAAGCCTCCTACAGACCAGAGACTGTTCAAGCTTCATGGGCTGGTGTCTATGACAAAGTTAGCGCCTGGATAACTTGGGCCATTTCCTACCACTACAGTTCATTTCTACTGACCTCACCCCCATGGTCTCTAGAGCAACACCGAACCATCAAGCAAGCTGCAGGGCAGCCACTTCTGATGCTCCTGATTGTGCCTGAGAAGCTCTGGGTCACAGCTTGTAGATCTTTCTAGAGGTTCTGGTGCATCGTGGGAGATCAGGAGGGCAGAAAGCTGGCCATGGCTGTATGTGGCTATCCCCCTAGTGTTAGGAGTACTGAGACTCTGATCAGCCACAGACTAAGAAAATCTGTGAGCTTCTGGTTCAAGGAGAGAGCTTGTCTTAAAGAAATAAGGAGAACAGCAATAAAGGAAGACACTGGGCGTGCTGCTCTGACCTCCACATGTTCATATAGCTGTGCACTCACATGCATGCAACACACACACTCACACACTCACACACACACACACACACACACACACAGCTGAACAGGGGCTAAAGACCCCCAAGGGTCCCATTTCTAGACCTGCGTCTACTCTACTTCAGCTCCCAGGGATGGATTCTGCACCCCCAGGTGAATGGAGCATTTTGTGATTTCTCTTACCTGGTGGGGGTAGGAGTTAATTAGCAGCCCCAGGGTGTGTCTGCATTGTCCTTCCTGGGTTTTCTGTGGCTATCTAGCTGCTGCTGTGGCTGAGCCCTGGCTCCCCTGCCCCATTCAGACCATAGGAAGAGCCCACACAAGCTTCTCTGCTGGACTCAGAAAATGTCCGACGGCCACTGCAGGGACAGCCCATGACCCTTGCCTAAGACAGGCTGCAGGAGCTCCCTCCTCGAGCTACTCCCTTATAAAGCCATCACTCTGGGGATGCCCTCAGATGGAAGGATCTTGAAACCCCACTAATCCAAGCTTTCTTTCAGGATGAGATGGCCAAGGTCTAGAGGGGCTCTGGATGTGCCCAAGGTGCCAGTTTGAGGTAGTCATGTGGTCTAGTCATGTCATGTGATCTCATTCTTGGGCTGTACTCACTGTTACCTTCTTCCTAGCACCTCCATAGAGCAGGACCAGACTTAGGCTCTGGGGCACCTCTCTTTACCAGCAACCCTGAGTTTTAAGAACTGTCAAAGGAGGAAGTGCAGGGGCTAGACCATGGTCAGAGCCCAGCACTCTGGGGGCCCCACTGGAAGCTACTGTTGTTTGTTTGATATATCTATATCTATATAGATATAGATGGATATAGATTAGATATAGATATAGATATAGATATAGATATAGATATAGATATAGATATAGATATAGATATAGATATAGATATAGATATAGATATAGATATAGATATAGATATAGATATATCCTAGGCTGGCCCAGAACTCACAATCCTCCAATCCTGGCTCTGCCTTTCAAGTGCTATAATAATAGCTGTATCTCACCTTGACTTGCCTGGGAGCTCCCTTGGACAAGGCCTAGAAATTCTTGTCTATGGGAGATTAGGGAGATGGAGTAGGGGACAGGGGGAGGTTGTGATGTGGGAGCTCTGGCCCCACCCCCATGAGGACCAGACTGGCCTGGGACAAAGCCAGGTTTCACTGTGCCTCTTTGAGGACATGGCGTTCCCCACCCTCTTTCTTTAGAGAACCCCACAGACACAAGACCCTTCAGAATGCAGGTTGTTCTCTATTACCTCCTTCCCAAACACAGGACTGGCTTCCCCAGGCACATGTACGCAGAGCTCAGGGACCCCAAGTCATTCTGTGCAACAGACCCTGTGTGAAGCACAGGAGCTTGCTTCTGCTCCTCATCAGTGTGAGTTAGGGGACAATCATGTCCCCGTCCAGCTCTCAGATCCTTCATGCCAAAATGAAGGGATCAACAACTGTTTTCCAGGGGTTCCCATGAGGCACAAGGTCTCTCAGAGATACCATGGAGCCCAGCCATAGCCCTTATGGTGGGGCCTGAGCCCTTCTCCACCTCAGATAGAAATTCACATTTTTCTTTATTATGCAATGGCCTCTACCCAATATTTCATTTGAATAAAAGAAGTAGCTGCTGCAAGAACTTGAAAATGACTGCCTCGGGTGAGCATTTCATTTCCTTTAGCTTAAAAGGCCTCGATGCATGAAAGAGACCAGCGGGAGCCATTAGATGGTCCGACGTTCACTTGATGGCTCGTTCATTCATTCTCTCATTCACCAACGACTTTAAAGAACATGGTATGTGGACTTGGGGAGCTGGCTCAGGGGGTAAAAGTGTTTGCCATGAAGGCAAGAAGATCTGATTTCAAATCCCCAGAACCCACATAGAGCCAAATACGGTAATGCACATATGCAATCCCAGTGCTCCTATAATGAGACGGGGGGGGGGGGGGCAGAGACAGAATCCTCCAAAAGGCATGGGCCAGCTAGCCTGAAGTATGTATGTAACAGCAAAACCAAGAGACTGTCTCAAGCAAGGGCCAACACTTAAGGTTGTTCCCTGCCTCCCACACAAGCACCACTGTACACACACACACACACACACACACACAGAGCACACAACACCCGTATACCACATACACACATAAAGATTAAAAACAAAAACTGAACACTGAGTGCTCACTATTGCTAAGCAAACGGCATTTCTTGCCTCTGTTTCCCTGCTAAGCCTGTCCTGTCTGCAAATGCAGGGCTGATGGAAGCATAGCACCAGGGCCTAGTGACTACTCTGCACTGTCCCCCATGGAGGAGCCTCCACCTGGGACTGCCAAGGCCTCTTGCTTGGAGGACAAGCTGGTGTTCTGTGGTGTTTTCCTTCCTGTCCAGCTGTCAAGGTATAGTCCACCCCCATTGTTTTTAGACCAGGAGGAAGCTGTGTTGCCAAAGCAAGACACTTAAGCTAAGTGGCCATTGTTACATCAGCCAGCCTTCCCACCCAGTGCTAAGCCTGGAGCCTGACATGAACTCCCACATATTCGCACTAAGTCACAGGGGACAAGGCAGAATGAGGTTTGGTGGGGTGTGACAGGTGCATGCTGATCAGCGCCAGTGACAGCATGAAACTGATGTTCCAGGTGAGGGGTGTGGCCCTACAGGACAAAGGCAAGCTGTTGGAGGTGCCTCCAGTCTGGGGCTGTGGAATGACAAAGGGTCCTGAGTGTACTGGTCTGCCATCTTGGGAACCTGGGCAGCCTCCTGGGGGGGTACTCATATTGGCCCACCCCATACCTCCCACATCCTCACATATAGCTAACTGTATGCAGGAATTCCAAGCATGAGCAAATCCGTTCTCCAGTGGACCATTGTTTGATCAATGGGCTGACTTCAGTCCTCTCAGAAGGTAGTTCCCCAAGCACTGAAAAGTGTGACCCACTTGGCGAAAGCACAGGATCTTTACATTTGACCGGAACAGTGCATATACCCAGTGGCACACACTGTGATCTGTATGGTTCCAGTGACTGCCATGGGAACAGAAAAGGATCTTTGGGGCCATTTGTCCAACTCTCTTCTTTGGCAGGTGGGGAGACTGAAGAGGAGCCAGTTCTAGACTCAAGATAGCCACATGTCATGACTGTATCTGCATCTCTGATATATCAGAGGACATTCTAAAGGAGCCTTAACAGGCAAAAGGCCTCTGGGCAGTGGTGGCGCATGCCATTAATCCCAGCACTCGGGAGGCAGAGGCAGGCGGATTTCTGAGTTCAAGGCCAGCCTGGTCTACAGAGTGAGTTCCAGGACAGCCAGGGCTACACAGAGAAATCCTGTCTCGAAAAAACCAAAAAAAAAAAAAAAAAAAAAAACCAAACAAACCAAAAAAAAAAAAAAAAAAACCCAAAAAACAAACAAAAAAACAAACAAAACAAAAAACAAAAAACACACAAAAGGCCTCTGAGACTCCTGCTCCATTTTACAGATAAAGACACTGAAGGACAGGAAGTTAAAGTGACCAGGTTCTGTCACTTTTGCCTACCATAGCAAGGGACTCTTTCTTAGGTTGTTTTCCTGTTGTGGTCTTGCTACCTAGCCCAGGCTGGCCTGGGGTTAACTCTCCCTCCTTCTGCCTCAGCCTCCAGCACAGCTGGGATAGAAGGTAGGTACTAGTCACCTCATCCAGCTCTGCTTTCCTTTTGAATACAGGAAATCAGAGTGCCTTCTCCACTTCTTTTAAAAAGCCTTCTGAAGGTCTAGCATGTCCTGAAGGAGCACTAGCTCACTGGCCACCACGTCCTCTCTCTTTGTATGAAGAACAAAACCCACAAAGCATCTCTCTGCCATTGAGCCCTCACTGGGGAAGCTCAGCCTTTAACCTCCAGTGTCTTGTCTTTCTTTCCCCTCCTTCTCCTCTTTCTTTTGATACAAAGTCTCATTATGTCCTGGAACTATTTATGTAGACCAGGCTGGCTCCCAAATCACAAAGATCCACCTGTTTCTGCCTCCTCAGTGCTGGAATTGAAGACACACATCACCACACCTGGCTTCTCCAGCCTATGCTTATTCAATCTTAAGAAATCTGATCCAGGTTGTGTGGTGCATGCCTTTAATCCCAGCACTCAGGAGGCAGAAGCAGGCAGATCTCTGAGTTTGGGGGCTAGCCTGGTCTACAGAGCAAGCTCTAAGACAGCCACAGCTACTCAGAGGAAACCCTGTCTTGAAAAAAAAAAAAACAAAAAGAAAGAAGACAAAAATCTGCTGTAGACAAGATTAGGGGGCAGCTATAGGCTCCCTGATTTGCCCTGACTCATTCACTATCTAGGGGTTTTACCTGGACCCTTTAATAATGGGATGGCTCAGCTCTCTCTTTCCAAGAGAAGCTTAGACTTACCAGACGTTTGACACTTAACTCATGCTTTTGCCCATGTCCTGTCTTTCCAGCCACCTTCCACATTGGTCCCTAACTCCGGGAAGATAAGTTCCCCAGATGGACATCACTTCTGTAACCCCACTCGAAGGGAGAGGCAAGCTCTCTGCCCATCTCCAACTTGAACTGATAGCTCAGTCCCTGTCTTTGGATCTGGGGACTAGCAAGTTCCCAAGGAAGCCAGCCATGGCTGTGACGGTGGTGCCCCTCGCTTCCTACACAATGCCATCCCCCACCCCGTGATCCTTTCTCTGCTTCCGTGGAGATGTGAGGCAAAAGGACCAGAGCAGAGAGCAAAGGAGAAGAGCGGAGAGGAGTCTAGAATAGGAGAGATGACAGTGCCCCTGGCAGAAACATACCCGGGTTCAGAATGAACCACAAACTAAGCACAGCCTAGAACGTAGGATGGGCTGGGTTTCTTCAAACCCAGCGCTTACTGGACTTTGTAGAGTCTCAGAGTCCACTCTATCATAGAGAATAGAAAAAAATGTGCAAAGGAGCAGAAAACAGGACCTAGGAGAAGTTAAGAAAAAAGGGGCACATTAAATAAAGCTTTGAGGATACCTGATGAGTGTACATGGCCCTTCTCTACACAGGGCAGCACCATCACTCTCTATCACTTCTAAAAGCAGAAGAAGGAAGCCTGAGATATAGCAGAAGACACCGTGGTTAGACATAAGGAAGCACTTCCCATGTACATTAAGTCCCCTAGTAAGTAACCTATGAAAATCTTGAATATACATTTAAAAAAAAAGTCATGTTTCTGGGAAGGTTTAGGGGTCTACCTAGGAGGTAATCCTTGAAGAGAAGTTATAATACCCTTGGGTTCTCAAACCAGCAAAAATAAATCTAGATTAAATCAGATTCTCAAACAGCAAAGCTGACCAGGTAACACCAGAGCTGTCTTTCTTTGCCAGGGCACAGGCCACAGCCCTGTCCAGGCCTTAGCCACACAGCCCAGGGATGCCTAGTAACCAGACCCCATATTTTATTGGTTTCTCCTCCTCGGAGTTCCTTGGGACTAAGATGAAGAAGTTAAGATCCCTGGATCCCAGGCAGTTTCCAGCTAGCAGAGACATTTTCCCTAAACCCAGGGCAGGTCTTGGCAGCGCCCTGCCTGTCTCCAGCCTGTCCCTACTCAAGCCTGGGAGAGCCCAGGAGACTTGGCACACTCACCTGGTGGCTGCTTCTGTCCATGGTGTAAGAGGGTGCTTCTTCCAGGCTCAGCTGATGTCAAGGGGAAAATCCATGTTGGCCCCCAGTCCCTCAGCATGTGGGGAAAAGGAGGCTGAGGGCTGAGGGCCGGCCCCCAGCAGATGGGGTGGGGAAACTGGTAAGATGTGTGAGGTAACTCAGGTATAAACAACCCAGAACCTGCCAGACCTGTCCTTCAGCCCCATCCCAGTTACTCAGCTAATACCTGGGCTCTTGAAACTGCCACCACATGAGCTTCTGTGTGTGGGGTCCCCTTCACCGCCCATCCCAGTGGGTTCCTGATGGACTCCGGGATCATGGGAAACCCTCTGAATGTGTGCACCTGAGTCCTCCAGGAAGGCCTTGTCCTCAAAGTACCCCTGTGTCCAAATCCCAAAACTGGCACGAGATTGGTTTTTTTTTTTTTTTTTTCTGAATTTTTTAAATGAAAACTCTTAACAACAACAAAAGAAATCAGATGGTTTTAAATTATGCATGTAATGAATTACCTCCATTGACCACAATAAAAGATTATGAACTATATCAAAGTCAATTAATATAAAACATGTATGTACTTGAGTGGAAACCGGTCCGGGGAATATTAGGCTGACTCGTGGCCTCCTACCCTGTGCCCCATCCTGATCATTAGAGGAAAAAGAAACAGAGGAACAGACACGTGTCCTAAACCAAAGTGGCTGTGCTCAGAATTGTGGAAGCAGAAGCTTTAGGTGGACTTGGAAAAGCTCCCTTAGTGATAAAGCCCCAGGGTTGTTGGAACTCCACTGGGCACTGTGTTTCCCCACGCATGAACCTATACCCAAATAAAACTCCCTTTGCTTTTATTTTTGCCTCTTTTATGAATTCTTGGTTTATGTGCAATCCTAGAAGCTGGACAGACCTAGACCCCTGGAGCTGCGGTACCAGCACTGATGGGGCTGGGGGGCCCTGACCAAACTCAGCAAACCAGTGTGGCATTGGGCAGGGAGTGATGGGGAGGCTGAGGATGCCCTGACAATCAGGAGCAGTAGCCAGGGATAGCCACTAGGGTGGAGTCTGAGGCTGGCTCTTGTCCTTTTACATAAACGGACATGGAAACCGCTCTGGTTTAGGCTGTTCAGGGAAATCTAAGACACGGAGGCTCATGAGAAAACTCCTGGAAGACCCAGGCAGAGAGCCAAGGAGTCTCTGACTTGGCTGCGTTACTTCACTGGCTGCTCTCCAAGACATCAGAACTCAGCCTCGGTTCACTTTCTCTTGCTGTCCACACTCTGGTCATCCAAGTCTGGGCACAGGCTGGTGTTGTGTGCTGGATCCTCCTCCTCCCCTCTCCTAAGGAGGTCCCCTCTGGGCATCAAGCAACTACAAGGCCACACTTCATCCTTGGCACCCAGAAGCCAGTCCTGGAGGGCTGCATCAGTCTTCCAGGAAAGTCAGGTGTCTTTTCCAATCCAGGTCCCCAGAGCCTCTGGGAAAAGCTCAGACAGGGTTCTGGGCAAGTCAGAGAGAACAACCAAAGGCAAGGTCGATTTGGAAGTCTACAGGTGTGCCATCTGGAAATCAGTGATGACACAGCACCCAAGAACAGTCGGCTCTGAAGCAGCGTCAGCTTTTCCTTGGTTTTCTGATCTGGAGTCCTTGCTAACCAGGTCATGCAGCCCTCAGCGACCCACAGAGTGGGTTCAGTAGGCACAGAACGCTGATCCTCAGGCTCTTGGGGTGGGGGTGGGACAGGCATGGGAGTGGCAGGATGTTGCAGGGGAGAACATAGTGCCGCGCTGGTGCTCAGGGCACACTCTGGCATGTAAGACTTCCGGGGCATTTTTCCTTGCTTGAGAAGAAGGCTTTGGGCTGCCTGGACAAGACTCAGACCCTCCCCCTACTCCCTGCCCCGAGCAGAGCTCAGTTTTGAAGCTGTTCTCACTTTGACTTCCATACCTACCCCTGGCTGGGATCTGCTCTATCTTAGTGTCTTTTTTCCAAGCTCCATGCCTTCCTACCTGGCTATCCAATCCTGTCTTCCTCTGACTGACCCTTTCCTCTGAAAGCTTCCAAGCTGCTCTCGGGAGGGATGCTTGGCAGGCCTGCCTTCTCTCTACTGGGGGATCTCAGCAGCATTTTCCCTCCCTGAATGGGGACCCTGTGTGATACCAGGCCCATCTTAACTTGGACATTCCCTCCCTCTGGCTCACTTCCTTCTGGGTTAGTGGGAGCTTTTACATAAAAACCGTGTCAGTCAGGGAAAGAGCTTGTGGCTTCTGGCATGAGGTATGGAGAATAATCTGTGTGGTTGGAAACTGTGCTCCCAGCTCCAGGGGCTTCAGGGTTCCATCCAGGGCGGCACCTGGGACACAGCACTCTTTGCCACTCCATTCTCACTCTTGTCTCCTTCTTGGTTCCACTTTGGGTAAAGCCCTTCTCTGGGGAGCCTCACTCTGGAATCTCCTCCTGTTCCTCCCCTGTGACACCTAAGTACCCTCTCAGGTTTGACCCCTTGCTCCAGTCTTGTCTCCCATCCCTCAACACTATGGGTCCTTCCAGGCTTGAGAGCAAGCAGGACAGAGAGGAGACACTAAGCCCACCTTAAGGGAGCATCCACCAGGAGTTACCCCTGAGGCCCAGGACACCTTCCTCCCATTTCCCATGCCCAGCCACAGTGAAGAGCAGGTGTCCCCTACCTGTCTCACCCGGGTAGGCAGCTATGATGCACCCCGTTCTCTCCAGCCCCAGGCCTACACCAGGTTGATGCAGCTGCTGCCTGAGTTTAGAAACTAAAGATGAGTTCTTTCTTCCTGCTTTGTCCTTAGCGCTGTAAGAGCATGGGCAAGGGAAGTGATCATGTGGCTGTCCTATATGAAAGGGTCCCCTAAAACCAAGATTTATCATACTTTAATGCAATACCTAAAACCCACCAAGATTAATGCAGGAAGTCTAACGCTGAACAAAATATCAAAATTGGAGGTAAAAATGGGATCAGGTTTCTGTCTAGATACCACCATCTATTTTTCTTCCTTACAGGTTATAGGGGCCTCAGTTTCCCTGGTAACTGATCCATCTGTCTTTGCAAGCTTCCAGCCTATAGGTTTTCAATGAAAGAGAAGCATCTAAAGCAACCAAGCACACAGGGACCTGGATCTTAGAAAGGAAGAGTCCTCTTGGCACAGAGCAGGTGAGGGAGCTGCCAGCTCTATTGTCCAACTTTACTGTGATTGCTCACTAAATCTTCCTGGAAGTATTGTTTCACTTTGAGCCTCCATGAGCCTGCCTGGCTCTGAATCAGTACCTAGTACCTGTCTGATCATTGCCCCAGCATGGCTATTGCTACAAACATATTCTAAGACTTTCTTTTATTTTTTATACAAAAATAAAATACGTAGCCTAGTCTGGCTCTAAACTAGATATATAGCTGAGAATGACCTTGACCTTCCAATTCTCCTGCCTCCGTCTCGTAGGTGTTGAAATTACATTGCCAATTTCTTGTGGTGGTAGGAATTGAACCCAGGGCTGCATGCACGGTAAACAATCAACCTATCAATGAAGCCATATCCCCAGTGCCAAGGTTTGTTTTCTAATTAACACTATATCAAGAAGAATCACAAACCAGATGTAGTGGCATACTTGCCTGTAATATCAGGATGAGGGAAGTGGAGGCAGGAAGATTTTGAGTTGGAGAATAGCTAACTCAACATAGTGAGAACATAGTGTGTCCCTGACTAGCCTGGGATATCGACTAAGAAAGACTCTGTCTCCAAAATGAAACAGCAACAACAAAACCAGGAGTATGTAATTGGTTTCTGATTAAAAACAAAAAGGTAGACACTCATGTAACGAGTATGACAATCAAGATCTAGAATATTCTGTCACTTCAAAAATTACCTCCCCACAGTTTCAGGCAAACACCAACCTACCTCCTGTCTCTAGGCTAACTTTCCCTTTCCCAGAATCTCATCAAAATCTGCCCAATGATTAATGGTGGGCAGGAGTGCAAGTGGGCAGAGCCACAGTCTGGCCCTCAGAGGGTGCTCAAGTGGAGGTTTCTGGGGCCTGGGGGTATTGTACAGGGTGACCAGGAGGTGGAGGGACTCCTCATGCCAAGAGGTAACAGCCCACAGACATCAATGCGGTCTAGTCTCCAGCACTTTCTTAGCTCTTCAAAGAAAGGCTCACAGGACTCTACAATAACCTACTTCTGTGGTTTCCATTTTGAGTAGAAACTGGGCCTCTTGTTGGAGACTAGGAGTGAGGAGGGAGGAAGGAAAGACACACCAGCAAGAAGAGACCAAAAAAAAAAAAATGTGACCAAAGGACCACCCAGGGACTCCCTTTTCCAGCACATTTGTGGCTCAGAGAGCCTAGAGCCCTCACCTAAGGGCCAAGTGCTTCTCTTGACTTTCTAGGTCTTTGCCAGGAGAACATGGGCAAAATTAAAGACCTCTCTTCTCTCTGTGCTGGTCCTGTTCCCAAAGTACTGTCAGATATCCTCAGTCAGAGGGCATGACCTGTGAGGAATACCTTTCAGTACCCTAGCCCAGAACACACACAAACTCTCTTGGAAAGGAAGCAAGTAGTGGTGACAGGGACCCGCACATACACACCCCTTCAGGACATCCAGGATAGAACAGCTGAGCCCTCTCTGGTGCTTCAGTGACTGTCCAACACAGATGCTTCATGAACTCCCAGATGGCTCCGGGGAGTGGAAAATACCATGATCACATCTGGGCAGAGGCCTGACCCTGTAAGCGCCACCTCTTTCCAAACAAAGGCTTGACACAGCTGCCCATGTGATTCAGTAGAATGTCCCTGGGTCCTGTTCACCTCCACAGGAGCACAAGGCAGAAGTCAAATCCTACTTCCCCATAGAAGGCCTTCTCAAGCTCGAGAGCAGCAGTCTGGTGACCCTCAGAGTGGGTCACCTTTCCCAAATCAAATCATCCAGTTCCTTCATCTGCTTCCAAAATGTGGCCGTGGCAAGACCCTTCAGTCCTGTGAGGTTCTCCACAGTCATGGTCTTCTGAAGTGGAGTCCCCCGACAATAGATAAAACTCACCAGTTGTTTTCTTGGACTCCCCAAAAGGCTGCTACTCATTTCCCCAGAGAAGCAAAGCAGCTGTGGACAGACTAGAGGGGCTGACAGCCAGGTGGGGTGTGGGCCAGCTGTAGCGAATTGCTGACCTCTGAGTGCAACTGTCACCCAGCACAGAGGAGGGGTGCGCAGTCTGTGCTGTGACTGCCAGAACCCCACATTCAGATGGGAGCATCTTTAGCTGCCAGTTGATCCATCAAAGAGTTTTTTGGAGGAGGAAGTAAGAGTCCAAAAGCTATGGGGACAGTAAGGTGGACTGAACCCTTTCAGCGGCCCGAGGGGGCATGATAATCCTGAGAGGAACCATGAAACCAGTGGACGAGGCCGGACGGTACTGAACCACGGCTGCGCTGCACACGGCCATTGAGTGGACCTTCCTCAGCATGTGAGGTCACCAATGTCTGGGATTTTGAGTTTTGTATTTTGAACAATTTACACATGTCTAGTGAGCGAATGGCCACACATACATGTACTTTGTCCTCATAGCCTGAGAACTTTATACAAAGCTTCCAGTGTGCCTATGTTTTGACTGCAACCCATCGGGCGAGGTCAGGTGTGGAATTCCAGGTAAGCTGGTGTGTCATCACTTAGAACATTTCTGATTTTAGCCATTATGATATGTATGTGTACACACACACACACACACACACACACACACACACACACACACACCACAGTAGGCTGAGCAGCAAGTGTTAACCTGTGTTCTTTGGATTCCAAGCCCAGATAGTCTTTTGCTGAATATTTGGTGAAGAAAGCTTTGGGCTAGGCTTTGGAACTGGGCTTTTGCGGTGTTTCTAGTTACCTCTATTCCCCAGTAGCCTCTGGACATCTCCTTTCTCATCTTCCTTCCCAGCCCCAGAGAAAACAGATGTCTCTAGCCAAAGAGCTCACCATGCAAGCTTGAGGACTTGAGTTCAATTCCCCAGCACCCCATGTAAAAAGCTGGGCACGGTGGAATGCACCTACCACTGGAGAGGTGGAGAGGGAGGGTTTCTGGAGCAAGTCTAGAAGTGTTAATGATTCTCGGGTTCAATGACAGACTCTATCTCAAGAAATAAGGGGGAGAGCAACTGAGAAAGACACTCAACCTTTGGCCCCCACTTGTGGGCAAACACTTGCATGTGTCTCACACACACACACACACACACACACACACACACACACACACACACACACACACACACACACAAAACTGAGTGGTTCAGAGGTCCTCAACAATGAGTTATGAGGCAGAGAATCTGAAAGGGAGAAACTGAGTCACGGTGTGAAAAAGCAACAAATGTACTCAATGACTGGCCAGAAATAGGGACAGAAATGTAACCAGGAGTCAGAGAAAAATAAAATAAAAGCTTCTTTGTGCTATAGATAGAAATTAGAGGGGAGAGGATGTACTGCTATGCTTTTTCTTTTCTTTCTTTTTTTTTTTTTCTGGTTTTTCGAGACAGGGTTTCTCTGTGTAGCCCTGGCTATCCTGGAACTCACTCTGTAGAGCAGGCTGGACTCGAACTCAGAACTCCGCCTGCCTCTGCCTCCCAAGTGCTGGGATTAAAGATGTGCGCCACCACTGCCCGCCTACTGCCATGCTTTTTCATGGCTCACATTTGCAAGGCCCTGCTACATGTCACTGTGTCTTCAACATCATTGCACATGGCTATGATTACCCAACCCATTCTGAAACAAGGGAGTGAGGAATCTAAGAAATAGTTTCCAGTGTCAATGGCTTGTAAAAGATGGGGCTGAATCCCCAGCCTGTCTGTGCCTCTTCACCTGCCCTCTCCCAAAGACAGAGCAACACAATAGGCCCTTGTTTTCAGATTTTCCCTTAATGTTCACTGTTTGAACAATAAACCTTTCCATGTTAAATCTGCACATGCTCACTCGAGGCTTTACTCTTCACAACTAGAGTGCCTGAGAAGGAAGACTCATGTCTCATGTCGATGCCCTTCTTTTCCTGGGTTTGTGTCTCAGCTGCTCCAGATGTGTTGTTACCAGAGCAGGTGGTAAGTGTGAAGTCATTGAAGGTAATTTCCATCAGGTCCCCAGATTAATCATGTTGTGTTCCCCAAAACAGACATTTCCCTTGTTGTCTCAGTAAAAGAAAAATGTTATGCGTTTTAAATTATTAAAAATAAGATATAAAACTAACCAGACTTTAAACTCAGTCAACACAAGACAGGTCTGGATATCTGAGCATGCGTCCATGTTATTTCATCCCCCTCACAGATTGTTCAGTTTAGAGAGACAACCTGAGCCTTTTGCTCCAGAAGGACTTCTCTACACATAGACACAGTTCATAAAGTCAGAGGTTGATTGTTAACCTGAGTTTACATTCTTACCCTGCCATTCTGGAGAAGCCTGTGAAATCAGCCTCTTTTGACTTGACTTAATCCAACTCTAGCTGGGAGGAGGAATTGGTAATATTTGCTGGGTGAGGCCCACAGGTAGGTATCAGGAGGTGCTGTCTCCAACAAGGGACAAGGATCTCCAGCGTGATGCTAAGATTTTGAATATCACATTTGCAAAGTGTTTTTTTTCCTTCCTAATCTCATCGGATCCTTCAAATAAACCCTAGGTGGGTAGGACAGGAGACACTTTCTCTCCTACCCAGGGGAGCCCAACCAACACCTTGCTCCCAGCGCCATCGGCTTGGCTGAGTCTGGCTGTGACCCATGTGTCTATGAAGCTATGCTTTTCCCACCAAGTGATCTCCAAAGTCTGCTAATAACTATGCTGTTTCTCTTGAACCTGTCTCTGTTTCCAACCAACAGGACTTTGTAGGGACAGTACACCATGGCCTTCATCCAGCCCTGAGGTGGCCACTTCTTAGAAGTGCAGTCTGGGCCAATCAGGCAGCTTGAATCCTACCAACAGTGATCCTACAAAGGTAAGTCTGTTCTGCTTAGAGGCGACAGGATGGCACAAGCTGGCCCAGGGAGAATCTCTGAAGCAAGGGTAGGATATGGGATGTTTTCACTGTCACTTTTAACTCTGGCAAACCATTCTTCCTAGAATATTCTTCGCCCAGTGCTTTTCGGTTCTAAGATCCTTCAGTCTTGTTTTATCCAAGAGGGGTTGTGATTTTTACAGTAGCTTCTGATAGAGTCCCCTAGTCATGAAAGTGTCAAATGGGAGAGGTATTGTACAGGACAGCAGCTGAGTCCCAGAATCCTTCCTCCAAAACATCAAAAATCCATTGGTCTCAGGCTGTGGGGAAAGATAGGAACAGTCACTAGTTGGCTGTACTCAAGTCATATGTCCTAACTTTGACAGCCCTTGCTTGAGTCAAAATAAGGGACTGGGAACCATGATCCATCGGTGAGCTTGGGTTGTTATTGAGATAGGTTTCCTTCTCTTAAACTTTTTATTCCATTTCTTTCTTTATTGGGAGTATGGAGTGTGCCACAGCATGCATGTGGAGGTCAGAGGACTACTTGAAGGAGTTGGCCCTCTTCTTCTATCATGTGGGTTTCAGGGATCAAACTCAGGTCATCAGGTTTGGAGGAAAGCACCTTGACATTCGGGCTAGCTCATTGGTACCCTTTGGTTTTCTGATAGCAAACCAGAGAGCGCTTACTCAACCCCCAAACCTCACTCGTTTTTATATATTAGACAACAGGTGTTGGCTGTGCGCCTTCCTGTTTCAGGAGTTGCTGGCGCACTCTAACAAGGCAGGGGCAGCCTTCTCTGCCTGGCCTCATGGACTTCCTTGTGAGTGAGAAGACTCACCTTTCTCCTTTCCCTTATCATCATGGGACTTTGCTACCAAAAAATAATAGGTAATACTATTGGGCCCACTGTTTTGTTGTTGTTGTTGTTGTTTGTTTTGTTTTGTTTTTGTTTTTTGAGATAAGGTTTCTCTGTGTAGCCCTGGCTGTCCTGGAACTCACTCTGTAGACCAGGCTGGCCTCGAACTCAGAGAACCACTTGCATCTGCCCACCATGTACTGGGATCAAAGGCGTGTGCCATCACCACCCAAGCCTCTTAACTGCAAATCGATGCTATATTTGTACCCATTTTACAGAAGAAGAAGCAGCTGTGGTCAACAAAGAATAAGGTCGATCGCCCAAGGCTGTTTAGTCGGTAGACACTAGAAAAAGAATTTAGATAAATCCTGTTTCACTAACTCAGATGCTGGCCTTCATGAGCTGAGTTCTTGCTAAGCATCTCAGCTTGACCTTGAACCCAAGCTAGTCTTAGAATCTCACGTGTGCACCATCCTCCCCAGCTACTTTGATTTCTGAAACTATTATTGCCCCTTTGTGCCTCTTTATGTGCATCTGCTTCAAATGTGGAAGTTACGGGTCATGCTTTTCCCAGAGTTCAGGAAGTTGTGAATAGCCCCACCCTGACAAATTGCAGAAAAAACAACAACCAAACCAAACCAAAAAAATCCTTCTGAATACCTTATGTTAGAAATCAAGTTACATTATTTACAAGATTACTATGTAAATCTCAGGCTCTCTTCTTCCTTCCCTCCCTCTCTCCCTCCCAGCCCCTCCCTCCCTCTTCCCCTCTCTCTTTCCCTCCCTCTCCCCTCCATCCTTCCTTTCTATCTTGTTATATGAAACACATAAGATCTCACTAAGTAGCCCGGGAAGAGCTTGAACTTGTGACCTCCCTGCCTCAGCCTCCCTGTGGCTGAGGTACTCAACACATCCTCATTCTTGGCCTTAGATCTTGCTTAGAATTTTTCCTCAATAGTTTTGGATGCAAGCTCTTTCTTTTCAACATACTGAGATAATCTAAATAGATGCTGTACAGTGCTATCAAGATGGATTCATAAATGTATTTCATTCCACTCAGACTATAATAGTTTATATGAATTTATTTAACATTTAAAAATACAACTAATAATTCAAGGAAGCCTGACTTTCCTATCAACCATACAGTACACTTAATCAATATTCGATGATTAACTGATAGCAATTCTTTTACTTCCCCTTACAACGTCTAGCAAAAATCTAAGCAACCAGTTAGTCAATCAACAAGTCTTTATTGAATCTCTACTATGCACCAAACAGGAGTTGCTTCATATCTAAATTGCTCCAGAAGGCTCCCATCACAAATAAAAATTGCTGGGTCCTCCCACAAAATAGCATCAGTGGGTGAGTCACGGCTCTGCCTTCTTCAGAAGGTTCATGCATCACTTGGACATTCCCTAAGCCAGCTAGAGCATGGCTCTTTAGGGTCATAAAACCATGGAGCAGGCAGTGGTTGGCTGAGACTTTAATGTCTGAATCAGGCAGACCAGGATTTGAATACAGGCTCTAAACCACGGAAGGTTTGTGATGTAGGGCAAATAATTGATTGACTCTTCTGAACTTGGGTATCCTGTGGAACTTGGTAGTCCACACCAAATCACAGGTCTTGGCACAGAGTTCAAAGTCTTCAGGCTAACATAAGCTTAAACCAACGAGCTGTTCTCAGCCCTGCCTGAACTACCTGTCCCTACAAGCTGCAGGCTCCAGTTTGGGGGTAGGGGCTGAAGAAGAGCAGAGAACCTTCCTGTTTGTCAATCCCCTTTACCCCTGGCTCTCAGTACTGGGTGCCCTGGCTCTCCACTTTCCCCAGGGCCTAGACAAGCCAGTTCTCCCAGACTGCTCTAAGGCTGGTGCGATGCCATGTGGTCCGAGTCATCAACCCCGAGTTTTGTTTAATTACCCCAAGTGTAGATGACACATACACACACACAGAGGGGCTAGTGGTGTAATTACGAGGGGTGGGGCGAGTTCAGCTGACAGGCGAATGCTTCACTGTGGTGGAGTGTGGGGCAGGTTGCCAGGGTCTCTCCTGTGTGTGACCCTCCATGAGTCCCAGGAGATCTCTTGTTGCATTCACAAGCTGGATGTGGGAGAGGGAAGTTTGTGCGTGCATAGACTGCAGGAGCTGCCCAGGCCCTGGAACTCAACCTTCCTGACTTGTCCACCTAAGAGAAGAGCCAGGAGGCAATCAGAAGGAACAGATTTAACCACTGTAACCCAAGCATGGTAACTCCGACCAATAATCCCAGCAGTAAGAAAACAGAGGCAGGAAGAATCACCAGGAGTTTTCGACCAGCCAGGATTATGGTATGAAAATTTGTCACAAACAAACAAACAAACAAAAACAACCTACCAAAAAAAGGGGGGGGGGAGCAGAGGAAGGGATTGATTTATTCATTCCATAAAATGGTTTTAACAACTAACTTTGTTGAGACAGAACTCATGTATGATGTGAGTCAGTTGTAGAATATACGATCAAATGGTTTTTATATCCACAACGCTGTGCATAATTAAACTGTCAGCACAATTAATCTCACTTTCACCACCACCATCCCCAGAAGCTTCTCATTAGTGGTCAGTCCCCGTTTGACTCCAGTGTCCCTCCTACGGCCATAAGTAACAGCGAATCTACTTTCTGTATGTGTAGCTACGTCTAGTCTGCACATTTCTTATAAACAAAACTATAGGATATGTGGCCTCCTATCCACGTGTTGGTACTTTATTCTGTGTGTGTGTCTCTGTGTGTGTGTGTGTGTGTGTGTGTGTACATATACATGTGAGTATGTGTGCATATTTGTGAATGAGGAGGTCCAAGGTCAGTATTAGGGAATTTTACTCAATTGCTCTTCACTTGAATTTTTATTTTTATTTTTATTTTTGGAGGGGCAGGGTCTCTCACTGAACCTGAGACCCATTGATTCTGCTGAGACTGCCCACTGAGCTTCAGAGATCTGCCTGTCTCCTCCCCTTACAAAACTGGGCTTACAGTCACGAACCACTTTGCCCAGCTTTTGATATGGGTTCTGGGGATTCCGACTCAGGCTCTCACATTTGGGCCCCAGGCGTCCTCAGCACTGAGTCATCTCCACATTGTCACCGTGGACTAAGATCCACTTGGAGGTCACGCTCCACTTAATCTGTCCATTTATCATGCACTGGTCATTTGGATTGCTTCCACTTTGAGGCAGTTGCTAAGAAGGGTGCCGTGAACATCTGTGTACGAGTGTTTGTGGGTATATGCTTTCACGTCTTGAGGTATAGACACCTAGGAGCAGACTTTCTGAGCTGTATTGTAACTCTGTATACATTTTTGACTATTTTTTTTAAAAAAAAGGATATAGCCTTTATTTGATGCAACAGCAAATAAAAAGAGGAAGCACATCAACTTTGGCTCCAGGGTCAACTTCCACAGGTTCTTTGGAAGCCAGTGATGTTTTTAAAGCATCTCTTTACCCTGTTCTTATTCAGAACCACGCTTCCCTGGGTGACAGCAGCGGCCTCGGTTCCGCTCCTGGGGAATTCTACTTCAGGGCTGAGGGAAGCTGGATCCACTGTTTTGTTTATTTCTTCATTTCTCCTTGGGTTGTCTCACACAAGTGTGTAATGGACTTCAGCCCTTTCATTCCCATCCTTGCCTCCCCTCTTCTTCTCCCATCAAAACCTTTCTGACAAATTCCCTCCTACTTTTTTTCCCATAAACAATTTTGAAGTCCCATGTGCCAGACCCGATCTAACTGCTGGGATTCTGGGTAAATCAGGAAACAAACAAACAAACAAAACACCTAAGTTCTGAGTAACTTTGGCCATCCAAGCATAAGGCTCTTCCCCCTCACAGATAAGGACACAGAGGACTCTGATAAGGGATCCTTATTCTTAGAAGGAACTCGAATCTTCACAAGATAAAAAGGCAAGAGGAAGAGTTAAGAAGGGAACACCTCCATGTTACATAGGGATAAGTAAAAACACATACATGCATACATACATACATGCATACATACATACATGCATACATACATACATGCATACATACATACATTTGATAAACCAGAACAGAGTAGGGGATCGGTTTTGTACGAGGCAGTCTAGAAAGATCTCGGAAGAGGGAAGGAGTCAGACTGCAAACCATTGGAGGGACTGGATTCTTAGCAGAAGGAAGAACTCAGGGCGCTAAAGGAAGAACAAGAGAAAGACAGGAGCATGGAGCATCCGGAGGGAGACTGGATGAAATCCAAGAGCCCCCAAGCCCTCTGCACCGTAGCACAAGGTCTGACTCTCATTCTAAGTGCAAGGAAAAGTTCTCTTGTCATTTTAGTAAGTGTGGGAGGAGGGCTTTGGCATGACTTGATTCTTCTTTTTTAAAAAACTGCTCATTTTTATTGATGTATAATTCACATACAAAAATTCACTTTTAAAAAGTATTCATTCTGATGACCTTCAACAAATACTTCTAATTGTATTCCATTACTACACACGGCATTTTTATAACTCAGTCTAGGGTCACCCTCCAGCCCTCAACACACACACATTTGTTTCTAAGTCCCATTTATGACATGTCATGGAAGACACTGCCAGGAGCCTTCACTCCCTCGTGTGTGGCTTCTTTTATTCATCGTGCTTTAGAGATGAGTTCCCGCTGGCCAGGAGCAGTCCTTCCCTTGCTTTTTATTGCTGGTGGTGTGCTACTATGTAAGTGTTACAATTTGTTTGCTCTTTATCAGGTGATTGACATTCCGGTTCTTTCCTCTGTGGGGCTATCAGGAATAAGGCTTCTGGAAACAGATACATTGTTGTACAGACCAATGCCGCTTTCATGTCTCTTACATAAATACCTAGAAGTAGAATTATTCAGTCATATTGTGTTTTGTTTGACTTTATAAGAAATAAGCCATTACTTTTATTTTTATTACAGTTAGTGTGTATCTGTGTGTGGGTACATGCGTGCTGAGGCATGTGTGCGGAAGTCAGAAGACGACTTGAGGGAGTTGATTCTCTTCTTCCACCCATGAGGGTTCTGGGGATCCAACTCCAGCTGTCCGTCTTGGCAGCTAGCATCTTTACCCACTGATTCATCTCACTGACCCAGTCAACTGTTTTCATCAAGCAGTTGTGCTATTATCTCCTTACCCGCCAGCAATGGAGGGGAGCCCTAGTGGCTGCTCACCTTCACAAAAGCTGCTGCCACCGATCTCATTAAAGCCTGTATTGGATGTACAGGGCATTGCAGTGTGGCCTCCATTTGGATCTTCCTATAGACACTGAGCACATCTCTTGGGTAGGGTGGTAGTAAGAATTTTACCCTCTCACTCATTTTTATATCTTTATTTTTGAGTGATGAATTCTTTATATATACTGACACCTTTAGCACACTCTCAATATCTGAAGATACATTTTTCAAATATTTTCTTTCAATCTGTGCCTTCTCCCATTCCATAAAAGTGCCCTTTAAAGGGCGATTTTTCTTTCCATGAAAAGCAATCTTCTTTCTTTTTATAAGTTGTATTTCTCATGATTTATCTAAAGGCCGTTGCTTAACTGAAGATATTTTCCTGCTGCCGTTCACTAGAATTTTTATAATTTCATCTTTGGAGTTTAAAACTATGACTATTTAGTCGCTTTTCCTGTTCCTACAAAAGCAAGTAAAGAAAGGAGAGTCAAGGTTCAAGGTTAAAGTCCATCCCGGCAGGGAAATACTTCTGTCAGATGCTCCAGGCTGGGAAATCCTTGTGTCAGGTGCTCCTGGCAGCAAGTCCATCACAGCACCTGTCAGGAGAGAATGAGAGTGCCCTGATGACTTTCCTTCTTTTCTTCAGTTGATGACCCCAGCCCAGGCTACCCACATGGAGGAGTCTTCCAGCTCAACTGACCTTCACTAGATGTCCCTAAACTAAAAGCTGACCTAATCTAGGCAACGTTTTACCAGAATGCCTACAAGCTTGTCTCCCAGGCGATTCTAGATCCAGTCAAGGTGACTGTCGATATCAATCACACAACAATCTAGTTTAGGTTACTGCTTATGTATGGGGTGAGGTAAGGATCATTATTTTTCATTCTCAGTATCGAATTATTAAGGTTTCATTTGTTGGAAAGACGTTCTTTGTTCCATTAAAGTACCTTACCGTTTTTGTCAAGCATGAACTGACTAAACCAGGACTGGAGCTCTTGGTTGGGGAGCTCTAGAAGAATCTGGGACATTCTTCCATGTTCTGAGTTTATCCCTCATCAGCACTGAGATGGTTTAGAAATCGAATCGAGTCCTACAGTGTAGGTGGAGTAGAGGCCCGGTGTGGAGCAGGCCAAGCCACTACCCTCTAATGCCAAGACTGGAGAAAGGAGCGTGTTCAAGCAGCCACAGGTTTTACACCAGGACCCACAGACACCCAAGTCAACTGAAAAATGTCTCACTGAAGAAAGTGAGGAGAAATGCCTGAACACAGCACTGGGCTCTATCTCCAAAGACCATCTCATTCATATATATATACATATATATATACACATATATATATACATATATATATATACATATATATGTATGTATATATATACACTTCATATATATGTATATTTATATATCTATATGAAGTATATATAATATATATGAAATATATATAAATATATGTGTGTGTGTGTGTGTGTGCGTGTGTGTATTTGTGGGTGTGCGAACACACCATGTGTGTTCAGGTGTTCACAAAAGTCAGAAAACAATGTGAGATTGCCTGAAGATGGAGTCGTGGGAGGCTCATCAACGCACGGGACTGTTTTCTAAATGGGTTGTGTTTCTTACACATTCACCAGCCCCTTGGTGTGGGGCCGGGAATCCGATCCTCTGGACGAGCAGCAGTGCTCTTAGCCACTGAGCCATCTCCCTGGGCTATGCACTATCACGGCCACCACTCAAAATGCTTCTTTTGTGAGGTGTCAGAGCGGCTGTCAGGGGATGCCCTGGTCAGAAGTGGGACAGAGGGAAAGACATTTCTGACTGAACTGGGCCTAGATAGCACTAACAGAAGGAGTCAGAGTTAGGCATATCAGCAACCCTAGGTAGAAAGATCAAATGAGAAGCAAAGAAGAGAGCAGAGAAACCTATGTCACGTCACCTGTAGAAACAACAACCCAGGCTAGGTCAGGACTAGGCAGTAAATGAACTAGGATTCTGCACATGGAGGTGCCACAAAGCACTTAAATTACCTAGGACACTAGTTCCTAGTCCCAGCCTCACAGAATATCACCTGGCAACATTCAATAACTTGATGATGGCCAGGTATGGTGGTACGTGTCCACTATTCCAGCACTTAGGAGACTGAGGCAGGAGGATCTCAAGTTTGGGGGCTTACCTGGGCTACATAGTGAGTTTCAGACCAGCTTGAATTACAGAGACCTGTCTCAAAAAATAATCAGAAGAACTCACCAGAAGATGGGGCGTTCAATGCTAACACTGGGAAAGTCCCAGGAACTGGGACAAGTTTTCCATCTCATATACAATGCTTGGTATCTTCCCACTTAAGATGACGGAATGGGTGAACACTGAGTTGTAGACCGCCAGGTGAGTGTCTGGCTGTTAAATCCTTAGTGTGCAGACCTTTTCTGTCTAGCTGCCCTTTGGACAGGACATCGTCAAAGATCAGCTACAAGGTGGTTGGTCATTTTGCTCCTCCAGGGACATATCAGTGTGGCGACAGGTGGGCTCCATTGAGGCCGTATATGGCTTGGGACATACATCTGTCTCTATACAGTTTCCGAGTTCTGTGGGGTGAAAGGGGCCCCTGTCTTATCTAAATCTTCCTACAATGTGCCTTCATGTGGCCAGGTACCTCTCTCAAGGGGCACTTACCATAGCCATAATATGTCATGCTTCACAGTATGTGATCATTTTGAGACAGAGTCATGTAGTTCAGACTGTCTCTGACTATATAGCCAAGGATGACCATGAACTTGTGATCTTCCTGCCTCTACCTCCTGAGCGCAGTTATGCACTACCATGTCCGTTGTGTGTGATATCTGATTGCTGATGGGAAAGTTTTAAGCTCAGCAAGGTCAGAGGCCAGGTCCACTTTAGCTTTCTTTATTGCATCTTATTACCAGTTTTAATAGTAAAGTAAGTGATGGTAAAGTAGATGCCTGATGAACGAATGAATGAATGTGTCCTTGCATGGAAGAATAAGTGAATATCATTACTGATTTTTTTCTGTCTTACAAAGTTTATTAGTCTTGGGAAAAGGAGGACAAGCAGTTCCATCTCTTTGGTCCACTATGGTTAGCCATTGCCATTGCTGGGACATGTCACATGGTCAGGGGAGGACAGAAAGGCCTTGATCTTAGGCCAGGCACTGACACAGGCCACATAGGCAGAGAGCACAGGGAAGTTGTCCGGGGCCAGGGGCAGGGACTTGGTGGATCTGCAGCAGGTCTAGAAAAGGAGATCTGTGCACCCATGATAAAAGCTTTGCTTCCCTGGTTCTGGGACAGCAGCGTTCTCTCTCTCTCTCTCTCTCTCTCTCTCTCTCTCTCTCTCTCTCTCTCTCTGACTTTCTCTGTCTCTACTCCCTTCTCAACTCCCCTTCCCATGCCATAAATAAACTATTCTACACTATATCTGTCATATGCTGAGGGAAGGGATACCTCAGCACAGGCCCACCGAGGCCCCCCTTCCACCACACCATGCCTGGCTCTATCAAACATATCCTGGCTCTCTTTTGTAAAGCACAACAGTTGCTGTGTAGACAAAGGTGCGGACTTAGTGCTGCATAGATGGCAGGTATCTTGGATACCTCATTACTGATTTTTAGACCCTGCATTCCTGTATCACCAGACTGCAGCCCAGTATGACATGACGATGGAGTTGTTGTCTAGTAGGGCCCAAACTGCTCTGTTAGTAATGGGGGTGGTAAAAACCTTGCTATGGGACTTCTCTGTACCACTTCCTGCCTAAGATATGCTGCTTCTGCAAGTAGAACTGCTGAGTACCCTCACATCCAGCCCCGACACCTCCCTGCTTCAGTGACCTTTGTCATCATTAATGTCTGTGATGTGTAGGACTTGCTAGGCAGGTAACAACCTCATTGGAGATGGCCTATGGCAACAGCTTCCTCCTCCTCCTCTTCCTCCTTCTCCTCTTCCTCCCCCTCCCCCTCCCCCTCCTTCATCATCACCACCATAATCATTAGATTTTTACCAAACAGGCCAGTGGTCCAGATACTATGCTGAATGTTGGGGAGGGACATTCATGAGATAAAAGTGATTAATAAGATATGAACAGCACGTGCTACATTCCACAGTTGGGTAGATAAGATAGGGACTTTTAAACAGGCTACTCAGACTATAGAGTAGTGTGTCATAAATGCCAGGCGCTGGGTGAAGTTGGTTAGTGATGCCTGATTTCAGAGGAGAGAGAGAATGTGCTAGAACTGTTAGCTGGGCTGGGCTGGGCTGGGCTGGGTCAGAGTGTTTTCCACTGTGTCATCCATTTACTTCATGCTGTTCCGTGCAGGGATCAGTCAGGTACTCCCACTACACTGCCCAGATACAAAACAACCCTGAAGGGACTCTGATGTTGAGTGAAGGCAGGTAATACATGAATGAAACACAAAGACCACCTCCTCTGCACCCAGCGCCTGCTGTAATGCTGCGATGAAGTGATGACGTGCTGCCTGGGTCGCAAGCGGAAGAACTCCCACCTGCTGAAGTCATCCCTGCTGAGTCATTTCCGGGGAAATGACTGCGAGAATCTGCCTGTTCCCATGAGTGTCTAGCCTTCCAGTTTCTGTCTTTCGGCGCCACCTAGTGACAACATTTGGAAAAACGCTCTGCTCCTCCCACCCCCTGGCTTTCCTCATTTGCCTCCCCTTATCCCGTAGCTCCCAGTACAAGACACCCCTCTTTCCAGTCCACTTCCTCTATGATTTTCTCACTGTGACCTTTTCCCTGAGCATCCTCTTGAAGAAACATCATCTTCTCATCTTCATGGGCTTCTCGGAGTTCTCTAAGGTATCCTTTCTAAATTTACCCTGTGCTTTGCCTGTTAGGTGTTGGGGAAGCCTGTGCCACTCTTCAGGTCCCTGAGACTTATGCTTCCCAATGTTGTCTCTAGACCTGCATCTGCTTCATGTGTCCCCCTTTTCTGCACCACTGGGTATACCACATTATACCATATTCTTGAGTTTTTACTCCCCAAAGTGCCACCAGCCCAAGGTTGTGCGTATAGCTTGCATTACTGTATGAAGGGAAGGGTCAAGGTGGGGGCTGACATTGTCAAATAACCTAAAACAAAAGATTAGACAACCCGTCAAACTGCCCAGAGGTTTAGTTTAGGGGAACATAATGTGCTATCCTTGCACAGCCATGGCCTTATGACAGGGTGACTAGTGTCCTGATGGCACATGTCTGTTTGGGTATCCTGGGGTGTGCAGACTGTCAAGAGCCAAACTCTTAGGAGATGTGACAGAGGGAGGCAGGTGACAATTAGCAAATTTACTAATGGATGATTTCTGTAACAAGGAATGCTACAGAGAAAAGAAAAGGAAACAAAGTGGTTGGTTGAAAGCAGAAGAATCTACATGGTGATCTGAGCCAGGCCCGATGGTAAGAAGATTTCAAAAGGGACTGGAGAGATGGCTTAGTACTCAAGAGCATTTGTTCTCACAGAAGACCCAGGTTCGATTCCCAGCAGCCATGCGGTGGCCCACAGCTGTTCTTCTCTACTTCCAGGAGTTCTAGCACCCTCTTGTGGCCTCTGTGGGCACTACACACTAGGCATACATGCAAGGCTCATACATACCACAAAAACAAACCAATGAGCACATTGAGGACAGAAGGGGAAGCGGTGATCAGTGGGTCCCTTTGGGGTTGACGCGCTAACATGAGACCCTTGGGGCAAGGTGGCCAACGTGACTTTTAAAGCTAGCAATGTTCTTGTGTATGCTGGAATGTAGGTCCCCGAGACAGGCATGCTGGCTTCTCCTCAGCCCTTCATTTTCAGGGGATTGATTACACACATAAGGGAATTTTTACTCTTTCACTTGGCTTCTCTACTGGTTTGGGTGGGAATCAAAGGGAGAACTGAGATTGCCACCCAGGAACCAGAGCAGAGAGCAGCTGCTTGAAAACAGAAGTGCAGAGTGAACTCACACAGGCCTCCCCTGGAAGTCCCTCCGGAGAAGACTCAGATGACATCAGCTTCGGGGCGGGCTGAGCTCATCTCGTGGGACTCTCAAGGAGCAGGGAGTGCTACCAAAAATTGGGGGGAGGTCACAGTCTCTACCCCAAGAAGCCAATTTAAACAGATCAATAGAGAGAAGCAGAAAGATTTGCTAGTTGTGGTCACATTGGGAGGAGGAAGAAAGAGAACCAGTGACCACTTCAAGTCCATTTCAGAATCCTAAAGTGAAATCGAAATTAAACAGAGGGCTAGGGACATGCACCTCTAAGCAGTCCTGGTCAGAGCGTGGTAACACCCACCATTGATCCATTATTGTCTGGGCTTCATTCAGTTTCATAAGGTGACTGACAAGCTCTGAATGTCTTTCTAGGAAACAAGTACTCTCCCACTCCCAGCCAGTTTGATGGCCTGGTCCGGATATACCTAGTTCTTCCAGGCCTGTTACTGGAAAATGGCTGATATCTTGGATTAGTCCTCAATGCACTCACTGTGACCTTCAGGACTGGCCTTTGGGGTATCTTGGGTGCCCTGGACCCCAGGTGCCACTGTGATGCCCACTGGACAATTGAGAGAGGCCAGAAGACATCCAGTAACTTGCTGAAGGTCAGAGCGTTCTGAAGAGGGAGAGGCAGGTTTGGTTCCACACTGGCACCCTGAACCACATGTAAAATGCTTGGATGAATTTTAAGGTGGATGCTTGTCCAACCCCTGAGCCAGCATCCAGGTGTGCATGGAAAGCACTTCCTTGTTTCTTTCAATTCCCGTCATAGTGATTCTGTGTCGAAAGCTGAAAGAAACCTGACAGTATAAACCAATAGTTCTCTATCAAAGGTGCTTTGATCAGTTTCTGGAGACAGTTTTGATTGACATGAATATGAGGCTCAAGGGGACACTGGCACCGAGTATTGGAGGTAAAAAATTTATTAGGATAATTATTAACTCCTTGGGGAGACAAATGGATGACAGCATTATGGGAAATTTGAGGAGAGTTCAGGGCCCCAGGATCAGGGACAGACAACATGGCAGGGGATCTTAAAAGAGGAATCAGGGTCCACATGGCAGAAGTAGCATCTCTTCTGAGGATGTGGTGGTTTCTGAACAGAGCACTTTGATTCCCAGGCAGGAGGTTGGGGAGAGAGTGGGGAGCAGTGTGTGGGCCACCAATGCCCATGGTGACGTGCACTTACACCTGTAGGGAGAAACCTGGCACCTGGAAATATGTCTACCTTAGACCCCCCCAGTGCCCTCAGTAGGGTGCCTGTCGGTTTCTGGGCGAGGAGGGGTGCTGTAGTGGGTATTATAGTCTGAGCTGCTGACTGCTCTGGGTCCTCACGGTCATAACTGCTGGTGGGAATGATGGTAGCCACAGGGCTAGGATGCGACAGGTCATCTCACTGTGCACAAGACAGCCACTCACAGCAGAGTCAGCCAGACCAAAATGTCACACTGCTGGGTTGCCAAGTCCTGGTAGGGTAAAGCGGGGGTGGAGGGCGGGGGCCGCACCAGGAAAGCAGCGCTGGCCATTCTGACATTATCTCCATTATTTAACCTCACTCTGGGGCCTGGCTCTCAGCTTGTCAAACTTGAACTTTAGTTTTGTGACTTTTCAGAGATAAAGATTCTGCAGAAATGATTCACAGCCAGCAAAAGGCTTAAGCAATGGACTTGCAATGGTTTCAAGGTGTTACTCCCCGAAGCAAGTCCAGGAGCTCCCCCCCTGATATGTGCAATGCCTTAGAAGCGCCCAAATGAGAAGAAAATAAAAGGATAGAAAGAAAAAGCATCAGAAATGTCTCTCAACACCTCTCCCTACTCCCAACCTTTAAGCAAAGAGCCTGGAAGCTGGGACAGCCACCCACAGCTTGAGTCACTTCCTGTCCAGGAGTTCCTCAGTATAACACCTGAGGATAAAGCAGCAGAAGCAGCTCTTCTAGAAGGATTCAGACCTAATGAGACTCCAAAACACACAGACAGGTCCAAGGCACTCTCTGATGATATATCCAATCATCTGCTATAAGAATCCTGAGGATAACACCATCTAGAATTTTCTTTTAATATTTTGTATTTCTTTTATGTGTCTGGGTGTTTTGCTTGCATGTATGTCTGTGCACCAATTACATGCCTGGTGCCAACAGGTGTTGGACAGTGTTCCCAGTTCCTCTGGGAGAGCAGCCAGTGCTCTTAGCCACAAGACCATCTCTCCAGAATCTTCTTGTCAGTAGAACTGTGCACTATTGCTCAGGAAGCCCCTGGGGGAGTTTGTGTAGTGGAGGGAGCAATGTGTAGTGTTTTCCTCACTCCATGATTGATAAAGCCAGAGCCTGTTTTACAGACACTAGTGTTGAGTGCCCATGTCTCTCAAGCTCCTTCTGTTGTTCCCTACCAGTTCTCCACCCTCGTGAACACATCTGTCATCCTGTCAGTTCGTCATCCAGGCCGTGTTTCAGTCTGTAGCCTGAAGTCCACCAAGCTCTTGACAAGGTCTGAAGTGTTGCTAGTTAACCCTGTGTTTTCTTCGCTTACTTCAGAACTAGCTCATGAGGCCTCAATGCACCTCACCCTGGCCCTATGACAGGTCACAGATCACTTTTTATGTTGTGTCACAGTGACCTGAGCATATTGTCCTCTCTACTCCATCTAGGGTTGTCCAGGCAGGCTTAATGACACAAACTTCCAGTCCTGCCAGAATCAGGATTAAATCCCAGCTATAGAACACACTGACCATGCAAGTCCCATCAGTCTCTCTAAGTCTCACTTCCCTGACTACTAACTATGGTCTCCTGGGGTCAGTATGAGGATTAAGTACAGCAGATAGTCAGATTTCTTGTCTCTGAAACAAAGGGGGGAAGGTATATTTGGGTTTACCACTTCAGAGATCTCAGAACATGATCTTCACCTCTGCAGATTCCGGGCCCAAGGTCAGGCACTGACAGGTCACTGCTTGACAAAACAGGAAGCAGAGGTCATAATGGAGAAAGTGCGGAAGCAAGAAATATCTCCCAAGAACACACTCCCAGTGACTTACCCTCTCCAGCTACACCTTCCTTCTTAAAGGTTCAAGAACTTCCTAGAATAGCACCCCAAGCTGGGGACCTCATGGAAAGCACATGTCATATCTAAACCATAATGTCATCATGTCTGTAAAGTAGCTAGCAAAGTGCCAGGCACAGAGAAAGCCCTCAGTAAATCACTGTCATCGATGTCCCTTTGGACTGAGCTCAGCAATGGCAGCCGGTCTCTCCCATCATAGGTGCCCAGTGCATGTTTGTGACTCAAGGCTGGTTTGGGCTCCTTGTTCACTACTGTGCCAGGCACAGGCTGTGCTTGTCTGACCAGTGTGGATTAGAGACTTGAGAAAGATGTGAATGGCTCGGAATGGCCAAGTGGGTCAGAGACGTGTATGCCCACTGTACTTCACTCTTACGATCCATCGGACCCCGGCAGGTAACCCAACTACTCTCTGAAAAGTAAGGCAGACCACGCTGCCCAATAGGAATATAGCATGAGTTACAAGTACAGGCCACCGAAGTGATTCTACAAGGAGATGTAGTACTCAAATTACAAGCTAAAGCAAAACTACAAGCCAGTGAAATGAATCTCACTATCTTTTATTTAACCCAAAGTTTCCAAAATACTATTTTGATATGAAATTTATCTTGAAAATGACATTTTATATTTTTTTCGGTCTCTGCCTCTCTGTGTCTCTGTCTCTGCTTCTCTCTCTCTCTCTTTCCCTCTCTCTCTCTCCTTCCCTCTCTCCCTCCCTCTCACTCCCTCTCCCCCTCCCCCCCTCTCTCCACACTCGTGTGTGTGTGTGTGTGTGTGTGTGTGTGTGTGTGTGTGTGTGTGTGTGTGTGTGTAGCGCATACAGAGGCCAGAGATCTGTGTTGGATGTCTTTCTCAATGGATGTCTTAGTTTCTGAGGCAGGGTTTCTCACTGAATCAGGAGCTCTTCTATTCAGTTAGCCTGGCAAACTAACAGACCCAAGGGATCCTCCTGTCTCCATCTCTCCGGCACTGGGATGACAGGCCAGCACTGCTAGGCTTGGGGATAGAACTCAGGACCTCAGGCTTGCATCAGAGTGAGCACTTCCCCGACGGATCCGTCTCCCTAACCTCTGTGTTCTTCTTTTTAAATATAAGTCTTTGAAATGGATGTTTTTAATGTATTGTGCATTTTAGTTCAGACTGTCAAATGCTCAGCTGGCACATGCAGAGAGCACCTACCATGTGGGACAGCACAGCTCTAGCATGTAGAAATATAAGTGACCCCACAGGTAAAGCAGGGTTCCACACCAGTATATGATAAATGTTAGTATCATTGCTTCACCATTAAAAATAGTCAGCAGAGCAAGTCTGCATTGTTATGTGATTGTATTTTTTAAATGCGCACATTTTCACGGTGAGAACATGGGAGGTAGCAGATGGTAAGTGGTGGGTCCCACCTCTGGAGCTTGCTATCACATGGCCTGTGTAAATGCGCCTCACTGACCAATCTGTAAAAGGAATTAAATAGAGTCCACATCACAGGGAGGTTTCAAAGTAAAATGACCTGACGCCTAGAAAGCACTTAGGACAGTGCCTGCAGATAGTAAGCACACAGCAGCAGTAGGTATTATTGTGTTATTGTTGGTTTTTTAATTGAAAACACAGAACAACTGAAGGAAATGTTAGTTATTAACTCAATAGCTTTTTCCACACTTCCAACCCACATTTGACATTTTTTTTCAGTGGTTTTTTGATAAAAGCTGGGGCCCCACCTATTTCCTCTTTCGATAAGTTATAAAGAGCCTTTCAAAACTTCAGTTATAAAATGCCTTCAAAAACCCCTCCCTCCCTTTTCTGCTCTTAGCCATCTTTGGTTCCAGAGCATGACCCAGAAGCCAGGGCAGGGTCAAAGAACATTCCTTGAATAAGACAAATGACAAACCAAAGGCTTGATCTTTGGCCCAGCAGCATTTCTCTGGTCTGTCATCCAGTGGTTGTGTCATGGGTAATTAGCATAAGACATCTTGTTTCTGACAAATGTCAACTGAGATGAGATTGTTGATCTAGTCATAAGGTAGAAGCTCTGCATGTCCAGGATGTGGCACCATTACGTGTGATAGATAGATCCAGTGCCATCTTCACTCACCCTGAACAGTCCCAGCATGCTTTGGTAACTCAAATATGAGCAAGGAATGCCTATGTGTGCTTACAAGCCTGATTCTCTGGTGTTAGGGCCCTCTTTCTAAGGCAGTGGTTCAAAAACTCAAGGTGTACTTAGAAACTCAGTTGGAGAAGGTGTTAAAATTCTTATATTGGGTTCAAGTCTTAGAAAATGTAATTTAAAAGCCAAACATGGTGGAATTTACGCATAACCACAACAATTGGGAGCCTGAGGCAGGAAGATCAGGAGTTCAAGGCCATCCTTGACTACATAGTAAGTTTAAGGACACCCTGGGCTACATGAGACCCAGCCCCCAAACAAACAAATAACATAAAGCAAACGTTATGTGATTTCTTTACGGATGGCCGCTAATGTGCATTTGTGTAGAGGCTGCAGGGTGCAGGGGATCCTGACACAGATGGTTCAGTCTCTTCTCTCAAAACTGTTCCATACAGGGACCATGACTCTCTTTGCAGCTTCCTGATGTGTACAGAGACTGAGACAGGACGGAGACAGAGAGGCAAGGACTGCACCCGCCACGTGAACCACACGGTGTTTGACATGTGCTGCTTGCCTTCAAAGTCCAGTGTAGCCTTTCCAAACTAACAAAGACACACCAGTCACTGTTGCTGGAGATGATGTGACCTACATGTCACACGCCATTATCATATTAAGCATTCCAGTGATCCTGGGGGGTGCGGAATGGTGTGTCTGAAGTCTAATGTTACCCTTGAATCGGGTTAAGGGTGCGGCTTTAGACAAGTTTCTTTCTCTTTGACTGTCAATGTATTTATCTTGAAAAAATGGAGATAATGAAGCCAATCCTTGAGTTTATGAAGAACGATCAGTCCCACCTACAGAGCAGACAGCTTGTATTCATTTATTCAACAATTATACATTATTATAAGTGTGTTTTTGTGGATTATGTATTACACACATATATAACACACATGTGAACATATATCCATATACACATACATAGATGTGTGCCAGGCTCCATTCTAGTTTTGGGAGTAAGAATAAAAAGGAGGTGCTGCCAGGCTGTGAGGTGCCCTCCACATGCTGGCAGGAACAGGGAGCCTCCACTATGGATAGAAGGCAGGGGGTCTCCTAGGGATATGGGCCTCCCTGTTCCCCAGATGATACTATTAATTCCCCAGATTTCTAACTATTCAAGAGGTGAGAAATGTCCCAGTGTTCTCCCCTCCCTGGCTGTATCAAGTAAAACCAGCCTTCGGCATAGCTCAAATCCACCAAGAGAGCTATGAAGCCAGGGCCTGGTCAGGCGTCAAAGCTCTTGCCTTACTAATGATGTACAGCCAAGTCTTTCAATGCTCCAATGACCCATTGTCCTGTCATTTAGGTTCTGGAAATTTCCTCCAAGGGAATAATCTTTACAAAAGGAAAACTTCACTTGTAAAATTAAATGTCAAAATGTATTTCGACAAAACACATGACCCTTAACCACAAAATCCCACTGGTGACAGCCCACTCTGAGGGTGCCATTGTAGGGCTCCCACGGAGTGTGTGGTACCAGGATCGTCTATTTCAGCACTTGAAGTGAGAGTTTTTAGTCAAATGTCAGTTAGGAGAGGAGCTGACTAGGCAGATGTGGTATTTTCAGAGGTAAAATTCAAAGCACTGAACAGCCAATGCAAATAGGAGTTCCGAGTGCCTATCTTGTATCAGGCGTCAACTTTATAGGTGCCTGATTGGGGGAAGGTTGAGGAGGGTGGCAGGGCTGAGGTGGGGGAACAGATTGAGTGCTGTACCAATGGTCATACTCTGAGCTGAAAAGACAGCTATCCAGAGGAGAATTATGCAGACATAAAAAAAATGTAATCTCAGCACTTGGAGGCTGAGGTAGGAGAATTGCCAAATTGAGCTCCAGCCCAGCTTAGACTGAAAGTAAAACCACACTTACATCTCTCTCTCTCTCTCTCTCTCTCTCTCTCTCTCTCTCTCTCTCTCTGTCTCTCTGTGTGTGTGTATGGTTTCCATATATATGGGAAAAAACCCAGAACTCAAAACTGAAAACGATTGTGGAATAAATGCCTATGCGTTTGTAAAGATTCACCACATCGGACTGAGGCTCAGTGGGGGTTTTCTCCGTGTCATGCTATCACAGTCTTCTGAGGCATTGTGGTATAGAGTAGCAACCACAGTTCTGTGTTCTGAATGTAAATGGATCTGCATAGTACTCAGTGTCGCAATGTCCTAAGAGAGTAGATCTTTAGGAGGTGAGCCTAGAAGGTGGCCTTTACTAGTTTTTCCCAGATCTCTGGCTTCCTGTTTGTGGTGTCATCTGCCTCATGCATGGTGTCCCACCATGACACCATCTGTCCCAACGTGCTAGAGCCAGGTGGCCTCCACTAGAGCTGCTGCCATGCGGCTTGGGCTTAAGGACAAAGGAAGACTTCAGATAGGTGGCAGCGTATTTCTCAGCAGGAAGGACACAAGAAAGAAGACTATGGGGTACCACCTTTACAACATGGAAAGGAAAACAACACAGTCCAAACAAAACTACCTCCTAAAAATAAAATCTTCAGATACACCAAAGCTAAAGGAACTTCCCCCAGATGAACCACGCTGTTCCGGGAAACTCTTCAAGTAGAAAGAAAATGATACTGTGTGGGAATCCGGGGCCTTCATAATGGGATCTGGAATGCTTTGGATGGCAGTAACTTTGTGAGTAAATGTACAGATTCTTTTTTGTTTGTTTGTTTTTTGAGACAGGGTTTCTCTGTGTAGCCCTGGCTGTCCCGGAACTCACTCTGTAGACCAGGCTGGCCTCGAACTCAGAAATTGCCTGCCTCGGCCTCCCGAGTGCTGGGATTAAAGGCGTGCGCCACCACTGCCTGGCTTAAATGTACAGATTCTTAAAAAAGAATTAAAGCCCTTTCAACTATAAAAGACTATTAAATTTAAAGGAATCTGTGATGTATTGTGGGGTTTAGAATATATGTAAAATGCTTAACAAAAGTAGAATAAGGCTGGGAGGAGAGAAACACACTGTGTTAGAGGCTCCCGTACTGTGCATAAGAAAGTGCCACACGACCACTTGGGAGTGAGGACGCATATCAGAACCCTATGAGCAACCAAGCACACCTCACTCTAACGGAGTCAGAATAAGGACGTAGCTGAATTGGGAGAGTGTTGGCCAAGCATGCACAAGGCCACTGGGCATGGTGGCGCATGCCTGAATCACAGCACTCAAGAGGGGGAAGCAAGCAGGTCAAAAGTTCAAGGACAGCCTGGATTACACAAGACCTTGTCTCAAAAAAAAAAAAAAAAAAAAAAAAGCCAGCAACGAGAAGTTGAAATTACTTTATTCATCCAGAGAAGGTGGAAACAAAGAGGAAACAGGAAATATAGAAAAGATGAGGATAAGAGAAACAGTGAAGAGTCTAACCACATTAATAACCATACGTGCAAATTAAAAGGCAGTAGTTGCAAGACTTGATAAGAGTCAACTATGTGTTGCCAACAAGAAATGCATTGTAAGCCAGGCATGGTGGTGCATGCCTTCAATCCTTGCACTTGCTAGGCAGAGGCAGATGGAACTCTGTGATTTTGAAGCAGCCTGGTCTACAAGTGAGTTCCAGGACAGCCAAGACTGTCACCCAGAGCAGCCCTGTCTCAAAAACAAAACAAAACAAAAAATGCATTGTAGATACAAAGATCCATGTAGGTTAAAGGTGAACGGACAGCAGCGATGGACTGTGCTAATGCTGGCCAAGAGAAAGCTGGAGCAGCAGTATTAATATCAAAGTAAATCAGAGGGAAAAATTTGCCAGAGACGGAGAAGCTCATGTCATACTGATAGAGAAATCCGCTAATCAAGAGGTTGTTAATGCTTACTGTTTATGTGCTTTCAAAATGCAGGGGAAGACAGCTAATGTGAAGGGAAAGAGAAATCTACCATTACAATTAAAGATGTCAAAACCCTTTTCCCAGTAAGTGTGAGACTAGTCAGATGGAAAACCCATAAGAGCACGATACACTGGAATAGAGCTGCCCGTCGATTTGACCTGACTTGGGCAGAACACCTCCCCTAACAACGGCAGCATATACTCTGTTGTCCAGGGCACACTGAATGACATTGAATGGCATATGGCATATTTGGGGCCATGCATGTTTGTCTAAATCAATTCCAAAAGGATCCAAGTCAATAAAATATGTTCTGCACTCTTGGGCTGCATGTCTGCTTGCTGCCACTCAGGGGAGGCAGGACACAGTTCATGACAGGGGTCCCAGCTGTGTTCTTCTGGATGAGAAACAGCGAGATCTAGGTCCAAGGGTCTGGCCTTCTCCTACATGGCAGGTAGAAAGAGGATGGCTGTTTGGTTCCGAGTGAAAGAGAGAAAGCCTTCTCTGGGAGATTTAGGCAAGGCTCTTTATAAAGAAGGGCTCCCCCTGCAGCAATCCATGATGAAGGAGAAGGTACTTGCTTGTCCAAAGTGCTTTATTTTTTTATGGCATATGTAAATACATTTGTCTTACTCAGGGTGATCCAGGAATTAAATACCTTTTGTGGGAAGGACTGCCTAGGAAGGGAAGCTCATTGGCTAAACACTCAGGGCCTATCTAGGTACCTCATTAGCATGGAGAACTTCAGGTTTTTATGCTATATGACCTTTGTCATGGTCCTCTCAATGGGGTGTCATGGTTACATGTGCCAGGACAGGTAGAACTTGGCAGGGAGCTGGTCCCCTGCCTACCATTCTCAATTCTGAGATTCCCCGGAGTCGTGAACCTTCTCCAACCTTACCAGTTCTCCTGTCTGATGTCATGGGCCTCTCACCCTACACTGCACTAGGATAGAGTTAATTGGAAATTAATATCTGAAATATCTGGAAAAATCCACAAATGTCTTAAAGTAGAACCCTGTATTTTCAAATAGCCCACTGTCCAGTAAAACCAAACCTAAAGGGAAAATTAGAGTATTCTGAACTGCGCAACATGAAGACACAGCATATGGAAATGTGTGGACTGTGGCTAAACAGCACGGAAGGAACTGTGTAGCTCAGCGCCTCCCCTAGAAAAGAAGTATTAAGTAGATTCATCTTCTACCTTAGGAAGCCAGAGAGAGAGAGAGAGAGAGAGAGAGAGAGAGAGAGAGATGAAAAGATTAGGCTCCAACTAAGAAATCAAAGAAAATAATTAAAATCAAAGTAGGAATTAATAGAATAAAAACAAAACAAAACAGACATCAGAGCTCAATTGGCAGATCAAGGATGCATAAAGCCTCCGGTTGACCCCCATCCCCATTTAAACTGGCCGTGGCGGCACACGCCTGTAATCTCAGCACTGGAGAGGTGGAGACAAGAGAGTCAGAAGTTCAAGGACAGCCTGGATTACATAAGACCTCGTCTCCAAAAAGAAAAAAAAAAGTCAATAACATGAAAATTGTCCATGAAAAAAATCAGTAAAATTCATAGAGCCCAGCTAGACTGATTAGGATAAAAAGAGATGACACAGCAAAATGACTTGGTGGGTTAAGGTGCTTGTAGCCAGGTCTGAGGACTGGGGTTCAATCCCTGGGGACCCAGGTGGTAAAAGAAGAAATCTGAAATTCAACTCAGACAAGTTGTCCTCTCTCTGTGCTCTCTCTGTCCTCTGTCTTTCTCTCTCTCTGTCTCATTCTGTCTCTCTCTGTCTCACACACACACAGAGAGAGAGAGAGAGAGAGAGAGAGAGAGAGAGAGAGAGAGAGAGAGAGAGACTCACTAAACAAATGTAAAAACAAAGTTAGGTTTTTTTCTTTTCTTTTAAAAAAAAATACAAATTACCAGTGTCAGGATAGACACCTCTCTTACCAGGCTCTGCAGACAATTAGAAAAATAACAAAGTAACTTTAGAAATCATGTGAGGTTAAGAAACTGAAAATGTGGGTGAAATAAACTAACTTTTGAGAAATAGAAAGTACCATGACTTCCTTCAAAGAGATTCACTGACCTGAGCAACCCCCTATCTATGCAGTGACTCACAATTACTGTGAGAAATTGTCCCACAAAGGAGCCCTTGAAGACAATGTTTTCACAATATTTATGGAAGAAATAATATTTGACACAAACTTTTCCAAAAAATGGAAGACATGGGGCAGTTCCCATTTCATGAGACCAGAGTCACCCGAGACCCAAATGAGACAGAGACACCTGGGGGGGGGGGGGGGAGAAAACTGAAGGCCGATGCCTCAAATGCCTCAAATGAGCACACACGCAAACCTTCCAAAGACAGTCTCAGAGAGCAGAACCCAATGGCACAGTAAGAGGAAAACAGGTTATAAGCGGGTCAGCTTTAGCCTAGGGCTCTGGTGCTAATGAAATATTGAGAACGTCCTCAGTGAACCCCATCAACCTTAGCAAAGTAGAAAGAGAAAGTCACGTGATTATCTCAGCAGACTCTGGAAAAGCACTTGGCCACATTTAACACCCATTCCTGAGATAACTTTTCAGAAAGCTAGGCATAGTAGACAATTGATTCAGTTGAGTTTTAAAAACACGTGTGCGCGCACACACAGACACACACAGACACACATACACACACACACACAAAGCCCATCATCACTCTTGCTGGCAAAAGACTGAAAGTTTGGGGCCTGGGACATGATGGTTTAGTAGGTGAAGTGATTGCCACAGACCTGGTGACCTGAGTTTGGATCCCTAGAACCCACAGAAAAAGCTGATACAGTAGCACCCACATCTGTTGTCCCTGTGCTCCTGTGGGTGAGTGTGAGGACTCACAGCAGATCGTTCCCGATGGCCACATGTACAAACACATGCACACATAAACATATACACATCTGGGCATGCATATACGCACATATATTCACATATACTCATGCGCGCGCGCACACACACACACACACAGTTTGTGTGTTTGTCCCTAAGATTAGTAACACACAAGGTAACAGGTTGCAAGACTCATACACACACACACACACACACACACACACACACACACAAATTAATAATTTACGATACTGTTACACATTAGTACAAATAACCAGAAACCAGGATTTATAAAACAATACCATTTACCATCACCACAGCTTCAAAAGTGTCACCTTTCTTTAGTTATTGTTAAGTTTTTGTTTCTAAGGCAGGGTCTCACTACGTAGCCTTGGCTGGCTTGGAACTCAGCATGTAAATCAAATTGATAGGTCATCACTTATCTCTGCCTGCTGAGTGCTAGGATGAAAGACACACACCACCACATCAGCACTGAACTCTCCACTAGCTGTGTGGTTATCATCAGGCATCAGTGACTTCCACAAATTTCAATCGTTCAGAGGCTAGGCTACAAATCAATGAAATGAGATCATCAGAAATAGTTCACTGCCAAAGGAGTAACTAGCGCGCCTCCAAAGAGCCCCAAACGCATAATGAACACCTAAAAGTGAGAGACATAAGCACATTGTGAGATGTGAGTAACTGTGCTCAAGGGAGTTTCAGAACCTTTATACATACAAATTAGAAATGAAGAAAAGACGATTATCAGTGATCTAAGTGGCCACCTCAAGATGACGCACAAATGAAATCCAGCCTAAGGCAAAAGGAAAAGCTGTGATGAGGATAAGAGCAGAAAGTTATGAATAATAGAAAACAGGGTTAAAAAGCCAAAATTGGGGCCAGGAGATGGCCCAGGGGGAAGGAAGGAGCACCTGATCTGACTCCCAGCACATGGAAAGCCACATGTGGGCCTGTACCCCCAGTGTTGAGAGGCAGACTGGGCATCTCAGAAACTTGGAGACCATGAGCCTAAGGGGTGAGAGCCAGGTGAGCACAAGATCCATAAAGAGACCCTGTCTCAAAGGGTTAAGATGGAGAAAAAGAAAGGGCACTTCCTTCTCTTGCCTATGTGCACATGCCCACATGTGTACACATTCCCCCCCCCCTGTTTCCCCCACAGAGTACACAATACAGAGAGTAACTCTGTCCCTTGCAGTCAATCATCCTGTTGCATATATCTTACCTTACTGTGGTATATTTGTTAAATGAATGGACCTATATTACTATGTTATAATTAATTAAAGTTTATGTATGATTTATATTTTTTTCATTTTCTGTCTGGTGCTCCTTTATGCTCCATAAATATTATGTAAGTTGGCACATAGCCTTGGGCTCCTTGGCTGTGGCATTACTCAGCCTTTTCTTGCTTCTGACAGCCTTGGTAGTTTTGAGGTTTACTGCTCAGTTATAAGATGCACTTCGATTGGAATTTGGTTTAGTGACTTCCTTGTGGCCATCCTGAGCTTGTGTGCTGGGAAGGCAGTTCCCATAGTCAAGGGTCACTTTTAAATCATCACATTGTCTTAGGGGTGTGTCTTAGTCACTGCTCTAATGCTCTGTAGAAATACAAATGACCAAAGCAACTCTTATAAAAGAAAGGATTTCACTGGGGGCTACAGCTTCAGAGGTGTAGTTCAGTATCATCATGGCAGGGAGCCATGCCAGTGGTCTCCAGAGCAGTAACTCAGACTACTTCCTGATCCATAACTAGAGAGAAAAAAAGCAAGACATATGTGGCCTACCCCTAGTGACACACTTCCTCCAACAAGGCCACACCCACTCCAGCAAGGCCACACCTCCTAATCCTTCTAATCCTGCTCAACTAGTACCACTCCCTGATGACTAAGCATTCAAATATATGAGCCTATGGGGGTCATTCCTATTCAAACCACCTTAGGGTTTGACTACAGACATGACTAATCACTATTAGTTCCCATTGGTGGGGCAGGTGACTGGGGTAGACTTGCCAGCAACCTCCATTATAAGTGTATCCCCACCCAGTTCTGTTGGTTTTGGAAGGACATCAGTATGTACAGCCTAGGGTTGAGGAGAGGAGTTCTACTCCTTCCCTACACAACCACTGATTTCAGATTGTCTACACTCATCATATAGACTTCATACATGAGAGAGTTATCTTATCTCCTAGTTGGAATGATCAATGTTTTTAAAGGACTTATCTTACTTTTATTTATGTGTATGCATATGTGTGTCTGTATGCCACGTGTGTTCTTCATGTCCATGGAGACCAGAAGAACTCCTGGGGCTACAGTTCCAGGCATGGTGTGGGGACTGGGAGCCAAACCCAGGTCCTCTGGAAGAGCAGCAGGCATTCCTGAACACTGAGCCATCTCTCCAGCCTCCAGGGACGTTTAATATTTTATTCTGAACTTATAAGTTTTAGCAGATGAGGGTTTGTGCAGGAATCATTTGTAGCGAAACAACAGCTTGGCTGATAACTTTTTCCAAACTTTGAACTAATGTTTGCTGGGCACTTGGTACCATGTGTCTCCTGAACACCTCTCCTGTGTTTGGTTTTCTCTCACCCATGCAGTGATCACTATTCCTCATAGTGAGGAACAGACTCAGAACATCACTGTACTTGTAAGCCCTGAGTATTACTGAACATGCTTTGCAAATATACCTTAAAAGTGGGAGGGAATCTCCTGACCCTTTAAATGCCCGGAAGGGTAAGCCTTTCCCTGACTTCTTCACACGTTGCTTCCTCTATCTCTGTAGTTATCTAATGTCTCTTCCCCCGAGGCCTAGTTATACAGGAAATAACTTGCTCAAGAGCCTGTCGCAGAATCCAGCCTTGGGGGTTCCCATGGACGCCTAAGAGCGCAAACATGAGGACCTTGGGGCCTGAGTTTGAATCCCCATCACCTACATAAAAGGCCATGTATGGCTATGCATGCCCTTGTAACCCCAGATAGCAACACCCTGGCCACCATAGCAGCCCCAAACTTCACTCTCACATAAAGTGCCCTTACCACCCAAGGACATAAACACCATTCACACCTATGAGGACCTGAGAGATCTAGGAGCCTTGTTCACACTCTGAGCAAAATTCCCCACCCAGATGCTAAAAGGCGAGAGGGCAGGGAACCAGTGGCAGATCTAAAAGCTGTTATGGTTGAAAAAGAAAACCCAATCTGACCACCTGTGGACGGTTAACCCACCTGTGCCTACAGCTGCCAGGAGAGTAGGGTTTGGTAAAGTTCAGCCAACATTAGGATTCAATTAGATACTCAAGGTCTGGGCCTCCTCAGGACTGTCTTTAGGTTTTGTACTGGGTGCCATGATGAGGAGAAAGGAATTCTGCTTGGGTGCAGAATTTCACTGGATTTTTTCCTCCTAAAACCCTACCAGGATGTGGGGGAGGGGTTTATATCATCAGTTCACCGTGGGCATCAAAACTCCCAGAAGCAGTAATTCTCCAGACGCGTTCTGGTTCGTGGTCATGCTGTTTGATTCCACCTTAGGCCTTTTGTGTGGATAGATTGATCTAAAGAAGGAGAATGAGAAGGAGGAAGGAAGGAGAAAGGGAGGGGAAGGGGAGAAGGAGGGGGAGAACGGGGAGAGAAGAGGGAAGAAGGGGTAGAGGAGGAGGAGGAGGAAGAAGAGAAGGAGAAGAGGAGGAAAGAAGAAGAGGTGGAGAAGGAAAGGAAGGAGGAAGAAGAAAATAAGAAGTAGAAGAAGAGGAGGAGGAAGAATACAGCCACTGTCATGAAAAAACAAACAAACAAACAAACAAACAAACAAACTAGGGAGACGGCACAGTGGGTAAAGAATGCTTACTGTGCAGATGTGAAGGACTGAGCCTGAATCCCCATGGCCTATAAAAAGGCATAACTCCAGCACTGGTGGGGACAGACAGAAGGATCCCTGGGGCTTACAGGCAGACAACCTGGTTCCAGGTTTAGTGAGGAACCCTATCATAAAAGAATAGGGCAGAGAGTAGCAAGCAGGAAACACAACAGTCTCCACATACCCACTGGTGAGCACGCTCACATGCATGCATGCACACACCTCACTCACAAAAGAAATAAAATCAAGGCAACTGATGCGAATTTCACTCCCCAGATTCGGAGCAATCTGGACGACCAGAATGCCTAATATCAACCAAGGGGGGCCCCAGAGATAATGCTGACTACTGTAAGGACAAGCATCTTCTGGGTCTACCTGCCATCTTCTGGAGGGCCATGCCTATAATGGGGTTCTCATTTAGGAGACATCTGGTGGCATGTGACCAAGGAACCCATATAGGTCAAGCCTTGCTGGCAGCAGAGCTACAGTCTAGGGGAGAATACCTCATCATCCCCACTGGCACAGGACTAAGGAATTCTGCCACAGAGCCTACAGTGTAGACCCAGAGGGGCCGTGGTAGTGACTGGAGTACCTAGACAGGTCTTAAGAGTCAGAGAGAGAAAGCCATTCCCTCAGGGCCACATAGACAGTGAGTCAGTGGACTGTACAGTCCAGCAACTTTTGCTTCCACCCCAACCCCAGGCACACGATCCCTGCCTCAAGAACCAAAAACGATATCTTCACTCATCTTCTTCTCTGTAACTCCCAACACCATGTCTGCTACAGCCTTGGATCTAAAGTAATGTTGACTGAATTTTAGAGGTCCGGCCCCAACTCTGAATTTAGGGATGTTTCTTGTTGAACCACCTGAGCCACACTGGGTGGGAAATAAAGAGAAAATCAGGTGTAGGAAGGGAGAAGCCCTGGGCGTAGAGCAGTGGCCAAGGGCAAAGACTGAGGCAAAGGTTGGGAGTGGGCACTTTTCACTGGTCCCCGTCGCCAGGACCTGCCGGGGATGGTCTGTCCCTTCTGTGTGCAGTGCTGCTCCTTCCTTTTCATCTAGTAAGAGCATCTCCAATCTGTCCTCAGTTCTTAAATCCAGGGCACCTCTCATCCATCCCAGGCTGGTCCATCACTTGCCACAGATTCAGACAACTTGGCATTCCAGTTGGGTGGTTATTTGATTAACATCTATAACCCGCCTGCCGCAGATGGCCAATGTGTGGCCTGGAGTCCACATGCATGGCTCTCGAGCTTGAACTCTGCAGATGTCAACACTGATGTAATGTCAAAAGCCCCAGGAGAGCCCTGCACTGCTCACAGCAGATGTCCAGCACCCTGAATTATCTGGCATGGAGCAAATGTTCTGTAAATGTGTGATACATTTAATAAATGCAAAGATGATGATTGGAACTTGATTGGCCTTAGTGACAATCTGGCCCTGTGTCCCCTAAGCCCTGAGATATCCACATGAACAGGGTCTTTACAAGTATGATTGAATAGGGAAGATTAGCTCTAAATTCAATCACATTTAAGGTCTTAAATTTTTGCTATAAAAGGAAGGCAGAGAGCGATTCTGTACACACACACATGCACGCAGGAACGCACTTGCATACACATGTACGATGCACACTTGCACATATATGCACACATGTATGTGCACACACTTGCACACACACACATACACATGTATACTCAATATACACAATACACACTTGCACAGTCCACACACTTGCATACGCAAGTGCACACATACATGCAGCACATGCACACATGCTTGTGCACACACTTGCACGTACACAACACACACTTGCATGTACACGCTTACATATCATACTAGCACACACACATTTGTGTGCACATTTGCATACACATATGCACACACATGCACACGCATGCACATGCATGCACATGCACGCACACACAGACATAAGTCAAGTAAATCAAGGAACCTGGAAACTACCAAACTGAAGATGTCTTCATCAGGTATCTACAAAAGGAGGTGGAGACAAGAAATGGACTCCCCCACAGAGTGTCATACGGTGTGTGCCTGCCTCTGCCTTAACGTGGCCTAGTGAACCTAATCTCAGACTTCTGCCTCCAGAACCGGAAAAGGACCCGCTTCAGTTGTTGGAGCTCATTCGTTACAGCAGCCACAGGAAACAAACCCATGGACCTTCCTTCCTCTTTACCCTAACTGGCCTTCTTGCCAGCAATCTTCCCTGTGACCAGAAACTTCAGACTGGTAGAAGAGTGAAGTATCCAAAATAGAAACAAGAAATGGGGAAGGGAGGAAAGACGAAGAGAAGAGAGGGTGGGGTTTAAAAAATTTCGACGTCAGACCATAAGGAAAAGGTCACTCTGGTGTATGAGTGGCCCACACTGCAGGAAGAAAAGCCAGTGGCCATACTTGCTCTATCCCTCCTCCACAAATACTCCTGAATGGAAGTGACCGAGACTGAGATTCCCAAATCCTTTGCCCACTGGTATCTATTTGCCAGCCACTAACCATGGTCCACATGGAGAATCCAGCCTATAGCCAGCCAGGCCTCTCTTGCTGGGCTTCAGTTACACACTGGCCTTACAGATCTCAAACATGCCAGCTTCGTCCCCACCGCATGGCCTAGGCACTGTTGCTTCCCTCTGCCCAGAACAGTGTCCACCCAGATATCCACACGACACCTTCTTCACCTCCTTCGGGTCCTTTTCAAAAGTGACACCCTAGGAGGGTCCCCCACCCAGCCCAGTCTCGCTTCATGGTTCTCAGCAGCACACAGCACCATCTGACACACTGCTAGCCACCCCTCTAAGGTCCACACTCCATGTGGCAGCACTTTGGCAGCCTAGAAGGAAGACAGGGTGTGGTAGACATCGAAAGCTGATGAAGAATCAACGTTCTTAGAGGCCTCCTTTCGGGCATAGGAGCTGCTGGGGGAGAGAGAGCCTCACACGGGAATGGCCTGGATCAGATGAGAGATGGAGTATTTGCTTCAGAAGCCACCTGCTCATCTTCCATAGAAACTCAGAGTCCAGCGGAAATTTTGCCAGGGCATTTCTGCAGCTTCTGGCTGTATTTGTACCCATGGCCTCTCCCAGGGGGATAGAAGACCTCAAATACCTGTCCACAGACCCCATCACTGGGTCTTTAACTTCCAGCCTTCAAAATATCCTGTGACTGGAATTGTCCCATTGGTGACCTTTTGTCTGTGGCTAGTGTGAGAGAGGCTGAAAGAGGTGGTGCCATGTGGACCTGGCCTTAGAAAGCAGAAAAAGACTCAGTTTTCTCTGCTGTAAAATGGGCAGATGAAGTAGTTGTAGTAAGCTACCTCACACAGCAATGTTAGGCTCCTTTCCCATCACTTTCAGGTAAACAGGCACAGACCCTGTCCTATTTTTATATCGAGTCATTTTGCACAGTGCCTGGCACTTAGCACTCAGAGTTTCACAGTAGAGCTAGCTATTCACCTGAAGGGAGAAATGCCGTGAGGAAGGCATAGACTTTGCTATCAAACCAGAACCTCAGAAGAATTGTGTTACTGACTTAACCTAGTCTTGACCTGTGGAGGAAAATTATGTAGAGAGGGCAGAGGAATAGAGCCATAAACTCAGGACCACACTGTGACAGAAATGAAGCAACCAGAAGGATCTTGTCATGTGGAGGAGACAGGAAGCATGTCCTAGGATAGCCAATGGGCAAGCACCCAGTAATGACAGGCTAACTCTTCTGTCATTTGTAGCTGTGACACAAGTAGTGACTGCTTACGAGACCTGGTGAATCTCAGAGCAGCTGCTGACTGCCAGCTTCCCGAGGTTCACCTTAGAATTCCCACAGTTTCTAGCGTTAAGCAGGAGCCATCTCTCTGAAATGTCATACCCCTCATCAAAGTATTAGTAAAATGTCTACATATATCTAAACACTTGGTGTGCGTGTGTGTGTGTGTGTGTGTGTGTGTGTGTGTATACATGTGTGTATATGTGTGAGTGAGCATGTATGAGTGTGTGTGTGTGTGTGTGTGTGTGTGTGTGTTTATGGCTTACTGGATCTAAGAATTATGAGTTTTGAGCATTCATCAAAATTTTAAAAGTTTTAAGAAGTGTAAAAGTGGTCTCACCACATACAAGAACTTTAAAGACCTGCAAATTTTTTTTTCATTTTTCTTTCATGGGTCCTGGTAATTTTCTACTTGTATGATTTTTCTGATTGTGTTTCTTTGACATCCTGAGAAGAAGGTCTGGGGCAGGACAGTGCATACAGAAAGGCCATTAGCTATTGGTTATCGAGATACCAGTGTGACACGCCCACTCCTTTCAAAGTAATGAAGATGTCTCCCTGTTTTGAAAGTTTGGGGAGAGGAGGTGAGAAGACCATGACTGGCTATACTTCTGCCTCCAAAGGTCAGGATGCCACAGAACGAACCTGGGGGGTGAGGTGTGAACCTGCCACTGCCTCAACCCAGCTCTTCTTCTCTGAGTTTCATTTTCTGACAAATGACAAGTACTTCAATCTTAGTTTCCCTCTCCCATGCCTTCTCCCACACACTAAACCGCTGGCTATGTGCGTGCTTCTGGCCTGCCCTCCCTGGCCAGCCTCCAGTTATCATTTCTTGTATCTGTCGTTGATTCTGCGAAGAGGTTAAAATGCTACTTTCAAAATGTCCTACAAAGAGTGACGAACCAGGAAAGACCGTGAGGATTGAGACCCTGGAAAAGAGATGTCCAAATGTGAGAGTCTAGGTTTGGTCCAACACTGAGCTGAAGGAAGACCAAATCTGTATGGAAAATAGTCACAGGGGCACCAGTGCCGCACAGGAGAGTAACATGCTTATCTAAGCTGCTCTCTCTTGAATTGCATTAACATTATTTGCTGGAGGTCTAAACCCCAAAGAAGTACCAATGTCTGACCCATTTTTGAATCCCATTGTGCCTAAATAAGGGTACCTGACAAATATTTTGCTCACTTTAATCCTGATAGGTTGTAAGAAATGTTATAATATATATTTTACAGCTAAGGATGTTGAGATCTGAGTTCTTGACTTTACTAAAGTCACAGATGTCAACTGACAGGCTTAAAACTGAACCCCAGTCTTGGGTCTCCCCAATCAGCATACTCCCTGCTATGGTAGGTGAGGAAGAACACAGGGTTTTAAATTCTCCAAGGCAAGAGGCTGTAGTTCAAGGGGTTAGGCATATTTTCTGCATTACATACTGGTAATACTGTTCCTAACTAAGAGTCTCCTGTTTCTGGGTGAGCTTCCTGGTCATGTCCAAATTTTTTAAAAAAGGACAAGCCTGTTGTTTGAAAGAAGCCTTGGACACCCACAATGACTCCAAACTGAAGTGCTGCATCATGTTTGGTTCAGCAATGACTATGGAGTGTCTCCTTGACTTGTGATTGGTACAAATACAAACCTTCATTTGCATGAATGGCTATGCTGTGATTGGGTAAACACCTTTGCCTAGAGAAGATATAGAAATGTTTCCTAAGGCTGAGTTTGGGCTGTTTTATGTCTTAGAATCACTGTGCTTAGCCAGATGAAACAAATCAATAGGATTAATCATTGCCTGTAACACCGGAGCAGGAACTAAATACTGCCAAGCACCGTTAAATAGTATTAAACATTGTTAAATTATGTCAGCACTATCAGTTCTGTGTTGAGCTTTTGTCAAGTCTTTGGTTAAAACTCTCTTTTTAATGCTTCGTGTGAATTAAGACCATCAAAAGCAGGGCCATTTGGCAAGCTCTTCCCTTCTACCTGGCTTCCTCTCATCCAAGCATCCCTCTCTGGAAAGCTGGCTCACTGGTCCCATGGCAGCCTAGCTCCTTTGAACACTTCACAGATGCTTTGAAGGAGCAACACCACAACCAAACCTCTTTTTTGCTGAAGTACCATTTGCCTTCAGAAAGTGCTGTTCCAGCCATGACTATTTCAAACAACGTGGATCCATCTTTTATGCTCTCACAAGTGTTGGTAAACTCTAGCAGCAAGTTTCATGCTGGTCAGAGGAGGAATATTTCCCCTGATGGCCTATAACTTTTCATTTACACAAATGGCTGTGCCATCATTGGTGGAAACTACTTCTTCATACCCCACTTCTGGCTATATAAACATGCTATTTGACCTACTTTTTGAGTGGTCTGGGAAACACCCCCTAGGCTTCCTCCTGAAGCTGTTGTACCATGTCCAATAAAAGGAATTTCTGGAATGACTTCTGCCAACTTTTGACTCTTGTCATAAGAAGTGGATTGAGCTGGTAACATAAAGAAGAGACATCAGAGAATCAGTGGGAGCAAGGGGTGCCTTGGTGGTGGTGGTGGCGGCACCATAGAAATGGCAGAGGTGCCAGTGGTGTCATCAACGGCAGTAACAGAAATTGGGTGTCTGATGACTTACTGATGAATTCCAGAGAAAAGCCAGAAGCAGAGAGTGGAGAGAAGCAGTGTAAGCCACAAAATATAGTGGAAATATAGAGAAGGCTTTAAGGATCTAAAGTCAAAGGACAATAGGTCATTGAGAGTTCCAGGGCTAAGCCCTAAGGGCCAAAGGTGTTGACACCTGATATGGAAATATAGGGCTAAGTGTCTTAACACATAGGCTCAAGAGTTGTGACATTAGCCATTGCTAGGAATCATGGGTCTCCCAAACTCAAAGTTTCAGAGTTCTAACATAAGTTAGTGTTGACTGCTGCTATAGCGAACTGCTAAGAGGCAAGGCCTGCACTAGCTGCCAGGTACCAGGCCATTGGCAATCAAAGCCCAGAGCAATAGGCCTCCCACCCAAGCACTTAGAACCATTAGCCTCTAGTTGTTATAGCCTAGAACCATAGACTTCTAGCTTTGAAGGCTTGTAGCTCTAAGCCTCTGAATGTACCACTCAGCTCATACGGTTTTGGCACTCAAGGACACAGGTCTGTTTATAATAAGATAGCCATCCCTTGCCTACTCCAGCCAAGTGATTGGTAACACGAATACTGTGTGCAGAAGCCTAGAGAGGCCCCATTCAGGCCAATACAATCTCTTCCTCTTTGCAGAGGAGCTATTGCAGTAATTTCCAACCCCAATAATCCCATATAAAAACCACACAATCCGCCGGGCAGTGGTGGCACACGCCTTTAATCCCAGCACTTGGGAGGCAGAGGCAGGTGGATTTCTGAGTTCGAAGCCAGCCTGGTCTACAGAGTGAGTCACAGGACAGCCAGGGCTACACAGAGAAACTCTGTCTCGAAAAAAACAAAACAAAACAAAAAAAACCCAAAACAACAACAACAATAAAAAAAAAAAAACATACAATCCAGTTATTATATTTGTAAGTGATAAGCCTTGATTGGGTAGAACTAGCATTATACTAACTTATTCCCCTGCTAGGAGACCCTTTGCTGCTTGCTGTTTCTCCCGGCCATGTGGTTTTGCTCCATCTTAGCTTCCTCCTTCTCCTTTCCCATCCTCTCTCCTTCCCTTCTTGTTCTCCTCTCTATCCCTGCACGAATTTCAAAGACTTCCCATCCCACCTTTCCCCGCCACTCCCCAATCACAGGCTCCAGCCTTTATTGACCAGCAAATTTGGAGAAGGTTCACATGAGATAGCCGGAGTGCATGGTCTACTGCTCCTCCAGGGCCACCCTCTTGAGGAAGCAGAATTAACATTAGAATTCAAGTGACATCAGGACAACCCACAACAAGGAACTGCTGAGGGAAAGGCCTCACAGGCCACCGTCTGGGCACACAACTTCTGTCCCCATAGCATCATTTAGTGTGAAGTCAGTGTGTGTCTTGTGTGGTCCACTGGAGTGGGGTTGCACCACTGCCCCACGGCTGGGGACTCCCCCTTAAGGATGGTGGTGTTCCTTCTGCGAATCATCTTGAGATAAAAGAAATAAATAATAATGAGTGGGTTCAAGGCACAGAGAAAAGGTCCTCCTCTTTTATGGAGAAGCCTGGAGAAGTCAAAGGTAGGAGTGGTGGTCTGTCCCACTGCACAGATTGCCTAGTGTAGAATGGGGCTGAAACGGGTGATTCTCCTGTCGGCCATGTTCTGAAGCAAGTATAACTGACGATATCTTGAATACTTCTGATATCTGCAAAAGACTTGGGCACAGCATTTAAAAATGCACCATGTTTTTGTATGTGCCTGAAGCAGACTGCTGCAGCTCAGAGGTCACTGTCATGGGACAGAGAGATGGGCTCTAGGGAGGCTCTGGTCTAGAAACCCAGCAACAGATAAACTTCCTGCATCTGGAAGAGAGAGTTTGGGGACACTGTTATTTTAGAAGAAAGAGGAAATGGCACCCTCAAAAACAGGAGAGGTCAGGGCCATCTTGGGGATAGAAGAAAGACACAATACTTCTTTGAAATGACTGGGGATATTTTTGTGTGTGGTCTGTTTGCCATCTTTTACATTTGAGTTCATAAGGCAAGGAGAGCAGATAGGCCCAAACCTTCTCCTGCTAAGATGGTATTCCTAAAAACCACTCCGATGAAGATGTGTAGAAGAAAGGTGTGCCGTCATGCATAGCACGTACCACAGCTGGAGAGAAGCCAAACAAATCCAGGCTGAGGGACAAGGCTCTATTTGTACAGCAGGTGGCACAGTCTAGATTATTTCTACTAACCACATCTGCCCTGCTGGGGAAGGCTGTATCTGTCGTTTCCACGGTTTTTGTGTTTCAATCAAGCAATGGCTAATGGAGGCCCAGGCCCTGGGCTAAGGGCACAAAGCTGGCAGTGGACAAGCTAGAATGTGGCTTCCTGCGTCCAAGGCCCATCCATGGGTTCCACTTTGAGTATGGATCGGTCAAGAGCAGGGTCCTAGGTGCATCCTGCAAGACTCTGCAGGACTGGAAAGGCTCTTAGCCTGAGTCTGCTGCTTCAAGGAGTCAGCAGGGGCAGTCTTTCACCTTTGCTTGGGAGATCAGCATGTCTCCTGTTCCCTCCAAGCCAGCAGGCAGGACAAGCTACACAGCCACCAGAATGCCACTGCTTCGACATGACAGGCAGGGAAGAACTTAGCTCTGGAAAGCATGGTTTGAATTCTGCAGAGTGAGTGAGTCACCAAATACTTACCTCCAGGAGCTGGGTTCCGATCCTACTTAAAATGCAAATTTGCTCCTGTCTACCCCAGTCTACAACTTTGAGGTTGCTTGTTAGCCACCCAGCAAGCAGCACCTTACTCCAGCCTGAGCCACTGCTCAGAGTCCTGTCATACTTAGCCACGTCGGTATTGGGCAGAGACTGAAAGGGAGTGGACATGAATTAGGTTCTACAGACACATTTAAAGGTTCCTCCTGGGATGGGGGCTGGACTGAGCATGCCCAGAGCACTGGCTAAGCCTAGGTCGTCCCCACACCTTGCACTTGAAATCCTTCTTACTGCAAGGACTGCCTGGCAAAACCAGGCAGCTTCCTCATTTCTGTCTCCATCTCAGGGTTTCGCTGTTATGTGTTGCTCTGACAGAGTGATCACAGGGTGGCCCGGAACTTCCCAAACACTAGTCTGGAGACCAGCCGCGTGCCTGCGGGAGCTCAGTTTCCTGCAGTGCTCAGATGCCTGACCTGTGAGGTTTATGTAGGAGTGGAGCGAAAGGGAGAGAGTGACATCCAGACTTCAATTGTGCCCTAAGAAAGAGCTACTTCAAGACCAAGATGTCTACCCAACCATGCCCAGTGGCTTCCTGGGATCACCATTACCCTCCCAGCCCCGAGCAGCCCTCCTCCTCCTACCGAACATTCATTCTTTCTCAACTCACTTGATGTTGTTCTTTGCAAAAATTCTTCCAAAGTTCGAGGGCACCGTTGCCAAAATTGGAGATACAGATATTCTAGAACCAACTGAGCCCTGTCACCTACTGAGTGACAGAGGTCTCTGTCCTCTACCATAGTGTCCCAATCTGCAAAACACTGACGATTGCACATACCCCAGTGGATTTTGTTAAGGACTAGATAAGCCTGTATTTGCAGATGAATCAGAGATGGCCACAGTAGCAGTCAGGAAAGCCCTTGAATCTCTGCAGCTTAAAACATGGATCCAGTTTAATGCATCATCTTTCCTTCAGAGTTCTCCAAGAAGTGATTCAGGGCACCCAGGTTTTTACATTCCCTGGAAGTCCTCTGCTGGGGCCATCTGGATGGCTGACAGGATAGCACAAGCAGAATCAGAGGCAAGGCCTGGATGTGCCACCCTCTGTTGCAACTTCACACAGGTTCAAACCTAGTCGTATTTTCCAGCCACATACCGGAAAAGTTATCACATGCTTCCAGGAAAAGGAAAGGGATTTGTTTATTCAGCACCTGGCTGATGCCTGCTATGCTGTGTAACGTGCTTTATGGAGTCCTTCACGTTCCTTAAGAGTCCAAGCGTGCGAAATTCCCATTACTTATCGTCTGTTCCAATGTGGATGTTTATTGTAGAACCCGGAGTGGATTTTTAGATCCAAAGAACAAGCAACTCAACACAAAACAGTATGCATGTTGTGTGGGCTTCTTCTAATTTTTTCTTTTCTCATGTATGATAATTATGTGCCTAATACGCTTCTCCCTGGTGCTGTGAGGAAGCAGGGAGTGTAACAGGAAGCCCATACTCAAGGCTGGTTCTGCCCTGAGCAAAGGGCCCAATTATGTCAGCCACAGGGGTTTTCTTCAAACGGGATGCTTACCTGCTTTACAGACTTCTAAACTGCTGTATCCTCTCATCTCCAACAGACCAATCCCTCCCTATCCAACTCACCTACTGCCAACTCAGCTCTCAAGTCTCAGCGGACAGGCCACCTCTGCCAGGAAGCCTTCCTTGTTCTCAGCCCTGTGTCCCCTTGTTAGTCTGTACTTTCCAGAAACGGTTACAATCTCTGCTCACTTTCTGTCTCTAGCAAGGTGGTTTCTAGAGAAAGGACCTGTGTTAGGCCAGTACATTTCTCCCAGCATCAGCTTGTGACTGTAAATGCTGGTATATGGATGAGCCATCTCGACTGTCCTTTGAGACAGTCATGGAGCAAGACTTCAACATTCTTATCACTCAACCAAAAACTAAAAGGAAGGCAACTGAGCAGGAAACACCGCAGTGTCCTCTTTTTAAAGAGGCGAACAGAGACTAGGAAGTCACACCCGGGTACTCCCAAGCAGTGTCCGTTCTTTACCAGGAGAGGATGGGCAGTGCAAAACAGCAATTAAAACAAAGTCTTCGCACATAAAGCCCGAAGCTTTACAACTTAGCTGACATGAGGGTGTGGTGATGAGGGTATCCCCTGAGTGTGGTCCTCACTGACCGTGTGTGTGTGTGTGTGTGTGTGTGTGTGTGTGTGTGTGTGTGTGTGTGTGTGCGCTCGATGCTATGCTTCACAGATTTTACTTCCAACTAACCACTTAGCTAGAGCAGTCCGGCCCTCACTGACAAGCGCTTTCCCTGTGAGCACCCTCAGCCCCAGAACATGATCCCAGGTTACTTGGCACCCTCTGTCCAGGCCACTGGGCATAGCACTACCCAGCCCCACGGTGTTTAGACGAAGCTTGTATCTCTACAATTGGAGAGGGAGAGGGAGAGGGAGAGGGAGAGGGAGAGGGAGAGGGAGAGGGGCTGTCCAGTTGGTGTGAGAGTTGAGAGCCCAGCCACAGAAAGCCTCAGCTGCACTTTCACCTTGAGACAAATGCCCCAGACTAGCTAGACTTCGAGGTTCCCAAGCACCGCGGGCTGAGGGCGGAGCGTATCGAGGCCCCGCCCTCAGGTGGAAGTCTGCTGGCCGGGCGGATCCAGCGGCAGTCTTCAATTCCCCGGACGCGGCCGGAGGCGAAAAGGCCGGCTCCAGAGGACGATGCCGCTGTGCGCCCAGGATGTTGTCGCGTTTGCTCCCATTCCTCCTCACGATCTCCAGCCTGAGCCAGGGCTTCTGCGCACACGGTAGGCTCCCCAGCGCTCGCTGTATTGCTTTAAAGTTCACATTCGCCAGAGAATCTGCTTGGATGCCCCGAGGTCCCCGCTCCAGCTCCTTCATGCTGGCAAAACTAGGCCTCATCTGCTGTGTAGGTGGAGGAGGCTAAGATTAACTGTGGCTGTTTGGGAGTGACCAACGATGGATGGGTAAAACCTATAGTTTCCATTCTGTACCCTTGTTCCCAAGCTCATCATCCATCCACCTCCGGACGAACCATAACTTTAGCCCTCGCTTTTCTGCTGTTCTGGTTCTTCCACGGGTCTGACCACGCCCTTTCTTAGGTTCCTCTCCCTGAAGGCTACTGTCCTACTCCCATCCCTCCCTTCTGCCCACCCTTCCAAACAAGCCTGTTAGTCTTTAGTCCACAATTCATCCCCGCTGCCAGCTGCCCCTCCCCCACTTTACCTACCCCCTCTGCTCAGGCTAGGTCCAGTATCCCAGGAGAGAATGAAACAGTGGGGAGTTGGAGGGACCAAGTGGCACAGGAGTAGGAAGACCAGGGACCCAACACATACTTTTACCGGACGCCAAAATTCGAAGTAGAACAGTACAGTCAGTCATGTGATTACAGTGGCACTGGGGATGTGCCTCGCCAAACATCACAAACGTGGGCTGAGGTTTTCACTCCCCCTCTCAGAGTTTTGCAACTGAAACACCGCCTTGAGATTCAAAGACTGTACTCGAAAGGGAGCCAAGGGGCAGGGACAAGTGTGTTTTCTGAGAATGACAGAGTCACTCAAAGAGAAACATGACCGGAGATCTGACAGTTTGGAGAAGGGAAGTGATTGCAGAGCTGCCTTCAAGAGGAGACATCTTAAAGGGTCAAAAACGCTGAAGAGGAACAAGGGCTATTGGCCTTGCAACACACTTAACCTGGCAGAATTCAACAGCAGAATTCAAATAGGAATGTTTATTGTATTGTTACAAAAAGGACAGAGGGTCCCAAGGGGGTCACTCTTCTGTTCGGGGGTCATGCTGGCAAGCTGCTAGTTCCAGGCTCCTTCAGTCTGCCCTTTAGAACTAAGAGAATGGAAGACTACAGATACTTCACTACCGAGTTTTCTACCTTAAAGACCTCTGAGGAGGCCAGGAGGCTGGATAGCTGACGTTTATCGTCTCCACTTCAGGCTCACCTAGGCATCTGATTACACAGATGTCCATGCCTGAGCTACAGTGTCCCTAGAAATTAGGGAATGGGGAACGCCTTGAGATGTCTGTGTAGAAAAGCAGGATCATGTCTACAAGCAGGGAGTCTACGTACCCAGAAAAGGTCAGGGGCCGTGGAGCAGGCTTGAGATGAGAACTAAGTCTGGAATGTTGCTAGAACAGGGACAGCATTGGGCAGAGCCAGGGACTGGCTCATCTGAGAGCTCACGGGCACACACACCACTCCTGGTGATTATCCTGGAATGTAACAGACCCAACTTGCCCTCGTGAGGCTTCTGACCCCAACCACACAGGTATAGAAGGGCAGGACTCTAGCTTTGGAATCAGACACATTCTGGATATAGACCCCCACTGTGCCCCTTACTGACTCCACTGGACTTGGGTCAACCATCTGATTCTCTGGACTTCTATTTCTTCTTCACTAAGTTTGGCGTGTGTCTAGAGCCCAGAGTTGCTGTGATCACTAAATAGAACATATGTAAAGCACCCAGCCCCTCCCTCCCAAAGTACCCTTGCGGCTGTCACCACCCTCTTCCTAGTCCCCGGGGTACCTCTGCTTGCTCTAGTGTTGGCATTCTTTCCCCTAGGGACAGAACTGCCGAGCCCTTCCCGTGTGTGGTTTGAAGCCAGATTTTTCCAGCACATCCTCCGCTGGACACCTATCCCAAACCATTCTGAGAGCACCTACTACGAAGTGGCCCTCAAGAAGTAAGGAAAGCGGCAGAGGGGGCAGAGGGGAACCAAAAGGAGGTAGGGGAGGGACTAGGTAGCCACTTTACTATTGAAATGGGACCAAAAGGGACTCTGACACATACTTGCTTGAGGGTCATATGAGTTGAGCAGTGTGCTGGGATCCCTAAATTGAGCAGCTGTTGGTTCGGAGGGCTTCCTGGTATTCTGTAAAAGTATTCATTAACATAACTACAAGAAAGGAAACGGGGTTCCAGAGTGGGCTAACACATTCTTAGGAAGCAATGAGCTACTTAAATTCCCACCCAGGAGCTTTCTAGACCATGGATGTCAACATGGACTTTGGTCAAGGAAGCAGGAGACTCTTGCTAGGGCCCCAAGGACTGCTCCTTTTCTGCCATTATGGGAATGTTCTGCCTGGCCTTTTCCTTCCCTCTCAAAAGGAGAAAGGTTTGGGCACAAGTTGCTTCCCCAGTGCCTGTTCTGGTATCTCCTCAGGTACGGAACCTCGATCTGGAAAGACATCCATATCTGTAGAGAGGCTCAGGCATTTTCCTGCGATCTCACAAAGTTCACCCTGGATCTGTACCACAGCTATGGCTACCGGGCCAGAGTCCGGGCAGTGGACAACAGTCAGTACTCCAACTGGACCAACACTGAGACTCGCTTCACAGTGGACGAAGGTGCTTTGCCCCTCCTGGACTTAGACCATGGCTTTCTGGGACAATTCCAGCCAGGGACTCCAGCCTAGGGCTTATTCTGTCTGTTCTCACAGCTTTAATGTCACCAAACTTCCTGGCCAGGGAGCTGACTGCCTCAACAGATCTGTCTGAGATTTTAAAGGGAAGTGACATTGTTTATCCTCCATAAGAGAGGTTTTGGGATGAGTGAGGTGTGGAATCCTTCTATCCACACTGGGTCTGCACAGGGTCTGGGTACAAGATGGTCTCACTCTGTAGGACTCAGCTAGAGGTGACATCTGGGAGGTCACTGTTTCCCAAAGGCCAGCTTATATGCTCGGGCTCAGCTGCCTGTAGAAAGCATATGCTAGGGAGTTGCTTTAAAATTGTATTTCAAGGGCCCAGGCTGAGCTATTCAGATTCCCTGGTTGCTAAAAGACCCATAAGACACATTCCCTAAGAAGGCCTCATGTGGGGTAGAGCTGTAAACCTGAGGTCAAGGTTTTAGAGTGGGAAAAGTTTGACCCTAGAGTCAGGCTCTGGATGCTGTCCCTAGTCCTCAGTTTCACTCCTTTTCCTGCTCTTACTTAGTGATTCTGACAGTGGATGGCATGACTCTGAAAGTAACCAACGGCATCATCTACGGGACAATCCATCCTCCCAGGCCCACGATAGCCCCTTCAGAGGACAAGTACGAACAGATCTTCAAGGATCACCGCATTTACAGGGTTTCCATCCGGAAGCTCTCGGAACAAAAGGTATGATGCTCCCCAAGGCCGTCAGGCCAGGGCTACCTAGATTGGAATCACTTTCACGTCCCACTGGGGAGCTTGACACACACAGGAAAAAAGTTAGGAGCCAGGAGGGAACTGATATTCAAACAGTGCTCCCAGGGGAGGATGAGAAGAACGTGCCTATCATTATCAATGATCAGCAGTGATCAGCAGTATCGACAGTGCACAAGGCCTTTCACAGCTACCCTCGAGTGTTTTCTTCCAGTTTGCAGATAAGGAAACGAAGCTACAAGATGTTCTGGGGCCCAAACCCTGCAGCCCGGAACCTATTAAATACTCTTGCCTCAGTTTTTTCTAGTTCTTTCTGTGAAGAGCCTTCACTTCTTTAAAAGACTCCCTTTGCTCTATTAAAATAGAAGTGGAGGGCCGGGGAGATGGCTGAGCAGGTAACCAGCTTTGTGTGCACAAGTGTGAGGATCAAACCCCTGCCACCTACATAAAGCCAGACTTAGAAGCCCACATTTATAATCTATTGCTCCTACAGTAAGATGGAAGCTGGAGACAAGAGACTCAGGGGAAGCTTCAGGTCAGCTCCAGGTTGGAGTACACAGTGGCAAGAACCAAAGAGGCCTTGTCTCAAACAAAGTGGAAGATGGAAGACTGACATCTGGTTGTTCTCTGACGTCCACAGTGCACTCACACACACAAATGCACACATACATGTGTGTGCACACACACCAGATACACATACTCACATACAAAGATTAGAGCAAAATTAGCTTGGTAGTTAGAGAGATGACAGTCTGTACTGACGCTCACAGGGTTTGTTATCTTAGATGCCTGAAGACTGGCTCACTTAGCAACAGCCCTTGTCTAACATCGCAAAGCATCTCCGGCAGAAAACCACTACTAGGCCCCTCCCCCCTCTCAGCTTCTTCGTACCTTGCACAAAGATATCATTTATTATTCTCATTTCCATTTCAGAATACAACCCAGACAGTGAAGCAGGAAAACTTCACCCTCAGAGTCCCCAGGGGGATGAAAGAGTTTTGTGTCAAGGTGATGCCCTACGTGGAATCCCGAAATAACAAGGCAGAGTGGTCGGAGGAGCAGTGTTTACATGTCACGATGGAGCAGTGTGAGTGGCTCAGGCTGCAGTCCAGGCAGAGTGCGCTCAAACCATCCAGAAAAGTCCAGAAAGCTTAGGGTTGCTGGTGCCTGCACTGGGTCCAGAGCTTCTGCATAGAGCCATCCACCTCCACACATTGCCCCATTCTGCTTAGAACTCTCTCTCTCTCTCTCTCTCTCTCTCTCTCTCTCTCTCTCTCTCTCTCTCTTTCTCTCTCTCTCTCTCCCTCTCTCCCTCCTTCTTCCCTCCCTCTCTCTTTTGAGACAGGGTTTGGTTTCTCTATATAGCCCTGGCTATTCTAGAACTTGCTCTATAGACCAGGCTGGCCTCAAACTCAGAAATCTGTCTCCCACTGCCTCCGGAATGCTGGGATTAAAGTCGAGTGCCACCGCCCACTGCCAGGCTAAACAGTAAAATCGTAATACTTTATAGTTATGCCAATCACAGTGATGTCCCAGCATGCTCATTTCTCTGTCTCATGCGCACATACACCTGCAAAACAGAACCCCAGTGGCTCAACAGAGTCCTGGCCAACTTCTGTGTTACCCAAGTAGTTTAAGGATGTCATACAAATGTCATGAACCCCAAAACAGTTTAGCAGAACTGAAACAATTCAGAGGAACTCTGAAACACAAGGCCAGTCACTACACAGTGACCTCCAATTATGATGCACAAAGCAGAGGGCTCCAAGGAAGTGGGAAGATGCTCACTCCATATAGTGCTTGAGGAGCTGAGTTCAAATCCCCAAAACTAATATAAAAGCCTGGCATGGTGTGTGTTTCTGTAACCCCAATGCCCCTCTAGGGAGGGGCTAGAAACAGTGAGACTGTGGCTCACTGGTCAACCTGGGAAAATCAGTGTAAGCTGCTGGTTCAGTGAGAGATCCTGTCTCAAAAAATAAAGTGGAAAACGGAGCATGGTGGTCCACGCCTTTCATCCTAGGACCGGGAGGCAGAAGCAGGTGGTGGATCTGTGTGTTCCTGGACAGCCTGGTCTACAGAGTGAGTTCTAGGCCAGCCAATGTTACACAATGAGACCCTGCTCCACCCGCTCCTACACACACACACACACACACACACACACACACACACACACACAGACAATCACACACACACACACACAATCACACACACACACACACACACACACTCTCTCACACTCTTTGGCCTGCAAGGCATCACATTCACACACATTCACACACACGAATGCACAGACCACACAAACATGCAGCATCGTAATACACACCATTCTACATACAAAGCAGCACATACGCAGCTCACAGGACTCCTTAAACAATATGAAGTCAAAAAAAGCTCAGCAACAAAGGAGAAATTCACCAAGGGTCAAACCTTTCTTAAGAGTCTAAATCTTGGTCCAAATACTCATTTCTCTGCTTCACCATATAGAGGTTAAAAAGGCAAATGATCGTGACTGGAGTGGACTGGGACAATTTCTCAAAAGTCCCTAGAATAGCATAATTGCAGCAACTCTAAGGGATTATTCAGTCTTTTCTCTCTGTCCACAATAACTTGCTGGGGGTGGCTGGCATTCAAAATGGGCCTTTTCTCAAAGCTGGGCTTCTGGGGAACCTGCCCAGGACCCCTCTGTCAGATGCACTTGTCAGAATTATAACCAGAGCTGTGAGTCAGAGTCTGGCCTCTGACAGGACCCCAAGAAGATAGATCAGCCCCTCAGCCTTGATAATTTAATTAAAGACTCAGAGTGAAAAACAGCAAGAGGGAATGTATTCAATGTGGCCACATTGAGAAGAGAAACAAACAGGACTGGTGATCCTGAAAGCCCATTTTCCAGGGTATTAGGGGCATTCATGTTAACGTGGTGTTTAGGTTTAAATGGAGTCCCGCAGGTATGCAGAACCAAGCAGGCTGGGACAGGGTGTGAGGTCCTACCCAGCATCACTATCTGAGCCTTGGTCTTTCATGTTGGTCTGTCCTTAGAACAGTGTGACATCTCCAGGAGACACTTTCCCCCTGGCTGGCACCAGGCTTCAGCATGAGATTCCTCAGAGACTCCTGTTGTTTCTAGAGTCAGACAGCCGGAAGGAAGGACGTTCATGTGTCTGCTGAGAATAGCTGCATTCCTGTCAGGAGAAAACACTGGGATCCTTCACCTGAGCACAGCTCGACTTCTGGGGGACCTCCCTAGCCCAAATGCACTAGTTCCTGTTTGGTCCTATTTGGGGCTGTTCCTCCTCAGGGCCAGTGTGGGAAGGGCTCCTCCCTGCCCTGAGTATCCTAGAAGAAGCAATGCTGAGCTGGCTCTTTGACAGAGCTGCTGGAGTCAGCAAAGCCAGGTCCTCAACCAGGGCCCCAGGGCCCTGGGCCGGGATGGCAAATCAGATGTAGACATTGGGTCTCACCCTTGAGAGACTTTCTGCTGACTGCCCAGAGGGATCCATAACTAGCAACATGTGGCAGCAAATATAAGTGATCACATTGTATCCAGTGTGTGCCCTGAGAGTGCTCCATCCAACAAACATGAAAAGGACTCTTCATAGATTTGTACTAATAAGTTTCAATGCAGCTCATTGTCATGAAAGTCCCATGGAGAAGTCACCCAGTGTATGTCAACTACTGGAGTGCTGCTTGCATTTCCATCACTCTCCCCTTTTAAAAACTTTTATCTGCATTATTTTATGCTGAATTTATTCCCGTGCCGTGTGTTTTTGTTTCTTCAGTTTCTTCTGGGATATCTTTTTCTTGAACGCAACCTCCTCTTCTGACTTTGGAACAGTCTGTTCCTTTTCAGTGAGGATCATCTCAGTGTGGCAGGGGGAGCTCATGCATGGGTTAATCTGGCCATGAGCTGTAGGTTCATCAGCGCATTGTTCAGTGACTAGAGAATCTACATCGAAACCCTACGTTCAGCATTGTTCTCTACATTTTAAAGCATGTGCAGCAAAAATTCAGCACTCTGTTTTGGCCACCGTCCCTACTGACTCCACCATTATAGCACAGGAATAGCACACATTACTTCTTTAAAGTGACGTCCTTCAGATAATTGGTGGCTTTACAGATATGCATACCCTTGATGGTCTGGGCAGTTTCCCAGGTGTTCTTAAAGTGAACAGGAAGGTTTGAACCTCTTGATTTGCATGACTTTGTAGTGTTTTCTGGGTCGAACCATCTCCACAGGTCACCTCTGGCTGCTTACAGGAAGATGTTCCATCATCCTTATAGTCAAAAGGTTTGAGTCTCAGCTTTACTGCTTATTGACATGTGGCCTTGGGCAAGTGACTTAATCTCTCTGGGCTTCAGGGTCTCGATGTATAAATGAGGTGATGCTGGCATTGGTCTCGTAAGACTGTTGCTAGGGTCAGGTGATCCAGGCACGGTGTGTGATCGCTTTCTTATGAGGTGGCTCTGTAACTTTCCCATTGTGTACATGGACAGTGGCACTCAGAGGGATTCATTATTCTGTCCACAGCCCCATAGCTAGTAAAAAGTAAAGCTGGGATCTCAGTCTCCACTCTCACCTACTGTATTATCCTACTCAGTGTTTATTGGTCATCGTGTGTAGATGGCTTGAGGCAGAACCAGTGTGTTACTGAGGGAACCGGTGAAGGCTGACATTTCTAGGAATCTAGATGTCTTTAGGGCTGTGACCTGCCCATTGCCTGTGGGAATGACTGGGGCTGTTCACTGAGTGCATTCTGAGTGTAGCCAAAGGTTCTCTGGGGACTGTACCTTATGTACCACAAACACACCTTTCTGTGTCTGCAGATTTCACCGTGACCAACCTCAGCATTATATTCATATCTGTCTTGCTACTCTGTGGAGTCCTGGTCTTCCTGGTTCTCCTGCGGTACATCCGGCGCCCGGGAAAGTTGCCTGCAGCCCTGGTGAGTGCTCTGTCCTTCCTGAACTCCTACATGGTCTGGCACCCTCATCCAGGATTATGGGGTGGGCAAGCAAATACTAGACCAGCCTGAAGAACAGCAGAGACAGTGCATGCTCAGGTGCTCACACACACTAAGTAATCACAGTTTCATCATCTGCACAATGGCCTGTGGACCAGCCGCTGTGTATCATGAGTTGGTCCTGGTCATTATCCTCATTTCACAAGTGAGGACAGAGAGGTTGCTTCCACTCACAGGGTCACACAGTTGGGAGGAGTAGTGGGGGAGGTTTTGTAGCATCCCATCTGAGTGCTGCTGAGGGAAGAGACTCTGAAAGACAGAAGAGCTGGAGTGGTCACAGAGGGGAGGGAACAGAGTGGAGAGCTGACCTAGGGAGGAAAGGGCTTGAGGAGAGGCCAGGACCTCTGTCCCCTCCCAGATGGAGGCATGTGTGGCAAGCCAGCTTCTTGAAGCCATCCTACAGGAACAAGGAGTAGGCCCTAAACCTCTGCTTGTCCCTGACCTGGTCTCAGGCTATGTCAGAGGTAGCTAGACACAGACCCTGGACTCTGGGTAATGTCCAATATTAATGTATAATAGATGGTTACAGGCTACACACACACACACACACACACACACACACACACACACACACACACACACACGCCTAATCAGGGCCTTTGCCTAGATGAGCGTCTGCTCTCACCCAGCCCTTAAAGCTCTTCCTTGTATCTCGCTGAAGTCGGTCCTCTTTGTTTGTCTTTGCGCTCATGGGAGACTCAGTTCCCCACACCCGTCCCTTGATCCATTCCACGGGCACTTTACCTCATGCTCTGTGCAGGGCCTGGAGCCCAGGTGCTGGTGGCTTAGCAATGCATGAACTGCAGATTGAGCCTGGCCCTGTGGAGGCCAGGATTGAGGAAGTGAGGGAGGGTAGCCCGAGCCTCTCTGAGTGAATGAGTGAGCTTAATGAGTTAAGCAGCCTTTGAGCTAGCTACAGAACATTCCCCCCTGGTAAGTGCTGTCAGGCAAGAAACTGAGTCATGTGACCTTGAGGGGGCCCCAGGGCTTGATGCCAGCCAGTGCTAGCCAGGTGTCGAAGGCTAGCTTTAAAGCCATGAGGCAGGCAGAGATCAGAGATTATTACATGTCCAGAAACGACAGTTAGAGCTTGTTGGTTCCTTGTGAACCTGTGAGTCACAGCATCGCTGCTCCTTTGGAGCTGTCTCCTCAGATTTAAACAACCCAGTTCCATTATCAGATAGCGCTGTCTGTGGGGTTAACCTGTATGAGAGAGAGAGCCCTGGCACATGCCTTAATTAATTCTCAGCCATCTGCTGATTTGAGCTGACCATCCAACGGGTCATTGACGTCAGTTTTATTAAGCAAGCTGGGGACTTCAGATCCAGATAGCTGTGTATAATTCTGGGTTTGTCCTTTGTTGCTGGTGACTTGAGGCACATGGTTTAATCTCTCAGAGCTTTGGATTCCTCCTCTAGGACATAGGGGTAATGATATGCCTATAAAATTACCAGGGAGTACAATTGAGCTCAGCATATATTTATTGAGCGTCTTATATGTAACCTGAATGAGCCAAACTTCACCATGAGAAGGCACATGCTGGCATTAATTCCACGTATGGATGAGACTCTAAAGCACAGAAAAGACAAGGATATTGGCTCAGCAGCAAGCTGCTAACAGATACATCCTTCATCACTAATCATTGTGGTGATAAGGGGGTCACAACCAGGAGGAATTGCAGGAGAAGCATTAAGTGCCGAGGAAATGAAGGCGGGGTGCAGACCAGTCAGTCTGTCGGTCAGTCCATCAGTCAACAAACCCGAGCCCCTACTAATTCGAATTCAGCTTAGGTTCTTAGAGTGATGAGACAGGACGGTTGCTGCCTTTAGAATGCATATTATGGTGTCTCAGTCAAGGTTTCTACTGCTGCAGTGAAACACTATGGTGAAAAAGCAAGCTGGGAGGAAAGGGTTCATTCAGCTCACACTTCCACGTCCCGTCAGGGCAGGGACTCAAACAGGGCAGCAACCTGGAGACAGGAGCTGATGCAGAGACTATGAGGGGTGCTGCTTACTGGCTTGCCTCCCTTGGCTTGCTCAGCCTGCTTTCTTACAGAACCCAGGACCATCAGCCCTGGGGCAGCACCTCCCACAATGGCCTGGGCCTTCCCCCATTGATGACTAATGAAGAAAATGCCTTACAGCTAGATCTTATGGAGCCTGTGACTCTATTTTCAGTGACTCCCATGAGCTGCACCCACAGGTGCTTACTTAGCATCTATTTCTTACTTGGGGTCATTGTCAGAATAGCTTACACACACTCCTGGATGGGCCTGGCTTTTTCAGCCTCTTCCAGGTTGCAGAGAGCTTCACAAGTGGAGCATCTGAGTGTATTCTCCAGTCTCAGCAAGACCCTGTGAAATCTGGCCCTGGGAACACCAGCTTACTGGTATCTGCCTGGGGCCAAACCATGAAGTAACCTTGGGGGAAATTTGTAAAATGTTAGTGCCAGTACAAACCAGGGAGCTCAGTGCAGGCTGCCCAGGCTCTCACCTACTCTACACCTCCTCCAGTTCCTCAGCTGGCACCTGGGAGGGTCCTTGCAGGTGGCCACACCTCTCTCCCTGTATTAGTTGATTTTTCTCACTGCTGTGACAAAACGCCCAGCAGAGGTGACTTGAGGAGGAGTTTACTTTGGCTCATGGCTTGAAGGAGCAGTCCACTATGGGAGGGAGAGCACTGCAGCAGGAGAATTCAGGCAGCAACTGGTCGCATGGCACCCGCAGTCAGGAAGCAGAGAGAGGTGAATGCTGGTGCTCAGCTCACTTTCTCATCTTTCTGCATCCCAGGACTCTGGCCCATGGGATAGCATCACACTCACAGTAAGTCTTCCCAGATCAGCTTAATCTTTCTCAAAACAGCCCCATGAACATACTCTATGGAACCACACAGTGGTTTTCAATACTGTCAAATTAACTATGACAATCATCACACTCACTCTGCCTCTCCTCCCAGGTCTTCGAGAAGCCTCACGACTTCCTCCTAGACGACCCTCTCTGCCCAGAAACTCTCGATGTCATTCACATCCTGGACCTGGAGGCCTTCCCGAAGGTGTCACCAGAGCTGAGAGACTCAGACCTGCATGGCAGCACCGACAGTGGCTTTGGCAGTGGCAAACCATCACTTCAGACTGAAGAGTCCCAATTCCTCCTCCCTGGCTCCCACCCCCAGATACAGGAGACTCTGGGAAAGGAAAAGCCTCCAGAGCTACAGGACACCTGTGGGGACAACACAGACAGTGGGATCTGCTTGCAGGAACCCAGTTCACATTCCTGCATGGGGCCCATCTGGAGGCAGCAGCTTGGGTATACTCATCAGGACCAGGATGACAGTGACGTTAACCTCATCCAGAACTCTCCGGGGCAGCCTAAGTACACACAGGATGACTCTGCTTTGGGCCATGTCTGTCTCCTGGAGCCTAAAGTCCCTGAGGAGAAAAACCAAGTCATGGTGACATTCCAGGGCTACCAGAAACAGAGCAGGTGGAAGGAAGAGGCAGCAGACCCAGCAGAAGACTTGGATGAAGAGATTCCCTTGACAGATGCCTTTGATCCTGAACTCCGGGTGCACCTGCAGGATAATTTAGCTTGGTCTTCACCAGCTCTAACCACCGGTTATTTGAAACAGGAGTCTCAAGGGGTGGCCTCTGTTCCACCAGGGACACCAAGTGGACAGTGGAATCAATTGGCGGAAGAGTGGTCACTCCTGGGTATGGTTAGCTGTGAAGACCTAAGCATAGAAAGTTGGAGTTTTGCCCATAAACCTGCTCCTCTGGACAGTGGGGCAGCCCCTGGTGGCCTCCTGGATAGCCTTGGCTCTAACCTGGTCACCCCGCCATTGATCTCCAGCTTGCAGGTAGAAGAATGACAGGGCCTAAGGGTTCTTTGTATTCTGGCCATGCCTGCTCCCCTCCCTGCACCTGGGAGGCTCAGGAGTCAAGGAAATACATGAGTCCTTTTCTGCAGACCCACTGTGGCTGGCTAGCCAGGCTCCACAGGGCAGGAAAAGGCCATCTTGCTGCGCAAGTGTCCGGTACATGAGAGGTTGTGGCTAGTCTGCTGAGTGAGGTCCTGTGGACACCAGCAGAGCCGAGCAAGGTTGACAGGACCTCCTCACGCCTCAGGGCTGGGTCCTGCACTGGAAGGACATGTGTTTGGGTGGAACCTTGGGGCTTTCTGGATGTGGTAAGACAGCAGCTTTGAAGTCAGATCAGCCTGGATATCCGCAGGAGTGGCTTCCGTGGGAGGGAGGGCTCAAGAGATAAAGGGCAGAGCAGGAGACAGGTTTAATTTTGTCATGTAGAGAGAGCTACTTCCCACCTGGGACAGGTTACTTGTCACTGGGAGATCTCGGGACACACACCGCCCAGTCAATTCAGAACCATGGGGCAAAAGGGACTGAGACCCAGAATTTCTGTTCCTCTTGTGAGGTATCTCTGCTAGCTATCTGCAGACATCTTCATCTTTTCAATATGGCTGTGTCCCTTGAATTACCTGCAGGGGCTAAGCCATTGCTCCTTGCTGCTCACTATAGTGATGTCAGACCAGACAAAACAATGGTTGTCTGTGTTAGTACACTACCCTTTAGGTGGCCTTTGGGCTTGGGCTTTTGCTGCTAATTTCTAACTACCGACCCAGAGAACAGGGTGCTGGACTGACACCTCTGTGTTCAGCTGTGTGACCTCGGACCAGCAGCCTCCTCAGGGGACTAAAATAATGACTAGATCATACAGAAGTCCCTCTTCCTGAATGTTAACCAAGTTGGCTCTGGGGTGATATTTTAGATCTGCCAGCCTCTGGGTTTGAAGAAAGTGGACTACGGAAACCATCTGCCCATGGGCAGCTTCTGCCTCCTGCCAGTGTTTCAAAGATCTTGTGGGAGCCTAGGACCTCGTGCCAAGATAACTGCTAGTCACTGGGGTCCAGGGCTGGTCCCTGCTTCCCTATACTGCATTTGAGACCTGTCTTCAAACAGAGGCAGTTTGCAGCCCCCAAGCAAGGATGCTGAAACAACAGGGCCACTGATCTCTGAGCCCAGAGTTTCTCTGAAGCTTTCCAAATATAGACTGTGACCCAGTGAAGCCATCCATGAATCTTGGCATCCTGCCAAGAAGGTCATGGTGCTAGTCTGGTACCAGAGCTGCTTCTGGAATTGGGAGAGCTCTTTGAGATCCCTTCGGATCCTTTATTTATTTATTTGCTCACTTATTTATTGAGGAGGCAGTGTGGCACAGGCGCAGGGCTCTGGGTCTCTCAGGAGGTCTAGTTTTGCCTGCACTGTTTCTAGCTGTGTGACCTTGGGCAAGTCATGTTTCCTCATGGAGCCTCAGTTTTCCCGTCTGTATGTAAAACTTGAAAATTGAAACGTACCTGATGTGCCCAATCCCTAAGAGTGTTGAGTCCCCCTGAGAAAGTGGACATGGATGTGCCTCAAATGGAGTGAGTGGTGTATGTTTTCATCCCAATAAAAAGTCAGGTATCTTGTGGAAGCCATCGAATTTCTCATGATAACTGGGAGTGATGGATGATGGGTGTAAACAAGGGCCAAGGACTCGGGCCCCAGACTCAGCTTGTGAATGGTGACTCTGGGAAAGGCAGAGTTTCCCCCATGGTGACATGGAATGACAGCTGTCATGGTGATGTTATGAGGCTGACTCGAAAGGCCTTCCCAGGAAGTAAGTGAACCAGACCTGTGGACCCTATGCATGCTCAGCTCACCCTGAAGACTTGTCTAGGTGCTTCCCATAGACTGCAAGCCTCCTGGGTTCTGTTCGAAAGGCATTTTCCACAATGATCAATGTATCAATTGGCACATCTCCCTGAACACAGCCATGTGGGTGCAGTAAACCCAGGGCCTGGGCCTGGGCCTGAGTCCCAGGTGTCTGTGTGTCTGAGGAGATGGCCAAGACACCTTGTCTCTCCCTGCCTCTGCCCTATCTCCCACATGCTTTCCCTGTTCACTCGGAAAGGCTGTTTGGGAAAGACCCTGGTCCTCCCCCTGCACTGCACACATGCATGCAACATGAGCATATATCTACTCTGGGGACCTCCTGGCTGGCTCAGAAAAGAGAAGTGTGGTGACCATTCTTTCCTGGAAATGGTGCCAGGAATGGCTTCTTCCCCATGGAAAAAGCCCCTGAAGCAGCTGGGAAGGAGCTGAGCACTAGATAAGAGAGAAGAGAAATGGACATCGTGGAGAGAAGGAGGCTCAGTTCAACTGGGAGAGAAAACCTGCAGGCCTGTAGGACGGAATGGAGGCAGACATGGGCGGTGGGTGTCGGCAGTCTAGAACCAAACTGTCAGGAGGCGTGAAAGTTCAGCTGTCCTTGGTTCAGCCAGGGTGACAGGGAAACCTAGGGGACTCTTCCAGGCAGCAGTTGAGAAGACACTCCATTCAGCCTTCTCTGGAATTCAGACTAAAGTTCCCAACAGAAGACCCCAGTTGGTCTTCAGCTGAGCTACCTTCTTCAAGGGCTTTTCCAGACTGAGGAATGCGTGGTTCTGGGTTTCTGTGAGCTAATGGAACTTCCTCTTAGCAAAGAGAGAGGGGAAATGGGCTCATACTGACAGAGAAACTGTGTTTCCCGAAATTTGTAAATAGCTATAGTTGAGAGGTTGCCTTGTCTCCCTCAAAAATACCTCTACCCCCATTCCATATACACAGTGACAGAATGTGCAGCCCCCTAAAAAGTCAGAGCCCACACTGTGCCACAGAACACTTAGCACCCGGAGAGTCTGGATACCACCTACAAAACCCACACAACACTTGCACCACTGGGTGAAAGTTCTCAGAGCCCCTCATGTGAAGGGTAGAGAAAGGGGAGCTGGGGCTGTTGCCTGCCTGGGGCAACATAGAAAGCCTGATTGGCATAGCCAGGCAGCTGGTACTGATGCTATCACCCCCATGGACAGGACACCCGATACTAAGAAACCTGACTCACTCATTTCCTGCAGAGTTCATGGGTTTGAGGGTTTCTTTTGAAACAAACCCACAATTTAAAATTAAGTGTACTGTTATTAATGAGAAGGCCTATGGCGCCTCCTCACTATCAGAGTGATCTGAACTTTACTGCATTTCCCATAAATCTCCGAACAAGAGTGCTAAGAACCTGTAGACACTAATGAGAAAGGACTGGGTAGGATGAAATTAGTGTTTTTAAAAAGGTGATTCAAAGCTTCAGTCATTCAACGAAAGGAACCAGGCAGGAACCAGGGAGACCTTTATAGAAGTCAACATTGAATTCTGGGTTGTTTTTTTTTCTATGTTTATTGTTTCAGTGTCTGTGTGTGTTACATATGTAGAGGTCAGAGGGCAACTAGGTGGAGTTGGTTCTCTCCTTCCACTACATGGATTCTAGGGAGAGAACTCGAGTCATCAGGCCCGGCAGCAAGTGTCTTTCCTCGCTGACCCATCTCACCAGCACGGCTTATCGTTTCTTCAGCTGTTACCCCTACATGTCATGTGACATTCAGCCTTGGCTTCATGGAGCACACCATCCAGTTATAAAGATGAACATCAAGCAACTGAGTACTGACAAGTGTCGCCCTCTTTGACAAGTGCCCTGAAAGAAACTGATATCCCACTCTAGGATGAGGCAGGAAGGCAGGGCAGGAAGCTGCTGTCACTCTAGTTATAAGAGAGCACACAGCCAGGGGCGGGGCTTTAATAGAAGCATTCTGGTGGCTGGGAAGTTGAGGATCAAGGTTCTGGCTCATCTAGTCCCCACCAAGGGCCTTATTCATTGTCCACAGGTACCCTGGAGCTGCTGTGGTCTCAAGGATAGAAAGAGATATCCCTGGTCTCTTCCTCTTATGAAGACACTAATCTCAACATGAGGCTCCACCCTTATGACTTTATCTAATAACCTCCATGAGGCCCTGCCATCACATTAGGGGTTAGGGCTTCAACACTGAGGGGTGGGTGTCACCAACATTCAGTCCATACAGATGCTTATACAAATATAGTGGGCAGCGGCAATGGGGAGAGAGAAGAGTGAAACAGTTCAAAGGATGCTTCAAACAAAGAGCAGGGCAGGACAACAGGCTGGAGAGACTGCCACTTGAAATTGATGGTGAGCAGTGCATGATATTGGTTGGCCTGGGAGGGAAAACATGGTGTGGAGGGGTGGGGCCTCAGGGATCCCCAAGATGCTGAGCTTTTGTCTCAATAGTGATATGTCATACAGAAGAAAGAAATGAAGTAACTCTCAGGATGGCCCTAGCACTGGCTTGGAGCTGGGGATTTTAAGGTGAATGTTCTGTGTTCTCTGTGAGACTTGCATCCTAGGTAGATCTGTCATCATGGCATAGAGACAAGAAGACAGATCTGAGAGGACCCCTGGCCATCTACAGCCCATAAACTCAAGATATTCCTCTGACTCACTATTTAGGAAGAGTAGACAGCCATCATATTGGCCCACAGTCTCAGAACCGTGCCTGAGTTCAGCATGGGCACAGCAGACCATGAGCCTCGAACCTCAGAGGTCTTCAGACAGTCACAACCCATAAGCAGGGTGAGGTAACAACCAAGTGGTCCCTTCAGTGAATTACCCCCCTGCAGAGTTGGGCATGAGCAAAGGAAGGGCAGACATAGTGCCACCTTCCTTCTCCTGCATAATCAGCTCTTTATAAGAGCTGTCCCACCCATGGCCTGCAGCTATATCTGTGCACAGCTGCATGATGTGTGCCCAGCACCCTTGCAGCCCTGCAGCCTCTCTGCAGTACTTGCAACTCCTCAATGCAACGGTTCCCATCCTTAGCCCCTGTCCTGACTGCCTCGAAAATGCCCCCACCCCGTGGAGTCACCCCATGACTGTTTCCATGACTTTCAATCCATATCCATTCCTCCCCCGCCTCGGTGGTTCAACCCTTCATGTCTCTAAACTGGAGCCATCATTGTCTCCTCAATTTAGATTGCCTCTACTGGTTCCCATAATGGTTAATAACAACCCCACTCACACAGTCATGGGACCCGTGCAGACCTTGCCTAATGGAAAGGTCACCATCAGATGGCCCCTTGGCTTGTCCTCACTGGTGACCTTGCAGCTCTCCCATCCTGCTTCGTCCATGCCTACCCACTTTGAGCCATCCGCGCTCCCTGGGACCACTCACCACAACCTCCTGGTCATTTTTTTTTTCTTTTTTCTTTTTGCCTCCAGCATCCCTCACCACTAAATAATCTTCTCTACTGTTGACTGAGCTGAGGAGTTGAAAATGCAAATTTGAGGTCTGACTTCCACTGGACAGCTTGTAAGACAACACTCAAAGCTTCTGCTCAAACCAGAAGGTTCTTCAAGACCTCTCTGCTACCTCCTGCCCTTCTCACTTCTTCCCTTTCACATCCTCACCCCCCTCCCCACCAGCCCTCATACCAACCTGCCTTCCCCAAACAAACTGCTGTGCACACCCCTGGTCCTTTGTACATGCCAGTTTCTCCTCCTCATATGTTCTTTGTCCACTTTGCTGTTTCAAGGCTGCCCAAGTGCCCTCTGCAAAGCCCCTCTGAGACACTCAGACCTAGTGTGTACTTCCAGCATAAGGCCTGTCAGTATGTGGCTATCAGTGAAAATGAAATGGTAAATATGGCTCTTGGTGCCCCATGCAGCTGCCATGGTGTGAAACATCTCATGGCTGCTAGGTACACACCTGCTGGACTCACTGGAAAGAGGGGAAGTATGTGGGATATTAACTATGCTAAGCGGAGATGGGACACCTCAGACATGCAGTCCATGACAGGCAACAGAAGATGAGATCCCAGGATCTAAGGCCAGCCAAGAGTCAGCATAGGTAATAGGGCCAGTGCTGTGGAGCCTGGGATGGAGTGGAGGGTGTAGAGACAGGGCAAGCATGGGATATCTGCTCACTCAGGCTAACTTCCATTCGTGTCAAAGAAGCATTTGAATGTAGGTGACAGCAGTTCAAGAAGCATCAAGATGATTATGATGGTCATGGAAGACTGAGCAGACCAGGTGCTTGGGAGACATCACCCTGAACCTAGAAGAAGAAGGGGGGGGGAAGAGGAGGAGGAGGAGGAAGAAGAGGGGGGTAACTGGTCCCTGGGGCCCAGAGAGCCTCAGCCCATGATCTTTTTTTTTTTTTTTTTTTTTTGATACTTTATTTACATTTCAAATGTTTCCCCCTTTCCAGATGTCCCCTTTGGAACCCCTATCCCCTCCCCCCTCCCCCTGCCTCTATGAGGTATGGGATTCCCCCACCCATCCACTCTTGTCTTCCCTCCTTGACATTCCCCTATACTGGGGCATCTAACACCCTCAGGCCCAAGGGCCTCTCCTCCTCCTGATGGCAAACAAGACCCTCCTCTGCCACATATGTGGCCAGCACCATGGGTCCCTCCATGTGTATTCTTTGGTTGGTGATCCAGTCTCCGGGAGCATCGGGAGGTCAGGCCAGGTGACACTGTTGCTCCCTCTATGGGACTGCAAACTCCCTCAGCTCCTCCAGTCCTTTCTCCAACTCCTCCATCTGGGACCTCACGCTCAGCCCAATCGTTGCTGTGAAGTGAATCTTGTCAGCGCATGATCTTTATGGAGAAGGACCAGGCTTAGAATAGAAGAGGAGGGACTTCTTCCGTTTTCCACCCACCTTCTGCCAGCAGCCCTCTGCTTGTACACAAGAAGACCTATCCAAGGCTTTAGGGAATAGAAGCCAAGCCCATGGTTCTGCAGGAGAAGGGTGGATGGGATGTACCGGAGAGTGGGAAGGGCAGGGTCCACCAAAGCTTTGGTCTCCAGCACTGCCTCCCCCATTGTTTTCTTGGTTTGCTGTTCCTCTGAGGAGACAGAACATTTTCACTTCTGGTCCCCAAGTGTGAAAATTCACCAGGCCACTGGCTTCCTGTTTTGCATTGACTTTTGCGCTGGGGTTTTGCTCACTAAGCAGTTTTTAAGAATAAACCAATGATACTTCCATCTACTGATGTTTTGTCCTTCTCGAGGTCCTGGAGCATAGGAGGGGGGACCATAGACTGTGGTCTCCTCGGGTCCTGTCACAGCCCCATCTACTGTCACTGGCTTGGGGCAAGGCTAGGAAGACTCACGGAGGTGCTATGGCTTTGAACATGCCTTAGGTTGTCACTTGGTAGCAAAGCTTTGCATCTGTGTGTGCCCTTGTCTAGAAAAGTGATCACACCACAAGCACGGGACGGATGTGGCTGAGGATAGGTAAGGAGGAGAGATAACAAGTGTTGGTTTTGAGAACCGCAGGCATGGACCCAGCCTTGGAGCAATATTTAAGATGCCATCAAGAGGATGGGGAATCCTTTAACTTAATTTCTGAGCAGTTCTTGACTACATGACACACATACATGTACATATAAGTGTACGTGAGGCACAATAGGGAACTAAACTGGAGATGCTTGTGAGACAGGAGAGATCAGGTTCATCTCCAGAGAGACTGGAATCCCGATGGGGCCTAGGCCGGTACCTGGAGGAGTAGAGAAAATGAATGGATGGATGAAGATTTGTGAGCCAGAGAGTGTTTCTAAGGAAAATCAGAAGAGAACAAGGTCCATAAGTCTTAAAGAAGGTTCCTGGGAAATGTGAAATATGAGCCGGGAGGAAGAGTGGCAGACAGGGATGACTTGGAAACCAGAGAATAATAGTAAAGGGAAGGACTGGGAAGTGGGTGAGGCAGAAGCTCAGAGCTGAGATCAAGCCTGGGGAGGCCTGAACCCTGGAAGCCCTTCCCCCACCCCACCCCACCCCCGTCCATCACTGTGGGGCATGGGTTAGCAGCTCCCTGGAGGGAGGACCCAGCTGATGAGCCTAGGAATGATCCAGTCTTCAATACCCACCAGATCTCTGCAAGGTGTAGGAAACAAACTGTATAGTGGTTAGAGTCCTAGACTACTGGCATCTAGGGGGACCTCAGCAGCCACCTTTTAACAGCCAGCCCTAAACTAGAGTTGGCACTTTGTATTGTGCTTGTGTCCTTTAACTATTTACTGAGCAGCTATAGTGATCCCAGACCACTGGTATGTTTAATAGACAAGGTAAGAGCCAAGAGTAACTTTCAAGAAACGGCTTTATCTTTTGCTTTCCCAATGCTAAAATTGATGGCCAAATAAGTGGTATGGCCAGCCTTATGGCCACTCAGCACTGCAGGACAAAATAAAGAACCAGAGCATTTATACAATAACCAGTCCTTACCCTGATAAGCCCTGAGGTGAGCCACAGATTCTGCTCAGGCTCCAGTACAGACTGTGAGCAGCAGGCAAAGCAAGCTAGCTCTGTGAATCTCTGTCTCCCCATGTGCAGAATGGATCAATACTAATCTCTGTCACAGGGTGTCCACAAGGCTCAGAATGCAGACACATGCATGAAAATACACTGTGTAAGCAGTCTGGTCTTCCTCCAGCTGCTGGGCATCCTTTTCTGGAATGAGGCTGCCCTCCGTTTCTTCTCTAATCAATGTCCACTTAGTAAGCTTATTTACTGTGCTTCATTTGGAGGATTGCTAGTTACCAGCTTGTTCAGGTCTGGAAACAGGACACGTGGAGGAAACCTGCCATCTACATGGAGGTCAAAATGAATGGTGTCTAGTCTTGAATCCTGAGGTGAGTCTCAGGAAAGATGGGACATAAAGTTCACAAAGTCTGGGTGAGGACAAAAGGGTTGGGGGTGCAGGAGAAGAGGACATTCTAGGCTGGGCACAGCCCTGGCAAGGACATTTAAGAGGAACAGGGTAACAGAGGAACTGTAGCTGGTAGCCCTTGGCACAGCAGCCTCTCCAGTGGGGTGAAGCCAGAGACTGAGGGTAGAGGAGCAATGGGGAGAAGGCCCTAGTACAGCCAAGGATCTGTGTGCCCAGTCAGTGCCCAGCCTCAGAGACCCATTGCTTGGTTTCTAGTCAGTCTGAGAAAGTTCTAATCTGCCCCTTCACTCCTAGGGTGTAGCCACTGTCTGGGGTGAAGAAAACTGCTGTACCATGGGCCTGCGGAAGTAAGGAGAGCAAGGGGATGCAGAGGGGACACAGAACACGTCAGTGGGCTCAGAAAGAGGAAGCAACGCACTCTCGCTTCTTCTTCTGGGCATGGGAAATACCCAGTATTCTCCCTGTCTTCAGCAGATGTCCATGTCCTCACCTGAAGCCACATAACCTGGGCCCAGGACTACCTGGGCTTCAAGGCTTATTCTCCTTCCAAGTATCCAAAAAGTCTATTGAGTCCTGAGCATCTCCAAGGGACCCAGTGGGCCCCACAGGTCATGCCAACCAGGGCAGAGTTGAAACTGTTATTGGGGCTGCATAACCTGCGAGTTCAGAAGTGGAGTCCAGCTTGCAGAGCTGGTATCCAAGGAAGGAAGCCAGAGGCAACCGTATCCCCTTTCTCCATCACTCCCAAGAGTTCTTTGAAAAGGGAGAGGGGTCCAAAACCATGAAGAATCCCTCTTCATACTCAACAAAGGAAAGGTTTTCAGGAAAGAAAACCCAGTGAAAAGCTTTCAAATCCTCAGGCTTGGTGTGTTGTGTCCAAGCCCAGCCGAGCTGGGAATAAGAAGGTCCCCACCCCTGGAAGGAAGCAGGAAGGACCTGCCAGGCCTGGTGCATTCCTTCCTCCACAGTCTGCTATAGGCCAGCGAGAAGAAAAACAAAAAACACAAAACACAGGGGCCTCAGCAAAAATGAGGGTAAGGACAGCAAATAATAGCCAGCCCTCCCCTTCCTGTCTCTGTTTTGGCCTCAGCATCCTTCAGCCTAGGACTGGGGCTGGTTGATCCAGTGGCAGTCCTGAACAGCGCAGACCTCTTATGGCTTTCTCCATTCACTGCTGCTCTAGGGAATGCAGCCTGTCTGGGTGTACCACTCTATACCAAACACCAGGTGAACTAAATCTCCTAGTAACAGCTCTGCCTTCAGCCCAGTGGGTCACAGGCAGAGCAAGACGCCATGACTCTGGAGGTAAAGTGTTCCACAGTCCTTGTCCTTAGCTGCTTCGCTCAGCCCCAACCAGGTGCTCCCATGGCTCCATAGCTCTAGCCGCTTCCTGCCACAGAGAGCCGACTTTGCTCAGGACCGCAGAGATGGAGAATAGAACCCACCCTGGGCACCATGGGCACCCCAGGTCAGGAGCCTAAACAACAGGGAAACGGTTTCTAGACTGTTCTGCTCATGTGTGGTGGGCACTGAGGCTTGTCACTCACTATAGGGAAAACTAGTCAGAGGGAGACAGCAAAGGGGAGGAAGCATGGAAAAGGCCCAAACCCAACACAGAGGTGAAAAGGACAGAGTAAAGACCCAAGTTCAGCCTTCAGAGAAGCTGGCCACAGATGCAAAGGTTAAAAAAACATGTCTGAAATCACCCCTCTGACCACATGACTCCCTAATGAAAATGATTGGCTCCCCAGCCCCTGGTAGCAACTTTACAAAATGAAATGACAGGAGATTCCATATGAACATCTACCTTATGGAGTCTGGGGGGGGGGGGGCCTTTTCTACTCTGCGTTTGATGGGAGGAAGGCTGGCCTGGCTGTAATTCATCACACTGTGTCTGCAGGACATTTGCAACTCCTACGGGCTCGGGGCATCCTGAAATCCAGTTTTTAACCTGGAGGGGGGCAGTTATTTCTCTGTGTCCCATGAGAAGACTGCTAAACCTGGTCAGGCTCATCCCCAGAGGTCTCACTCTATGAGGGCTGGAAGAGGACCCAGAGAAGATTCCTTATTCTCCTCACTCGAAGCCAGGCCAGGCTTTCAGGGCCCAGGAAGGCTGAAGAGCTCATGATGACCCAGGAGCCTTTTCTGTGTAAAGAGAAGAGATACTGAAAAGAGAGGAGGCTTGGGAGGGCTTTGCTATGCTGGTCCAGCTGGCCTGACTTTCCCAAGAAAGAGTAGAGGGATTGAGTCATTCATTTGTGCTCTGAGTGGCCCTTGGTGCTCAGCTTCACAGCCTGGACCCACATAGGACCTTATTCCAGCATCAGATCCACTCAGTTCTCCTGTCCTGCCACTCACCGTCCCTGATCTTGAGAAGCTAGAAGCTGCTCCATCAGACTCTTTCATTGGAGAACTTCATATAGCCGCCATCTGGACTGCTCATGCGGCCGCTGATGGTGAAGGGTGGTCCCACCTCCAAGTCTTTCAGGTTCCTGAGACAGATTTCCAATAAAACTGTTAAACTGAGAACTCAGCCTCTCCCTGGGGCCTATCTTCCTAAAGTAGAGCCTACAAAGTGTATCCTAGAAGCAGAGGCAATGCCCAGGCACTGACTCACTGACTTATCTTCCAGAATAAGATTTGTCTCAGTTCCCAGGGCCAGAGGAGAAGCAGGCCTGCCCTGTGGCAGGGAGTAGTGAAATGGCTTACCCTGAGAGGGCTTTCTGACTTCTGCTCCTCAGACCCATGGCTTTCTTCAATTACTTTCTCTTTTGAATCCTATATTATTCCTGAGATTGCTTTATTTACAATCAGGCTTGTCTCCAGCATAGACAGTGAGATGCTTAGAGACAGAGACTATGCCAAGCCATCTTTGTATCTTGGAAATAAATACCATAAAACTGGCTATACAATAAAACTTCACTGAATAAATAATAAACAGGTAGATGGGTGAGTAAGTGAGTGGATGGACAAATGGATGGATGGAAGGATGGGTGGATGGATGGATAAAAGTGTAAGTGAATAGATGGATACATGCATGCATGGATAAGTGCATAGATGGATTTATGGATAAGTAGTAGGTGGGTGATGGGTAGATGGGTGAATAAGTGGGTAGGTGGGTGGGCCGATGGGTGGATAGATGAATGGGCGGGTGGATGGGTAGATGAATGAATGGTAGGCAAGTTTGTACATGAGTGAGTGAACGCATGGGTAGATGGATGAATGAATGGGAGGCACATTCTCTGCCTGAGAGTGAGTGCTAACATGAAAGCTATCGTCGGAGCCTCACATGGTACTGTAGGCACAAGTTTTACTCTGAGAGCTTTTCTACATGGTGTCTTTCTAATTGGCATGGACAAGCTGGGGAAAGGAAGCCATAAGTTCCATTTCTGCCTCTAGTTCTTTCTTCATTCTATTCATCCCCAGTGCCAGCCCACCCAGTTCTGCCCTGGGCCTACTCACCGGATTTGGTATAAGTTGAAGACAAAGTTAGGCCCTGGGAAGACAACCCAAAAGGAGAGTTAGGATCCCCAGGGGAAGTGACTGTCGTGCCTGGAGGAACATTTGGTGCTTCCCCCACCTGCTCATGGTATAAACAGTCTGGCCTCAGGATGCTCTGCACAGTACTCAAGAGCCTTCCAGGTCCTTTCATCAGGAGCTCTGACCACCCCTGGAAGGTAACAGTTCTGGCCAAGAGCCCCCAAAGAACCAGTCCTAAGCTTTACTCCAGATTCCACCATGTTCCAACCCTGTATTTTTCACCATACACCCCTATCTACTTCAGTAATAGAAGCTGAGGGATGGAGATGCCCTTCAGCTGGTAGAATGTTTATGTAGTATGTGTGAAGCCCTGGGTTCCACCCCCAACACAGCATAAACTAGGTGTGGTCATACACAGCTCTAGTCCTAGCACTTGGGAGGTGGAGGTAAGAGAATCAGAAGTTCAAGGTTATCCTTAGCTGCATAGACAATTTAAGGCTAGCCTGGACTAGAGATTGTCATAAATAAATAAATACTGTCTTAAATAAACAAACAAATAAATAAATAAATAAATGGAGGCTGTCATAAATGAATGAATGAATAAATAAATACATAAATAAATGGAGGCTGGAGCTGGACATAGATATGGTGGTGCTTGGCTATAATTCCAAAAACTCTCTAGGCTGAGGCAAGAAGATGGAGAGTTTGAGGCTAGCCTGGTCCATATCAAGACCATGTCTAAAAACAAGAAAAAATATAATAACTTCTTTATTCTGTGGAATTTAAAAAAAAATTCACCAAGGAAAAGTACATTGGTAGATGGTAGGTGCTCAATAGTAATTGTAAATGCACACTGAGAGGTTTTCTCTGTCAGCATTCCAGTATGCTGTCCTTGCTTCACCAGTTGAAAAGACCAAAGCGAATTCCAGAAGACACATCAGTAAGTTGGGAAGCCAGGGGCAGAGTGGGGAGGTGGGATGGGAAACAGAGACTAATATATAAGGGACCAGCCTGGCACCCTGGCCTTTTAGACACTGACTTTTACCCTTGGCGAGGGGAGGGGTTAAAAAAAAGGCAAGCTACTTCCTCTAGTGGGAGGAGTGTCCATTCTCGCGATAAAGACCCCACCTCTCCTTCCGATCCTCGCTTCAGCTGCTCAGCTACCCACACAAATCTTCAACCACTGCAACCACCAGAGGAAATATTTTTGCATCATGCTGTGCTAATAGGCTTGCCACCCCGCCCAGCCTTGCCCAGCTCTTATAATGAGGACAGGCAGGGCAGAGCTGGAGCTGATTGGCATGGGGCTCACTCACCGTCCCAGCAGTACCCGCGCTGGTACCACTTGGCCAAACTGTAGCCTAGGATAGTCACGAGTAGCAGTGACAGTCCCACTCCAAGGATCATGCCCAGTGTGCTGATGGAGTCTTCACCTGCGGAGAGGTCATGCATCCTCACATACCCTGTACCAAAGCCCGGCACCACTTTCCAACTTCCCTCCCACTGCCCATCAAAGAGACCGTGCTATGGTGGGAATATCTGATACCTGAATTTTGTAACTATGTTCATGCCTATGATGGGAGCCGTTAGTCCCTTCACCCTTCTAGCCTTCAGCTGCTTTGATAGGATCTTCACCGTGTTAATTCAAAGAAACAACAACAATGGCTATTTTAGAATTGGAGAGATTCCTGAAACCATGGGTATCCCACTTAATAAAAGATTCTCTGCCTTCCTGCGGAAGAACCCGGGAGGTCTAACCTCGTCGTAATCATGGTGGCCAGGAAGCAGAGCCTGGAGACCGACAAGGGCACAAACCATAAGATCCTGGGCCTCTTCCCCCTTTTGCAAAGCCCATGTACCCAGTGGGCAGGGCTTGTACTCCGCTGACTGTGTGCTCTTGTTCCCTCTTCTCTTTTGTGGTCTGAGCTTTTAGCTAAGTTTATATGTTATGTATAAGGGTAAACCAAGAGCGAGAGACAAAAGGTGTTTGGTAGTATGCAAGGAAATGAGAGGCCAGAGCAGAATAGAGAGAGTGACCAGGCCGTGAGGTTGATGGCAGGCACACCATGAGGCAGCTCACCTGTGCAAGGGCGGGAAGGAAGGGGAGGCTGTTGTAGCATTATGGAGAAATAGAATGACTCCCTGTGTCCGTGGCCTGAGGACCAGAGGCTCTAGAGATGCTGCCACGAGGCTGGGAGATGTGCAGGTTGAACATAGACACTGGGGGCAGGCTAATGTATGAAGTCCAACCCCGTCCATATAGTGGGGGCTATTAGTCCCCACGCCCTTGTGGCTTTCAGCTGCTTTGATGGATTATTGAGGTGAATACAAAATGCACAGAGTTATTGGGATGATTGATGGGGTGTTGGGAAAAGAGGTGCTTAGGATTGGACTTGGCATACACTAAGTGCTCAGTAGATGCTAATGATATCGTTACCGCTGCCATTCCTATCACCACCAGATCCATCAAACAGTGCAAGAGTGTTATTAAGTACTGCACTGTTTGCTCCACCCAAGCCACTCTCCCTAGCGCCTCCATCTTTTTTCTCAGTAAAATAGCCAGGTTAAAGACAGGCATGGTGGGACTCGGGAGGCGGAGACTCTTGTGAGTTTAAGGCAAGGCCGGTTTATATACAGCAAGTTCTAGAGCCCCAGAGCTACATAGTAAGAGCCTGTCAAAACAAGAAGACAGGCTAGAAGCCCAGACCTGTGCAGACAGGCAAAATATTCACAGCATGGACAGGAAGTGAGAACAAGATTGGCCCCACGGCTACGTTAGAAAAGAATCCCTAGCCTAGGGAAAAATCAGGAGATAGAGGAAAAGCACTTTAAAATGGTGTCAGTGGGCCCCAGAGAGAGGATCCATGCATGCTCTTTACCCAAAAATTGAGCCCCAAAGAGACAGAAGGATTCCAAGACTGAATTGTGGGAATCCAGAACTAAGCAGAGCCCCAGATATACAGTCAGAGCCCATATAGGAACTGCACTAGAGTAAATGGAGTCTCAGACAGTCTTAGGGAGCTGCTATACCTTGTCACAGCCTGGAACAATGAACAGCTTGTTATCACCAAGAGAGGTAAAGAAGTCACAGAGCCCCTGCAGACCTGAAGAAGCCACACAGAGGGGCCCCAGGACACTGCTACAGCACCTTGTCTAGTTGGTGCTTAAACCTATCACTGTGGACATCACCATGGATGTTGATGTGAGATGGTGGCACCAGGGACTTTTTATTACTCCTCCAAGACCCCTTAAATCCCCTAGAACAAGGGGACTACCAAAGAGTCTGAATAATTAAGACTAAAACTAGACATTAGATTCTAGGAACAACAAAGTCACATTTTTGGCACACATAAGTTTGTCAACTGAGATTTGTGCCTACTACTAATAGCTCAGTAGTAAAGATTACAAATAGCTCGGAAGGGATTAGCAACCTTACAGAAGAGTTTGGTGAAGTGGACTTGCTATCTTGGGTATTTCTGCGAGTGTGTAAGGGCATAGCATTCACTGCCTACCCCCTTGAAGCAGAGAATGGCCCTTGTCAGACAGCAAACCTTCTGGCATCTTATCTTGAATATCTGGCCTTCAAAACCATAAGCAATAAACTCCCACTCCTTACAAATTATCCAGTTTCAGATACTAAAGAACTACACCAGACATAGAAACACTGGGAAGCATTGACCTAGAAGTTGCCTCTGTGGGGACAAGTACAGGTTAGGAGAACTGTGAAGAGCTTCGTGCTAGCCCAGGAAGCTCCCAGTCATGTCACACATACTTGATGACATGTTTTCCTCATAGCTACATTGTTACTGAAATAAATAGAGGAGACAGAAGTCCTTGTCCTCGTGGAGAATACACTCCAGTGAAAGGAGATGGCCAACGAGCTTTAAAAAAGAAAGGAAGGAAGAATGAATGAATGAATGAATGAATGAATGAATGAATGAATGAAATTTAAATAAGATACTCGACAGTGGTGTACTCCAGGAACGACACATAGGGCAGAAGAAGAGCTGAAAAGTCCCGAGAAGCTAGAGAGTGGAGTTTAAGTAAAGTGCTCAGGGAGTCTCGGGAAGAAAGGCTGATGAGGAGACACCCAAAGGAGGTGAGAGGAAGACATCAAAAGTAAAAATGTCCTCGACAGAGAAAGCAAGGAGCTCCAAAAGGACCGTGGCACCCTATGTGGTGAGGAGTGCAGAAACGGAGTGGGTGTCAGGAGCCATAGTGCTTTGGAGACAGGGAGAGCCTGGCCTGTTCTCTGAGCAAGATAGGTACATCAGCACAGGACTCTGAGCAGAGAACATACAAAAACAAAAGACCAAAAATAAAAGCAAACTCCCTACATTTGAGCAACCAGGACACAACTACTTGGAACCTGGGCCCAGTGACATACTGCATCCTACAGAAAGGGTCAGTCTTAAGAAAGGCAACTTTCACTCTAAACTGTACCTCTTGACAAGCTAGTGAGATGTCCACCTACGTAAGCAGATACACACAGTTCACAGATGGCCTATGAGGTAAGGCCAGATAATTGCCCATCCACCCAGCTGTTATTGAGGAAATCCTCCCCCCTCTCCTCAATATGCAATATGGTCCCTTCCTTGGGAATCTACACATATCTACCAGTATGTTCCAATACGTTTTCACTAACTAATTCACTGGGTAAATTACTTTTATCACTCACGTTACCGGCCTTTCTAGACACTGTGTCACATGGTAGAAGGACAGGATTGGTGGAAAGCTGACCTCAACTGTTGAAAAAGACAGAAAGGGGTGACACTGAAAAAGGACAAACAGCCAGGATGTTTCAGCAAATGCTCAGGTAAGAAGTGAACATGACAGGAAACACAAATAGGGAGCCAAGGCCAGCACAAAAGCAAGGTCGCTATTCTAGATTCCTTTCTGTTGCTATGATAAAATACTCTGAGCAAAAGCAATTTAGGTGAAGATAGGTATTTGACTTATACTTCCATGTCACAGTTCAGCACTGAGGGAAGTTAGGGTAGACACCATGGAGGAGTGCTGTTTATTGGCTCATTCACCAGGTTCTGCTTAACTTTCTTATACATCTGAGGCCTAGGGATGTTTCTGCCCATAGTGGGCTTGGCCCATCCACAGCAGCCACCAATCAAGACAATTTCATTGATATGGCCTCAAGCCAATCTGATCTGGGAAATCCCCCAATTGAATCTCCCTCAGATGACTCTGGGTTATATTGGGTTGATACCTAAAGCTATCTAGCAGAGTCATCCATGAGAGACAAGACAGAGATCCCAGAAGCTAGTCAATAACTAAGGGGTAGTGACCAAGAGTGAAGGGACAGGGCTTGCCTTCACATGTTAGTAGCACTAGCAGTGAATGTAGAAGCTGGGATTTTGAGGGGATTTATCAAAAAAAAAAAATGGGCAGAAATAGAAAACACCAGAAGGAAATCACTAATAGAGAAGTCACTGCCTAAGGTTCAGGGGTGAAGAGGGATGGAGGCTCCATCTTTGTTCCTCCTTTGCCCCATCCCCACCCGTGCCTGCTGAGATTGCTTGCAGAAACACTAATTACTCTTTCTTCTCAATTTTTTCAGAATGTTCCTTTAGTAGATATCCCTTACTTAATCTCTCTTTTATACCTTTAAGTTTCTACTGTAAAATATTCCTGTGCTAGCCATACAGAAGAGCATGGTAAGCAACAATGTTCTCACTTCTAATCTCCAAAGATTCTAACATTGTGTCGTTGTTCTTGCTTATTAAAGACCTCAAGCAGAGACCATAACTAGTCAATGGGCCGAGGACAAGCAACCGTGAGTGCTCAGCCTTCAGTGGGACATCTTGGGGAACGCTGGCTGAAGGAGAGGTGGGAAAGAGTAGGGACCAGAACCGTGGTATGCTGTCTTCTGGATATGATGTGACTGCTGTTCTCATAAGCCCACAGAAGCTGTGGTCACCCACACAAGCTGTGGTCACCCACGCATGACCAGGACAGCCAAAGTTCCAGCGTGGAGTGGGGAGGAGTTCACTGGGCCCTACCCCTAACTGATGAGCAATTGACACAGTTGATAGTTTCTGGAGAAAGAACATTTGTTCCTCTTTGGGGGTGTGGGTACTCGTAGGTTGCCCCTGCTCCAGGGGATGGTGCACATATGAGCATGTTCTTCTGGGTAGCACAAACTGGACTTAGTAGATTAGTAAAAGAGAAAACAAGTGCATGAAGTTGAGAGGTAGATGTGGGGGGGAATATCAGGGAGAGTTGGAGGAGAAATAAGGAATCGATATATCATATTTTATTCTATACATGTATGAAATTCTCAAAGAATAATTTATTTTTAGATCTAACTTTTAGAATAGTCCTTCCTTGGTTTTCCCTCTAAGTACTCCATCTCCTAAATTCAGCATTTATCTTTCGTATGTATATTTTTAAAGCGGCCTCTTTATAGTTTTTTTCTTTTTTAAAGATTTACTTTTTTTTTATGTATGAGTACACTGTAGCTGTCATCAGACACACCAAAAGAGGGCATTAGATCCCATTACAGATGGTTGTAAGCTACCATATGGTTGCTGGGAATTGAACTCAGGACCTTTGGAAGAGCAGTCAGTGCTCTTAACCCCTGAGCCATCTCTCTAGCCCTATAGATTTTACATAAATTGTGTAAAAACAATCTTATGGCCATTTCCCCTCTAGCCATTATGGACTAATAAGGACCAGATTCCCTTCCCATCTTAAATGACTAGAAGTCCAAATAAAATATATAATGGGCGAGATGCTCTCTGTGATTCCTGGGAGAAGACTGTGAAATGGCAAGGACCAGTCTGTCATCAGTCTGTGTCCAACTGTGGACACAGCATGACCAGCTGCCTCACGCCCCTGCCACCCTTCCCCCACAGCGTGACAGACCCAAACTGTGAACCCAAACAAGCTCCTCCTCCCTTACACAGCCAACAGGAAGCAGCAGACCTAACACTCTGTGTTCTGTGCAGATGCAGAAGAAAAGCAATCCAGTGGCCACAAAAGGGGTGGTGGGGGAGAACCCAGATCCCACTTCGAATCTTCCCAAAAGCGCCACAGCTCATCGGCAGATGTGCGCATTACTTTAACAACAGAAAACTGAAGGGTTTCCCAGAAAGTAGAATTAAACTCCATTTTAATTCTTTTATTAATTAATTTATTTAAAGGCATGTGAGTGCTTTCACCTGCCGAGCCATTTCAGCAACCCTAATTTAGGGTTTTACATTTAAAACTCCATCTAGTCTTTGAGGCAGCTGTGTCAGAAGCAGGAATTTGAGAAAGTCTTTGTTAATTCTGATGTGTTTCTTTGTTTTTATTTTTACCCAAACCTCAGCTTGTGGCCTGTGGCCTATGGGAGATCTGTCTGTCTCTTTCTGTCTCTGCTTCTCTCTGTCTCTTTCTGTCTGTCTCTCTCTTTCTCTGTGGGTAGGGGTGCATGTTGATGTGTGTGTGTGTGTGTGTGTGTGTGTGTGTGTGTGTGTGTGTGTGTGTATGCGTGTGTGTGTGTGTGTGTGCACGTGCGCGCACAAGAGAGAGAGAGAGAGAGAGAGAGAGAGAGAGAGAGAGAGAGAGAGAGAGTCCAGTTTGGAGACCAGGAAACAGTCTTGGGTGTTGTTTCTGAGGTGCAGTCTACCCCACACTGTTGTTTGCTGTTACCGCTTGAGCCAGGGGCTCTCACTGGCCTGAGACACACTAAGTAGTCCAGGCTGGCTGTCCAGCAAAACTTAGGCATCAGTCTGTTTTCGCCCACCACCACGCCCAGCTCTGGGTTTACAAGCACCCACCACCACCACACCCAGCCCTGGGTTTACAAGCGCCCACCACCACCACGCCCAGCACCGGGTTTACAAGCGCCCACCACCATCCCCAGCTCTTTTGACATAGGCCTTAGAGATGAAGTTCAGGTCTTCATACTTGTAAGACAAACATTTTGTGAAATGAACCATCTCCCCACCCCTGTGGTGATTAGTTTTGATTGTCGCCATCTAAATCTCTACTTCCTTTCTTAAAATTTCCATGTAGGTTAGAACCAGCTCAAGGATAACAATGTCAAGTAAATGTAAGTGGGAAATGGAGACTTTCTATAACTACCGAGTTATGAATTAGTTACTTACCACAAGCATGACAAGTGGGAGGGAGTCGGCCACCTTAGGACAGCAAAGCCCCAAAGACAGAACACTCAGTGGTTGTCCCTTGAAATATGTGTCCACTGGGTGGTGGCTAATAAACCAGATTATGACTATGACAAGAAATGAGGTTTTCCTCTGAAGTTCAGAAACCACTGCCAGGATCCACCTGAGCTCTCGGCAAAGCCTGTGGATGCCTTAGCAGCAACCCTGACTTTCTGCACCCAGGGGCCATTTGTCCACATGCCCAGGAGGTCTGTATGGAGTTCTTATGTGCCAAGCTCTGTGCCCACTCTGACTGGGCATAGAGTGGTCAAGGCAAAGGAATCCTGACTTCATAAAGCATGGTCCATAGGGGTCAGTATCCTCTAGGGATTGTATTTGTTCACTGAAGGGGTACAGGGGATCAGAGTCAGAACAGGAGAACTGAACTAGGATGTGAGAAAGGCCTCCTTGACTCTGACACATAGGCAACACAGAATAATGTGATTTAAAAAAAAAAAAAAAGTGTAAAACAGTCTTTTAGATCCAGAAAGCAGCAAGGACAAATTGCTCACATTAGAGAATAAAACAACAGATGCATAAAAAATATTGATAGGCTAGCATGTGAGGCTGGGGCATACACTGATGGGGTGTGGAGTGGGGCTGAGGTGTGTGGAAGAGGGCAGGGTATGGAGTTTGGCTGGTACGGATTATGGCTGGGTGTGGAGTTGGGCTTGGTTTAGGGTAGAGTTGGGTGTGCAATAGAGCTGGGTGTGGAGTGAGACTGGGTGTGGAATAGGGCTGGGTGTGGAGTGGGGTGCAGAGAGGACAGAATGAGAACAAGAAGAAGAGATTATCTCATCTGGCCCTGTCTGTGGTCTACGTGAAGGAGCTCTACTTTGTGGGAAGCCATTTAAGCAGGTAGTGGTAAAAAAGTCACGGCCAATCATGTCCATTCTAAAACCTATTCTGCAGCTGTGTGTAGAATAAATTCGAGCAGGAAAGAATGAGGGGCTGAGTTTGAAGGAAAGGGGAAACAGTGATTGACCTGGGTTGGTGATCTGTGCCCCAGGATGCCAAGATCAAATGTCAAATGACCAGACGGCTGGCAGGTGGCAGCTGGCTTTAGTGGGAAGATTCAACCTCAAGCCTTATCATCAGGTAGCTGGGGGGAGGGATCCGCCCCGAAGAACTTACAGCTGAAGGGGGTGGGGGGCAAGGGAAGAGGGAAAGCAAAGGGAAAAACCAAACCCAGGCCGGGCA